>BTPG01000005.1:90157867-90222867 GCA_036245525.1 Semisulcospira habei | reverse complement strand
CGCACGCACACACACATACCAACAATATAGATAAATGCATAATTATATTACATAAAAGCATTAACCATCAGGGTTTGTTTAAATGCCCAGTGTTATTATGTTTGGCTCATCAGGTAATCGAAAAGTTTCGTTTTAAAGATTCCAAGTGAGGCTATAGTCTTCAAATGTGCAGGAATAGTGTTCCATACAAACGGTCCAGAAAAGGATAAACTAGTTTTAAAGAGGTCAATTCTAGGCAGAGGTAGGGGTAAAGTATTATTCCTTGAGGACCGTTCGCGTTCTTGCTGTGGCACAAATTTGGTGGTTAGATACTGCGGTGTCATGTTATTTAATATCTTGTGCATGAGGATGCATTTGTTGAAATTATGTTGTTGACGCAGGCCGAGAATGTTTAGATGTCTAAATTTGTCTATGGTAGGAATGGGCCGCGTATCTATCATTTTGACAGCTCTTTTATATATAGAGTTTAACCTGTTCATGTGAACATCACTACAACCGTCCCACACTGTGGAGACATAATCAACGTGAGACTTGATATGGGCATGAAAAAACAGTTTACGAGTATGTGTATCCGTTACTTGTCTAAGCTGGGACAACAGGAAAGTGTTTTTAGCAATGGTTTTACAGACTGTATTTATATGCGTCTCCCAACATAATTGTTCGTCAACGTGTATTCCCAAGAATTTACGCTCTGTGACTTGCTCTATCGGTTTAGCGTTCAGTTGTAAATGTAAAGGCTGTGGTCGGCGTTGGTGTTTTTGTCGTGTAGTGATTAAAATACTCTTTGTTTTTACTGGATGAAGAACCATATGATTCTCTCTACACCAGTCGGAAACCTCGCTGAGAATACTTTGTAAGCTAATGTTAATGTCAGCTGTTTTTTTACCCGAAACATGGAGGCTCGTATCGTCCGCAAACAGGTTGCAATTAACATCAGTGTTAGTAATATGCAAAGGCAAATCATTAATGAATATTATAAATAGAAGAGGTCCCAAGATCGACCCCTGGGGGACACCGTAGTTAACTTGTCCTTGTTTAGAGTATTTTCCATGAGTATATACCTTTTGTTTTCTGTCTTTTAGGTATGATCTAAAAAATGCTATGGCAGTTTCACTTATATGGTATGCTGCTAGCTTCTTTAAGAGAATGTCATGGTCGACAAGATCAAATGCTTTTTGTAGGTCTAAGAAAACAACTCCAGACATCAGGTTTTTATTTATTGATTCCAGCCAGCTGTCTACAATGTGTGCCAGTGCTGACTGACATGAGTGTTTCGGTCTAAAGCCGGACTGATGAATATTTATGAAATTGCCCTTTTCGAGAAAATCGAGGAGGTGTTTTTGTATGTGTTCTTCAAGGGGCTTTGACAGGGCCGACAAAAGTGAGATAGGACGGTAGTTATTGACATCTTCAAGATCTTTTGATTTAGGGATTGGAATTACCTTGGCCTCTTTGAAAATAGTTGGAAACGTGCTGTGTTTTATACAGAGGTTAAAGATATAAGTGAGTGCCTCTACGGTATATGGTAGTGACATTTTCAGAATTTTGTTGTCTATATCATCCATCCCTGTGGACTTTTTGTTCGGCATGCTAGAGATGAATTTGCCGACTTCAGCGACGGTAATATCAGGAATGATGAATGTCTGCAGTATATTTTTGGCCTCACAGTATTTTTCCAGTACACTAGGAACTTGGTACTCTGCGTTACTACTTGCAACTGACTGAGCAAGTGTTTCAGCTGTCGATAGGAAGTGCTTATTTAATATATCAGCTGACAAATGGGATGGTATTTCAGGGGCTGATTTACCCTTTGTTATAACGTTCAGGGCTTTCCACACCGATGCTGTATCTTTTTTGTCCCTAATCATTTCCTGGAAGAACAGTTTTTGAGAGAGAGAGAGAGAGAGAGAGAGAGAGAGAGAGAGAGAGAGAGAGAGAGAGAGAGAGAGAGAGAGAGAGAGAGAGAGAGAGAGAGAGAGAGAGAGAGAGAGAGAGAGAGAGAGAGAGAGAGAGAGAGAGAGAGAGAGAGAGAGAGAGAGAGAGAGAGAGAGAGAGAGAGAGAGAATCAATGAATCAATGAATGAATCAATGAATCTTTATTTTACAACGGTGAAGATATTAACACAGTAGTGACTATGTCATTTTTCGTACCAGCCGTTGCTACAACTACGACTAAGTACAAAATATACATAAAAAAAGAGACATCAAAGCACAGTAATACAAAATATATAGTCCACTAAACACAAACACGTGCATACGCCGCGCACAAACGCACTCACGCGTCCACACACACACACACACACACACACACACACACACACACACACACACACACACACACACACACACACACACACACACACACACACACACACACAACCACATACACATACACAAAATTGTTAAAATATACACGTACATTCGTGTGTCTACGAATAACTAGATATTATTATTTGAGTAATGTCAGATACCTATAAAGACTTGCCTTGAAACGAGATAATGTCGGAGTGGCTTTAACGTGATGTGGGAGTGAGTTCCACAGTGTGGAACCCGCAAATGACAAAGTAGATTTAAATATATCTATTCGGGTTTTGGAACAATATAAAGACCCCTCATGTTCCCATAGCAGGAACCTGATTTTTAAACAACTCTGTTAGATATTCTGGAGCGCTATGGTTCCACACTTTAAACATCAGTACCCCTTTGTTATATTTAAAATGATTTTGAAGGGGCAGGAATCCAGCTTTACTGAGTTTTTCCTCTGTCGTCAAGTGCGGGTTGGGAAGAATTAATTTTGCCATTCTCCTATGTAAAGAATTTAGTCTTTTTAAGTGGACATCACTGCAACGATCCCACACCGTCGATGCGTAGTTTATATGTGACATGATGTGTGCACTACTGAACAATTTTATGGTTTCACTATCTGTGTAATACTTTAATTTCGATAACATAAAGACATTTCTAGAGACCGTTTTACAGAAATTGTCAATGTGCATCTGCCACCTCAGCTGATTATCAATTGTGACCCCCAATAGACGATGTTCGGCTACCTGTTCTATGATGTCGTCGCCGAACGATAGATTAAGCTTTAAAGGCTTTAACTGGTGGTTTTGGCGTGTTGCAATAATCATAGATTTTGTTTTAGTAGGATGCAGAATCATTGAGTTGACTTTACACCATGCTGATATATCGTCGAGACTTTTTGAAGGCCATTTTCAATTTCACGTATGTCTTTGTTAGCTGTGTGGATTGAGGTATCATCGGCGAACATATCACACTGTGTTGCTTCGTAGGTGAGACTTAGAGGCAGGTCATTGATGTAAATACAAAATAAAAGAGGACCTAAGATTGACCCCTGCGGAACCCCGAGTTTAACATCTTTAGTAGAAGAGTAGGCTCCATTAGCAATTACTTTCTGTTTTCTGTTTTCGAGGTATGACATAAAAAAGGAAACAGCCATGTCGTTTCGGAGATAATGCTTAAGTTTCGAAATCAATATTGTATAGTTCACTAAGTCGAAAGCCTTTTTAAAGTCAAGATAAATTACACCTGTCAGCTGCGAATTATTCATATTTGAAAGCCATGTGTCTGTTAATCTGCTCAGAGCCGTATGACATGAGTGCCGAGGGCGAAATCCTGACTGAGACCAATGTAGCAACTTTCGCGATTCTAAGTAGTCAGACAGGTGTTTATGTATATGCCTTTCGATGGGTTTAGATAATACTGACATCAGAGAAATGGGTCTATAGTTGTTAGGGTCAGTACGATCTTTTGATTTTGGCAGTGGAACGACTTTTGCAACTTTGAGGTCTGTAGGGAATACATTCTTTTGAATACATAGGTTGTAAATATAAGTAAGGGTATCTATGATGTATGGTACAGACAACTTTAATATTTGTGGGATGATATCATCATGGCCGGAGGACTTCTTATTAGCTAGGTCACTAATTAGTTTGCCCACTTCGTGCACAGCAAGTATGGGGATATTAAATGGTAATGTGTAGAGAGAGAGAGAGAGAGAGAGAGAGAGAGAGAGAGAGAGAGAGAGAGAGAGAGAGAGAGAGAGAGAGAGAGAGAGAGAGAGAGAGAGAGAGAGAGAGAGAGAGAGAGAGAGAGAGAGAGAGATGATGATGATGATGATGATGATGAAACGTTTCTATTCAGGATAAAAAGTTTTAGGCATAGCAATGCCTATCTTCCAAACTGTCCTGCTACTCTACACATATAAAAATACATCAGACGATACATCAAAAGAGATGTATAAAGAGAGAGAGAGAGAGAGAGGAGAGAGAGAGAGAGAGAGAGAGAGAGAGAGAGAGAGAGAGAGAGAGAGAGAGAGAGAGGAGAGAGAGAGAGAGAGAGAGAGAGAGAGAGAGAGAGAGAATAACGTCATATTTAGAGTATTATGTCAAAGTCTGCATGGTGACGGAGTTGCCTCTTTTACGTTACCGCCACTGTCTGACTTTCTCTAGAAGTCAAGTTTTTTTTTTACTGTTTTAATTCTTTTTCTGAAAAGAATAATTTTTACTAAAGAAGTTGAAAGGATACAAAGCTGGCTAACGAACTCATCCAACGTGTTTATTCAAACTAGCATATATCCAAAATGTCAAGTAAATATGACAAAAATGACGGACTCTAATCTGGGTCAACCGACTTCCTCTAAACGGTTGTTTATGTCTTCAATCCAATATGCTCCGAGGCTATCTTAGCCACCCCTTGAAGAAAGTATTTCACAGTCGCCAAGTTTCAAGCTTGTGTGTACAGAAATATCGGAGATTCTCTTGTTGACATACATACGCACACACACACACTCACACACACACACACACATACATACATACATACATACATACATACATACATACATACATACATACATACATACACACATACATACATACGCACACACGGCGCTTCACGCCAAATGTACGTTCAGCAGCGAGGTTGGCGTAACTAGACATGACGTAATTTTTATCTTGCTACTTCAATTGTGAGAGGTTTAGGTTTGCCCGCCTTTGACATCATGAACAAACTATTAAATTCGCCCCACCGCGACCCGTCCTAAAAAGTCCCTCCTATAAATAGAAAGGACTTAAAAAGAAGAAGACAATAACAACGACAATATGGCGGTAGAATCAATGTAAGCAGCATCAGTGTGCCTTGGCCTAAAATAGTAGGACGTTAAGCCTTGCGCAGCTTTATTACTGAGGTTACGTTTGAGACGAACGACTCCCAACAACGAATGAGGCGGACAGCTAGCTTGTGCCATAAGCATAGACAAACTCCAGACATCTCCAAGAGGCATAGATCCTCATGAGCCCTGTTTGTAGTGTCGTCTATGCTTATGGTAGGTGTTTATTCGTCGTGATTTCGCTCTCGTTTGTTGTTGGGAGTCGTTTGTTGGAAACAAAACCTCACTATTGTGTAATGGACAACGGGTCGAGGGGGGGATGCGTTGGTATAACGCGCACACGCACGCAGGCACACACACGCACGCAAAGCGCACGCACACACGCTCGCCGACACACACAAACACACACACACACACAAACACACAAACACACACACACACACACACACACACACACACACACACACACACACACACACACGTATGAACACACGATTCAGTTGTCGATGGTCTTTTAATGAAGTGTACCATACGATGTACATGACAGAATGACACAATTGTTATAGAGAATCTTTTCACCAGATTATCGCATAAAAAGTCACAAGTTAACACAGTGCTCACGTGTGCAGTTCATGGCCAAAGTATGACACATATAGGAGCATTATAGATAACAGCATGATTATCCGAACGCGTAACAATTGAATTGTGTAATATAATCACCAACCCATTCACTGCCAGTGGGCGCAGAGTGTTTCATTCTGAAATCTTTGTTAACTCATTCTACCCCAACACCGAAACCCCCAAATTTTGCCGTTATTCTCTGAAGACTGCATTGCAGTGCAGGACACAGATCGACCATGATAGTTCAAGGGTGATCCCAGAATAGCTTGGCGCCCATAGGCGCCAAGCTATTCTGGGATCACCCTTGAACTATCATGGTCGATCCTTATCTTGCTGTGGTGTGTCTGGGGTAGAATGAGTTAATTCAACGACAAAGAGCCCAAGCCGCCCAAGAAACATGGATTCAAAGTGGCGTCAGCAAGTGACATAGATCCTCATGAGCCCCCGTAACTGCGGTGGCTCATGAGGATCTATGCCTCCTGCAGTCGGATCGTGTTCATTTTATTCTCTCCGGCGGCAGTGAAAGGGTTAACCCCCTTGCGCATGCAGCCACCTGTGTACGCAGTACGCATTCGAAAGTGGGTTAACTTCATACAGAATGTTAGTGAATCTTAGAAAAAACTTTTTTTCCCAAAGAGTTGTGAACCCATGGAATGCTCTGAAACAAACAATTGTCGAAGCTGAAACTGTCAACCAGTTCAAGAACCGCCATGATAAAGAGACAGTTAAGGGGGTTAAAATAAGTTCTCAAACTTCCTACCCCGTCGGCCGCGCTCAGTGGCCACTCAGGTAAATTCAGGTAAATTCAGGTAAATACGGAACATACTGAACAGAAAGGATGTAAGAGGAGTTATTTTTTTCCAAATCGGAATCTGGTCAGTCAGAATAACGAAAGTCTGCTCCCCTTTATAGTAAGTACGAAACTGGGAGCGTTTCGCTGTGGCCCGGACCGCCCCGACTTCAGCGGCATGTGTCCTCACAGCAGTCGTACTGTTCATACCAGATAATTATACCTCAAATTACCCATGTCCATGAGGCAACTCCGTGCGAGAGAGAGGCGTGCATTCTCTCGCGTTCTTGCGGCTGCAGGTCCAGTAAGCGGTCGACGGCGACCCGAGGACCTTCTGCTTATTGGGAAGGAGAGGGAAGTGGGGTGGGGTGTGTGTGGGGGGAGGGGCGGGGGGGGGGCGGGAGGTGGGGTGGGGTGTGTGTGTGTGCGTGTGTGTGTGTGTGTGTGGGGGGGGGGCCGGGAGGTGTGGGGTGGGGGTGGGGGGTGGGGGTGTACGTGTGTGTGTGTGTGTGTGTGTGTGGGGGGGGGGGGGGTGGGGGGGCGGGGGGGGGGGGGGGGGGTCATGAGAATACAGCCCTCTCGCAGAAAGAGCGGGCAGGCTAAATCCACGGAATGTTTGAGGTCCGTGTAATGACCTACCTCTCATTTATTGGGATAACCTCTATTACAGAGTAAGTTTTTTTGTTTTTGTGTGTGTGTTTTGCATCGTGTATTTTATACAGACGTTACAGGGTAGTTCTACAGTGATTAATCGGAGTACATGTATTATCCACGAGGTCGTAATCGGATAATATCACGACAGAACCACCTAACCTGTCTATACCACGGAGGCCCGTCACAAATTAAACCCGGGATAGGCCTTGTGGCCAAATTTAACTTGATCCAAGTGATCACCTAAAACGTACGTGCCGAAATACACGACAAAGAGAACAAACGACTGAGTTATCTCAGACTAAATATATGCGCCTCTTGCAGTTGGAGGGGTGTGAATGAATCCACTGAACTTTTTAAGTCCATTTAAATTTTTCTTTTGATTTTGGATAATCTCTATTAGCTAGTGTCGCCAAGTCGATCGCACCACTGTCCCCCCCCCCCCACCGTTTTGAAACAAAAGAAAATGCAAGTCAGTTTATAAAACAGGAATTTGCACGAATATTAAAAAGAGCAGAAGTGACATAAGACACTGACATGCATTAACAAGATGCTGATATGGCAACTGAAATGTACATAGAAACTCTCCACTCAAATGTGTAGTTTTAAAACTAGTACTCACATAATCTAAAACAAATTCACTTCATACAATGCCATCATGATACATATCACGATTACTGAAAAACAGACGCAAAATTATAGGACCCAGGTAGGAATCAGAAGTACGTCAAAGTTGCACGTGTTTCGACGAAAACAATGGATTTAAAGCCCGGGTGCGTGTTTCAACGAAAACGGTCAGTGGACTAAAAGCCCGGACTAACATGCGATATCGCATGTTTGTCAGAGCTTTTAGTCCAGCTTTTTTGTCGAAATACGTACAATTTGACATACGACTGATTCCGAACAACGTCTATAATAAGAACCAGGTGGGCGGAACAGCAAGGAAACAGCAAACAGTATATGTGTCATGAACATGAACAAATAGCAAGAGTGTAGCCAAGAACGAACGTTGTGTAGCTAAGTGACTTTTTAAAGTGCACTCTACATTCTACTAGAGACGAATTCTGCGAAATGCCCATACAGGTGTCAGTTACAAAAAAACATAGGTGCCCGTCAAAGGAGCGTCGATATAGCGGTTTCTTAAAATGAGCCGTCGAATGAAAACGACAGTCTCACTTACAGGCGCCTTTGCGAAAAATAAAACTGCGCTGACGACTTGCAAGTATTTTCAGCGGGGAAAAAAGTGCATACATTCATTTAAAGTCGTTTGGAACACAGGAACACAATACCCAACCACACCAAAGTTCTGTTGACACCATCAGGGGTCACGCCTTGTGTTTTCCACGCCCCAAACCCCATCCGTCCAAGGAACACATATATAAAACAGAGCCAGCAAGAGGCATAGCTCCTCATGAGCCCCCGCACCTGGAGGCTCATGAGCAGCTATGCTTCTCGCAGTTGTGTGTCGTTCGTTTTTTTTTCTTTCTTCTTTTTCTGGCAGTTAAGGGGCTAATGGTGAAATTCAGTGTAGTTCAAACAACTCAAACATTTTACCCCCGTAACCGGCCAGAGTCTGTGGACGTAACTCTAGTTATGTTCGCGCATTCCGTTCTGCAACAACAGTCTTGTTCTTCAAAGTCAAATTTGGAACAAAACAGCTGAGTTTCATTACATATTGTCCAAATCTTTAGGTCTAAACTTGTTTTGAAAGCCTAAATCCCTTTGTGCGTGCAGCCAGCGGTACTAGTGCCAAGGGAAATTATTTAGCGCTGGACACTGAACTGAACGAACAGTTAAATCCCTTGCTCCTTCCGTAAGCAAGGGCCGGCAAGGGATCTAATTGTCAGTTTGTCCAGCGCAGAGTATTTTCCCATGGTATATGCTTGCCTCACGTATTTGGTCTGTGAGCCAACGGTACTGTTTGCAGAACCGCTGTCCGCACGTTTTCTTCGAAACAATAACAAATAAACAGAGTGACTCAAAGTCAAAGCTGGAACGATGTCGTTTTCCCCTAAGGCACTTCATGCGATTTCGGCGAAGGAACCGTACATGAACAGGATGGAATAGTGTTACTGCCGGTGACAAGAAAATCGTTATTACTTATTGAACATTTATGATTGCACTCGTTTATTTCAATATTGTTCGGCTACATTCGTTATACGGCAACTTACTGAAAGAAATACAAGATGACGGCATAATTTTAACAAATTATTCAGATGGGGCACACACGATTCATTCAAAACAATCAGCAAAGAACTATTTCTGTCTGGTGGAGCCACCATATTGACAGTACATCGACCAACCTGTAACCCCATGACTGCTAATGACGATAGCGTTCGGCAATAAAGACGAGTAACTAGGCGTCTTTTCTGCCGAACGTTGTCGTCAGTAGTAGGCTGCAGCATTTATGGGGTTACAATATACAAGAGGTCAAAGCTGCTGAATATCGATGGTATTCGCTTGAGATCTCGTATGTGACGTTTTGGCGCAAACTATTGTTTCGATGGTAGTTGCCCCCTTTGATTTTATTTTTCATTTTCTGACGTCACAATTTCCAGGAAATGCTCACAACCGCCTTGTGGAGAAAACCTCGGAGGCGCATGTTCTGACCAACATTTTTTTTCATTTCGTTTTCTTTCCTCTTTCGAAATCACAAAATTCTTGCGAGGTTGCAGGCAAATATCATTGATATACAGCTGGCTTACACATAGGAGCTCAGACTTGTTGCATGACTGCGCTTAGTCCTGCGCCAGCCACTAACCAAGGTGCTCCGCTTAGTCGCTGATGCAGGACTAAGTTTACTCATGCAACGTACGATTCAAAATCACAGACCAGCACGCAACATATTTCGTGAGGCGATCAAAAACAAGATGGGACGAACAATAACCCACAAAGTCTCTTCTATATGAAAGAAAGCCATAACACACAAAGTCCCTTTCATATGCGTGCTGTACTCGCTGTCAAGGGTCTCTACCTGTTGTCTTTGACCTGATTCTGATTTTGAAATATGTGAATTCTATAAGGGTCACAGTGCATACATGTCATCGGTTTGAAAAAAAAACACGTCACTTGTCATGACGTATTTTAGTTTTTGCGTGATATGAATTTCACTTTGACTTCTAGACTTGAGAATAATGGTGACACAAACTTAAAATTCACGGTACAGTTTCAGTCTTGCTAGAATTTGTGTCACAGTGAAGTGAGGTTGACTTTACCTAGATACATGATATTCTACTTTACACACGTGTGTGTGTGTGTGTGTGTGAGAGAGAGAGAGAGAGAGAGAGAGAGAGAGAGAGAGAGAGAGAGAGAGAGAGAGAGAGAGAGAGAGAGAGAGAGAGAGAGAGAGAGAGAGAGAGAGAGAGAGCCTCCGAGCACTTTGAAATTGGATGTCTCATTGAAGAGTTAAATGACCGTCGGTTTACCCACATTAGAGTCTGTAATTTTCGTTATGTTTGCTTGCAATTTTGGATATAGCTAGATTGGATAAAGACATTGGACGAGTTCGTTAGCTAGCTTTGTATCTCTTGAACTTTTTCACTAAATATGAATTCTATGCAGATTTTTTTTTATAGCAACAAACCACGACTTCTGGAGAAAAAATCAGACAGTGACGGTGACGTAAAAGCAGAAATTTCGCCATTACGCAGACATCGACGCAATACTCTTGACGTGACGTATTTCTCTCTCTCTCTCTCTCTCTCTCTCTCTCTCTCTCTCTCTCTCTCTCTCTCTCTCTCTCTCTCTCTCTCTCTGTGTGACACCCTCTGAATGAGGCAAACTTCAGAGATTTTCTTGTTTACACACATACGCACATACGCGCGCGCGCGCGCGCGCGCGCACACACACACACACACACACACACACACACACACACACACACACACACACACACACACACACACACATACTGCCTCCGCGCCAAAAGTACGTTCTACAGCGAGGATTGCTTGACGTAATTTTTATCTTGTGACTTCACTATCAGAGTTTTAGGCCAGCCCGCCTATGATGTCATGTGTGTTCTTTTGAAATCGCCCCACCGCGTCCCATCCTAAAAAAGTCTCTTCTGTAAATAGCAGAGACTTAAAAATCAAGTTATGTTTGGGATGCAGGCTCCAGCTGCGTCAGTGAAGCTTAAATTTTGCTCAAGCCACTAAGCAAGGTGCTCCGCTGAGGTCTGCGGCAGGATTTAAGCTCACTCGTGCAACTGCATCCAGATATTAAACGTGCAAATTGGATTTCTAATTCTGCGTGTTGTTCTGTGATCTTGGACTTTACGGCTTCATAAATAGTATATGCAGCGACAACAATGTTTGGGATGCAGCTGTCGTAAAAAAAAAAAGAAAAAAAAAGACGGATTCACACATCCCAAGTTTTCTCTTGACAAATAGTCAAAGAACCAGCGCTCGCTCTCAAAGAGTAAAACTGCACCGATCTGGCAAACGACAGTAAGTCCATTTTACCCTTTGCGCGTCGGTAGCGGGTTTAGTCGCGATAATTCCTGTAGGAATCATCGCAACTAAAACCGCTACCGACACGCAAAAGGTTAAAAAAAAGCGCAGATTTTTCTTATATTTTAATGAAAATGTCGCTTTTTACAAACAATGGACATTTTTCCTCATTTTTGCCCAATTAGGGCAGAAAAGACGATGTGGTATCAATTTGATATTTCAATGCTTACAGACTTTATGCAATGGCAATGGTAATGAAAAATGCTCGTGCTCATCTCGATTGTAGGTGTAGTTTTATATTATATGACAAGGTCCTGTGTGCGTACTATGACTAATATAAGTTTAAGACACAAAAAGGTACGTTGATGTTACATTTTGACGATTATTATGACAACTTACTTCAATGAGTGAGATTTTGTGCAAAATAAACACGAAAATACACGAGAGAGAATGAATCAATGAATCAATGAATCAATGAATCTTTATTTTACAACGACTGTGTTAAGATATTAACACAGTCAGTGACTATGTCATTTTTCGTACCTGCCGTTGCTATAGCTACGACTAAATAAGTACAAAATATACATTAAAAGAGACATCAAAGCACAGTGATACAAAATATATAGTCCACTAAAAAACAACACGCGCATACGCCGCGCACAAACGCACTCACGCGTCCACACACACACACACACACACACACACACACACACACACACACACACACACACACACACACACACACACACACACACACACATACACATACACATGATTGTTAGAATATACACGTACATTCGTGTGTCTACAAATAACTAGATATTATTATTTGAGTATTGTCAGATACCTATAAAGACTTGCCTTGAAACGAGATAATGTCGGAGTGGCTTTAACGTGATGTGGGAGTGAGTTCCACAGTGTGGAACCCGCAAATGACAAAGTAGATTTAAATATATCTATTCGGGTTTTTTTTTGGAACAATATAAAGACCCCTCATGTTCCCATAGCAGGAATCCGATTTTTTTAAAACAAATCTGTTAGATATTCTGGAGCGCTATGGTTCCACACTTTAAAAATCAGTACCCCTTTGTTATATTTAAAATGATTTTGAAGGGGCAGGAATCCAGCTTTACTGAGTTTTTCCTCAGTCGTCAAGTGCGGGTCGGGAAGAATTAATTTTGCCATTCTCCTATGTAAAGAATTTAGTCTTTTTAAGTGGACATCACTGCAACAATCCCACACGGTCGATGCGTAGTTTATATGTGACATGATGTATGCATTACTGAACGATTTTTTGGTTTCACTATCTGTGAAATACTTTAATTTCGATAACATAAAGACATTTCTAGAGACCGTTTTACAGACATTTGTCAATGTGCATCTGCCACCTCAGCTGATTATCAATTGTGACCCCCAATAGACGATGTTCGGCTACCTGTTCTATGATGTCGTCGCCGAGTGATAGATTAAGTTTTAAAGGCTTTAACTGGTGCTTTTGGCGTGTTGCAATAATCATAGATTTTGTTTTAGTAGGATGCAGAATCATTGAGTTGACTTTACACCATGCTGATATATCGTCGAGACTTTTTTGAAGGCCGTTTTCAACTTCACGTATGTCTTTGTTAGCTGTGTGGATTGAGGTATCATCGGCAAACATATCACACAGTGTTGTTTCGTAGGTGAGACTTAGAGGCAGGTCATTGATGTAAATACAAAATAAAAGAGGACCTAAGATTGACCCCTGCGGAACCCCGAGTTTAACATCTTTAGTAGAAGAGTAGGCTCCATTAGCAATTACTTTCTGTTTTCTGTTTTCGAGGTATGACATAAAAAAGAAACAGCCATGTCGTTTCGAAGATAATGCTTAAGTTTGGAAATCAATATTGTATGGATAGCTAAATCGAAAGCCTTTTTAAAGTCAGGATAAATTACACCTGTCAGCTGCGAATTATTCATATTTGAAAGCCATGTGTCTGTTAATCTGCTCAGAGCCGTATGACATGAGTGCCGAGGGCGAAATCCTGACTGAGGCGAGTGTAGCAACTTTCGCGATTCTAAGTAGTCAGACAGGTGGTTATGTATATGCCTTTCGAGGGGGTTTAGATAATACTGACAGCAGAGAAATGGGTCTATAGTTGTTAGGGTCAGTACGATCTTTTGATTTTGGCAGTGGAACGACTTTTGCAACTTTAAGGTCTGTAGTGAATCTCTTGGCTTGACTTCGCGAACGAAGATTCTATAGGGCTTGCCCACGTCGTCTGCAGGCATTTTCGTGGCTGCGGAGGCCACTCCGGGACAGGCAGGTTCGACCGCAGTGGCTGCAGGGGAAGGTCTGGTCAGGGTTCTGAGTTACGACAGCTCTGTTTTTTCTTCTGAGCCGCTTGTCTTTAAGGTTAGCTCTGCGAGAGTCCTCAAAGGAGACGGCTGCCTTGTGAATGGTGGAGCGCCAGGTGTCACGGTCCGCAGCAAGCGAAGACCATTGGCGGTGGTCGATTTGGCAGGCACTAAGTGACTTCTTGAGACCGTCTTTGTATCTCTTCTTTGGTGCCCCTCTGTCTCGGTGTCCAGTGGCGAGCTCGCCGAACAGAGTGATCTTGGGTAGGCGATTATCTTCCATCCTGGAGACGTGCCCCGCCCAGCAAAGCTGTGTCCGCAGCAGCAAAGCCTCGATGCTCACAGTTTCCGCCTGTTCAAGTACCTCGACGTTGGTGACATAGTCACTCCAGTGAATGCTGAGGATGGTACGCAGGCAGCGCTGGTGAAAGCGTTCGAGGAGTCGTAGTTGGTTGCGGTAGAGGGCCCAGGACTCGGAACCGTACAGCAGGGTGGTGAGGACGACAGCTCTGTACACGCTGATCTTGGTGCCTTTTTTCAGCTGTTGATTGTGCCACACCCGCTCGAATAGTCGCCCGAAAGCACTGTTCGCTTTTGCCAGCCTGTTGTCCAGCTCCTTGTCCAGCTTGGCGTCTGACGTGATGATGCAGCCAAGGTAGGTAAACTGGTGTACAGACTTCAGTTCGGACTCGCCGATGGTGATGTGGGGAGGGCGATGCTCTTCCTTGGGTGCCGGCTGATGAAGGACCTCTGTCTTTTTCAGACTGACCTCAAGTCCAAAGAGCTGGGCGGCATCTGCGAAGCAGGACGTAATGCGCTGCAAGGCTCTCTCTGTGTGTGCAACGAGGGCAGCGTCTCTGTAGTGAATACATTCTTTTGAATATATAAGTTGTAAATATAAGTAAGGGTCTCTATGATGTATGGTACAGACAACTTTAATATTTGTGGGTTGATATCATCATGGCCGGAGGACTTCTTATTAGCTAGGTCACTAATTAGTTTGCCCACTTCGTGCACAGCAAGTATGGGGATATTAAATGGTAGTGTGCCAGTTGTTTTTCTGTTGCAGAAATTAACTAAGTAATCGGGGCATATGTCAGCCTCTGTATCACGACCAGGAGTAGTTATCAAATCCGCAACAGACAAAAAATGTTCGTTGAATGTGTCGGCGGAGAGATTACTGGGGATGGTTGTTGACCTACTGCTATTGCCTCGAGTGATCGAATTCAGTACCCGCCACACTGCTGACACATCTTTGTTGTCTTTGACAGTGTTGCGGATAAAGTCTTTCCTCGCGGCTCGCACCATTGACCTCACACGGTTTCGCTGCTTTTTAAATTCATCAAAGTTCTTTTCTCTTTTTAGGTCATTTCGCACCGACATGGCATGCATTATTTCTTTTGTCAGCCAAGGGGGAAGTATCTCATTCTTTACTCTTTTTGTTCTATTCGGCGCATGTCTGTCTAATACTCCAAGGAATAATCTGTACCAAGTGGACAGCGCAATATTTGGATCATCTGTGAGAAGGACCTCGTCAAAATGAGTGTTACTAAGGTCGTGTAGAAACTCATTACGACTGAAATGCTTAAACGACCTGTAGGTTGTTGTGGTATGACGATGTTTCTTTAATTAATTGGGGAGTTTTATAGACCAGCAACAAATCACAGGGCAGTGGTCACTAACACTAAGATCTGAGACACTAACATCGGACACCGCCTGCGGTTTGTTTGTATAGACGTGGTCAATGAGCGTAGAGCTCGCGGCGGTAATTCTGGTGGGGGGATTTAACTAGCTGTACTAGGCCAAATAAAGAAAATGTAGTGTCCCATGCGGGATGGGGTTTAAGCATATCTATATTAAAGTCACCAAGAAGAATGACGTCATTTTGCCCTTTATACACTTTGTCTAGGTTAGTAGTAAAATTATCATACCACTCGAAGTTAGACGCCGGATTGCGGTAAAGAAAACCAACAAATGACGGTGAGCAGTACGGGCTTTTGACCTCAATCCACACACACTCTACTTCAGCAGTTTCTAAGTCTTTACGCCTACGGACTAAGTGTTCGATAGAGTGATGAACGTATACAGCAATGTCTGTTTGACCGTGACAGGAGGAATCTCTTCTCATGATACTAAAATTAGGAATTTTCACGGCATCATCACTGATATTTGAATTTAGGCGTGACTCGGTAAGGCCGAAAATGTCGAACGGTGTGGGACTGTTAAGAAACGCCGACAGGTCAGATACCTTATTATAAAGATGGAAAACGTTGAGGTGACCCACTCGTAATTTATGTTCTTTTTGTTTGCCTCTAGCCATGAGTATTTCCCCAACAGCTGTATTTTGTTTCACAATAAAATAGCAACTGCAATAGCGGTGGTTGAGCAAACGTCAATCAAAGATGGAAAGCCAATGTAAAGAGAAAACAAAACAATCAAAGAAAACAATAACGTATGAAGACAAAAATTAATGTGATAATCAAACGTTCAGGGATTACAAGAGCTGAGCGTTGCGAAAAAAACCCTCTCAATGTAAAGAGAAAACAAAACAATCAAAGAAAACAATAACGTATGAAGACAAAATTTAATGTGATAATCAAACGTTCAGGGATTACAAGAGCTGAGCGTTGCGAACAAAAAAAAAAAAAAAAAAAAAAAAAACCTCTCCCATATCTGAAGTGTATACGGGAAGTAAGTATCAATGTACGCTACCCTGAAGGAGCAATGTCAAAATACTCCACGTCTGTTTAGGAATTGTTTGTGTTGCCGCGGATAAATACATGCAACGACGACGAAAACAGAACTTACGCCGCGGACACTCACAATAAGACAAATCGCTATAAATAAAACAGTCCATCAGTGTTCACAGTCAAATTTCCTCCAATGTCTATAGTACGGCTTAATTAACGCCAATTTAGGTGAGAACGCTTAAATAAATCTTCGACACGGAGGTGC
Organism: Semisulcospira habei; assembly: GCA_036245525.1. Classification (NCBI taxonomy): domain Eukaryota; kingdom Metazoa; phylum Mollusca; class Gastropoda; family Semisulcospiridae; genus Semisulcospira; species Semisulcospira habei. The sequence goes on along the minus strand of BTPG01000005.1, from coordinate 90,205,934 downwards.
TCATGTGGAATGTAAGTGAAAGCGCTACACCAACGCAGCGTTCACTCAAGACACTCAGTCTAGTCCGCAAAGAATGTGAGAGACGTCCCGAAGTCCGGGCAAGTCAGTCGTGTATCAACAGAAGCAATGAAGATACGGCACCATACACACTTTTATCATCCAGTACTAAAGGTACTAATTTACATTCGTGAGAAACACAGATGTGAGTGTAACCTGCATGAGGCATCTATCCTTACGAGCACGTGCACCTGCAGGAGCTCATGAGGATCTATGTCTCTTGCATTTGAGGCTTGTAGATGGCAAGTGGTATTTATCCTCATGAGCCCGTGCATGTGCAGGGGCTCACGAGGATCCATGCCTCTTGCATTTGAACAGGTAATCGCGGCCAGCATGAGGTATCTAACCTCCAGAGACCGTGCAACCGCAGGGGCGCATGCGGATCTATGCCCTCTGCATTTAGAGAGAGAGAGAGAGAGAGAGAGAGAGAGAGAGATGATGATGATGATGATGATGATGATGAAACTTTTTTTTCAGGCCAGAGAGAGAGAAAGAGAGAGAGAGAGAGAGAGAGAGAGAGAGAGAGAGAGAGAGAGAGAGAGAGAGAGAGAGAGAGAGAGAGAGAGAGAGGGGGGGGGGCAAAGAACATGTCACTGCATACACATATACATTTATTTCACAAAAACGAAAATGCATGCACGCTCAACATTTCGAACAACAAGTTAATCTTTGGTGCAAGAACGATGTAAATAGTATTAACCCTTTGACTGGCAGTAAAGCGGCTTGTTGTCGCGATGATTCCTGTAGGCGACACAAATCTCTACCGACAGCAGGGTTAAATGGAAAGATAATTGCTTTGGTTTATTGTGCCGTGTGAAGGCAAAAGGGTAGTAATTGCATTTTTGTGAACACAATGAAAATCCCGCTCTTCACAAAAACAGACTTTTGCTTTTATATGGGGCAGTCCGATTCATAAGCAGTAGTGTTGAAGGGTCTTTCAGTTAACCTTCTGTGTCAGAGCAGTAACTGAAAACCAATTTACACTTTCATTGTTTCAGGCAAAACAGAAGTGAACCATGCACGCACAAAAACCATCGCCATCGTTCTCTCACGAACGGGACAGTTAACGTGGTGTCTTGTTAGTGCCTTGGACAAGCATACCGACGAGAAAAAGAAATGCGACATTTTTGGAATCATCGGAAACGCTGAAGTGTTTCCGATGATTAAAAAAATGTCGCATTTCTTTTGCTCGTCAGCACACATACGTCGCCCTGTACAACACTACCGTAGAGGATGGTTCGATCATGATAGTTCAAGGTTACTGCTTGATTCGCTTGGCGTCTGAAAATGTCCGAACATTCAAGGGTAGTGCCAGATTAGCATGCCGCTGCCTGTCTGGCACTCATCTTGTACTATCGTGGTCGACCCATCCGCTACAACTAGTAAGTACTCGTTACACACTTTCTCAATGTAGGAAACGTGACCACAAGGCCCCATGAATCATATCCCGCACGGCGAAACAACTTTGCTCACATTGAACATCCCGCTGATACGTGTGGCACTACCCTTGTACTGTCATGGTCAAACTATCTCATGCATTTGAGTACCTATCGCCTACAACTGGGGACAGTAAGCTCAGTCCTGCGAGCCACTAAGCAAGGTGCTCCGCTATAGCGGAAAACCGTCCTTGCTTAGTGGCTGGCGCAGGACTAAGCTCACTCACGCAAAGCTGACCTCTGGTGCGCACGCGTTAGTGGTGTAGCCTAAGAGTAGCGAATGTGATCGAAGGACTATAATCCAGGGGGAAAAAACGGATTTATTCAATAGCATTTCCGTTGAAAGGTCCTGGTAAATCAAAGTGGCACAGTTGGAGTGCGCCTGAGTTGATCAGTGTTCAGGCAATAGATTTCCCTGTCCCCCATAACCCGCCCGTCAGGGCCGTCCATGATCACCTCGGTGCTGTGGACGTTAAACCCGAACTAACCAACCAACCAACCGAAGGACTATAAACGGCGAGACACGTACCGCTGGCCTACCACTGAGCATCCTCGCACTCTAAGCCTATGAAATCTTAACGAGCGCTCTAAGACCACAAGGACTTAGCAGCAAGCATTCTACCTGCTTGACTGAGATCAGCCTCACACCGCCTATGAAGGAGTAGGCCGCCAGCGTTTCAATTTGTAAATGTTAGGGTCTAATTGTGTTCGTACTTTTTAACCCTTTGGCTGTCGGTAGCGTTTTTCGTCATGAGGTGATTCCTGCGGGAATCACCTCGAAGAAAAGCGCTGCTGACAGCCGAAGGTTAATTTCCTTCGTCGTTTGACCTTTGCGGAACCCAAACGCAGTAGATTAGCAAGGAAATGAAGGACTAAGTCTGGTGAAATACACTCTTCCATTTAGTGTTCGCTGTTAGCGGACGAACGGGCTGACTGTCGATTGCGAACAGAATTTCATGCACACCAACCCTTTCGTGGGCAAACAGACCGTGAACGTTTGCTCTGTGACTTCACAACTTTTGACAGGCATGAGGTCGGTGGTTCTAGCTAGGACTTGATGGACTAACACCCACTAAATTCCAGTGAAACACTAGAGGTCACTCGTGGCACACACAATACATATAATTGACCTACTTTCCTCGACGACTATTAGGCGAAGAGGAAGCAAATACAGATTTTATCCCGAGAACTCATGCACCCAAACAGTGTTCTAAACCTGTTTACAAAAGACGATGGCGACATTTTGTACACGAGTCTCTTGTGTGTCACTATTGTCATCTTAGAGCTGTATGTTGCGTACAGATTTGACGTAGCCCGCGGAATCAATTGCAGCGTAGGCGCCAAACAATCCTGCTGAGTTTTTCAACGTCCGAGCGCGCACAAAACTAATCTGCCTGGCGTTTCTTTCAGTGGTGGTCCCTTTGTAACGGAAACAATAGCTAGGGCTGTCCAACTATCGAACGGTATTGTCAAGGGGTTGAAATCTTTGGAATGTTATCGTTAACTCATTCGAGACGTGCCGCCTCCAGATACTGACGCGGCATAAGCCGCGTATCCGGAGACGGCACGTCTCGAATGAATTAACTCTTTAGCTGTCGGTAGTGATTTGGTTAAAATATCCCCGGGAGTGTTTTGTTACCCTTATGGCTGTCGGTAGCGCTTTTTGTCGAGGTGATTCCTGCAGGAATCACTTCGACAAAAAGAGCTACCGACAGCAAAAGGATTAATCTTTGGTTTTTAACGAACACTAGATAATCCTAGTCTACATAAGAAACCGATTCAACATATGATAGAAATAAGGACCAACTTGGCAGATACAGCTTACGTAAAAAGATATATGTACTATGTGTCTGCTTGTCTGTGATTTTGGACCTCACGGCCTTAGACCTAGGCTCTAAAGTCATAGACCAGCACACACTTGCTCTGGCGTTATTCAGCACATTAAAACAGGAGTGTGGCGTCTGACAGCAGGCTGACGTGATTGTCTTGAGTCCAGTTCATTTAGATCAAGACGACAGATAGATCTGCGTTAATAACACGGCGCATACACGCTGATGCAAACACATATCAAAAAACGCTTCAAGTTCTAGCTGGTAGCCAGTAAGCAAAGGTCCTCCGGCCCACGACGGCCGCAATGGGCACGTGCACGGCTGTGCGCGCGCCCACTGCGGCCATCGTGGGTCTGAAAACGTTTTGCTATTGGGGTATCTGTCTTAGTTGACAGTTTTGTCACATCTCAGATCTGATTGATGGTTGTCACGTCTTGTTGAAGTTTGCCACGTTTGGTTCATGGTTGTCATGTATGCTTGATGGTTTTCATGATTGTCGTCGACCTCTACATTGGCCATATATCAATAACGCTAACTAGTAACGATACGATTGCAACGATCACACTCCCAGTTTTTGCTTTTTATTTTATTTTTGTTCATATTTTTGGATATCACTGGAATGGTGATTAGTCATTGTCTTCTGGATACGTCTCTATTATCACCCTTTCAGTCATCACCTTTTTGGACATCCTTGGAATGTCTCTTTATTGCGTGTTTGTCTTCGGGATAAAGGATCTCGATTTCTTGAGCATTCTCTCAAATATGATGTATTTGTGGGCAGACGTGGACAATAGACAGCCCAAAGAAAGGCACTTAATGAGGCGTACATGCCGCTTTTAGTGGACTTCTTTAGGCTGTCTATTTTCTACCTCACCGCATCGATTTGAGAGCATTTGAGAGCATGTTCAAGAAAAAGAGATCAAAGGCTCATTGGCCTTCTGGAAGATCACTATTCGTTGTCAATGATCCAGTGCGAAGAGATCGTTGCCCAGGGCAATTTGTGGATTTCACATGATCGTCTTCAGACACAAAAACAGAAGATGAGTATGTTATGACAGTTCAAGGGTACTGCCAGGTCAGCTCGGTGCCTGGGGAGGCGTCGAGTCAGTCAGGCACTGCCCTTGAACTGTCAACGATCGAGTCGTCTCCAGCAACTGGTCCGTAGTCATAAAAATGTTGTTGACTTTTCACTAGTCTGGAAAATCGGTGGAGATTCAACCACTTGACTGTCGATCCTCAACAAACGCTACCCAGCTTCAAGAGGCGTAGATCCTCATGAACACCAGCAGACGCAAGGGCTCATCAGGGTCTACGTCCTTCCTCTGGCTCCTTTCTAAAAGTGGTCCTCACACACAACGTTCATATAGCGCTCTCAGTCTGTGATGTTTTACGAGACATAACAAACTCATTCGAGACGTACTGTATACCGATACGCGGCTTTCAGCCGCGTATCCGATAAACAGCACGTCTCGAATGAGTTAACGTCTTATGGCAGTGAAGGGATTAACCATCTTGTGCACTGTGAACAGTACTGATGGCTGCACGGACAAGGGGGTTAAGATCATTTGTTTAGCCCCATTACGGGAAATTGTTTTTTGTCCTAGCATTGTTCCGCGCATAACCGGTCTCACGTTAGAAGGTACACCGCCCAGTAGCTGGCGTTGAACAAGACGAACAGCAACGGGAACAACAGTCTGGCGTATTTGTCTATGGTGTTCACGTCCTGAACGCGAGGGATCTTCACTTTGATGGACTTGGCCTTCTGCTTGAAGTTGGACAGAAGGCGCCGGCGCCTCGGAGGCACTCCGCTCCCGTTGCTGTTTCGTCGCCGGACCACGTTGCCGTGGAGATAACCTCTGGAGACGTAGGTTGACCTTGGGAGGGCGGCGGGCATGCGCAGATTGCTCTGGTCGGCGGTTCCGTCACCGTCCAGCTCCAAGTTGAAGCTCTGGCTGTTGCGGATCCCCAACATGGGCGAAAGTCGGATCTCCTTCATCTCCATGGCCTCAACGGAGTTGTTCTGCGACAGACAAAGGTAGAGAAGAGCTTAGTTTTATGTGAAAAAGCATATCGAGGGTGTTCGCATGCAACCTTGTAAGGGAGTTCAAGACATTTTGGCGCGAAATCATGGTTTGATGCGGTCGCCTCCCTTGATTTTTTTCCCAAATTCCATTTTCTGACGGAATCTAGAATTTGTAGCTCAACGGGAAATGCTCATAATCGCCTTGCGAAGAAAGCCCCGGATAAAATATTCTAACCAAAATGTAAACTTAAAATTTAAAATTATTAGTTAATTTATTCGAGACGAACGGCTTAAGCCGCGTGTCCGGATTCCGTTCGTCTCGAATGAGTTAAGAGTTCAGAGGTTTCACAAAAACATCAGTGATATGCATCTAAAACGTGCATAAGGTACTATTATACAACAACACTGATCGCCTAAGACGGGTGGTTTCCTTATCATGGGTCATCTAGTTAATAGAAAGAAGACCATAGGACCAAAAACGGATGATCTGCTTAGACAGGCGGTCGCCTTATGCAGGTGATCGAGGTTTGATTAATCAAGATAATGACGCCGCAGGACTGGAAGCTGGAGCATTGATAACTTCTTTGTCGTTAAGCGCTGCATTGTATGGAACTTATCGCCACCGAGGGATTAACTCAATGGAGACGTGCCGCGTACGGAGACGCGGCATTTTGCCGCATATGCGGGCGGATGCGACGCGTCTCGATCGAGTTAACGGCTTCTGCTGCGTGCAATACGTTTCTGTTCACTCATTCAAAGCTCGCATCAATAGGTACGAAAGTATCGTATAGCGTTGCCATCGGAAAAGCTACACGACATTCCCGCAGCTATTGATGCGAGGCACCTGAGTTAAATTGCTATCCTGCAGGCGTTAACGGGTCGACTCTTTTTGAACAGCGAAGATGGGGTTTTCTTGCCTGCTCATATATGTATAATATTTATGAGTTTTTGTGCACACGGTGGCGAGACAGGCACCATAAAGCTAGTTTGCACGTGGCATTGACTCGATAAAATACGGGTTAAAAAAATCCACATCCTATTTCCGTATATGTCAAGGGGACACGAACCAGTGCAGTGTCGTATCCGCCAGGCCACGTTCCCATGAGGACACCAAACCCCCAGGCACTCAAGGACACCCGAAAGCGTCTTGTCAATACGATCAAGAATACGGCATCTCATCAGACAAATGGGGAATTTCTTGCAGCGCGTGCTGGTCTGTGATTTTGGACCTTACGGATTCATCCGTAAGGTCCAAAATCACAGACCAGCACGTATACAATGTCGGCGTCATGGTGAGCTAAACTGTGTGTAACAATCCGCTCTCCTTCCCTTGAAAACGACGCCAATCGCCCCCCCAAAATCGACAAACACGCAAAAGATTATGGCGGGGAAAAAAGTTACAGAAAAGACATGACAAAAATTATTTTCCATCTTCCGCTCAATTCGGCTGACAGCTAATTATAAAAACACATGAGGCATGGCCGCAAAAATATGTTACTGAAGTGGACACAGCGCCAGGCTTTATTTTTCGTTTTGTCACAGGAGCAGGTTTTTCAGGTTTTTATTTTCGAGTGATTGATCACAAGAGTATCTTGACCTTTAATACCCGTTCAACGCTTGGATAATACGAACACCACCAGATTGCACGAGGCAAGGAACATTGATGATTTTCTTTGCTTCTTGCAATGAACAGGCTTACTTCCATCCGTCTTCGTTGGATGGATGGGATATGTTATTTAAGTCATTTAGCCCTACGGTCATACTTCCCAAATTTTGGAGACGTCATCTAATGACTATGCAACAGGTGCACGGTACAGGCACCAAGCTAATCTGGCACTACCCTTGAATTATCATGGTCGACTCATCTCCTGCTGTAGTGCGTCAGGGCTGAATGGGTTAATGAGTGTGTATGTGTGTGCGTGCGTGTGTGTGTGTGCCAGTAAAGCTATATAATAATAATAATAATAATAATAATAATAATAATAATAATAATAATAATAATAATAATAATAATAATGTACATTTATATAGCGCTTGTGATTTTTGGTCTTGAAAAGCGCATATAGCATCATTAAACTAATGATGCTCTATGCGCATCATTAGTTTAATGATACTCTATGCGCTTTTCAAGACCAAAAATCACAGAACAAAAAGTACAAGAAAGTAAAAGCTACAATAAATGTTACAGGTAAATTGACACACATCAAAGCTCACACACACGCATACACACACACACCCCGTTACAAGAACAGGTACTGCGAAGGACTGCTAAAGCACTGAACATCTATAAAAAATAAATAAATAAATAAATAAACGTCTTAACTATATGCATAAGAAAAAAGATAGGCCTTGAGCAGTGATGACGTAAACACCACCCGCATGAGAGTGCCAAAGGAGTGCAAATCACAGGCATACGCAGAAATAGCACAGTCAAGTCAAAACAACTGGTTGTTCAGAATAAACGATTTCCTAAATGGCAAAGAAAAGACCCGAATAAAGAATTACAAGCGTGTCTTAATCTTTACTATATTTGCAGCAAATGCTATTCATAGACGATCATAGGTCTGCAAGTGGCATAGTTGCTCATATAAGGTCCGTACGCTGCAATGACTCATGAGGAACTATATCCCAGTAGCAAAACTTTCGGGCCCACGACGGCCGCATTGGGCCCGCGCACAGCCGTGCGCGGGCCCAATGCGGCCGTCGTGGGCCCGAGGACCATTGCCTCCTCTTCACGTCATCTTAAATGCATGTTTCTGTGGCGGAGCAGGTCACTGTGAACTCAGTCTGCGATGTCTAAAGTTTTACTGTATAAGTTCAGATCACAGGCAGAATGCCTGCTGCCCGCCTTTAAAATGCCGCCCACTGTATGAATTTGAAAAAACAAACAAACAACGAAAACAAACAAAAACAGCAACAAAAAAAAAAAAGAACAAAAACAAAAAACCAAACTAATATGATCCGGGTTTACAATGCCTGGGAGAGACGCAATTTTCTGAACAAATTCGCAGAGAAGAAAGGAAGAAAGGGAAGAAACTCTTGTCGCCGACAGCGCCATCTATGAGTATGTGTGAACATTGAAGTGTGCATAGCACAAGAAAACCCATGCGATTTATGTCTTCTGTCAGCGTCTCCGAGCCTCCTCTATACGGGGGACATTAATCGCGCTGTTACGGGACATAACTCGTGTAGGTTTCCTTGCCCTGTGAAGAGAGCACGACAGAATAAAACAAGTGGAGGGGAGATAATATTTAGCATGTATACTGACGAGCAAAAGAAATGTTTCCGATGTTTTCAAAAATGTCGCATTTTCTTTGGTCGTCAGTATATTTGTGCAGTATGGGCCGCCTGTTCCGTTCCTAAGAGACACTGAGACTCATGCCCTGAATCCACGCAGCCAGTCTTGGTGAATAAGAAGCAGACATTCTCATGAGCCCGTGCAAGTTGCATGGGCTCATGAGAATGTCTGCATCTTATTCACTAATGACTTGCCCCGGGCCCCGCCGGTCGTCTAACTGAAAACGGCAAATGTTCAGGGCTCAACGTCTTTTGTCCATCACGAAGGCGATTTCAAAGACGGGGCATCGAAAAGGGTCGTCACACATTTCTTTTACCCGAGCTAGGTTTGATCCTGCGACCTTTCGCACGAGAGTCGAACACTGTGAAACCCGAGCTCCCCAGGTCCAACTGAGAGCATCAGTATGTATTCACAATAAGGGTCACTTTCATTCGGAAGACACATCGATTCTTATAAGCCCACGAAGCTGCATGATCTCGCGAGAATGTATACGTTTTCCAGATCGAGACGGATCCAAGTGTTTCTCCATTTGAGGGTGATATTCCACAGGATATAGTCCTAAATAAGGACCTTTTCCGTCCGTAAGGGATATCGATTCTTATGAGCCTGGGAAATTGCATAGGGTCATTCGAATGTATGTGTCTTTGCTGATCAAGACTAACCTCAGCCGTTTCTCGAAATGACGGCATTTTGAGGCGATTTTAAACATACCGACTGTACTCTGCAATCAGTACCTCTTCAAATCGTAATTTTTCTTGAAGTGATTTAAGAACAGCGGTCGCTTCTCTCCAGAAAATCCACCAGTCTGTCGCGATCTTTTACCGCCCCTCTCCTTTTCCACCGTCGGTATCAAGATAAATGTTTGTCCCAAATACACAGGGGGATGGGGAGGGTGAAAGAAAGTATCCATGAGTGAATGCCGGCTGATGAGAAAATATGGTCTTTCTCAGACTCCAACTGCGCCCAGTTTTGGAGAAAGGAAAACCAAGATCGATCCACATCAGCAGGGCGCCATTGTGCGCGGACCGAAGTGTGGCTGAATCCGGAAAATGGAAAGGTGCGCGGTCCTGGACATTCAAGGCCGCTTGACTCATTCGAGACGTGCTGCATCCGGATAGACGGCGTAAAGCCGCGTATCCGGAAGCAGCACGTCTCGAATGAGTTGACCACCCTCACCCCCTTCATGGTCGAATCACGGTGGACACCACCAAACTGTGACAACGGCATTGGTCCTCGTAAGACCCTGGGCATGTGCCTCTTGTTGACCTCCTCTATGTCTGCAATTCTTATGAGCAACAAGTTATAGGTTTTCAGGCTGTGTAGAGAGAACTACGGTGTTCACCTACGGACTACGGACCCTGAGATTCACTAGGCTGCAGTCTTGTCCCTTCACTGCCACTGGACGCAGACCGTGTTTTTGAAATTATTGTAAACTCGATGTTAAAGTTCCCCATCTGTCAAGGGAAGATGGTCACAAAGTGGTTTGAGCAAGGGGCATAGATCCTCATGAGCCCCCGCAGTTGCGGGGGCTCATGAGGATCTATACCTCTTGCAGTCGGGGGGTGTTCCAGTTGTTTTCTCGACAGTGAAGGGGTTAAACTTGTATCAGTAAGGCTGGATGAAGGACTGACTTCGTTCAACGAGAATCGGAGATGGGGTAAATGAGTTCGAGTTCTACTAGATAAAGATATAGATCTTTGCCCATCGGGGCCGGCTTATGAAGATATATATGCCTTTTTGCCTTTTACAGACGGGTCTGATTAGGGATTATTCAGCATTTGAGACGGGGGGGGGGGGGGGGGGGGGGGGGGGGGGCTTACGTTCCGAAAGGCGATTTTTAGTCGAGTACACAAACTTGTATCAGAAAAAGAACACTCCATGCATGGAGAAAATTCTCTCACTCTCAACAGAAAAGATCAAGAAACTGTCATCTCTCCAAAGTCCTTCTAGGCTCGGCCATAGACACTCAGATTAACAATTTCTGCACAAGTGCTGTTTAGTTCTGCGCAAACTCTTGTCCCAAAATCGACACCGCATAGAGAAAAAAAAAAACCCTCTTTCCGAAGCACGATCAAAATCAACATGCGGAAAATCATTTCTATTTCAGCGCTTTTTTTCAGGCTCTCAAATGCTAAACACGTAGACCACACTTGATGTCGCCCCCGATTTGCTACCGCTGACAAGCGGTAGCGAATCGAGGGAGACAACAAGTGTGCTCATAAAATTTCAACCTTTTATTTTCAACTGAAGAAGCTCAATAGACTGTCGTCTATTGAAATAACTAAAAAAGAAAGAAACGCGCTTTGAAAGACTTAGTAAAACAGTTGACGGAATTGTTGAGTTAAAACCCCCTTTTCAAAGTCGACAAACAATCAAGTTGGGATGAACCATAACCCACAAAGTCCCTTCTCTATCAGAACTGTCTTCGCTGTCAAGGGTCTCTACCTTTTGTCTTTGACTTGATTCTGATGTTGAAACATCTACTTTTGAAAAAGCCTCGCAGATGTGCCAATGCGTCATTGTGATCTCTACAAGGGGCGCGCGCAGTGCATACACGTCATTGGTTTGTCAAACGTCATTTGTCATGACGTATTTTTTAGTTTTACGTAATTTTAGATTTAACGAGATATGAGTTTCGCTTTCGCTTCAAGACTTGCGAAAATGGTAACAAAACTAGAATTTTACGGTACAATTTCAGTCGTGCTATAATTTGTGTGAAATCAGGTTGACTTTTCCTAGCTACATGCTATACTAAGTGCACCTGCATGCTCTTCTGAAGGCGCGTCGATGTGTGTGTATGCATGTGCGTGTGCTTGTGCGTGCATGCATGCGCACACTTCAAACATCCTGAGAGAGAGAGAGAGAGAGAGAGAGAGAGAGAGAGAGAGAGAGAGAGAGAGAGAGAGAGAGAGAGAGAGAGAGAGAGAGAGAGAGAGAGAGAGAGAGAGAGAGAATTACGTCATATTTAGAGTATGTCTGCATGGTGACAGAGTTGCTTCTGTTACTCCTCTGCCACTGTCTGACTTTCTCCAGAGGATTAATTTTTACTGAAGAAGTTGAAAGGGTACAAAGCTGGCTAACGAACTCATCCAATGTCTTTCCCCACATTAGCTATATCGGGTCACCTGAATGCACTTCTGAAAGCGCGACGATGTGTGTATGTATGTATGTGTGTGTGTGTGTGTGTGTGTGTGTGTGTGTGTGTGTGTGTGTGCGTGTGCGTGTGTGTTAGTGCGTGCATGAGCGCGTGCTCCAAACATCTCCAAGAGACAAAGATCCTCATGCGCTCTCCGGGCGCATGAGGATCTATGCCTCTTGGAGATGCGCGCATGTCTCTGTGTGTGTGTGTGTGTGTGTGTGTGTGTGAGAGAGAGAGAGAGAGAGAGAGAGAGAGAGAGAGAGAGAGAGAGAGAGAGAGAGAGAGAGAGAGAGAGAGAGAGAGAGAGACGTGCTAGGGAGAATTACGTCATATTTAGAGTATTATGTCAATGTTTGCGTGATGACGAGTTGCCTCTTTTACGTCACCGCCACTGTCAGACTTTCTCTAGAAGTCAAGTGTTTTTTTTTTTTACTGTTTTAATTCTTTTCTGAAAAGAATTAATTTTTTACTAATGAAGTTGTAAGGATACAAAGCTGACTAACGAACTCATCCAATGTCTTTATTCAAACTAGCTATATCCAAAATTTCAAGTAAATATGACAAAATTACGGACTCTAATCTGGATCAACCGACTTTCTATAAACGGTTGTTTATTTCTTCAATGAGACATTCAATTACAATATTCTCGGAGGCTCTCTTAGCCACCCCTTTAAGAAAGTATTTCGCCAAGTTGCAAGCCTGTGTGTACAGATATATCGGCGATTCTCTTGTTTACATACATACGCATACGCACACGCACACACACACACACACACATACACACGCACACGCACACACACACACACACACACACACACACACACACACATACATACGCACACACGGCGCTTCGCGCCAAATGTACGTTCAGCAGCGAGGTTAGCGTAACTAGGCATGACGTAATTTTTATCTTTTTACTTCAATTGTGAGAGGTTTAGGCCTGCCCACCTTTGACATCATGGACATGCTATTAAATTCGCCCCATCGCGACCTGTCCTAAAAAGTCCCTTCTATAAATAGAATTGATTAAAAAAAGTCAACACGTTGCTTGCGATGGTGACGTAACAGAAGGGATGACGTGAATGACTGGATGTCGCGTGCTATGTCACGAAAGGCAGTTCAACACTTTACAAAGTGCAGGCAACATCACTATGAATAAAAACACCCCGTGTCAACTTTATTTCCCCGATTTAAAACGCAACACTCATATTCTGATCGGTCTTTTTGCTTTTGACTGAAAAAGCTGAAGAGACTTTCGTTATCTTCAAGAGGTAGTGCAAAACTTCGCAAAATAATTCAACATTTTAGCGAATGAAACCTCTCCGTGTCAACCAATTCTCTCGCTTTCAAACGAAAAAAATCAGTCTTTCTATCGGCCTTTATGCTTTCGTTCGAGAAGCTCAAGTAGCTGTCGTCTGCAAAGTTACAAGAGGCAATACAACTATTTACAAAGTACAATAAATATCAGCATGTAGAAAATCACTGCTGTCTGAACTCTTTCCCAGGCGACCATAGCAAAAAAGAGTACTAATCCCCTTAGTGTTCACAAGAAAACTCGTAGAGCCATGAATCTCTTTGCTGTCGTCTGAAGAAGCTCAAGATACTGCCGTCTGCTAGGTTACAAGAAGCAATACAAGCAACCCAACAAACATTGGTTGTGCAATAGTAAGAGGTACACGAGACAACAGGTTTGTTTAGTTTTGAGCACACTCATTTCATCACAGACACTGCAGGAAGAAACATCCTCCCTTTCCTTACCCAATCCCTGCTTTCAAAAACAAATCTTAACCCATTTAACCCCAAAGCCGCAATTTCCCAAATTTTGGAAGTGTCACCTAACGACTATGTAGCAGCTGCAGGAGATAGACTGACCATGATAATTCAAGCGTGTGATCATGATAATTCAAGGGTAGTGCCAGATTAGCTTGGCACCATCAGGCGCCAAGCTAATCTGGCACTATCCTTGAATTATCATGGTCCATCAATTTTCGGTTGTGGTGCTTTGGGGCTAAATGGGTTAACTGATCGTGTCAAAAGACTGCTAGGAGGATGAGGGTCCTTGTTATTTGTACGACGTGGAAACCAAACGTTCAAAAGACTGTTTTACGCTCGCACGTTTTGCTAGGTCAGGTTAGGTGAGTGATAATGGATGTTGCTAAAGGGGGGGGGGGGGGGGGGGGGAGGGGGGGGGGTAATGTGGGACAGAAATGGCTATAGTCTGTGGAGTACGACGTTAATACAAATCAATTCAAGCGCACTGCAGCTGTACCTCTTAGATAAACCAACACCTTTCAACGGATCGACATACTATAGACACAAGCCCCCGGCTTTTTCTCCCGAATAGTGTTTCGAGAGGTAGCAGACATGCCATTCATATTGCAATATGGGCTCAGCTGGATCGTTCAGGCGACATAGAATTTTAAGCCATTCATCCCTGGCACGCTGTATCAAGATATGGATCCACCATGACAGTAAGTGTACTTCCGCTTCTTCAAGATCGTTTGAACGACTGACGTGCCCGAGACCAAGTGCAAATTTCAACATGATACGCTGACTGCGTAGTGTGCTATCTCTAGACCGTGAGCTCGCACAAGCTGGTCACAAAAAAGGTCATCGGGCCGACATCGGCCGCTGTTGGCCCGCGCACGGCCGTGCGCGGATCAACAGCGGCCGATGTCGGTCCGAAGACCTCTTGCGAAAGGGGGTTTATTTTTTGTGTAAATGATCAAAGGTTGGGTAGAGACAAATGTGTATTTTCGCTATTCCTTTTCACTGTGTGTGTCAATGCGAAGCGTTTATTTCTTCTGGTCACAGTAAAACACTTTTTTTTTCAGTGACTGGAAGAAAAAAATGTGTGCATTATTACACAGTATTAAAAAAAAAAACACATGTCTCTACCCCAGTCTATGTGAAGGACAGGTCCCACTTTCTCCCCTTTCCGTTGAATACAAAATCGTCTGAAGATTCAAGACGACAGGCCCACACCCCTCAACCTGTCAGCTGAAATCGACAAAAATGATACAAATCCTCAAGAAAGTGAAAGAAAAAGAGAGGCGGACAAAGCTCAATACAAAATCTCTCAAACGGACAGACATACAAAACAGAATCCTATCTTCTCGAAGGATCGAACATATTATGGTCTTGCAGAATGATACGATTGGGATGTTGCAAATGCAAAGGGTGACGAGGGGACAGACGACAGTTGCAAAATTCAATGATTCGTGAGAACTAGAAATTTCTGTTTAACTCATTCAGCCCGACGGCCTTATTTCCCACATTTAGGAGGCGTCATCTAATGACTATGCTCCTGTTGCAGGAGATGAATCGACCATGATAATTCAAGGGCAGTGCCATATTAGCCTGGCGCCGACAGGCGCCAAGCTAATCTGGCACTGCCCTTGAATTATCATGGACGACCCATCTCCTGCTGTAGTGCGTCAGGGCTGAATGAGTTAAAAAGGCTGGCGGACACAATCAGAATGAACGAACTAAATGTCAGTTCATTCTGAGCTCTGTCGACGAACATAACCTTCCAGCTGAAAAGGCTCGCAAAGAAACCAGCAGGAACAAACCTTTTTTCTGAGCTTCGTCAAAGAATATAACATCATGGTTTGCAAGGGCTGGCGAGAAATCTCAGAAAATACGATCTAAAAAGTTCGCGCAGTTTGTGTTTTTGCCAGCCTTTTCAACCAGAATTATGCGTTCGTCCTTTTGTTATTTTATTCTACGGCATTGAGCAAGGCGGATACATTGAAACTGTTCAGGCAAAACTGTTGAAATATGTTTAAATTGGATATTCACCGAATGAAGTGATCGGGACCGGTTCCCCGTCCGAAAAAAAAACAAAAAAACTGAGGAGCATGACATAAACCTTTTCAGAAATAAATGGAACAAACGACAAGAATAATTTTCTGGATGAATGCATAGCTGTTGACACAGGGATGTTGCGCGGCGAACTGCTGCTGCTTTTTCATTTTTTTCCCTCCCTTGAAAACACAGTCATGTCTGTCTTGGCTTCGTTTCTTGACATAGCTCTGAAATATATTTTTCGACAGCTTTCAAACTCGAAAGCAAAGGCAAACAAGAAGGCTTAGGAACTTGGGCATTTTAAAACAAACGCATTTTGTGGCCCTAAACCCGTTTTCCAGAATCAAGTTAACCCTCTGTCTGTTACTGACGATACCGTTCTGTGGAAAAGACGCGCAACTACGCGTCTTTTGCGCAGAATGGTACCGCCAGTAGCATTCAATGGGTTAATGCACAACAAGGAAGCAAAGTTGGTTAAAATTGTGCGCGACTGTACTCTCGGAAATTAGAGACTCCTTCCTTATTGTGATCAAAATGATAAAGTCCAGATTTCAAATTTAAAGAAAAAATGTATAAAGACAAGGTCCAGTTCAAACAAAATTGAAAATTTTAGGAAAGAAAAAAAGGCGGCCACGAAACCGAAAATATGAAAAGAGCTCTGTCTAATAAAAAAAAACCTGCGCCCCAAAACAAGAACAACAACAACTGATTTTACAATGCTTAAAAACATTACGAATCAGAGTCTGATTGCTCTAAGACGATCGAAATTTAGGTAATCACACACGAAGGTGCCTTCATCGTGGCTCAAGATACTCCTTTTTCGCATACCGAAATACTTGCAACTCCACCTGAAAACCAAAAAGCCAAGATCTTAGGTCCCCACCACACAATAAAACTCTACAAGCTTGTCTGTACTGGTCTGCAATTTTGGACCTAAGCGCCGTGAGACTCAGAATAACAGACCAGCGCCAATTTAACACACTCGAGACGTGTCTCATCCGGATACGCGGCTTTATGCCACGTATCCGGATGCGGCACGTCTCGAATGAGTCCAAAGAATGTCTGAATGAATGCCTCTTCATTGAGTTGAGTTGGTTCGGAGTCTAATCCATAACCGCACATTTTTCCGCGGAACGGTATCGTTAATAGCAGTCATGTGGTTAACGTCTTGATATCTTGAGCTTGGATATCCGACACTGGACCGCTATAGCGGCCCAGTGTCGGATATTCAAGCTCAAGATACCAATACGCTATAGCGGTCCAGTGTCGAATATCCAAGCTTAAGATATGAAGACGTAAAACCCTGTAATACCACAATGCACTGCAAAACTCGTCAAACTCCCGAATTGCAACGTCTTTCAGAGCGTCGTGAAAGTGTCACATGCACTGGACATGACCCTGGCGGAAAAAAACCCAAAACTAAGCCGGATGTACCAGATTTTGTGACGCCACGGTGCCAGATAGAGGAGTCGATGGCAGCGCCACCTGCTTCCTGCCGGAAAAGATTAAAAAAAAAAAACTGGCGCTGACAATATCTTAATAAGATGAGATGGGGAGGGGGTGCTGGAAAGAACGGTATGCTTTAAACGATGCATTTTGGGGCACAGTTTAAGAATGTAGCAGAATAACGCGAGTGCTTTCCCGTGACATTTGCGGCCGTAACACAACTATATTTGCTGGAAATTTTGTTTTTGCTGGTCTGTAAAATTTATAAGTAAATTTCCTCACATGTGATCGAATAGTTAACCCTTTGGCTTTCTGTAGGGTTTTTTTGTTGTTGTTGTTGTTGTCGCGATGATGGTGGGGATAGGCTTCCACTAGTTTACGATCAACGTAAAACAATCGACGCGGTTACGCATTGAACATATCGAGCTAGAGAGAGGGGGTTTCGGTGCACTTTGATTCTGATCTTCCAATTATGACGTGTTTACTTGTCACTCAGGCCTCAGTGGTCATCTTCGAAAACGTTTCGTCAGATATTACACCGATTAACCCCTTAACTGTTGGAGCAAGGCGAACGCTAACCAGCGGCAAGAGACATAAACCTTCATGAGCCCCCGCAGTCGCGGGGGCTCATGAGGATTAATGTCTCTTGTTGGCCCTATGTTTTATGCCTATATCTGGTCCCATTCAGTTTGTGTTCTTCACGCGAATGTCGATCAGTGTGCAGTGGTATCGGGCGCGAAATCCGTGATCACTGGCAGCGAGGGGGTTAAAGTATGGGCCGTCTTTTGTCACTCAACCCACAGTGTGGTACTGTCTTTAAAACATTCGTCAGACAAAGTAAAAGGAAAGGTGTATCGTGACAAACAGCATCGGACGCACACAACATAATCTGACTAAATCAGTATGTAAGCCCTTCATTGCTAGCACGCCCCAGCAATGATATCTCTGAAACCATGGCCGATTCATTGCTGGTGATAAACACTTGTGTCTACTACTGCTCAAGAGTGCAATCGAAATCTAACCTACCCAGTATGCGAAAGGTCCTCGGGCCGACGTCAGCCTGATGGCCTTTTCATAACAAGGTATTCTGACTAGCAAAACAACCGCGACATCATCGGAATCATCGGAAACACTTTAGTGTTCCGATGATTCAGATGATGTCGCATTTCGTTTGCTCCTCAGTATAGATGTGTTCATATATATACGTTTCTTCCTGTTGCCACCTTTGGATTTATCTTTAGCATGCTTCGGACTGGACCAAAAGCTGTGTCTTGGCGACCCTGGCTCATCGCTGAAAATACGTCATAATCATCGTAGCTGTCGGAGATTCATTTCAACATTTTTCTCCCCTCTCCTTGCCCCACTGTGACTTTGCAAACATCCATAGGCGCTGTCATTAACTGTGTGAACAGATACCGACAAAGTGGTCAGCGGATACAAAGTCCAGGCATGATGGAGGAAAATAAAGCTTCTAATCTGACCTTGAATGAGCGAGGAAATAAGTTGTGTAGGAAGATTTTCAGAGGACGTGTCCAGTTGACCCGCGCACAGCAGTGCTCAGGCCGACAGCTATCGTGGACGGCCCGAGGCGCTGTTGTTTTTTTGTGTATTGTCCACTGTCTGAAAAATTAAACGACCAGGGATAGGGGGAGAGGAAGGAGTACCATAAGAAAAGGAGGTAGGCACGACACTACAAGGCCAGACTGGTTACTACGCCATTGCTCAACCTCACAAAAGCAAGGATTGTCCTGGAGAAGGTATGGGCCAATGGCGAAGGCCAAGGGCAAAATTATGGCCGAAAGCTTAAGTCTATTATTCCGAACAATAGACGTATGCTGAAAGATACTCTGGTCATACTAACCACGTACAGCGGAGGTATGGCCATGCCGGAACCCCTGAAACGACAGTCACTTCCGGCGATGTAGGAACTCGAGGGACCAGGCAATGCCATGTCTGGTCCCACGGGTTCCTATGCGGCCGGAAAGGATTGTCGTTACAAGCGTTCCTGCAGCCGGTGTTGGACGTCTAAATTGCCCCACATATCCCGGCGCCTGGTTTCTGTTCTTGCCCTGCAGGCAGGTTCTTTCACAGATGCTGTCCAGTCGATGGATATGTTTGGCAGCCTTTCTGGATCTGTTGAATTTACAGCCTGAATGGCTCACATTTCGCAAGCGTTGCTGCTAAGACTGAGAACATATCCCTTGGGTTAGGGAGTGTACTTTGCTCAACACTGTGAGACCTGGGCTCAGCTGCGTGAGTGAGCTTAGTCCTGCCCCAACCACTTAGCAAGGCGCTATGCTATCGCGGAGCACCCTGCTTAGTGGCTGGCGCAGGACTAAGCTCACCCATGCAACTGACCCCTGTGGTCAACATTCCCATAGTTTATGCGTTGACCTATATAATGAAGACGACATAAACTTCCAGCAGGATCGTCCAAGATTTACTTCTTGTCCGAAAAAGAGAAGTCATTGTAGTCCACTTTTTGTCTTTTGTTTGGGAACTGCTTTGCATTTTACACCTCTGGCAATCACCATTGTGGTCTGGATCCTGTAGGTCACGAGTAGTATCAGAACATATTGACGACTAGAGCCAATTCAAAGTTATGTTTGCACCACCCTAGAACTACCATCAATGGTCGATCTTTCTTCTGCTGGGGTATACAATGTTTTGGCATTTTACACCTCTGGCAATCACCATAGTGGTCTGGATCCTGTAGGTCACGAGTAGTATCATAATATAGTAAAACTGTTGCCGCTATGGTTTCACGTGAAAGAAAAACAGAAGATAGTGGTAGAAAACCCTTTAAAATAGAAACAAATAACGACGTTTCGGATCAAAGATTCTTCCTCAGGTGACATGGAAACAAACGTAAGAACAGAAAAGAACACGACAGAAAGAAAAGACGTCATCCTGTATAGAGAGAATATAGAATGACGTAAAAAAAAACCAAACAAACAAACAAACAAACAAACAAACAAGACCCACACACACATAATGACGCAAATACACATGCACAAAACACGTAGCACAAAACTTACGTCTATATACATACACGTCACTGCATACATTCGCATTCACTCGTGCCTGCTGCAGCTCACGCACATGCACACACACACACACACACACACACACACACACACACACACACACACACACACACACACACACACACACCACACACACACACACACACACACACACACTCAAAGGTAGCATCCAGTATCAACAGTGAGGTCAAGTCTGGCACCAACTACCCATCAGGCCGAGCATACATCCCTAGGGGCGAATGTTCAAGCCGCGCGGATGGTAAGTGCCAAGCCTGTCCGCGAAAAAGGATTCTGTCATTTTGCGGCGGATGAAGTGGGATGTATTTTGCCAAAGGATGCGTATGCTGAAATGTGTGAGGCTATGAGGAGGTTCGTTGAAATGACGTCCAACCTGGTTGTTGTATCCGAGGCGGATCGAACGAACATGCTCCTCGCAGCGTTCAGGGAGTGTACGGTATGTCTCCCCCACATACAACATCTTTGGGCAGTGAGAACATGAGATGACATAGACAATATCCGATGACTGGCATGTGAATGATCGGTGGACATGAAAAGATGACAGGGGTCCGGTGATGACGGGGGATGTGTTGATGTACGGACATGCTTTGCAGTGGGGTTGATGACAAGGGTGTGTGCCAGGTGGTAACTTGTGTTAGATGCGCGAAGTGAACTGTGAACAGGATGATCGCGTAGGTTAGTGTCACGTTTGTAAGCGACCAGCGGAGGCTCAGGAAATATGTCTTCAGAATCAGAATATCAGAATATATGTCTTCAGTATCAGAATATATTGACGCCTAGAGCCAATTCAAAGTTATTTTTGCACCATCCTAGAACTACCATCAATGGTTGATCTTTCTTCTGCTGTGGTATAATATGTCTTGGCTCGATAGTTTAGACTCTCGATATTAACTAAGTCGAACTATGGACTTTCAGATGTGGTAGGACCCCCCCCCCCCCCCAACAAACAACCTTATTTTTATAAGACAGTACACAACGCAATGTTACATTGTGTGGTGTCTTGTCTCTTAAAATAATCGATGGTTGTACATCACTTAACGTCCCGACAGCAACAAGACTTTCTCAGGACGTGCTTGCGCTGGTGTGAAAAATCAACAACCCAAGACAGAACATTGAATGTACAGTTAGTGTATGTCGCCAGCCGGTTTAATATGCTAAATAAAGCTACGACATAATTATGCTAGGGACGCTGCACCTTCATGCTAGCTTATCGTACCCTAGCTTACAACAAAGAGACTAGAAAATCATTGCAATTACAAAATAGTACAGGTAAATGGTACATAAAAATACATTAACCGCAGTCTCATAAAATACGTGTTTTTTTCCATCACTTCAGGGTTTCCTTCACTTATATTAACCCCCAGCGTATTTTGTTTTCATCTCAATACGGACGTTCAGTCCGTAGGAGAACGTAGGCTAGACCGTGAGAGCTCATGCGTATCGCATGGTTCAGCTTGGCTCTCGCGTTGACGACAGAAAAGGGACGTGATGATGGGTGGTCTTTCTTGTATTGCTTAACCAGACACTAACCCTTCGCTTACCACAGTCCATCCTCTGGGAACGCATCGCCAGCACACAAAAAAGAGATCCATGTCCGGTTGTTTGCGAATGCTGAGAGGACATTCCAATATTTGTCCTGCCAAACTGGTAGTACTAGCAGGGGATCTGGGATGCTCACTGCCTCCACGCGAGCACGAGTTCCTCAGGCCCACGTCAGGCCGCAGCTGTCCCGCGCACGGACGTGCGCTGGCCAGCTGCGGCCTGTGGGCGGCCCAAAGACCTTTCGCTGAGTGGGCAGCGGTCAGAGAGCTGTATAATGGGTCCGACTTTTTTTGCGGTTCCATACAACGCCATAAAATGTCCATCGGTCTGGAGATGCGATTCCATTTTGGACACTTCCTTTGCCAAAGGGGGTGACTGCCAAGCGTGTGAATAACAAGGAAATGACAGAAAGAGAAAGAAAGATACATCAACACCTTTTGGAACTCCGCCTCGGAACTTGAGTAACCACATAGTTCCCAAGGACGTTTCCTTCTTTGTTTGTTTCTGACTATTCCTTGTGGAAAAAGGTGACTGCGCGTAAAATACAAGAGTAGAACCCAAATGAGAAAGAAACACGCTTAGGCTTTGGTCTGGATTGTGTAAAATACAAGGATATAACCAACACTAAAAGGAACACGTTTATGAAAAACAAGGATAAACAAGTTTTACTTGTTTTGTCACTGTTGTTTCCTAAGCGTGTTTTTGTTCCCCATTGTTCGCTATCAGTGTAATTGTTAACTCGATTGCGGTCGACAAATAATACGCATAATAACAAAATAATACGTCAAACACAAAATTAACATTCTCTAAAACATCGATATTTCTTTCGTTTAGTCCTTATTGCTTTGCACCAGGAACGTCCTTGTCTACAAGTTTTTAAACCTCCCAAGAGTGTCCGAAAAAAAAAAATCGTTCGATATTGTTCTGCGTAGCATCCAGCCGCAATACCACACAAATGAGCCGCGACACGAGCTACGAAAAAAATGTCATCCTTTGAAACTGCTACTCTGGCTGTTTCCCTCGATTGCTGCGCTGACTCGAGAGAGACATGCAGTATGTTAAACTGCCTGGCATCAGACCCTCGTTAAATAGCCTAAATGTGAAGACAAGCTGATGACGAGCTCGTTTAGCGAGAGATAATGATTCACATAGCACCCTGCAAGTGCAGGTGATCATGTGCATCTGTGTCTTTTGCAAATGAAAGAAACTGGGCGAGGGTTATTAACCCCTTCCTGTCAGAAGATGCAAAAATTATTCCTCTAAAATCGTTGTTAATCTCAGAACCCCAGCTGACCAAGGAACATGGACCCAAAGTGGCGTCAGCAAGAGGCATAGATCCTCATGAGCCCCCGCGAGTGCGGAAGCTCATGAGGATCTTTGTCTTTTGCTGTTGGATTGTGCTCAGTTTCTGTTTTGGCAGGAAAGGGGTTAACATATCTGGAGGGTGATCTGCACTTCCAATGTGCAGTTTCAGCTTTTACATCAAAGACTTTCTTCGCCTGGGGAACAAAACTGTAGGTCAATGCAGCCAATCCTACCCACAAGAGCCATAGACCTTCATGAGCTTCTGCGGCTGTAAAGGATCATGAAAATCTATCTCTTGCAGACAAAAGACGGCGGATAGGACGAGAGCTGGGGTGCCAACAAGAACTTGCCACGGATGTATCTTTTATTCTTTTCTTTTTGTAGCACAAGGCTGCACAATAAACTAAATAACTGTCACGAAAAAGGGGACTCGTAAAATGTCCTCGCAAGCTGATTGGTCAGTTCGGAAACAGGAAGGGAATGCTCCCGGAGGGAGCAGATTGTGTTTGTGAGGTAAACATGCAGTGGTATGTCATCCATTGGATTGCCAGCTTCAGGAAATACAGAGAGAGAGAGAGAGAGAGAGAGAGAGGAGAGAGAGAGAGAGAGAGAGAGAGAGAGAGAGAGAGAGAGAGAGAGAGAGAGAGAGAGAGAGAGGAGAGAGAGAGAGAGATGAGAGAGAGAGAGAGAGAGAGAGAGAGAGAGAGAGAGAGAGAGAGAGAATCAATGAAACTTTATTTTACAACGGTTAAGGCATTGACATCGTCATTGACACAGCCATTTTACAAACCTGCCATTGCTAACAACTACAACGACATGCACATACATATAAGTAAAACATGTTACTTGCAGACAATTAACAACACTGTGTTCACATAGGCAGACATACTCATAGACTCTCAGACCCCCCCCCCCCCACCCCCGCCCGCTCCTCCCCCCCCTCCACACACACACACACACACACACACACACACACACACACACACACACACACACACACACACACACACACACACACAGAACTAAGTAGTTCAAATGATAAATGAAAAGGATAACAGGCTTAATTGGGAATAAATTGGATCCAGCATAGAAAGAGACATATAAAACATGTAGTTACGGCATCCCTAGGCCCTACGAGTGATCCACAAAATACTTGCAGACACCCTTTTTAAAACAGGCTAGCAAGGAGGCGGATTTTACATGGTCGGGAAGCGCATCCCAGATATGTGTCCCTGAGAAGGATAAGCTGGTTTTATATAGATCGATCCTTGGTTTTGGTACTATGAAAAGCTTTCTGATGTTTCCAAGCTTAGACTTAGACTTGCGGAACAAAGTGGAAATGTACTCAGATTTTTTGCGCTTCCACACTTTGAACATAAAAATTGCTTTGTTATATTTGAAATGATCTTGAAGAGGCAGGAGATCTGCTTTTGTGAGCTTTTCTTTTGTGGTTAGGTGTAGATCAGCGCAGATTATTTTGGCCGCCCGTCTGTGTAGGAAATTTATTATCTTTAAATAGACCTCACTACATCCATCCCATACCGTTGACGCGTAATCGACGTGAGAATGTGAGCATTATCAAATAGTTTACGGTTATCTGAATCAATATAATATTTGATAACATAAAGAGATTTTTGCTACTACTTTGCATATGAGCTTGCCATTTTAGCTGACTGTCGATTGTAATCCCTAGTACGCGATGTTCGTTTACCTGTTTTACCTGACTATCTTCAAGTGAAAGGTTAAGTAATAGATGCGTTATCTGCTGTTTTTGGCGCGTGTAAGTTGTCGGAAATTACCTAGATATCTTTACTAGTAGTATGAACTGAGGTGTCGTCGCATTGTACATCTTGGCAAGTAATATGTAGAGACAAATCATTAATAAATAAGCAAAACAGCAGGGGGCCCAGTACAGACCCTTGAGGCACACCGAAGCTTACAACTTTGAGAGATTGATTGATTGTACATTGCTTAACGTCCCGACAGCAACAAGGCTTTCTCAGGACGTGCCTGCACTGCTTGTGAAAAAAAAAAAAAAATAAACAGAACAATGAATGTATGTTGCCAGCCGGTCAAATACATTAAATAAACCTAACACATAGGGCCTAAATAAAGCTAAGACCATTTAGCAACACACATCCAATATCAAGAGCTACAGGCAGTGCAGACAGTAGGGAGAGTTTTAAAAAGGCAAATACAGGTGAATGGACAAAGGGTAGACAGAAACACATGCCCCAGAATAGAGAGAAAAACCCACCCTGTGGGGCTGACCAGGGTGACCCTGGGAACTAAAAAATACCTAACCCCACCCAAGTCCCCCAGGGCAGACCCGGGTGGGGTACAACTTTGAGAGAGGAGTATGAGCCATGAATAAGAACCTTTTGTTTTCTTTTAGTAAGATAAGATGTGAAAAAAGTAACTCCGTTATTAAGGTATTTGTGAAGCTTAGAGGTCAGAACAGTGTGGCCAATCAGATCAAAAGCCTTCTTAAAATCTAGATAGACTACTCCTGTTAATTGTGACTTATTCATACCCTCGAGCCATGTGTCAACAAGGCGTGTTAGTGCTGTGTGGCATGAATGCTGCGGCCGAAATCCGGATTGGAAAGGGTGGAGGAGCTTACCGTTTTCTAGGTAAGCAAGCAGGTGTTTATGAACGTGCCTTTCCAGAGAGAGAGAGAGAGAGAGAGAGAGAGAGAGAGAGAGAGAGAGAGAGAGAGAGAGAGAGAGAGAGAGGGAGAGAGAGAGAGACTCAATCATTTTATTGTTTAGGCCATTGGCCCATCACATGAACACTCTGGTAAAACTTACAACAACAACAGCAACAACAACAACAAAAAATTACAAAATGCAAATAAGTTGTGCACACACTCCATGCGTGTTTCATGCCGCGTCATGAAAAACGAAGCAAGTTCATTCTTGTCAAGAATGGACCAGCTGTGTTTTTCAAAATAGGTCAGTGTTGGCAAGCCCGTGAGCCACACAAATATCAGCGGACCTCACGGCGGCGTCTTATACTGTAATAAATGAATCGGGCAACATTCTGCACCGACTCTCTGTCATTAAGCAGACGACTAAGGGAACCATAATTGGCATAAAGGGTGTATTTAGTAGGAATAAACTTTTGTCTAAGGTCTTCAAGTGATCTGCAATGGAACAAAAAAAAAAAAAAAAAAAAATGCATTTCGTCCTCAAATCGGCAGTTGCATAATGGACAAGTAAAGGCCAAATTGGTATCATTAGTGTATCTGAATTTGTGCGCATTAAGTTCTGAAGCCCCAATTCTAAACCGTATAAGAAGGTCCCGTAAATGTTTATTGTGAATATCAAAGAAGTAGGTTTCTAAATATAAAGATGCTTTAAAATGCTTATACACATTGAACCGTGGACTGTCTGCCAAGTGACTATGCCAGACCTGCCTAAACGAATCAATCAATCTTTGTTTGTATTCTAGCAGAAACCTGTCAACATTGCCAACACCTTGGTTCTCCCATACAAAACCAAAACCATACCGGTACAGTTCATCATGAACCCGAGTGACCCAACAGTCTTTTCCACTATTTTGTAAAGCTAGCAACATTTTGTACGCTTTAGAAGGAAGTCTGTGAGGCCCCATTTGCAACAGACGAAACCAATACCTTAGACAGCTAAACCTGGCATAGATGTACAGTGGATATCGACCGGTTTCGCCATAAACAAGGTCATTTGGTTTTACGTGAACTTACATTTAAGCAGCTTTTTGAGTGCAAAGAGATGTAATTTCTCAATCTTTTCGTGCCTGTACAGACCCCATACCTCTGAAGCGTACAACAATACGGGCTCAATCTGGCATTCAAACAGCTTGAAAAATATGGTTGGGGAAAAGTCCCCAGTCTTCCACAAGATCTTAAATATTTCTATAGTGCCCCTCCATGCTCTACTACAAATATCACCAAAAGCTCTGGAAAATGACAGTCGGATAGAAAAATACAATCCTAAATATTTATAAGCATTAACTACTGACACTTGTGTACCTTTAATAAGCCACTTCTCTCTGCGTGCTAAGTACCCTCATTTACGAAAGACAACAATGTTTGACTTGGCCAGGTTAACAGACAAGTCCATAGCATCAGCATTTTTAATCAAAGTATCAAGCTGATTTTGCAGACCACGTGGTGTGTCTGACACAAGTACTACGTCATCTGCAAACAATAAAATAAAACCTTCAACTAAGTCTGGGAGAAGCTGAACACCATGTTTTCCATTATTCATAATTTCAGCGGCAATTTCGTTAATAAACAAGGAGGAAAGTGCGGGCGAGGTTATCTCCCCCTGTTTCAAGCCTCTGGGGCAGAGGAAGAGATCAGTCACACTTTGGCCGCACCTTACACGAGCTTTAACCACCTTGTACATGCTTTGAAATGCCTGCACCATCCTGCCATTAACGCCCCTTTTCTTAAGAACTGCCCATCATTTAGAACGTGATATATAGTCAAAAGCTTTCTGAAAATCTATAAAAGCAACGTACAATTTTTTTTTATTGCGGGTAAAATATCTTTGAATCATAGAAAATAGAGTGAAGATGTGATCAATAGTAGAATGATCTCTTCTGAACCCAGCCTGCACTTCTTTCAGCACATCATGACTTTCGGACCAATCGGTCACACGCTAATTTAAAATGAAACTATAGAGTTTACTATAGACAGCGAGTAGTGAAATGCCACGGTAATTATCAGATACATCCATATTGCCCTTTTTATGGATAGGCTGGATGATCGCTTCTGACCAAGACTCAGGGTACAGGCCTGTGGAGAAAATATGATCAAACAGCTTCACAAGAAATGGGACAATCACATCAGAGGCATGCTTAAAGACTTCAGAAATGAGACCATCAGGACCAGCAGCTTTATTGTTTTTTAGGTGCTTGATGGCCTCATTCACTTCCTGTACTGAAATATCTGCGTCTAAGTTTTCATCTGTTGACATGTCAGAACCACTGAATAAATTATCATCCCCATTTGAATCGTGAGTTTGATCTGCGCCAAAAACTTTCTTGTTCTTCAGAAATTGCTCCGCAAAAAGCCCTGTTTGAAGATAATTTCTTAATTGTTCCCCCAAAAGTACGCGAATCGGTTATGTTATTCTCTATCTCCTTTCTCAACTGTATTTTATGACATTTCTGTTTACTTTTTAACAGCTTTTAATAATCTCTTCTTTTTTCACAAAACCCGTTCGGTCAGCTGAAAGGCCAAATTGCTTAAAATCTATCAAGCTCTTTTTGAGCTCTGCGCGCTTGTTTTTACATTCTTTATAAAACCAGCCACGACTATGCCCTGTCTGTCAACACGGATTTTTTTCTGCATACAGGCAGCAGCACGGCTAAGACCTGAAAAAAACACATATGTCAACAGAAGAATCAAGGTTTGTTGTGATCATGCTTTCTGCATCCTGCATGAGCTGACCTACTTCTGCAGAGTGCTGTGCATCACGAAATTGGCCGAGCAAGTCATCCGACCATTTCAGTTTGTGCACAAAAACAGGGTCAGGTCGCCGGAGAGTGGGCGTGCCAACAACACACTGCATGTGGCATGTGACAGGCATATGACAAGAATCAATCTTTTCTTCTACATTTAACTTTTTGCACAAGAACGCTACTGGTCTGGACATGATGAAATAATCGATGACACTACAACCTTGCTGGGAAATGAAAGTATAGTGGCCAGGTCTATCCCCGTCACATGCCCCATTCAGCATGTGGAGATCGAACCCTGCACACAACTGTAGCAAGGAAGTACCATAGGCATTTACAACGTTGTCCGTTGACTGTCTATGATAAACATCACAGCTGTAATCAGTTTTCATACCAGTATCTACCTGGCAAACAGAAGATGCCAGGTCGATACTGGCAGGACTGTCAGCAGCTGTTCTAGCGTTAAGATCACCACAAATTATAAACTGAGCTTCCGGCAGTTTCTGTATAATATCCAGCATGCACTGCTCTAGTAGAGAAATGCCATCATCAAAATCGCTGGTATGATAAGCAGGAGAGTCACATGGGGGAAGATACGAGCAAATAAGCACAATATCCTTCTCTACGTTGAAAAGCGCGCGAGAACTTGAATTTCAACACAGACGATTTTGTCATAAACAACATCAACACGCTTTACAAAAGAAGCTAGGCATTTTCTCACAAGCAACACAACACCACCAGACGCGTCCCTGGCTGCTCAATCTCCTGGCCGGAGCAACAAAGCTAATATGAAAGGCAAAAATGGTAGTGGTCAAATCGATCAAAAATGTTTCGACCAAACAACAAAACCAAGAGATGAAACATAAGAAACGAAATTGTTATCATATATTTTTTGTGCCAGATCTTCAATGTTTCACGTTATGAATTTCAGTTCACAAAAAGTGGAAACAGATGGGCCGTGGCCTGTGTCCTATCTATTCAGTTTTCGCTGTCGCGTTGTCATGCGCGTGGCTGCAGGAACCCAGGAATCAGTCAACCGTGCTTGCCTACTGTTCTGCTGACCCACATTTGCACGGGCTGGCTTTGCATTTTGTTGACTGCCAGTGTCATTATCTGTACCGTTTATCAGTACCGTTTACCAGTGACCGTAGCCGGGGAAACCCCTTGTTGACTGACGGCTGTAGCCGGGGACTGTGCGCTGCTATCCACACTGGCTGCTGGTGACCGGGGGTCCGATGCGCGCCTGCCTCGTGGAGTCTGGGACACTGGTTGTGACACAATGACGATGCCACTGCCAGGAGAACTGACGACGGGTTCTCCTTGACCGTGAATTGTGACCTGTGGCTGCATATAACTGGACACAACAGTCACAGGAAATGTAGCAGCACCAATCACAACGCCACTAATCGGAGATTGAGGTGCCACTGTCTGAATACCAGCTGGGGTCGAGGCACCGTCTGACTGCCAGCTGGGGTGGCAGGTTGCTGAGTGGCGCTGCGACATGCTGCCTCACTGTCACAAGCAGCCGGGGGAGGATGGAGATCGCTGCCAAATGCCAATGAGCGATCCTCTGTCTGGCCGTCCGTGGTAATGCCAGACTGCTGCTGGGTCACTGTGACACTGACAACTGAGGCCTGGGGGTCCTGGTCATCGACCCCAGGCAGGTGAGTGCCAGCAACATCGCCAGTGCTGGGACCGACACCAGCCACGCCTCTGCTGTCACGGGCAGTGCAGTCGTGAGGATGCCGCGGGTGCGGGGACGGGGGCCGGTTCCGGGGGGGGGGGGGTTAGGAGCAGGTGACGGGGAGGGTCGGTGAGAGGACGTGGACGAAACTACACTCCGGCTACGCTGCGCCAAGTCAGGATCTAAGTCGTCCCAGTCAGTGGCCCAAGTATCCCGTCATTCTGTTTCTCGCACCGCAGGGTTCCCGAACGCCAGGGGGGTGGAACCTGTGGCACGTGCGGCAGTCCCGGATAGTCATAGTAATATTCCTGGCGGTGAGTATGCCAAATGCTGTAGTCGTACTCGTTACGTGCATTGTCCTCGTAATCGCCGTGCTGCTGACTGCCGCCTCGCTGGGGCAATCGACCATCATACCCCCCCGGGGGGGGAGGGGGGAGGGGGGGGGGGAGTCGGGTACTGACGGTCGCGCTGGTCGTTGTAATGGTCGTCGCGGAAGTGACGAGAGTCTCTGCGGCGGGACCTGCGAGGGATGGCGTTCCTGCGGCGGTACTGATCACCAGCCCGACCCCCGGGCTGTCCACCGTCATCCACGTGGAGTCGGCCGTTACGATAGATCCCCCTCCTCCCCTATTCGCGCAGGACTCGGAGTTCAGCTGCTTGCAGCCTGGTTAGGTCAGAGGCAATACGATACCCATCCTCTCGCATCGCGTCACGTGCTTCACGACTGCGAAGTAACTGGAGCTTGTCTGTACACCTGTACAGTCTCACAATCGTAGGGCGCGTACGTCTACTGTTTTCCTGCGGCCTACCCACACGATGCATCTCTGTTGGGTAAAGAAATCTAGTTATGTCGGCCAGACCTCTCTGTGGCGAGACGCCTAACGTTAAATATGAAACTACAAACATATCCGCGGTACGTGCTCTGGCACATCAACATTACACTGTAAGACTTTGGTGGACCTTACCGTTTCTGTAGGATCACGGACGATGTCCGCGGTTACCCTTTTGGCTGTCGGTAGCGCTTTTTGTCGAGGTGATTCCTGTCGGAATCACCTCGACAAAAAGCGCTACCGACAGCCAAAGGGTAGGAATCACTTCGACAAAAAGCGCTACCAGCCAAAAGGTTCAATGAATATACCGTAGAAAATGGACAATACTGGCCGTGGGCACGGCTAGCTTTCCTGTGGACCACGAAAATCTTTGCGACTGTATATAGTATACCAAAATAAGGAAAATTAGGCCTTTCAAACGTGACGCGTCCCTTTCTGGTGCTTACTTCATCCCTAGACTGCACGAGAGGGAGACAAACGAGGGGAATTTGCCGCCAACACGCGTGCCCGGGAGTGTGTTTCGAATTCATTCAGCCCACGTGCGTTTTCAGTCATTCCGTCGCTGCCCGGAGCTAAATGATCTTCGGAGCCGTGGTTGGTTCACTGATTGAAAACTGACGTACGTCCGTCTGAGGCACACGGGTATGAATAAAGCCAGAAAGAGGCATAGAGCTTCATGGGCCTCCACCTCTGCAGCTCGTACTTGGCCTTGCGCTAAGTATATCTCAGTCCAAAACTGAACCCGCGACTGAGTCCTCGTCTGGGGTTCCTGCCTTGATCTGCCGCTTACTCTCCGGTGGTGCAGCCTGCGACACACGGACTCGAGTCAAGACAGCAAGAGGCAAAGATCCTCATGAACCCCCGCAGATGCGGGGGCTCATGAGGATCTGTGCCGCTTGCATTTGGGTGGTGCTGTCCAAGTGTCACCAACGCTGAGGTTAAGATCCAAGCAGGATCTTTGGTAATTTGGTACAATTAATAGGCGCCAAGCTATTCTGGCATCACCCTTGAACTATCATGGTCGATCCTGGGCGCCAAGCTATTCTGGCATCACCCTTGAACTATCATGGTCGATCCTTATCTGGCTGTGGTGTGTCTGGGGTAGAATGAGTTAATGCCATTTCGGGCCGTTCCTCCCGTGCAAGTCCCTAAAGGGCTGGCTTAACTGGGCGAGACAAACCCGAACCATGTCTCGGCGAGACACCCGAGACAGTCAATGCGAGATACCCGTTCCACCCGTTTATTAGGTTCGGCGAACTCTCCGAGACAAAATCAGACGTGCCGAACCTAATAAACGGGTGGAACGGGTATCTCGCATTGACTGTCTCGGGTGTCTCGCCGAGACATGGTTCGGGTTTGTCTCGCCCAGTTAAGCCAGCCCTTGGGGAGTTCGCAGAAGCAGGAAGCTTTTTTCTTTTTATCCCTTACAACCTCTAAGACCGCAGCCACCCGCTCTCCCCGCCTCCCATTCTCCCTTTCACTTGAAGAACAAGTGTTTAACACTTTCGCTGCCAGTGGCCGCAGACTGTGTTTCTGAAATCTGTCAGTTCCACGCCAAACAGCCGTCCAAACAGCCGTCCATTGCATTCAACGTGGTGTTAGCAAGAGGCATAGATCCTCATGAGCCGCCGCAACTGCGAAGGCTCATGAGGATCTTTGTCTGTTTCAGTTGTATCGTGGTTACTTTTTTCCTTGGCCGTGAAAGGGTTAAGAGGAAAAGTGCAGTTCGTGCCCGCAAAGCCGTTTGTATGTAAATGCCGTTTAAGCTTGAGAGGACCCGTCCCCAAAATTGTAAATTATATGGAAATTTTTTCTCCCCTTGGTGCCTACGTAGCGGTATCTTGGAAAAAATAAATGTTTCAAAGAAATAGACAGGGGCGAGTTCAGCTCTGTAACTTTTCATCAACGTGTGCCGGTCTGTGATTTTGGACCTTCCGGCCTTGAAGCCGTAAGGTCCAAAACACAGACCAGCACACGAGTAACTACTAAACAGGGTTTCAAACAGACCACTTACGACGAAGTCGCAAGAACCTGACCAGCGTACAATTTGCCATATTTCTTTCGAATCCTCATGCATGAGACAAATGTACGTGGTGTGGGAAAGAGTACTTTCCAATCCCCCTGGTACTGCTGCGCTTTGAAGTGTTCACGCAGTACCCCTCGGCATCAATTTTCCTCCTCCATTTGTACGTCATGCATGACGGTTACATACGTGACTTGGTAAAAAGTACTTCCGAATCCCTTGTGAGACTGATCTGGTTTTGCACGCACAGGTCAGTCCCAGTGGGAACCATGAGTAAAACTGCGTCGTTCGTGTCCGCGTTAGCATGAAGCTTATAACTTTCCGTAGGTTTATGATAAAAAATATAAAAAAATCTTGCGGGGGCAGTACTCAGGATAACTCTGTGGAACATCTCAAAGAGTCGCCTCCATTTTTTTAAAACGTTTTTTACTTAATGCCTGATTTTATGTTTTAAGTAGACATAGAATATATATAATTTATATAAATTCAGTTAACCGTTGCCTAATCTAGACGCGTGAATCAGCTGTGATACTGAAGGCAAACCACGTGCGGGATATTAACGGATTGGCTCTACAAGTTATTGTCGCTTACTCACTTTGACAGGTTATACTTAACAGTCATAATACATGCCCTATTACAAAACAAACAAACAAACAAAAAATCCGCATGAAATTGAACAATAAATGCAAGAGGCATATATCCCCACGAGCCCCCGCATTTGCGGGGGCTCGTGTGGATCTATGCCTCTTGCACCTTGTCTAGCCGGTTTGTCGTGTTCTGGCAGTGGCCTGGGGAAAGGCTGATTGTCATCCTTACTAACAAGAACAACTATCGCCTACAATTTAGGCCACTTCAGTTGGGTCTGCTTTGTCAGAATCTGGACACGACATCTAAGACACAGCAATTCGCGTGCGTATCAAAAGAGTTGCAAGAATGATCGGTCTGCAGATGATAGGATAACTCTTCCACTCTGTCTAGCATCAGTCATATTCACTCATCCTGTCAGTTGTTGGCCTTGTTTTGTTTTTTTAAAAATAGCGTCCATCTATCAATGCCGACCATGCAGCTGTCACCGATGATCTTCCAGTTATTCTCCTACAGGCATTTTTTTTGTGCGGATTTTAAAAAAAAATCCCAGCTGTCAGTTGCAAAAAAATGTTCCGCGTCAAGTAACTGCCAACCAGCTGTCCCTTTGCATTTCAGCGAGATTTAAGAGTGATGCTAAAAATAACTCAAACAAAGCCGCCAAGACTATGACAGGCAGTTACTGACTTTTGAAAATTACATAGTAAATGCATTTCGAACGAGTCTTCAAAAAAAAAAAAAAAAAAAAAAAAAAAATTAAAAAAAAAAAAAAAAAAAAAAAAAATGAAAGTGAAAAGAATTTTAAAAAAAGACAGTGTCCCACATTTTTTTTTTACCTTCTATCCCTGACCATGACACAGGGACGCAGACCTATAACCATAGGGTCCTGAACGCGCATACCGCTGCGTCACCGGCCGACTACGCAGCCGGCCACCACACAGACTATACAGTGTTATATGCTGAGGAGTAAAATAAACGCGACATTTTTGGATTTCCGATGATTCCCAAAATGTCGCATTTCTTTTGCGATAGTATGCGTTTGATGCGCACGCGGTGGCGCAGTGGTATTTGCATTCAGTAAAAGCTCGATCGTCTCAGGTCCCTATGCATCTCACCTACTGGAGTCTGCCTGAGTGCCACTTGGGGGGTAGGGGTGGGGGTGGGGGGGGGGGGGGGGGGGGGAGGAGGCACAGAGGGCAGTACGAAAACACATTTTTTTGGTACTCACAAACCAGATAGGTGAGGCTAGCGCTGGCAGAATTGTATACAGACCAAGGGGAATCACTCAGCGCCGGACAGACAAACAGATCTAACTGTTTGTCTGTCCGGCGCTGAGTGATTCCCCTTGGTCTGTATACATTTTTTTTGTGCCTATCTCAGCATGGCCTATATTCTACAATGTTTACACTCACTGTGGCGTTGGTGTGGGCTTCTCTGTGCTCTCCCCGACCTCCGCCAAGTCTAACCAATCTAATTTTTTTCCAGGTGACACACTTCGCCAGGCGCTATATAGTTTCCGACCTTTGCGCCAGTAAGTCACGTTGCAGACGTGAAAATAATTCGCTAGTCCAGACTATTGCACGTCTGCAACAGACGCATTCGGAATTAGGCAGTGTTTGGCGTTAACCCCTTCACTGCCGTTGGAACGAAAAATCTGTGCGCGATCCAGCTGCATGAGACAGAGATTCCCATGAGCCTCCGCAGTTGCGGGGACTCATGAGGATATATGCCTTTTGCTGACACCATTTCCTGTGTGTTATACAATTTTTTTCTGAGACGGCTGGAGGCTCTCTGGCGTTGATTTGACACAGGTTTCAAAAACACAGTCTGGCAACTTGAACAGACAGTGAAGTGGCTAACCCCATTGTGCATGTAGCCACCGGTACCGTTGACACTGCCGTGGGGGTTTAGGTGAGGACATCTGCCCCCGATGTGAGAAGTGTGAGATTCGATCTAAGGTTACGGCGTTGGATTTTATTTTCTTCTGGTAGGTGTCACCGTTAATTCGGGCGGACCGTCGGGGAGTTCTTTCTACGGGTATTTCGACTATTCTCCCCCCTCCCCACCCCACCCCCTTCTACTTTGGTACTGGTTTCAGGCCACATTATAAAGTCAAATTCAAGCAGTAAAAGTTTCCGAAACTTTAATACACTGAAATTCGGATCTGAAGATCCACTACCGCCGTAACTGTTCGAACTTGAAGATACATTTCTCTAACAGATGGTTACGAAGCGCTGCATACAGGTCTAGTTATGGTTCATTTAGACACAGGGGAATCCAGTTCAGCAAGCGCCGACTTTTTATCAAGTAAACTGACAATGACTAAACTCTTGTTCTATAATTTAAACCATTTCAGTACGAGAAACAGGTAAAAATAGATCGACACGCTAAGGGCTGCTCAGAATAAATAAGTGCGATTACGCGTGTGCTTTTGCTGCGTGTCCAAACTGCTGTTAACCCTTATCATTCGGAATACACCAGTGTGTGAAATAAATTTGACTAAAATAGTTCAAGGGTAGCGCCAGAATAGCTTGGCGCCTCTAAGCGCCAAGCTATTCTGGCACCACACTTGAACTAAAACCATTGGTCTATATCTTTATCTGTAAGTACTATAATGTAGCTTGCAATGGCAGTGTACAAATACGGAAGCTTTTAGCCTCAGTATGATATGGGTTAAAGCTCATTAGGTGTGTCCACAAGGCATAACAAACACAAATGCTGCTGAAATGTTTCTTCAGGTTAATGCCTAAAGGTACATTCTTTTTAAAATGTGCCAGAAATGTGTGTCAAAATCAGTATAGTAAAACACGCGCTCCATTATACCGCACTATCTGATCATTATACCCGACACAGGTCTTTTAAAAAAAAAAATTGCTCCAAAGGTTAGCAACAATCCCTCAAGCCGAAACAGCCTTAGCTGGCCAGCATTTTGCTTTCTAAGTGATTTTTCTGCGCAAGACTATGTACATTGAGCACTAAAATAATTAACCCTGTCAGCGCCAACACCCTACAGCAGGAGATTGATTGACCATAATAATTCAAGGGTAGTGCCAGATTAGCTTGGCGCCTGAAGGCGCCAAGCTAATCTGGCACTACCCTTGAATTATCATGGTCAATCCACCTCCTGCAAGTGGTACATAGTCGTTAAGTAACACTTTCAAAATTCGGGAAATGAGCCCATGGCGCTAAAAGGGTTAACGGGGTCAGACTTAACCCGCTCAATGCGAGCTGACGCAGACTGTTTGTGCAATTTTCGTTCAATCGATACAACAAAAAGAAGAACCTAGCTGTCCTAGAAACATGGATTCAAAGTGATGTCAGCAAGAGGCATAGATCCTCATGAGCCCCCGCAACTGCTGGGGCTCATGAGGATCTATACATCTTGCAATTGGACGGTGTTCGAATTTCTCGGTGCTGAACGGGTTAATGGCTCCCGGGGACCGCGGTGATACATACTGAGGCTGTCCTGTATAATTATCTGAAATTTGCCGCAGCGTGAGCGGGGCTTCTCAAAAACAAAATCCGACGATCGCTAGATCCGACGTCGTTAAAAGCGATGTCGACTGTACAGAACGTGCACAGGGTCACCGGCATCATCTTCTAGAATAAAAAAAAATCTAGTAAACTCCATTATAATGGGTAGACCATCGTAACCGATGATGTCGTCATTGTGCGCTATTTGTGGGTGCGGGTGTGGCTGGCCAAGCCAATCCTGGAGCCACACCTGCGAGGGCAATGGGGGCACTGGAACGTAGCTGTGGGGAGAGTCGACGCTGTCTTTCTGCGAGCTCTGGCACTGGTGATCCGTTCGCGCCGATTGTGTTCAAAGAGCGTGCAGGCTTTAATAATAATAATAATAATAATAATAATAATAATAATAATAATAATAATGAGTATTTATATAGCGCTTAATCTTACTCAAAAGCTCTAAGCGCTT
Source organism: Semisulcospira habei (assembly GCA_036245525.1). Lineage (NCBI taxonomy): Eukaryota > Metazoa > Mollusca > Gastropoda > Semisulcospiridae > Semisulcospira > Semisulcospira habei. The sequence goes on along the minus strand of BTPG01000005.1, from coordinate 90,168,480 downwards.
TACAATCTGTACACAAAAATAAAAATACAATGACATATGCACATAACAAACAAAGCACAATGCCCGAACACACCACTTTTACAATAAACTAAACAACAATACACACATAATAATTTATATTCTAATTAACATTCAGTCTAAACAAGGAGGATTGCAGAACTACAACTAAGGCATCAAACACTGGCAGTTATTCAAAGTAAAGCTTGAAGAGGTGAGTTTTCAACGACCTCTTGAAGTCAGAGACAGACTCACTGTTTCTGACCTCAAGAGGAAGTGTATTCCATAACACTGGGGCTTGATAAACAAAAGTGCGCTGACCAAATGTTTTAGTTTGGACAGAAGGTACACACAACTTCCGTTTATCAGAAGAGGAGCGGAGCTCACGAGAGGGTGTATACACATGCAGCAAAGAGGACAAGTATTCTGGGCTGGTGCCTGAAAGGCAGTTAAAACAGATTGACATAACTTTGTATTGAATACGTGAGGACACTGGTAGCCAGTGAAAGGACTTCAAGATGGGTGTGACATGCTCAGTCTTACGGACTCTCACAACAAGCCGGGCTGCATTGTTCTGAATTTTTTGGAGGCGATCAATGAGATACTGAGGGCAGCCACACAGCAAAGAGTTACAATAATCTAGCTTGGACAGCACAAATGCACAAACTAGTGTTTTAATGGCTTCCACGGTCAGCAGGTGGCGGCACCATTACTGCCAGTTAAACGTTTAGGGCTTAACATCTTTTGTCCACCATGAAGGTGATTTCAAAGACGGGGCACCGAAATAGGGTCTACAAGTTTTTGGACCCTAGCTGTATTCGAACCCGGGACCTTTCGGACGAGAGTCGAACGCTCTACCGCCGAGCCACCCAGCTCCCGCCTTTACTGCCAGTGGTCGCAGATTGTATTTGCTAATTAAACGCCGAAGAGTACATTGGTGTCATCAGGAGTCATAGATCCTGACATGCAGGGGGCTGATGAGGATCTATGTCTTTCAAGTTGGTTAGTTCGGGGTTCGCCACTGCGAACCCCGAACTAACCAACTTGAAAGACATAGTGGACGGCCCTGACGAGCGGGTTATCTTATTAGGGACATCTATTGCCTATGGACACTGATCCATTCAGGAACACAACAACTGTGCCATTTTGATTTAACAGGACCTTTCAACGGACGTGCTTTTGAACAAGTCCGTGTCTTCAAGTTGGATAGTGTTCACTTTTTCACGCCAGCGAAGGGGTTAACCCGTTTGGCTGTCGGTAACGACTTTTGTCGCGATGATTCCCGCAGCCAAAGGGGTTAACTGCAACGCGCACCGTTAACCTTACCATCATGTCGCCGTTGTCTCCGTGATCTTTCCGTGACTTCCTCATGGACGTTGCTCGTTCCCGGATCTTCTTCGCCTTTCGTTTCGCACGTGCGCCCCAGTAAGTGTAGTTCACCGCCGCGTACTCCAGCAGCGCCGCGAACACGAAGACGAAGCACATGACGAGGTAAATGTCGATGGCTTTGACGTAAGAGATCCTGGGGAGGGATGACCTCACGCCGTTGCTTATCGTCGTCATAGTGAGCACGGTGGTGATACCTGCAACACAGTGAACAGGTTCACAGCTTATGAAGGCTTATGATAACCCAATGCGCAAATGTCATCGGCTCGACGTCGGCCCGATGGCCTTTGCGCACTGGGGAAAGGCTCTCATTAAATTCGAATTAGGTCGAATTAGGTTGATTTCTTTTATAGTAAGGAAAGACAGGTGTAGTAAGGATTAAAGCGACCACTAATGAAGAAAAAATGTTGCCGCAAGGTTTCATGTGAAAATACCAATAAAATCAGAGGTTGAAGGACTTTTGATCCAAGTTCTTTGCGGGATCGTTGTGTGATCCATGTTTATTGCATGATGCCATACTTAAAGGGTTTTCAGTCTCTGGCTAAAGTGACCGTTTACGGTGGTGATACAAACCTGCAAAATAGTGAAAGGTTCACAGCTTATATCAGCTATCTCAGTCTTAAATTACAATCAGGTCAAAGGCAGCAGCTTGAACTCTTTAAAATGACAGATCACTGTCGCATGTGTCCTCGCAGGAGTCAGACTGTTAAACTCGTTCAAGGCGCCCCACAATAATAGCTGCGAAAGTGTCTGCGGCAACGCTATACGACACTTCCGCAGCTATTGACGCAGGGCGCCTTGAAAGAGTTAATATCGGATAAGTACCTCACACTGTAGATGCCAATGCGGCAACTCCTCGCGAGCAAGAGGCGTATATCCCCATGAGACACTGCAGCTTCAAACCGTAAGGTCTAAAATCACGGACTAGCAGATACTTGACTTAAAATGGAAATGCAAGCGACAGACACATCACTTGTGGTTTGTCAGACGAAGCGACACAGAGATCCATGGAAATTTTCCTTGTTCAGCAAAACACCCAAATATCACCCTGTCTGCGGATAAGCTGGCTCAGCAAAAGGCTTGGACTCGCATGAGCCCATGCAGTCCAGTATGAGCCCAGACTGCAGTGGCTCATGCCCACCTATGTCCTCTTGCAGGTGGGAGGCGCTGATGGAATGAGGCACCGTGTAGTACTATACCCAATGCACAAAAGCCGTTGGGCCGACCTCGGCCACCGTTGGCCCGCGCAGATTTTGCGCACTGGTAACCATTTCTGTCTGGATCGTCAGAGTGGTAACAGAATATGGTCAATCGAAAGTGATGAAAAGCTGGGTCCACTAAACTTGGTCAACAAGAGGAACAGATTCGCATAACCCCTGCGACGACAAGGGATAATGTGACCCTATGCCCCTTGCATATGGATATCGGACTGTATGGTACTATACTATGTGTATCGTGAAGCTGGACACTCGAAGGTGAGGTAAATTTGGAAGAGAACGTGACCAGCATGCAGCATAAATTTGCATGAGACCCTGCAACTGCTAGGGCGCATATGTGAATGCGTGTCTCTCTGATGATGGCAGAGACTTGATGGGTGTCCGGGCAGTACAGTGCGTGCAGAACGCCATCTTTTGCCGTCTGAATCGCGAGACTCAGTCGTAACAGAACATGATAAATCGAAGGCAAATAGTACCCTGGACACAAGAACTCGGACGCAGACTTACAGGTTTGCACTGAAAGACGGTTCTAGCATCAGTAATAGATTAACACCTTCACTGCCGGAAAAATACCAGCATCCCACCACATACCCCGCAGATGCTGGGCTGATGAGAATCTTTGCCTCTTGCTGATCCTAGTCATAACCATATATGTTCCCTGGTTGATAGGAACATTCAGTCTTGAATTTGCTCTGCTTTCAAAAGACGTAATCGTGCGTGTACTGACAGTGAAAGGGTTAACCGAGATAGTTCCTTAACCTGAGCGGGGTGCACACGGGGCTAAATCTCTGCCGGCAAAAGACAGAGTGGTGACCGCACAGGTTTATGAGGATCTGTGTGTCATGGATACGTACTGGTCTTCGCTTGGGCAGTGGTAAGTCGGTCTGTACAAATAGTGTAGAAAGTAGTGTGTCAGAATATTTACTGTTAGAAATGGGGTGAATTCTTTTTTTGCTGGAAGGTGTTAGTTCTGCTGGTGAAGATGATATTGATAGATGGCTGTCGATGGACACAAAGAAAGAGGGGTTGGGCGGGGTGGGGGGGGGGGGGAGGGGGGGGGGGGGTGGGCAGGCAGGAAAGGGAGAGAGAGAGAGTCAACTTAAGAGCACCTCTAAAAAAAAGTACGGCAGCTCAAAGTACTTTGGGAAAGGTTTGAAGAGAAAGAGGATAGTTCACGCCGTGATATGGCCTTAGTTGGCTGCTCGGGGATAATCGCTAATAATAGATACGTCGAAGGCTGCTTGGCATTTCATACAGAGATCACATCACGAACGAGGAAGTGGGAAGCAGAATCAGGCAAGCCATCGGGCCCTATGAAGACCTATTAGCCATTATGAAAAAACACAAACTGAAGTGGTATGGGCATGTCACGCGTTCAGCAGGGCTTGCCAAAACAATCCTGCAAGGCACTGTGCAAGGAGGACGAAGGAGAAGAAGACAGAGGAAAAGATGGGGGGGGGGGGGGGGGGGACAATATCTCAGAGTGGACAGAACTGAGGCTGGGCGATACGCTAAGAATGGCAGAGAACAGAGAGGAATGGAGGGAGCTGGTTGCCAAGTCATCAGTGGTGCCCCAACGGTCGGCAAGACTACGAGAGATAGATAGATAGATAGATAGATAGATAGATAGATAGATTTGCCTCATTATATTACAACGAAAATCTCGCTCATCACAAAATGATTTTACTGTCTTTGTTGACTGTCCGTTTTTGTGAAAATCGAGATTTTTTTGTCAACGTAATACAACTAAAATCCCGCTCATCACAAACAATAGATTTTACTGTCTTTTGCTTACTGTCCATTTTTGTGAAAAGCGACATTTTCATTGTAATACAACGAAAATCTCGCTTTTACAAAAACGTAGTCTACTGTCTTTTGCAAAACTAGGGCTGACTTCTATCCAAAATGGTCCCATCTCGCTTCCGTCTGTCATATGCAATATGACTGTGATCGATCGGTACACACAGTGGCTTACGTTTCTGTTTCTCTGTCTGATGATAGATCCACGACATCTCAAGGGTAGTGCAAGATCAGCTTGGCACCTAGAGGTCCTAACTTCAAGTTAACACATTCGAGACGTGATACATCCGGATATGCGGCTTTATCCCGCGTATCCGGAGGATGCGGCACGTCTCGAATGAGATAATATGTGACGGCACTTTTATCTTCATCTATTCATCATCCTCGTTCTGTCATTCTCGAATCCAGACCAAAATGGGTGACTGCCAAGCGTGTAACATGCAAACAGAAAATACAACAAGGAAAGAAACACGATTAGAAAGGTATGTAACAACACACTATTCTCGAATCACCTCTAGACGCAAAGCTTATCGGGCCCCACCATTGCCTCCAGAGCCGGTCAGTTGAGTTATTCATCAGTCTTTTTGGCGTGCAAAAACTACCCGTAAGCTGTCATGGTCAGTAGAGATATTTATCAGTCATTCAGTCAATTTTTTTTACAAGGCTTATCGGGCGTTACACATAAGCTGCCACGGTCAGTTCAGTTAGTCATTATTTTTGTTTTGTCGGCGATTCTCGAGTGTGATCAATTTGACTAAGGAAGTGAACGATTATAAAGGTTCGTGGCCCAAGGCTTCCTGACACAATGAACTATGGCTCCACTCTTCATCTCTTTTCCTTTCACCATGGGCAGCCCACGCACCGGCAGTGCTCTAATAGAATATAGCTCCTACCTTTTTCTCTGTCAGTTGCGGTATGAAACAGTCGCTTCCGCCGCTAAAGAAACATTGCTCAGTAATAACCCAAAAGCACAGGCGCCTGCCCTGTGCGCCAAGGCGCCCAAGGCGGCCAAGTCGTGCGCGGACCCACTGTGGCCGACCTCGGCCCGAAAGCCTTCTGCGTGCTAGGTGACCAGTTCGTGGTACTAACATAGAAAATATGGCTTCTGCAAGTCAACCCCAGCGCGCATGCAATCCGTGTGTGCTGGGACTGAGTCGCAGAAACCTGTTTTGTATTTTTATTCTGATTGCTTGAAATAAATTTGACCATGATAGTTCAAGGGTGGTGCCAGAATAGCTTGGCGCCTGTGGCGCCAAGCTATTCTGGCATCACCCTTGAACTAACATGGTTGATCTATCTCCTAATCTGTAATGTAGCCTTCATAGGACAATAAGCAATTAAAAAAAAAACAGCCCCAGGATGTAATGGGTTAACACGCCACTGTCGGGCGCCTATCCTTAGCGACTTTAGATTGTCACGACTCATGGGCCCCTGAACAGCAGACAAGCGTCTTCATCGGATCTGAATTGCTTTTCACTGGAAAATCATCTCAAAGGCGTAGATTGTCAAGACACCCTCTTCCCGGCTCAGGCGCCTCTGGACCTACCCAGTAAGGAAAGGTCCTCGGGGCCACGACGCCCCCAGTGGGCCCGCGCACGGCTGTGCGCTGGCCCACTGCGGACATCGTGGGCCCGAAGACGTTCTGCTACTGGGGTATGGTTCTTGCAGACGGACGCGGTTCTCTGTTTGACTCTAGGCAGCGTGCACGATTGAGAAATTCGACCCCGGAAATGGTGTCTGGTCACAGTCGTGAAACTAATACGCCAAAGTCCTGCATGGAAAGTGTGCAGGGATGTGAGGGTCTGGTGAGTTCGTGAAAGTTGCTGCACTTAGTCACTGGAGAAAAATAAAGCACTGAATGATGACGTGACGTGGGGACAGTCATGGACAGTGCTGCCTTAATCTGGCACACGACACCTGTGAAAAGCGGGATTTGCATTGTACTACAATGAAACTATCGCTTTTAACAAAACTAACACAAAACACAACGGATAAAAGACAGTTAATAATAATAATAATAATAATAATAATAATAATAATAATAATAATAATAATAATAATAATAATAATAATAATAATAATAATAATAAAGACAGTTAAGTCCATTTTAATGAAAAGATAAATTTGCATTGTAATATAATGAAAATCTCGCATTTCACTTTCATGGACGTCTAATGGCTTTTCTCCTCATATACTAAGAAGCAACCTTTGGAAGTCTCCTAGCTGATAGACGTTCAGATGCGGTTGTACTATACTCATTTGTAAGCCTCAGTCCGTTTCGTAACACGAGACCACAAAAAAAGAAAAGGCTATGATTCTCGGTGACCGTATGCCATTGACCAGTCAAGTGCGAAAACTATGCACTGAGGCGAGAACAGATGAAACGATAGTCATACATTTTTTTTCTCTCAAGAAAAGACCATCAATCTACATACTAGCACAATCTGCCAAAAAACATCAGGATAGGATCTTTATACTGAGAAAGAGAAATGAGTTTATTGACCTTCTAAACGCCATAACACGGTGTAATGGGGCGTGTTCTACAACGGCAAGCTCTTAACCCTTTCCTTGCCAGTGGTGGCAGCCTGAAATCTTTGCTAATTCAACGCCAAAGAGCCCCCATTCGGAGCATGGATTCAAAGCGGCGTCACCAAGAAGCACAGATCTACATGTGTCAGCAAAATAGTATCAGGAAGAGACATAGATCCTCATGAGCCTCCGCAATTGCGGGGGCTCACGAGGATCCACATATGATGTCTCTTGCAGTCGTGTGGCGTTCAATTTTCTCTAGAATGAAGGGTTAAGGCACTCATTTTGAGCTGTCTGTCGCGGTGGAGGATCAAAGTCAAAGAGTAACGAGGTTATTCACCCTTTGCCAATCGGCAACGCTTTTTGTCGAGGTGATTCCTGAGGAAATCACCTCGACAAAGTGCGCTACCGATCGAGAGCCAAGGGACTGACCTTCTGCCTCGTAATGGGCATGCTCTGCTACAGCGTTGGCTTGGAAAACATTTGATGGGATAGTAACTTACGCATGTGGAGGAAATAATTGCGTTTCACACTTGACTTACTTCTTGTACGGGGGACGGGCACTGTGCGGCGCAACGGAGACCTCAGGGGGACAAACGTCCATGTCCGTTAAAAGACAGCAGGAGATGGACTGACCATTGTCATTTAAGGGCAGTGCCTGATTAGCTTGGCGCCTGAAGGCACCAAGCTAATCTGGCACTACCCTTGAATTATCATGGTCCATCCAGTTAGTTATTTGGATTTAACGCCGAAACAGGCGACAGGTCATCTCACGGCGGCATTGTTAATCCATCTCCTGCCACCGTCACATAGTGGTTATGTGTATGACACATCCAGACTTTGGGAAATGTGGACTTGGGCTTGAATGGGTTATGTTAAACAGTCACAAGTGAACAGGAAGGCGATCGATCAACGCAGGTCTTTTTATATTTAACAATAGACATGGAGTTCACTTCCCGATACTCAGTTGAATAATTGCCTCCCCCCCGGAATTTTCCCGGCAATGGACAGCAGGGTAATTCCACGATAATTAGAGCAGGCAGACTTCTCTCCTTTGTTCTTGTACAGGGTGATGATGACTGCATCACGGAGATCCTTTGGTAGTGTTCCTTTTTCCCAGCAGCAGAGAAAGAGGTCGTGGAGCTTGTTGTGCAGTGCTGGGCCTCCATGTTTCCAGATCTCTGGCGGGATTCCGTCAATGCCTGCTGCTTTGCCACTCTTGAGCTGGTGGATGGCTGTGAGGGTCTCTTCGGCGGTGGGCGGTTCGTCCAATTCAACCTTTAGTGGAAGGTGCGGGATTTGGAGGATGACTGTTTCTTGAACAGTGCGTTCAGCGCCGAAGAGGTCCTGAAAGTATTCCGACCAGCGATTCAAGATGGAGGTATTATATGTGAGGAGTGCCTGTCCATCAGCGCTTCGCAGGGGACTTTGTACCAGGTGCCTAGGGCCATACACTGCTTTCAGTGCTTCGTAGAAGCCCCTGTAGTCACCGTTGTCAGCGCAGAGCTGGGTCCTCTGTGCGAGTCTGGACCACCACTCGTTCTGGAGCTCTCTAAGCTTGAGCTGGAGACTGCTGCAGATGAGGCGGAAGGCAGACTTCTTCACAGGGCAGGAAGGCTGGGCTAGGTGGGCCTGGTGGGCGGCTCTTTTTTTTGCTAGAAGTTCCTGAATCTCTACGTCGTTTTCGTCAAACCAGTCTTTGTTCCTCTTTCTAGCAAAGCCCAAGACTTCCACAGAGGATTTTACAATAGCAGTTTTCAGTTGTTCCCAGAGTGTTTCAGGGGAGGAGTCTGCTGGATCAACTGTGTCTTTGAGCATGCGCTGTAAATCGGCCTGAAGGGCAGCTTTCTTGTCGTCACGCTGAAAGCTGGCAACATCAAGCTTTTTCTTGGGGGGGCCCCCTTTCTTGGGTTTCAGCTTGAGGCGGAGCCTGAGTTTGCAGCGAACAAGGCGGTGGTCAGTGTGGCACTCTGCGCTGGGCATCACTCTGGTGAGGAGGACGTCACTGCGGTCCCTCTGACGCACTACGACATAGTCGATAAGGTGCCAGTGCTTGGAGCGAGGATGCATCCAGGTGGTCTTTCGACTGTCCTTTTGCTGGAAAGTAGTGTTGGTGATGACAAGTTGCTGCTCTGCACAGAGCTCCAACAGTAGGCGACCATTGTCATTGCAGTTCCCAACGCCATGCTTGCCGAGGACTCCTTTCCAGGCTTCAGAGTCTTGGCCCACTCTGGCGTTGAAGTCGCCAAGGATGATGACTTTGTCGTCTGCAGGGGTGCTCTGCAGGAGGCTGCGCAGGTCAGAGTAGAACTTGTCTTTTTCTGCAGGCTCTGCCAGGAGGGTTGGGGAGTACACACTGAGAAGGGTGACATATTGCTGGTGTCTCAGTGGGAGGCGCATGGACATGATGCGGTCGGAGTGACCCGTTGGTAGGTTTTCCAACTTAGTCGCAATGGGGGTCTACACCATGAAGCCCACGCCTGAGAGCCGTCTTTCTGATGCAGGCCTGCCTGACCAGTAGAGGGTGTAGCCAGCGCCAAGTTCTTGGAGGCTGCCTTCCTCCGGAAGGCGTACTTCGCTGAGCGCGGCGATGTCGATGTTTAACCTCCGCAATTCATGGGCAATGAGGGCGGAGTGACGTTCAGGGCGTCCGCTGTCTGCTGTGTCGAGCATGGTTCGGATGTTCCAGCATGCTACGTTGAGTCCGGTCGTGGTCGTCATGAGAGTGGATCCATTGTTTTTTCTTGTTTTCTGACCGCATGAGAAGATGCCCGTTGACCGCGGCTAGCCAACTGGGGTTACGAGGGGATGAGCTTTGGTTAGGCCACCTTTTCTAGGCCCCTCTCCGTGTGGAGCAAGCAGTGCTGTCCCTAGAGAAGGCTGCTTGGTCGTTCAGGGTGTGCCGAGTGACGTTGTCATCCCCAGGTCAACATCAGGCGACCAATATCCTGAACCGCCTGCATGCAGGTTTGAGACTGCGGCTTCCAGTGACATCTTTCACCTGCCGTTTTGCCCCTTGCCCATCGCTACAGGACTTGGAAAGTTCAGTGTCATAGTCCGTGGGCGTTTCCTAAAGCCTGCGCGGTGGAGCTTTTTGGTGGAGTGCAGTGTGCGCAGTACTGGCCCCACCCTTCGTTTGCCATGGCCTAGCAAGCTGGGACGGTGGCATCGAGGTCCTCGGGTCGTAGGTTTTATATCAGACTGTCCTTGTCTTAGTCTCTGGCTCAAAAGCCTTCCCCGGAGACACGGGGGCTTTGGTGTCAGGGGTTTCCTCCCTTAGCCTTTCCGCAGCCAAGCGGCCAGGCCTGCAAGGCAGCAGGGGACTCGTGGGGGCCGGGGTCGTCTATGTCCCGTGCAGATGTGAACATCTGCCCACTGCCCAGACGGTGACACCAGAGGAGAAAAATCCAACGCCGGAACCCGGTATCGAACCTCGCACCTTTGGCATTGGAGGCAGACGCCTTAACCACTGCGCCACTTCCCTGTCCAGCGCTTACCCCGCCACTTCCCGGCGGGGGAAGCGCTGGACACACAAACAGTTAGATCCCTTGCAGGGGATCTAACCGTTTGTATGTCCAGCGCTGAGTAATTCTCCTTGGTATTTGTATCTGTCACTGGCAGAATGAGACACCATCAAAATTGTGCAGGGGATCGGACTGTTTGTATGTCCAACGCTGAGTAATT
>BTPG01000005.1:89942867-90147867 GCA_036245525.1 Semisulcospira habei | reverse complement strand
AGAGAGAGAGAGAGAGAGAGAGAGAGAGAGAGAGAGAGGGAGAGAGAGATGAAAACTTAGAGAGAGAGACTGAGAGAGAGAGAGTGAGAGAGAAAGAGAGAGAGAGAGAGAGAGAGAGAGAGAGAGAGAGAGAGAGAGAGAGAGAGAGAGAGAGAGAGAGAGAGAGAGAGATGAAACTTTATTTTTCAAGGATAAATGATTAGGTACCTTCAATGACCTTTTTTTCAAAAGAGAGAGAGAGAGAGTGAGAAAGAGAGAGAGAGAGAGAGAGAGAGAGAGAGAGAGAGAGAGAGAGAGAGAGAGAGAGAGAGAGAGAGAGAGAGAGAGAGAGAGAGAGAGAGAGAGAGAGAGAGAGAGAGAGAGAGAGAGAGAGAGAGAGATTTTTCATTGAGCCTTTATCGGTAATACGAGTTAGCCCGAAAATTAGAATCAGGTCAAAGACCGTAGGTAATAAGAACTAAAGGGACCGCTTCGCTGGATCGTGTCGACCAATGCGGCATTCATCCTCGCAGCAGTCGCACTGCTCGTACTGTTACTCCCGGATAAGTACTTAGAATTGCGAATGTGAATGAGAGCAACTCCGTGCAATGCTTAAAATTCTTCTGATTTAGGGATAACGTCTGTGGCCACCTAAATGATGGTCCTTAACCCATTTAAGCCCACGGCCGCATTTACCAAATTTTGGAGGCGTCACGTATTGACTATTTACCAACTGCAGGAGATGGGTGAAGGCGCCAAGCTAATCTGGCACTACCCTTGAATTATCATGGTTGATCCATCTCATGCTGTAGTGTGTCGATGCTAATTATTGACAGATTACACTTTTTGTGCTTGAAGACCTCTTGAGAAAGCATTTGTCTTTAAAGACTACTTCTTTTTGCAACAAAGAAAAAAAGTATACAGTTACGCAGGAAATAAAATAAAATAAATAAAATAAAAAGAAGGTTATAATCATTCTCAACCGCCTCAAAACTTTCGCCGAGGAACTGCTGGCAGAAGAACAGGCTGGCTTCAGAGTTGGAAGAAGCACTGTAGAGCAGATTTTCAACTGCCGCGTCCTGATCGAGAAACATCTGCAGCATCAGCGCGAACTCTACCACAACTTCATTGATTTCAGGAAAGCATTTGATCGCGTCTGGCACGACGGACTCTGGCAAGTCATGAGATCGTTCAACATAGAGGAGGGACTGATCCAAATGATAGAAGCGCATTACAAGAACGCCTGCAGCGCGGTTCTACTTAACAATCAGTCAGGCGAGTTCTTCAGGACGACGATCGGTGTCAGTCAAGGATGCCTGCTCTCTCCTGTCCTTTTCAACATATTCCTGGAGAAGATCATGCAGGAAACCCTCCACGACCACCATACTTCAATCTCTATTGGTGGCAGATCCCTGTGCAATCTTCGATTCGCAGACGACTATGGCAGGCAGCAATAGTGAGCTTCAAAACTTGACAGACAAACTTTCAAGTAGCGCAGGGTCTTATGGCATGGAGATCAGTACGGATAAAAGCAAAGTGATGATCAACACCACAAGCGACAGCAGCAGCAACATTCACATGAACGGCCAGAAGCTAGAAGAGGTCAATAGCTTCAAGTACTTGGGAGCCACCCTGTCCAAAGACGTAGTTGCATAGCAGAGATCCGTATCAGGATAGGTACAGCAACATCCGCAATGGCCAGGCTGGACAGGATATGGCGAAGTAACTCCATCAGCTTCACCATCAAGTACAGTCTTTACAAGTCCCTCGTAGTGTCTATTCTACTCTACGGCTGTGAGACTTGGACACTGCTTGCAGACTCAGAAAAGAAAATCAAGGCCTTTGAGAACAAGTGCCTGAGGAAGTTGCTCCGCATCTCGTACCGCGAGCACAAGACCAACGAATATGTACGGAGCATCGTCACTTCCCTGGTGGGCCCACATGAACCCCTTCTGGCAACCGTGAAACGGCGCAAGCTTGCTTGGTTTGGCCACGTGACCCGACACAACACCTTGTCCAAGACTATCCTCCAAGGCACTCTCGAAGGAAGTCGTCGGCAAGGTCGTCAGAGAAAGAGTTGGGTCACAAACATAAAAGAATGGACCGAACTCGAGATGCCAGACTTGCTTGCCACCGCCCAAAATAGAACTCAGTGGAGAGCACTGTATGTTGCTGCTGCCTTTCAGTCCCCCCAACGCCCAGTTCGGGCAAGCGACTGATGATGATGATGATCATTTAGCGCCAATTGACCTAATATAGCTATTTTTACTTAACTTCTGTGGATCGTTGATTTTGCTGTACAGTCGTAAAAGAAATGGGTGAGAGACAAGAACATGTCTTTTCCAATGCCTTTATTCTGTAATAGAGCCCTATCAGGAAACAGTCAGATTTCAACTCATTGTCAAACAATTAGCATGCAGACTTTGTGAATGCCCGCACTGTTTCAGATTTAAAAGCTTTGTCAGGATACGTATTAACATGAAAATGGATCTTACTTCTACTGGTCTAGCTGAATAAATCTGGGGCACATTTATAATACAGTACAATAATACTTTATTAATCCCTCATGGGGAAATTCACTGTCTGCCTATACACATGACATCATCATTCACTCATAGAAATAATTAAATAACCCATAACTCTCAAACCTACAATATTTCTAATGGTCTTTTAAGAGCACCCACGCACCTTTCAAAATGCATCTGTCGTGCTATACTGACGAACAAAAGAAATGCGACATTTTTGGAAACACCGGAAACACTTTTGTGTTTCCGATGATTCCAAAAATGTCGCATTTCTTTTACTCGTCAGTATATTACATTCAAATGGGTCTGTAAGTCTCATTTTGGGATTTCTCAATGGGCTCATTTCTCACAGAAAAAATTAAGATCATCTGCTCCCAGACGTCGGAATTGTAACTGTCAGGGATGAAATTTGCATTTTCCGTTATTCATTGGGAAACTATATTACAAACCCCATGTGATTTTCACCCACTGGTGCGTTTGAGAATGATCATCCTACGAAAGTTTCCTGCAGACAGAAATTTTAATAATTTGATATTCATTTGGTAAGCAAATATTTGAGAGCGGCTATTTCAAGAAGGACTTATTTTCGTCATCAGAAAATCTCCCATATTGAAAATAAGGCCTGATGCAATGGCCTCCAGATAAATAAACTTGCAAACTGATGCACACTGCTACAACTAATGTGTTACTACATTACGGGATATGCATTTGGAGAAATGAAATAGCATTTTATCTTCTGAGGGCTGGATGTAGCAAAATTTATATTATATTAACCTCTCATACTGAAGGAATGAATTGATGCATGATTGTATGGGTGGTATGATGAAGGAGAGGGGAGAGAGAGAGAGAGAGAGAGAGAGAGAGAGAGAGAGAGAGAGAGAGAGAGAGAGAGAGAGAGAGAGAGAGAGAGAGAGAGAGAGAGAGAGAGAGAGAGAGAGAGAGAGAGAGAGAGAGAGAGAGAGAGAGAGAGAGAGAGAGAGAGAGAGAGAGAGAGAGAGCACTGCGTCATATTTCGAGTATGTCTGCATGGAGACGGAGTTGCTTCTTTTACGTCACCGCCACTGTCTGACTTTCTCCAGATGTCACGGTTTTTTATTTTTTTTATTTTTTTAAAAAAAAGTCCCTTCTATTTATAGAATGGACTTTTTAGGAGTGGTCGCGGTTAGGCGAATTTAATAGCATGTTCATGATGTCAAAGGCGGGAAGGCCTAAACCTCTCACAGCTGAAGTAACAAGATAAAAATTACGTCATGTCTAGTTACCCTAACCTCGCTGCTGAACGTACATTTGGCGCGAAGCGCCGTATGTGCATATGCATGTTCAGCAGCGAGGTTAGCATAACCAGACATGATTAATTTTTATCTTGTTACTTCAGGTGTCAGAGTATTAGGCCTGTCCGCCTTTTGACATCATGGCCATGCTATTTAATTCGCACCACAAGGACCCATCCTAAAAAGTCCCCTTTTTAAATAGAGTGGACTTAAAAGAAGAAGAAGAAGCAGAAGAAGAAGAAGAAGAAGAAGAAGAAAGAAGGTTATACTGTTATGCAAGAGAAACACTGACCTAGAGCCACTCTGGCTGACGTGGCTTCGTGGTTGATCCAGAAGGAGACCCATGACAACATGACGATGAGGATGGACGGCAAGTACGTCTGGAAGATGAAGTAGCCGATGTTCCGTTGTAGGGAGAAGGTCAGGGACAATCGCTGGTAGTTTCCTGGACGAAAACAAGAACAATTATAATAGCAAGTACGATCTACCATTTAAGTAATATAACTGGAATACAATCAGTTGGTATGTAGGGGGGCTGGGTGGCTTAGGTGGTACAGCGTTCGACTCTCGTCCAAAAGGTCAAGGGTTCGAGCCCAGCTGGGGGTAAGATTTTCTCGGTGCCCCGTCTTTGAAATCACACTAGTGCTGGATGATAGACTTTGAGTCCTAAACTTTTAACGTATAACTTTTAAACTTATTCTACCCCTGACACACCACAGCAAGATATGGATCGACCATGACCGTTCAAGGGTGGTGTCAGAATAGCTTGGCGCCTACAGGCGCCAAGCTATTTTAGCATCACCCTTGAACTATCATGGTCGATCTGTGTCCAGCACTGCAATGAAATCATCAGAGGACAACGGCAAACATTTGGGGATTTCGGCCTAAGTGTACTATGAGTTAACTCATTCTACCCCATCACCGAAATCCCCAAATTTTGCCGTTGACCTCTGAAGACAGCACTGTAGTGCAGGACACAGATCGACCATAATAGTTCAAGGGTGATGCCAGAATAGCTTGGCGCCTATGGGCGCCAAGCTATTCTGGCATCACCCTTGAACTATCATGGTCGATCCTTATCTTGCTGTGGTGTGTCAGGGGTAGAAGGAGTTAAGATATTAAGATAGTGTATAATATTGGTTTGATGGACATTGCAGCAACAACACCTAATGATTATGAAACACGGTTCCGGTCACCATGACCGTGAGGGCAGCGCACAGATGACCATACATCTTTAGTACTAAAGACGAAAGAGGGATCGAGCATGACAGCTCAAATGCAGTGACTGATTAGCTTGGCGCTTGCCAAGGCGCCAATCTAATCAGTCACTGCATTGAGCAGGCATGATCGAGGCGGACCTTCACGCGATGCTGGGCGGATGACTCTGTAATGTGTACATGGAAAAGTAAGACATTGAATTTAACGGCAAGAGTAACTTGGGCAACTTAATTTGGACTTACTGATTTATGCCGACACGGGGCAGACTTGCCTCGTATCGACAAAGGACAGTAAGTCCTTGCAGTTTTTACGCTGAAAAGCCAGATTTTCATTGTTTTTCATAACCACGGATTTATTCTCTTTTGATTTCACAGGGCAGACTTTTTCTCAGTTAGAAAGGCCTGTGCAACACAATGGATTGAATAAATTGTGTCGTACTTGTCCTTTTTACGCGTGTTTCTTTCTTTGCTAGAATGTTATTTGAATTTTACACGCTTGGCAGACATTTTTTGACTCACGTGCGAAGCAAAAGTGAGTCTATGTTCTGGGCCAGTGATCGTCTGTCCGTCGTCCGTCCGTGGTAAACATTAACGTTGGCATTTTTTCGGAGACTATTCAAACCACAGTCTTCAAACTTGGCCCAAGGATATTTTGTGGCAGGACTTTCCTAAACATTCAAATTTCACTGACAACTTTCAATTACTATTCACAGCTTCAATTTCAACCAAATTTGGTGGAAAGGTAGCTGATATGGCCTTTCTATGCCTACTATTTTGGTTCACTACTTGAAAAGGTCAAGGGTAACGGGAGAATGACAAAAGTGTGAAAAATGCATACATTTTGAGAAAATGTGGATTTTGCAAGTACAAAAGCAAACCCTTAATTATGTTAAAACTGGATCATTCATGCACGTGAGCCTTAAGGGCTTTGCCATTCATGTTTTGGGTCTGGATTCAGATGTTTTTCTTGTCGCTCTTAAGTTCTGCCCTCTTTTCCAAAAATCCGTTTTCTGCGAGAGCGGTATGCTAGGCCATGCACACACACGCAATTGTCATCGCCACCGAAGGCGATGGCAGACGGCGCCAGAAGAAATGTTATAATAATAGGTGATATGGCGTATATAAATACTACCTGTGAGAAGCTCCTCGATCTTGTTTATCGTGTCGTAGTCCGATACAGAGAACTGGGGCAAAGATACGTCTTCCACACCGCTGACGGCGTCTCTGTCATTCAGCCAGTATAAAACAATATCCTCCATCGTGTAGCCGTCTGGGGGGAAAAGGAAATAACATAGGTGATATGAAATGTGAAGGAAATCACACCCGCAGTTTTAACACTTTAAGTGTCGGGAGCGATGTTGGTCGAAAATCGCTCCCGACACTTAAAGGGTTAAGCCATTTAGCCCCAACGCTCTACAGCAGGTGATGGATTGACCATGATAATTCAATGGTAGTGCCGGATGAGCTTGTCGGCTTGAATTATCATGGTCAATGCATCTCCTTCATGCTCGGCATTAAACCCAAATAACTAACTAACATCTCCTTCAGTTGGCGCATAGTTTTTAGGTGACACCTCCACAATTTTGGAAATGCGCCTGTGGGTTAGGTAAATCGCCTGGGCAAAACCGCCCGACATAGAGACACACAGACAGACATGGCAGATGTCCCCTTAAAATGAAGGTAGGGGTGTGAGATGGAATTGAGGACTAAATCATTGCTGAAAGATAAAGCAAATTTAATTATCTACAAAACAGGTTACAAAGTAAAGTAGGTAAAAGCACTGTCAGGGGAGAGAAGTGTGCATGATCGACCAGTGATCATAGATCTACTGTGGCCAAAGCACACACACACAAAAAAAAGAAGATAGGAAAGAGGGGGTGCGCTAAGAAGGTGACTGGAAGCAATGCATTTGGAAGCCCCGCCCCCCCCCCCCCCCCCCCCCCCCGAAGGGGATCGTATCACATATCCCACTGTTCCAGCCACTCAGTGCATGGAAATTTAAATCTAGGTCCCCCAAGGGGGCCCAGATATTTAGCCGGTGTGGACAGCTGTTTTGGTCTTGACGACCTCTTCAGCACACCATCGGCAATACTGGAGGAAGGCAGGAACTTCTGCCTACCTGCAATGACAGCCACATTTTACTGTGGTGTCTGCAGGGGCATACATTCCATGCCACCACCTGGAGCCAAATTTGCAAGCACCCTAAAAGAGAATCTACAGAACAGCTTGTTTTCAGCAACCACCTTTTTTACGAGAAAAAAACTATCTTAGAAGACAAGACATGCGCTCTATCAAAATAAAATTGTAAAGTCAAAACGTGTCACCTGTCATTAAAGACCAATATTTAGGTGGCTACAGGTGCCTAAATGATGGTTTTTAAATGGAGGTGACCTCTCATAAGGGTGGTGGCTTAAAACAGGTTCTGCTGCATATAATTATGCACCGATGCAAATCTTGACAAAAAGGTAAAACAAAATTTGAGACATTGCAACAACTACATCTGTTGCCATGGAAAGCAGTAACGTCTGTGCTTAATGCATAAGAAGTCATGTCCATCAATTACATTTGAATCGACTTTGAGGGATTCGTGAATTGAGTGGCACGCTGTTAGTATAGAGGCAATCGGTTTTTTAATGTCAACATTGAAGAGATGTGTAAGACATCCCAGGCTTTCAAGTATAAAACCACACATGCATATCAAGAAAAGGAACTCAAAAGCAGATGTGAACGATTTGCGATGCGCAGAAAAAAATGATTCTACAAAATAAAGGGGAACTTGTTTTGAGCAACCCCCACCCCCTCCCCGTATGAGAGATAACCTTTCATTAAAGACCATCATGTGACGGTATGATGGTATTTAATGACAACAGTACGATGGTATTTAATGACAAATAACAATTTGTTCCCTTTAATCCTTTGACTGTTGGTAGCGCATTTAGTCGGGATGATTCCTACAGGAATCATCTCGACTAAAAGCGCTACAGACAGCCAGAGGTTTGAGACTATCTAATTAATCTTTTAGCCCCTTCACTACCGAGAAAAAGACAAGGCGATCCATCTGCAAGAGGCATAGATCCTCATGAGCCCACGCAGTTGCGGGGGCTCACGAGGATCCATGCCTCTTGCGGACACCGCTTTGTATCCATATACCTTGACCGGCTTGGGCTCTTTGCCACTGAATTAACAAAGATTTCAGCAATGAAATATACGTCTAGTGGCGGGGAAAGATTATGACTACATTTTTTTTCTTGCAAAAACAAAACGTGTTTGCTCAAAAGTCAGGCTATTCTGTACATGCACAGATTCGTAATCAGAAAATTCTTTGCCTGCTGATAATTTGTCTACTCTTCACTGGTTACCTGTAACAGCTAGGATTCAGTATAAAATTTCATGCATGACTCACAGTTGTATTACCTGTTTCTGCCCACACTACCTTGCCTCTCTTCTCCAGCTGTACACGCCCATTAAGACAGAATTTGCGCTCTGCTGCCGACTCTCGAGTCCTACGGCGTATCCCTCTCGTCAAAACAAAGTCGTTCGGTGAGAGGTCATTCAGGTACCGGAGCCCAGTTGTTTGGAATGATCTCCCACGCGAACTGAGATACGTGGATTCGAGAGTGGCATTCAGGCAAGCCATAAAGACTGATCTTTTTTTCTGTCTGCTACACATGACTTTTGTCACAGACCTGTCATGTTGAAGTCATCTCTATCTCTATTAGAAGTTGTGTGTGTGTGTGTGTGTGTGTGTGTGTGTGTGTGTGTGTGTGTGTGTGTGTGTGTGTGTGTGTGTGTGTGTGTGTGTACACGCGCGTGCGTGAGTGCGAGTATGAGTCCATAAGCGTAGCAATTTTGAATGGTGACTTTATAGATTGTTTATAGATTGCGTTGTATTTTTTGTATTTAAAAAAATACTTTTTGTAAATTGCGTTTTTGTAATTAATTATTTTTGTACAATTAGGTTTTTTAAAGCGCCTAGAGCTCTAAGCCGAGGTTAAAGCCGCGTATCCGGATGCAAAACGTCTCGAATGTGTTAAGTTACTGCAGAGGTATATTAGTCACAATAAGTTAAGGGTCACTGTGAAAAATGGTCACGATTTCAAAGTAAATAATAATAATAATAATACCGGTTATTATATAGGCGCTATTTCCCAATTCGGCAAATGGGCTCAAAGCGCCGCGAACTGAACACAATACGCACGCTCACGTGACACACACGCATTCACTCTGAAGACAAACACAGTGCAAGACAGACACAGGACATCACGTGGTGCGAAGGGTCAGCTCAGCTACTGAGGTTTCGGAAATTTTGACCGCTTGTATTTGAAATTTATAAAGTGGCCTGAAACCGGTACCAAAGTGGTGGGGGTGAAAGAACCGGAGTACCCGGAGAAAGAACCCCCGACGGTCCGCCCGAATTAACGGTGACACTTACTAGAGGAGAAAAATCCAACGCTGAAACCCGGTATCGAACCTCGCACCTTTAGCATTGGTGGCAGGCACCTTAGCCACTACGCCACGGACCGCCCCGATCTCAAGATTTTGACTTTGAAATTTGGACAATGCTGTGGACCTAGTCTGCAAAATTTTAAAGTAAAAATCATAAAGGTTCTTAAGAGGTTTTTTTTTTTCCGAAATGTAGTTGTGCGTACATATTCGTTGGTCTTGTGCTCGCGGTACGAGATGCGGAGCAACTTCCTCAGGCACTTGTTCTCAAAGGCCTGGATTTTCTTTTCTGAGTCTGCAAGCAGTGTCCAAGTCTCACAGCCGTAGAGTAGAATAGACACTACGAGGGACTTGTAAAGCCTGTACTTGATGGTGAAGCTGATGGAGTTACTTCGCCATATCCTGTCCAGCCTGGCCATTGCGGATGTTGCTGTACCTATCCTGATACGGATCTCTGCTATGCAACTACCGTCTTTGGACAGGGTGGCTCCCAAGTACTTGAAGCTATTGACCTCTTCTAGCTTCTGGCCGTTCATGTGAATGTTGCTGCTGCTGTCGCTTGTGGTGTTGATCATCACTTTGCTTTTATCCGTACTGATCTCCATGCCATAAGACCCTGCGCTACTTGAAAGTTTGTCTGTCAGGTTTTGGAGCTCACTATTGCTGCCTGCCATGAGGTCAATGTCGTCTGCGAATCGAAGATTGCACAGGGATCTGCCACCAATAGAGATTGAAGTATGGTGGTCGTGGAGGGTTTCCTGCATGATCTTCTCCAGGAATATGTTGAAAAGGACAGGAGAGAGCAGGCATCCTTGACGGACACCGATCGTCGTCCTGTCGGAGCATCGTCACTTCCCTGGTGGGCCCACATGAACCCCTTCTGGCAACCGTGAAACGGCGCAAGCTTGCTTGGTTTGGCCACGTGACCCGACACAACACCTTGTCCAAGACTATCCTCCAAGGCACTCTCGAAGGAAGTCGTCGGCGAGGTCGTCAGAGAAAGAGTTGGGTCGCAAACATAAAAGAATGGACCGAACTCGAGATGCCAGACTTGCTTGCCACCGCCCAAAATAGAACTCAGTGGAGAGCACTGTCTGTTGCTGCTGCCTTTCAGTCCCCCCAACGCCCAGTTCGGGCAAGGGACTGATGATGATGATGATGATGATGAGTTGTGCGTATTTGAAATCATCATCATTCTTTTCAGGATGGTCCTAAACTTATTGTTAGTAGGACTCAAGATCCGAAACATTGCTTTGTGACATTTTACACAGAGTACCATAGGCGTCTGTCGGGGCATTTTAGCCATGCATTATGACGTTATTTTCGCAAAGAAAATATTTGACAGCAATGACGGACGCCTTCTCTATTAGCTGAAGTTTCTCAGAGCCGAATGAATGACTTAAAAAATGAGCCCGGGAATGGGCTTTCGCAGATTAACAGGACAAATCATTCAGCCCTATTATTCACCGGATAATTCTTGGCAACCCTTTGGCCAATATGACCATCCCTATTCGCTTTCCCTGGCACTCCCTGCCCAGTCCTTCCGTAAGCTTACCATATATCATTCTTGTCCAGATGAATTTACGAAAATCCCCCATCGGGAACAAATGAGACAAACGATTCCTTCCCCTAGTCCGAGGGGATACATGGGGCTGATCATGGCCCTGCAAGAATCCTAGATGCTCATGAACCCTGCGAATGCAGGGGTTCATGAGCATCTATGCTTCCTTGCGTTAGAGATGAGTTGAAAATCAAAATAGGATGCATATACGAAGACCCATGGTTCTTTCGATTTTTCGGATTGAGAACGCGAATGACACATAATTATCAGGTCCTATAGCAAGAAGCATATATTTCTCG
This sequence comes from Semisulcospira habei, assembly GCA_036245525.1. Classification (NCBI taxonomy): domain Eukaryota; kingdom Metazoa; phylum Mollusca; class Gastropoda; family Semisulcospiridae; genus Semisulcospira; species Semisulcospira habei. The sequence continues at coordinate 90,136,572 of BTPG01000005.1, read as the reverse complement.
TGAACCCCTGCAAATGCAGCGGCTCATGATAATCTACGCCACTTGCACACGAGATGAATTAATGACTACCATAATGGGAAGCACTTAGGAGCCAACGTCATTTCGATTCGTCAGTCTGAGGACGTAAATGAAGTATACCTCGTCTTAGCAAGAGATATAGATTCTCAAGAACCCCTGCGACTGCAGGGGTTCATGATAATCTATTCCTCTTGCACATAAAAAGACAACAGCTGAAGGACCTCATCGGAAGTATGAAATAAAACCGTGAGTCTGAAACGAAAATGCTGCTAATGCGACTGATCTTGGATAGTTAAAGTTGGCCTTCGGGCGCTTTAAAGATTCATATGGATCGCCTCAGACTGCAGTACGGTGTTCATGAGAATATGTACTTTTTGCTGATATCCAGAATTAGCAGAGAGACCTCCTCGGCGTTCTGAAATAAACCCGTGAACGAGAGGGAGAGAAGTAAACGTTCTAAACCCAATCTGATTTCAACCAGCAAGAGGCATATAGATTCACATGAACCCCTGCAGATGCAAGGATTCATGAAAATCTATGCCTCTTGCAGATGAAGGCGTTGGCTGAGAGGCCACGGATCGGAAGTATGAAATTAAACCATGAGTGGTTAACTCATTCAGCCCTGACGCACTACAGCAGGAGATGGGTCGACCATGATAATTCATGGGCGGTGCCAGATTAGCTTGGCGCCGACAGGCGCCAAGCTAATCTGGCACTGCCCCTGAATTATCATGGTCGACCCATCTCCTGCAACAGGTGCATAGTCGTTAGAAGACGTCTCCAAAATTTGGGAAATACGTGCGTCGGGCTGAATGAGTTAAAGAGAGCATAAATACCGCAACAGCGGGCATAGTCACGCCTGTCAACTTGACGCCTGGCAGCTGGAATATGCCAGACAATAAGCCCTTTCTGCAAATTGGGTTGCAAAAGGTTAATATGAGGGTTAGCATGGAGCGGGCTGATGGACGTTTGTTTGATGCCAGAGCACTCTTAGAAAAAGGACGGGGCGCTCCTAGAAAAGGCATCAGCAACGGAGCTGGCGAAGATGTGTCACGGTATTCACAAACACAAATGTGTCTTGTTCGATAGATAGGCACAGAAAAACGAGAAACGATCGAGAAATATAAAAAATAGGGTCACTACCTCAATTTTGCTCAGGAAAATAAACATGCGTAATTTAAACCGTTCACTGATGGGGAAAACAAACAAACAAACAAACAAACAAACAAACAAAAACCATGAATACCACCTAACGGCAAGAGGTATAGATCCTCATGAGCCCCCGCAGTTGCGGGGACTCATGAGGATCTATTCCTCTTGCTGAAACCGATTCCTATCCATCTCCCTTAGACGGCTGGGGAACTTTGACGTTGCATTTACAATCATTTCAAAAACACAGTATGCGTTCACTGACAGTGAAGAGGTGAACAGCAGAGAAGATTTAACTCATTCAGCCCGGCGCACGTATTTCCCGAATTTTGGAGGCGTCATCTAACGACTATGCAACTGTTGCAGGAGATGGATCGACCATGATAATTCAAGCGCAGTGCCAGATTAGCCTGGCGCCGACAAGTGCCAAGCTAATCTAGCACTACCCTTGAATTATCATGGTCGACCCATCTCCTGCTGTAGTGCGTCAGGGCTGAATGGGTTAAAACCCCTTCAATATGTATATCCATTTCCAGACACAAATTGCTTGCATCATCCATTCTGTTAGTTTTGTAAAGCATGAATAACACATGATCTTTAAAAATCAGTTATGCGCAAGTTATTAACAATTTAATGTCGATAACGTTAAAATAAAGATAATATTTAATCCCTTCACTACCAGAAAAATGCGAACACCATCCAACTTTCATGAGGCAAAGAACCTCATTAGTTCCCGCAGATGCGGGGCCTAATGAGGTTCTTTTTCTCTGGCTAACCCTATTCAAATCCATGGTCCTCGGAGTGACGGGATTATTCAATGTTGATTAGAGACTGTTTTCAAAGATATAATTTACTTAAATACTTATATATATATATATATATATATATATATATATATATATATATATATATATATATATATATATATATATATATATATTCTTTACTTTTAACAAAGGCGTCCCCCAACGAAAAAAAAAAAAAAAATGCTCTCAATCAGTCAGATTAGCTCAAAAGGGCGTAATTTTTCATTCAATTCTGAGAATGCTGTGCTAATGCCATGGAATTCCAGGCTGGTAAGCTTGCACTGTGTCATCAGGACATCAGCTGTCCTTTTTGTGACTGCATCGGTCACTAGTTCCAGAAAGGAGAGGACAGTGGGAGAAGGAATGACAGACCTATCATTTTGAGCCTTCCACTGAACACCTACTACATAAAGCAGTAGGGACCACCCCCAGGCGCCCCGCCATCCGCTGGAGAATATCCAGACTTCCCCCCCAAGAGGGGATTGCTAGAAAATATTCCCAAACAGATATTGGACCTGCTGAGTAGATTTAAGTTTTTGCCCCCTACGACCGGTATCGCCCCAAGGGGGGTGGGGGGGTGGGGGGGCTCTTCAGGTAGGCATACGGCGTAACCTGAAATTGCAAACACAACGCATGTACTAGAAGGCGCCTCCAGAATTTAATGGTAGCACCACTAGTACAGCGCGGATTGCATCCCTAAAGCTTTATGAGGTGTTGCAGTGGAAGAAGACAGACTAATTTTGAAAAGGCAACACCTAGGCAATTTTCTGGAACAATTATTCTTTACTTTTAACAAAGGCGTCGCCCAAAGCCAAAAAATGCACTCAATCAGATTAGCTCAAAGCGACGTAATTTTTCATTCAATTCTGAGAATGCTGTGCTAATGCCATGGAATTCCAGGCTGGTAAGCTTGCATTGTGTCATCTGGACATCAGCTGTTTTTTTTGTTGTTGTTGTGACTGCATCGCTCACTAGTTCCAGAAAGAAGAGGGTAGTGGGAGAGAAGGAATGACAGACCTATCATTTTGAGCCTTCCACTGAACACCTACTACATAAAGCAGTAGAGACTACTCCCAGGCGCCCCGCCATCCGCTGGAGAATATCCAGACCTCCCCCCAAATGAAAATTACGTCCCTTTGAGCTAATCTGAGTGCATTTTTTGGCTTTTTCATTTGGGGGGGGGGGGGGGAGGTCTGAGTATTCTCCAGCAGATGGCGGGGCGCCTGCGGGTAGTCCCTACTGCAGTGGAAGGCTCAAAATGATAGATCTGTCATTCTTTCTCTCCCACTACCTTCTCCTTTCTGGATCTAGTGAGCGATGCAGTCACAGAAAGGACAGCTGATGTCCTGATGACACAATGCAAGCTTACCAGCCTGGAATTCCATGGCATTAGCACAACATTCTCAGAATTGAATGAAAAAGTATATATATATATATAGAGAGAGAGAGAGCTGGTAGTAAAGGGATTAAACTGTCGAAAATTCATCCGTGTTATAAAACATTTTGACTGAAACATTATTCTTCGCTTTTAGATAAAACTGAACCACATGCTGCTTGATATAGCGCTTATAAACGGCAGATGTAATTACGAGACCCGAATCAAAATGTTCGAGGTGTTAACCGAGGACATTTTGATTTGGGTCAAGTAATAACATATGTCGTTTATTCGCGGTATGTACTGCAAAATGTGGCTCAGTATATTTAATGTATCCAGTTCAAAATAAAACTTCACTTCGAGTCCTTCTGACTGTGACTGACTGCGGTGTTAAGACAAAATACTGATATGACCTCCAGGCTGTGAGCACAAAGTGATGCTATGACCTCAAGACTGTGAGCATAAATAATTCACACAGACTTATCAGTAGATAAAATCACTCACCAAAAAATCCTGTTTAAGATTTAGTGTCAAGATTATGAAATATTAATGAGAGGCCGCCTCTTTAGAGACAGTGCATCGACATTTAAATATCATGCTTTCGTTGTCACAGAAGACGTGATGACATTTCCTCCGTACGGAAAAATAGCAGACTAACTGCGTAAAAGCTGAGGCGCACTTTCTGTGCTCGACAACTTATTTTGCGGAGTGAGGCTGAGTAACTTAGCAGACTACATAAGTGTCAGGATAAAGGGAATTTTCATGAGAGTCTTATCTATAAGAGGGCTCCTGTCTAACAAGAAAGTGACGTGAGCTGAATACCCCCCCCCCTCGCCCCCCCCCCCTCACGTCCCTTACGCAACCTCCACCCCGAAAACAACAACAACAACAACAACAACAAAACAAACAAAACAAAAACAAAAAACAAACAACAAACAACTAAACAACAACAACAAAACAAAAATGTAATGAACCCCTTTCCTGCCTGAGCGCAACGTGCAACATATTTAAAAAGCATAGATCCTCATGAATAATAATTAATAATAATAATTACGGTATTTATAATGCGCTTATCTTATAATAATTATAACTCTAAGCGCGCACTCACAACTCGCACACGCATGCGCACGCTTTAGACAATGACTCACGTAACACAAATAGTGAAAATACATTACGACGGTCAGCTTGGGGTGGGGAGTGTGGTGATATAGTGCTAGGACTGTTGAAAGAGGTGAGTTTTGAGGGCGGATTGGAAGGAGGAGAGCGAGTGTTTCTGACGGAGAGAGAGTGGAAGAGTGTTCCAGGTGGATGGACCGTATACTGAGAAGGAGCGGGGGCCGAAAGCTGAGTTTGGTGCGGGGGATGAGGAGGCGGAGAGGGTCGGAGGCGGAGCGGAGGGAGCGGGGAGGAGTGTAGGGGTGAAGTAAGTTGGAGAGATAGGTAGGAGCGTAGTTGTTCAGGGATTTGTAGCAGAGAGACAGAATCTTGTATTGGATGCGTTGGGGGATGGGGAGCCAGTGAAGGAGCTTGAGCAGTGGAGTGATGTGGTCGGATTTTTTCTTTCCGAGGACGAGGCGGGCGAGTGAGAGTGGTGCAGTGAGGAAGGCCGGAAAGGAGAGAGTTGCAGTAGTCGATGCGAGATAAGATGAGAGAGACAGCGAGTTTGGTGGCAGCTTCGGTAGTGAGGTATTTTCTGATCTGACTGATGCGGCGGAGGTGGAAATAACATGCCTGGGCGCTCATGGGGATCTACGCCTCTTGCTGGACGGTCACCAGTTTAACCCGTTGTGGCTGTCGCTAGGATTTTGTCGAAGTGATTCCTTACATCCAAAGGGTTAATCATTTGTTGTACTCAGACGGTAGCAGGGAATAGGTTAAGAATTTGCAAACTGTCGAAAAGAACTATATACTCACGTAATCAGCAGAACAAGAGGCTAGACAAAACGGCATTATCTCCCTTCCCCCAACCCCCACTAAACAATGAAGGAAACAGCCCCAGTATACATACAATACAAAATGACTAAGAAGCACAAAGTACATATTGCGTCGCAGAAATAGCATACAAGTTAGAATTACTGTTGGGAAAAATATACGTGTTCTCTGTAAGAGACATGAGACGCTCAGTGAGCTACGAGATGCTGAGCAAACGGTGCTAATAGGTTTTAGCTCCGTAAAGAATTGCCCTGTTGCCAGAAAAGCGCTTTGGATCGAAAATCATGACATGCACCTATGCAAGCTTGGTGCAGGCACAGTATCCATTTCACACTGATTGTCTCCCTCGATTCACTACCGCTGATCATCGAGGGAGACAACCAGAGCGTATCCATTACACATATTTCTTTATGGTTTATATTCCCCAATTTAGTTTATTGAATAAACAATTTCTTTTGCTGTGTTTTCTCCTTTTTTTTTTAAATAGAAGAATTCAATGTCATTCTCAAGCAAAATAATATAAAGAGGTCAAGTAGCTGCTACAACATAAAAAAATATTTTCAGCCAGACATTGTTATGCACAATCACTCTACCAAATCCACCTTGTCAAATCAATCCTTATTGTATTTCTATTCAATTTTATTTATTATTCTGAATAATACATTTCCAATATGACAGCGTTCAAGAGTAGAGAACCCCTTCAAAAACAGAGACTCTGGAGTTGCACTCGGTTTTAGTTCCCTTCATGCTGGGGCGGTGGTCGTGGGGGAGGGAGAGAGAGAGAGAGAGAGAGAGAGAGAGAGAGAGAGAGAGAGAGAGAGAGAGAGAGAGAGAGAGAGAGAGAGAGAGAGAGAGAGAGAGAGAGAGAGAGAGAGAGAGAGAGAGAGAGAGAGAGAGAGAGAGAGAGAGAGAGAGAGAGAGAGAAATGAAACTTTATTTTCCAAGGATAAAAAAATAGGTGCGCAGACCTTTTTTCATTCTTGTCCTTGCTACAAACTACATGAAAACACACACGCACGCACGCACACACACACACACACACACACACACACACACACACACACACACACACACACACGCACACACACACACGCGCACACACACACGCACACACACACACACGCACCCCGGCACGCACACGCGCTTGCACACACTCACACACACACCCACACACGCGCGCACGCACACACACGGAAGTACGTAAATCAGAGTTAGGTCAGACCCCTCTACGGCTCAAACATTGGATTAAAGGCCGGGACAAGCGTGGTATCGTGATGTATGTCCGGGGCCTTCAAGCAACGCCCGCGTCAGACGAAGCACAGTCCCGACCCACGTCTGGCTAATATGCATTACATTCGGTACATGAAATACTACTACATAATAAAAGGAATACCCAACGGAGAAAGAAACACGCTTAGAAAAGACGGGTACAACACAATTTATTGAATAAATTGTGTTGTACCCGTCTTTTCTAAGCGTGTTTCTTTCTCCGTTGGGTACTTCTTTGCATATTACACGCTTGGCAGTCACCTTTTTGGTCTGGATTTACTACATAATAAACACATATATAGTATACATTGCACACTGATAAGACTACATTCGGTACATTGAACGCAAAAACTGTAAGCATAAACGTCAAGATTATCTAGGCGTTTTACTGCCTCCTGACTAACCCAACACACACATACATGCACGCAAGATGCACGCACACACATACATACACACACACACACACACACACGCGCGCGCGCGCGCGCACACACACACACACATGCACGCACACACCAGCATAAACAAATATGCACAAAACACACTGTTCCTCACACATGCACGGACACACATACACACGCGCCCACACACTGCATGTTTAATAACAGTCATTCAGAACGCAGTAGTCGCGTGCGCTTTGTTTGGCGGCTCAATTAAGTGCCGGAATAGTCTTCCCTTGAAGGTGGACAATGAAGATGCCTCAGTAATATTAGCCGGAAACGAGTTCCACAGTTTGGCCCCTGAGTAAGACAGACTAGTTTTGAATATATCAAGTCGTGGCCTAGGTACTGACAGTTTGTTCCTTGATGTCTTGTATGGTGTGTTAGCATCTTTAAACAAATCCGAGACGTACCGCGGGGTTTTGGATTTTCGGACTTTAAACATTAACACGCCCTTATTGAACAGAAAGAGGTTACGTAACGGAAGCATGTCAAGGGTCCTAAGTCGCTCGTCAGTGCTGTCTCTGCTATTAGGAAGGATTAGCTTGGCTGCCCTCCGGTGGAGGGAATTAAGCCTCTTTAAGCACGCATCACTACACCCGTCCCAGACTGTAGATGCGTAGTCAATGTGAGCGCTGAAGAAGAGTTTTCTAGTTGGTGAGTTCGTAAAGTAAATAAGTTTTGAAAGGAGAAATAGATTTCTGGACACAATTTTGCACACACTGTTTACATGCGCATGCCATGTCAATTGATCGTCTATAATGACGTCTAACAGCCGGCGCTCCATAACTTGTTTAATCGGCTGACAGTTAAGGGAAAGACTAAGTGGCGGTGGGTTTAACTGGTGCTTTTGACGCGTAGTGATTAACATGCACTCTGTTTTAGATGGGTTAAGTATCATGTAGTTGTCTCGGCACCAATTTGAGACGTCTAATAGACTATGTTGCAAAGAAGAATTAATTGTAGATATTTTTGCCGACGACACGTTGAGAGTAGCGTCATCTGCAAACAAATTACATCGCACATTTGATTGTGAGATACACAAAGGCAAGTCATTAATAAAAATTAAAAACAAGAGAGGGCCTAAACTAGACCCCTGGGGTACTCCATGATTAATGACACCTTCTGAGGAACGCTTACCGTTGACAAAAACATACTGAGATATATTGCTTAGATAAGATTTAAAGAAGGCAGCGGAATCTGTGTCTATGTGGTATGCCAACATCTTCTGTAGCAACAGTTCATGGTTGACTAAGTCAAAAGCTTTAGAAAAGAGAGAGAGCAAATGCCAGAGGGACATATCGAAAAGTCATTGATCAACATGGAGGACGTAGTCGTGGGATTGCTCGCCCCTTATGGCGTGTCATGGTGATTGGACAGGGGATGGGGGGTTGGGGGTGGGGCTACCGGTAGTAGGTGGAGAGTAAGTGGAAGGTGGTAGATCAATACATTTAGCCTTTACACACCACATCAAGCTAGCTAATAGATAATTGTTCAAGGGCGGTGCAGGATAGCTTGGCGCCTCAAGGCGCCAAGCTACCCTGTATTGCCCTTAAACTATTATTGTCATTTTAATTTTTTTTTCATGCACCGCAATGAAGTCTTAAAATGACAAATCCAAAACTGCGGATTTTTTTTTTTAAACTTGGGGTTCTTCTTTTTCTTCTCATGCGTTCCCTCGGTCATGCTAAATTCTAAGGTGTGTAGCTTGGATGAATGTTGCTGTTTGCCGGAATGATTCGGCTCGAACCATCTCGAGCTCAATCTCACCATCACGAGGGCAATCTCAGTCATGATTGACTGACTGAATGACTGACTGACTGATTAGTTCGAGGTTTAACTCATTGTGCCCGAGGTACGAAATACTCACAATTTGGAGTTATCCTCTGAGGACTGCATTACAATTCAGGAGACAGATCGACCATGATAGTTCAAGGGTGGTGGCAGAATAGCTTGGCGACTATAGGCGCCAAGCTATTCTGCCACCACATTTGAACTGTCATGGTCGAGCCATATCTTCTTGTGGTGTGTCGCGGGCAGAACCGGGGTAATTATAGACGGCCCTAACGGGCAGGTTATGGGGGACTGGAACAGCTATTGCCTACGTAGTACATGAGCACAGATCAGTTCAGGCATTCTGCAACTGTACCCTTCATCTAAGGAGTGCTAAGGTAAGCCCGTTATTGTGCCTGGACATTGACCGACATACATGCAGGCATATACATCTATGTTGAAAACAACGTCCTGAACAAAGGACAAACTAATGAATTCGTACACTCTGTCATATTTCGCGTGTTTCTACTAAACAGTATTCATTTCTGTGATTGCGAACACTATACCGTCTACGTCATTGCCATCATGAGTAAAATCCGAGCATACTGCATAACAGTTGCAGCGACAACGTGCGACGGTACTAGGAGTTTGTCAGACAGGAAGAATGGATGAAGTCTGCGACAGGACAGGTTGCAACCCCTCTCGCGAGCCGAAAGACCCGAACCCAATAATGGTTCATCGAAAGTCCGCGAATGACCATGCAGTTGGCATCTACATTGAATCTAGGGATAGTCCATGATTAAACTGTCGACCATCTGCAAGAGGCATAGACCCTCAGCCGCAGGGGCTGATGAAGATCTGTGCCTCTTGCCATCAAAATGAACATGGGTTGACTATTCTTTGACTTCCGTCTCCCTCAGACAATAGTTACCTTAATTTCTTGTTAGGCCTAACACTTGGCGATATCGAGTTCAGACTGGGTAATATTACAGCGAATGGCGTCCAGCTCCGAAAGGCACAGATCCTTATGAGTCATTACAGCAGCAGGAGTACATAAAGACACTTGAGGGTAAATGGTCCAGACTGGGTACTGTTGTGCACAGAGAATGTCGTCCAACTCCGAAAGGCACAGATCTTTATGGGACCCTACCGCAGCAAGGGTGTATAAAGACTTATACCTCCCATTGCCCCCTTCACGAGATTCGTGTTCACTCAGATTGAGGATGCCATCGGGATTTCATTCTAGCACCGGAAGCCGAGGAAGGGTCCAGTGTATTAGAAGAGCGCTGTGTCTGATGAACTATCCCTTGTTGTCAGCAAGAAGGATAGACCATAATCAGCCCCTTGCAGTCGCGGCAGCAAAGGAGAGCGTATGCCGCGTGCTGGCTCCTCTTGACACGACTACAATTCTACGTCCTCTGCGCAGTATTAGGACTTTTCAGTGTAGACCTAAAGACATCAATTGAAGGGCACACTTTATTAGACGAACGACGATAACTCGCTAGTCGGGAGGACGTAGCATTAGGTACAAGACCCTCGGGCCGAAGGTGGCCGCATTTGGCACGCGCGCATGCCAAATGTGGCCGAAGTCGGCACGAGGACCGTGTGCTCATTGCTCAATTCGCAGGAGATGGGCAGTCGAACGTCTATCTCCTACAAATAGAGATGTCCTTCAGGCGAACGAGTGGTCAGGAATGAACTCGAACTTTCGGTGCGCGGAAAAATTGCTCACTCCACAGGCGAGAGTCGAGAAATGAGTTTTCACTATTGCGTATCAAGGTGCAGTAACGACCTCTCCTGTGGCCAGTTGCTCATGCAACTCAGCCCTGGTCTCTGACAATGTGCATAAGAGGTCGTTAAGTACTGTGTATTGTAATACAACGTCAAAGTGTTTCTGTATCCATCCTTGTACTGTGGATCACTAAGCATAATGTTAGCCTAGAATGTCGTCGGCTGTCTGTTTACTGGGTGTATAAAAAAGAACAAACAAACAACCCCGCCTGTATGTATACATTTATCACCACATTGTTTCAATACATGTTAACCCTTTGACTGACGTCTGTTGATTCATGCCGACAGCCTTAGGGTTGATTCATCCTGAAGGTCCCTGCAGCACTGTATGTGATCCGTGAGACTTATAATAGTGAGACAAATAATGCAGTTTACCTTTCCTGCTTCCAAGTATCGCAATATACTGAGGCTGACCTGTAGTGAGTGTTCCTCTTGTCGATTCTGACTGTTGGGCTGACCGACGGACCGACAGACTATATTTACCCATGTCATCCTGAGGCTGATTTGTTACAGATTTGCTTATTGTCCTATGAAGGTTGCATTACAGATTAGGAGATAGATCAAGCATTTTAGTTCAAGGGTGGTGCCAGAATAGCTTGGCGCCTAAGGCGCCAAGCTAGTCTGGCACCACCCTTGAACTATCATAGTCAAATTTACTTCCATCAATGGGTGAAAAGTGTTAAAGCAGTTGCTGGAACTGTGATCCAGTATTACGTTTAATTAGATCATGGCCATAGTACGTGAGCTAATACAAGACTTTAGGAAGATATGGACGTTTGCGAAGGATAGTGAGTCCCTTTTTTGTGAAAAAAAAAAAAGATTTTAAATAATTTGTGCTTCAACCACAACTTACGAGAGGGTACAGAGTGTCATGAGTCTTTCAGATAATCAGTTATCCAAGCTTTACATGAGCATGGTCTCCTCTAACGGTTCCTCAGATAGAGAGAGAGGTGGGGGGGGGGGGGAGGGGGGGGGATCGAGATTCAAACTACTCTAAGAAATCCTTCCATCTAAAAATATTGTAAGTCTGTTCCTTCTCCGGGTTCCGCCAGAATCCTATATCGAACCTAAAACCTGTTGCCAGGCCGCCCTACCGCTGCGCCACGGACCACAGCCAGCAAAGGTCCTCGGACCCACGACGGCAGCAGTGGGCCCGCGCACGGCTGTGTGTGGGACCACTGCGACCGCCGTGGGCCCGAAGACGTTTTGTTACTATGGACTATGATGCCCTCGCTTTGCTGAGTTTTTCTCTGTACTCTTCTCCAAGCAAGAATTTCACGAACACAATTTCTGACGTTGTTAAGGCATCTCGGATCATTAAGCGACCGCCATCCATTCGTAAATGGCAAGAATTCTCGTGTGCCCCTGGGGGTCTAAGGTGCTTGTTTTTCCATGCAATCCATGTTTTTTTGTTTTGTTTTTGTTTTTGTTTTTTTACCCACCCAATTTACGTTCATGTTACTTTGAGCTCTCTTAGGAAACGCTCGTTTGTCATCTATTACTGATAGTTTGAACAGGGGTCGTCTGTGGATCGACCTTAAAATTCGACCATCATTTCTCAGTGTGCAAACGGTTCCTTGGACCCGACGGGGGCCTTCGACACTGAGCCCGTGGAAATCGACTCCTCCCCCCCCCCCCCCCCTTCGATTCGACCAACGTTGATTTCCCCGAAACGCAAAAGGTCCTCGGTACTACGTCGGCTTCAGTCGGCCCGTGCACGGCCTTGCGCGGGTCGACTAAAAGCCGACTTTGGCCCGAGGACTTTCTGCTCACCAGGACGCACTTTTTTCTCACTGCGCACGCGGCGTATCCCTTTCCCACCTCCTTTCGATTTTACGTACCGAATTTCCAGCAAGCGTATCCATGCACACTCTAAAGGAATTTCCAGGAGATCGACGTGAAAATCGACTGACACTCGCGCACCACGTGCTGAAAGTCTCCGTGCAAATGTCACTGGGGGTTACATGACCGTCCCGACATGCAATTGTGCTTCCTGAAAGCGACGGCGGGAGATTTGGCAAGGAAAGTCTCGCAGTGATCGAAAACCGCGAAGTTTGGTCGAAATTTGGCACGTCACTGTAGATCGACCATCATTTTCGTTTTCGTTGTTGTGGTTGGTGTTGGTGTTGGTATTGTAACTGTAGGAACCCGGCATCAGACCGAAAGATATAATTTCTCTGTAAGGTGATTTATAAAGTCATTATTGTCTTGTGTACTCTTGTCTATAATCCAGACCAAAAATGGTGACTGCCAAGCGTGTAAAATACAGAGAAGAACCCAACGGAGAAAGAAACACGCTTAGAAAAGGCAGTTATAATACAATTTATTAATATTTCTAAATGGACAAACAAACAAGTATAGAGATCAGTCGCTAATACTTTTTTGTTTGTCCATTTTAAAATATGTATAAGTGAGTTGTAACTTGCTTTTCTAAGCGTGTTCCTTTCTCCGTTGGGTTCTTTTCGTGTCTATAGCATCTTATCTACGTTTGTAAGAAAGTATAAATGCAAAGAATCTGCCAAAAGAAGTGAAATTATCTCTGTACGAATATAGTGATTGCGTTGTTCGAAGATAAATTCAACCGGAAAAAAAAGTGGTTTAACCCCTCGGTAGCCCTTTGGTGACGGTTAAACGGGTACCGACAGCCAAAGGGTTAAAGTGATTTAACCCTTCGGATGCCACCGACGCGTCAAATGGTTTAGAAGTATCGACTTTTGCAACGTCAACCCAGTAAGCAAAGGTCCTCGGGCCCACTGCGGCCGTCATGGCCAGTAGACGTTTTGCTACTGGGGAAAGCGTCCTGACATAAACAGAAAATATATTACGCATACATGTACACACTATAATTATCCGATGAAAACACACTATAATTAACAATGAAAAATCCTCCTTTTTTCTCTCCTGACTACTGATATCTGCCATTTGACAAAAACCGGTATGCCCGTTTTTAGAGAAAAGCCAGATTTTCCCTGTATTTTCTCAAAGTTAGACATTCTGGCATTTACGAAATAACGGCAGACATGTAAATTTAACCCATTTGGTGCCGAGATAATTTGAACACACCCAACCGCAAGAGGCATAGATCCTCATGAGCCCCCACAGTTGCGGGGGCTTATGAGGATCTATGCCTCTGGCTGACAGCACTGAAAATTCATGTTCCTAGGACAGCTTGGATTTGCTGATGTTGCATTGACGAAGACTGCAGAAGCACAGCTTCCGTCAACGGGCACTAAACGGGTTAATCAGTTTCTTCTATCTGCGAAAAGTGAGTTCAAACAGGACGAATCCACAGGCGACAGCTGGAAGAAAGACCCCGCTGTTTATTTTCCTATTTCAGTGTATCGTCCCGCCTCTCGTAAAGGGACATGTGGGCACTAAAAATTAATAAATAAAAAATGTATGCTTGCGTATTGTGCAATGGTCCCCTTAAGCAAAGGTCCTCGGGCCCACAACGGCCGCAGCGGGCCCGCGCACAACTGTGCGCGGGCTCTTTGCGGCCGTCGTGGGCCCGGAGGCGTTTCGCTATGGGGGATGGGGTGGGGGTGGGTGGGTGGGGGTATTTTTTCTTTGTGTGCCTGACAAAACATAAAAACCTTCATGTCAGTTTGACACGCACAGAGAGAGAGAGAGAGAGAGAGAGAGAGAGAGAGAGAGAGAGAGAGAGAGAGAGAGAGAGAGAGAGAGAGAGAGAGAGAGAGAGAGAGAGAGAGAGAGAGAGAGAGAGAGAGAGAGAGAGAGATCTTCTGACATAGCAGTGGGAAATGAGCAACAAAAATGGCGGCACACAAACCGCGGGAACGCATTGAAGAGGGACTGAAGAAAGTGACACTCGGAGCAAGGAGACGCGAGAAAAAAAGATGCTAGTGACAAAACAGACACACGCAATCCACGACAGCGCACAAAAAGGCTCCTGAAGCTGGTACATACATAACAGATATTCGCTATTTTTGTTTGTGGAGAAAATTCATGAGGTGAATGTCACAGCTGGACTCGTTTTTGACTCGTGAATCCCCAATCGAAAGCGAGGCTTAGTTGTTATTGTTAACGTTGTTTGACGAGTTTTACGTCACCGAAGGCCACGAATCAGAGACAGATGACGCATTTTGGAACAATAAAAGAAAATTGCAAAGACAATGTGAGTCGCGGCGACTGAGACAAGCCGCTCTATCGCTCTCGTGACCGATGACCGCTCAAAGTAAATTAGTGATAAGTTTGCGCAAGAACATTGACGATAATCATCTCCACGAGACATAGATTCTCATGAGCCCCCCGCAATGCGGGGGCTCATGAAAATCTATATTTCTTGCTAGATGACTGAAGCATAGATACGAGGCACCTAACGTAAACTGTCTACGACAGTAAGGGGCAGAAATTAATGTTAGCAATAAAAAGTCGTCTTACAGCTTTCTATCTCCACCGTACATTCCTGATGATCGAGTGGGTAGTTGTGTAGGTCCATCATGCAGGCAAGCGTTGTTGTGAATCTGAAAATGCACATACACGTCAATTTGACAAATACTAATAATATTTAAATAAGAATAAAAACAAAAACGTAATATAATAATAATAAACAATTATATACAACACGAAAAACTAATTGATAAAAATTGATAAAATGTCCATTTATATTGGCAGATAATGTTTTAATAAAATTAATACACAGTGCACCACATCATATCACAGAATACCACTACAGCTGCCGGCTTTGAGCAATTTTAATTATTCAGTGTCGAAAAAACGTTTGCGCACGTTAAAAAATTACCGCAAACTATAGATGTGGCAAGCGTTTGCGGATACAGCACACGCAGAAATGAAATACCATCAACGCTGGACGAACAAAGAGTTAAACCCTTTCGCCCTTTCCTTCACACTGGTTGTCTCCCTGGATTCGCTGCCACTGATCAGCGGTAGCGAATCGAGGGACTGACAACCGGTGTGCCTTCCTTAACCCCTTCCCTGCCACTGTACGCATAGTTTGTTTTTAAATCTTTGTTCATTCAACGGCTAAAAACCACAACCGCACAAAAAACATGCACACGAACTATTCTCGGCAAGAGTCATAGATCTTCATGAGCCCCCGCAGTCGCGGGGGGCTAATGAGGATCTATGACTCTTGCAGTTGGATCGAGTTCATGTTTTCTCGACCGTGAAGTGGTTAAGCCACCAAATAAGCAAGGATCTAAATGTTTGTTCATCCAGCACCAAAAATGTTACAAAAATTCATTAAATCGGCTTTGGAATTGTGAGGGGTGTGCAGGCCTGTATTTTGTCAAACTGGTGGCAAATTTAGGACCCGGTTGCCAGACGATATCGCATATATACGACCCGGTGACAAGTTTACGAGCGAGGTTTTAGGCAAGGGACATGCAAATGTGGTATTGGGTTTCCTTCTCTCACAAATCATTCGCAGTGGATGATCATTCCGGAAAGATTACGTGTCAGACTTACGAAAGAAGACCGGTGATGTCTTTAAATCACAAATGCAGATTGCGCCTTTCGATGGCAGACAGCAGGGCATGCGGTGAAATAATTTCGATATAACGAAAACTTTGTGTTATAATTGGCTAAAGAAGGCTACTAAAGTCAAAGTACTCCCGAAATTTATTATTATTATTATTATTATTATTATTATTATTATTATTATTATTATTATTATTATTATTATTATTATTATTATTATTATTTTCATTAACATTTTGTTTGTGGGTTTTAGTTTGTTGTTGAGAAAATGAATATTTCTCACCTCGTTTGGCCTCAAACGTGTGTGAATGTCTGCAACATGAGTGGTTCCTACATCAGGTGGAATAGAATATCAGTAAAATCAGTAAAAAAAAAAAAATGGACAGTGGGTTGCACCCCTTTATAGTAAAGACTTGAGGGACCGATCCTGTGGATCATCCCCGATCACGGCGGCATGCGACCTTGTAGCAGTCGTACTGTTGACTCAATCAAGGCTTCCCACATCAATAGCTATACGACACTTTCGCTGCTATTGATGCGGGAAGCCTTGAATGAGCTCATACGGGATAAGTACCTCAAACTGTGGATGTCAGTGAGCCAACTCATTGTGAGCAAGAGGCATGTATTGTGATGAAGTCCTAAGGTTTGCAGGGGCTCGTGCGAGTACACGCTTCAGTTTTTGCAGATGGAGCGAATTAGATGATTCCACGGAACGTTTGAAGTGTGTGTAATGTTCGACCTACTTCTGATGTAGGGTAATGTCTAATTGCAACCGAAATCGCCGATGTGCAGGCAAATAATACATCTTAAGTCTTTGGCCTATCTCTGTTTTACTCCCCCATTTGCGAAGGCAATGGCATCGCGCTATTTTCATCTGACTGCCTCCCCCCCCCCCCCACCCCCCGACCAGTTCGTAGTACGCAGCAGACGATTCCATCGTGGAAAAGTGTGGGAAAAATTGATCACCGCCCAACTGCAAGAGGTTTAGATCCTCGTGAGCCCCCCCGCGATTGCGGGGGCCCATGAGGATCTGCACCTCTTGCTGAACCCACTGTGTGTTCATGTTCTTCTGACGCTCTGACGTTGAATCTACACTGGTTTCAAAAACACATTATGCGTCCACTGGCCGCAATAAAGGGCTTAACTCATTCAGCCCGACGGAAGTATTTTTATTCCCAAATTTTGGAGGCGTCATCTAGCGACTATGAACCTGTTGCAGGAGATGGATCGACCATGATAATTCAAGGGTAGTGCCAGATTAGCTTGGCGCCGACAGGCTGTAGTGCGTCAGGGCTGAATGGGTTAATGTCGAGCAAGCGAAGAAAGGCTATCTGGGGACGGTCATAGAAAAGTGAAAAACTAGCTTTCTCAATCGTTCTAATATGCATGCGTCCTCGTGTGTCTTTGTTGACCCTCCCCCCCCCTCCCCAACCCACCCCCTCCCCTGCGCCCGCTGCCCCCCCTCCCCCCCCCCCACTTCCCCATCTCCCCCACAGCCAGTGGACGCAGATGGCATTTTGAAAATCATTATAAACTCAACGTTAAAAATCCACACCGGTTAAAAGGAACATGGATACAAAGTGGCTTGAGCAAGAGGCATAGATCCTCATGAGCCCCCGCAACTGAGGGGGCCCATGAGGATCTATACCTCTTGCGGTTGGGCTGCGTTCAGTTTTTTTTTTTCTTCTCGGCAGCGAAGGGGATAAGACCTAAGCCACAAAAATGTGCATTAAAATATGATCTGCACAAATTGCACAGGGATACCTTGTAGGCGAATGACGAATGGCTTGGCACTGATCTTAAGCCTGGTCGCTGATATTACATGGAAGAAATATACTAGCAGATCCGATCAATATAAACCCCCCCCCCACCCCCCACCCCCCGACCCTCCCTCCTCCCCATCCCTCCAAAAAAATAAAATAAAAAAATAAAAATAAAATAAACAATAAAAAAAATGCACACGTCTTCAATGATCTGGGCTTACGTATTTGTCGTTGAAACTGGCTTAGAATGTACAGTTAAACCTGTTAAGACGACCACTTGTACAAGGCGGTTTGGTACTGTTTTTGAAGCTGTTAGAAAGTCCAAGTGTGCGAGTGTTGTGAGGTGTGGTGAGATTTTTTTTTGTGCTTATTGGGTTTCGATGGTTTAAAAAAAAATTAAGTTAATTTATCAACCCATTTAGCCCCAGAAAAACGTTTCCAAATTGTGTAAGTGTCACCGATCGACTATGTGCCAATTGCCATCAAGCTAATCTGGCACTACCCTTGAATTATCATGGTCGATCCGTGTCCTGGTGTAGTGCTTAGGTGCTAAATGGGCAAATTTATTGGCGTTTTATGTATGTACTTGTTAGTCTGTGATAAGGCGGAATGATATTTTCCCCAAGAGAGTAATAAAGCACGTTGAATTGACTTCACTTGGCCACTAGTCTTAGCAAACAAATTTTGGTCCTACAGTCCTCTTTTTGTCACTGAATTAGATTACCCTTTGCAAAGACACCACCTGTCAGGAACCACTTTTCGATAGTCCCTTTGAGTGGTCGCTTTGCACTGGTTTCACTGTACATTGTTCTTGTAACTAGAAGCGACTTCGATTTTTGAATGAAAACTTTAGTTCGGTTCAATATTTGTGCACAGCCAAAGCGCACACGTTGAGTATTTCTCATGTATCACTTACTGAACCAAATTTGATTCCACGAACACTAGATGGTTTGACCCGCCTCTTGAAGTTTACAGTGAGTTATGCAGATTTCCATAAGCTTGTATTTGTGTGCTGGGATTTGATTTTGGACCTTACGGCCTGAAGCCGTAAGGTCAAAATCACAGACCAGCACACACATTAACATTTGTCTGGCAAACCTCAAAATCCGCTCTGACGGCTACAGAATTCCACACAGCTTTGTTTGACTATTTTCTGTTACGGGAACGCGCAAGTAGGTTTGCGACCGGATGCCGAATATTGAATTTGTGCAAATAAGTAAGTTGTCTCTCGAACCGCAGGCTTAGCTTATGCAGATATTTACGCAGAAACACAGAGAAGAAAGGGTTGTTTATTGCTGAAACCTGCCTTTTACGCCAATGAAAATTGGTTTGCCTTGAAATAAAAAAAGTAGTCTACCTCGCTTATAACAAGATCGGATACAACAATAGTCGGATATAACAACCACTCTTAAGAGTCCCAACAACACTTTCTATGTAAATTACTTCGCTTTTAACAAACTTCGGAGTATATAACAAAAAGAAAATTGCGTCCGCTGGCGCCTTGTTATATATCTAAAGTTGATTGTAAAGTGTCAGGAAATTTAAAAAACACGATTCGTAGTAACAAGGACAGAAAGGTTCCTGATCTGCCCTCGCTTAATTGTTATAATTATGTCATTGCGTGTTACATGCTTGGCAGTCACTGTTTTGGTGAAGATTTTTCTTTATACAATTACTGCGAGGAATGCAGTTTGGCTTTTTGTGATGTCTTTTGGCAGCTTTCACTTCCACGCGTTTGATAGAAAATGAAGGTTGGTTTGTCAGGCACCTCTGAGGAGAAGCGCAACAAAATGATCGCAAGGAGATTAGCTTGGCTTGACACCTTCTCTGCCATTCGACGCATATTTTGTTTCTGAAATCTTTGTTCAATCAACGACCAAAACCCAGAACCGGTCATGTAAAATAGATACAAATCGGTCTCAGCAAGAGACATAGATCCTCCTGAGCCCCCGCATTCGCGGGGCCCCACGAGGATCTATGTCTCTTGCCATTGGATCGTGTTCACTTCTTCTTGGCATTGAAGGGTTAACAAGAAAAGAACAGCTACAAAACCAGTAATTCAGAAATTTCGCTTCAACTTTTTGTGGACGTCCACGACAATAACAGTTATTGCGTTATGAAACGTAACACCCAGTTCATAAAGCGATGTGCTCCAGTGCGGGTTTCGATTGCTAAGATTCGGCGATACAACGGGTTCTCAGTGTTGTCTTAACCTCGGCTAAGAATCCTCTACGCTTCCTATCACAATCCTTGTGAGTAGGCTTGCGTAAACAGAAGTTTTTCTGCTGTTCCTGGGAACTCTCCAACGTACAAATGAAAAAAGAAAGAGCAGAAGTTCATTTATTTGCATACACTTGGCCCATCCAGTTTCAGAAATGACCCATTGGATTTGTGTTCTGCGGGTCAATGACACATGGTCGTAAATCTTTAGAATGAATCCTAAGTTAAGTAAGCCCTTTTGTCCAGCATTAGTAGTAGGCATCCGCCAGTCTCGACAGACCATGGAGCAGCGCGCTTGAAAATGTCACGTTGTGTAATGTTGTTGAACAACGCCTGCTGTGACTGTAGAGGCCCACATATGTCCAGTATTATTACAAGACGTATTCTTACAACTAAAATTTTGCTAAATTATAGTAACTCGTTATTGTTTGCGTAGGTCCTGTTAACGTCTCCTCCAGTGGCGTAGGAACATGCGCAAGGGAGGCATGACCCAATTCTTTCAACATCAAACGACGGGCACCAGAATGAAAGGAAAGGCTCAAGAACAAGTATTAACCCCCTTGTGCAGGCAGCCACCGGTACTGTATACAGCAACGGTGGATACATGCAGAAGAGGTTAATTATTAGCCTGCATTCGCAGATTCATGGCATATGGGGCAAGTTAAAGGGGTCATCATAGTCCCGCCCCAGCCACTAAGCAAGGTTCTCCTCTATAGCGGAGCACCTTGCTCAGTGGCTGGCGCAGGACAAAGTTTAATCAAGCAACTGACCCATGGCCTTTTCTTAAGTAGATGACTCGAACTCTGCTAAAGTACTTGACGTTTGCGCCTACGTGAAGTATTATTTTATATAAGTAACATCAACGGATCTCAAGGATGTCCCACAAGAAAAGGGGCTATGGTCAAAACGTTAGCTAGTTATTGGGTTTAACGCCGAGCAGGCAACTAAGGCTATCTCGCGGCGGTGGCCAAAAATATTAATTGGCTATATTCAGTGGAGGTACGGCCAAGTTTATCTTCGAGTTTATACTTCATTGTGTTGTGTGAAAACAAAAGACAGTAAGTCCATTTTTGTAAAAACAACAACAACAAAAACAAATAAATGCATTACAGTGAAACTATTGCTTTTCACAAAATGGACGTCTTGTCTTCAGCATTCACAGGCAAGCTTTGCATATTAACACCCCGTTTTTATTAGGATCTCACCACCTTACCTCATTCCGTAAACGAGGGACCCGTTGCCAAAGAGACGCACCATCTTGTTTTTCTCCGTGACGTCATGCAAGAAAGAGCTCTTGTCATTGGCTAGAAACGTGTCGGGGACCCATATCCTTTCGGCGAAGTCTCCAGTCAGCGTCATGCTCTCGTGCTCGATATCCGAGAACTGAAGCCGCTCGTCCCTCCAGTACTGGTTAAGGTACATGGTGATTGTGTAGTCCTGCGGACAGAAACAGATAACGCTATCACATTTACTAAGGTCCAAACTCACATACGGTATATAGCCAGAATGTCCTTTTTTAAAAAAAATAAAAGCGAGATTTTCATTGTAAGGCAATGAAAATCTCGCTTTTTTCCAAAAATGGATATCTGGATTTTTTCATATAAACTGCAATCCTGACCAAAACGGTGACTGCCAAATGTGTAAAATGCAGAGAAGAACCCAACGGAGAAAGAAACACGCTTAGAAATGACAGTTACAACACAATTTATTAATATTTCGGGAAAATACCGTAATGATCACTCACTACTTATCTTATCGCAGAAGGAATGTGGCAACTGTGGCAGTTGCCACATTCCTTCTGCGATAAGATAAGTAGCGACTGATCATTACTTGTTTGTTTGTCGATTTTGAAGAAGGGTATTTATCTGAAATATTAATAAATTGTGTTGTAACTGTCTTTTCTAATCGTGTTTCTTTCTCCGTTGGGTTCTTCTCTATATAAACGGCAGGAAACATACAACAGAACTTTAACACGATGTTCTGCCCTAGAAAGTCAAAAGCAAGTCCTTTCTTGCGAAAAGCTATATTTTACTATGTCACAATGAGAGTTTTGCTTTTCACATCACGGCCTTACTGTTTTGCCTTCATTGTGAAAATCTGGTTCTCAGGGATAAGGGGTCACGCATTCTTCACAATTTTTAAACGATATTTTTTGTTTTAACCAGTCCGGATGAATATTATCTGATTGTAACGACAGGCGTTCGAGATTTTACCCCTTGATGCTGAAATTATCATCGTTGCACTTCTCTCTCTCTCTCTCTCTCTCTCTCTCTCTCTCTCTCTCTCTCTCTCTCTCTCTCTCTCTCTCTCTCTCTCTCTCTCTCTCTCTCTCTCTCTCTCTCTCTCTCTCACATCGGACACATAATTTAACAATTTATTGAAAATGCCCACATGTTGCCGTGTATCCATAGTGTATCCATGCCGATCAGTAATCGCATAATTACGTCATGGTTTTATCTTAGCCCCTTGATTCATGCCATATTCAGCAAATTTTCGCTGTGACTTCCAAATATTTGCTTAGTATAATTATAGGTAATATCGTGTGTGCGTGCGTGTGTGTGTGTGTGTGTGTGTGTGTGTGTGTGTGTGTGTGTGTGTGTGTGTGTGAGTTGGTACACTCACTTCTTTTTTGTTGTTGCTATTTGTTGTTCTACTTATTTATTTATTTATTTATTTACTTATTTATTTGTGGGGTTTTTTGTTGGTAGAGTAGCAACGGCAAGTATGAAAAATGGCATATATGCTAATTACTTCATCCGTTGAGAAATACAGTTTCATTTCACTTCATGTCATATCTCTCTCTCTCTCTCTCTCTCTCTCTCTCTCTCTCTCTCTCTCTCTCTCTCTCTCTCTCTCTCTCTCTCTCTCTCTCTCTCTCTCTCTCTCTCTCTCTCTCTCTCTCTCTCTCTCTCTCTCTCTCTCTCTCTCAGCACGTGCCTAGGCTAATTTTAAAAAATAAAGCAATTAACACGAGCAACGCTCACAAGAGCCGCTATTTAGACCCAGAAATGTAAAAACTGTCTTCCGCATGTAACACACATCAATGTGGCAACAAATCGAAACAGGCCCTATCGCCCTCACGTCCAACCGCACAAGACGGATGGACCATGATAGTGCAAGGGTAGTGCCTGATTGGCTGGGCGCCTTGCCAGGCGCCAAGCCAATCAAGCACTACACTTGAGCTATCATGGCCGATCCATCTCCTGGACGTCTTTTTTTCAAGCGTGTTTAAAACGTCAAGCCACTGATTCTGGAAATGGAAGAGTACCGATGTTGGAGAAAAAAACATGTGAGGAAAAAAGTTGTCTCTCATGCATAGGAGATTCCTTGCAACCGAACAATTTACATGAATTAAAAAAAAACAACCAACAAAACACACAAGCATCGCGCTATTTAAGAAAACAATATCTAAATCCTGCATGGGTTTGAAGTATGAATACACACTGTGATGATAAAGACATATATGTGACTGATTATTTTGTCAGTGCCATTCACAGGCAAATGATAGCAAATGCATTTGTGAAAAGGAAAATTTGCATTGTATTACAACGAAAATGCCGCTTTTCACAAAAATGAACTTACTTGAGGGGACTAGGGAGAGGTAAGGGGGGGGGGGAGGGGAGTGGGTGGGGGTGGGGTGGGGTGGAGGTTGGTGAGAGGGGTTGTTGGAATCGCTTTCGGATCGATTGTACACGTCACAAAACCACACAAAGCCTAATCCGACACCACCCATGAACAGTCGGTCTGTGTCTCGCACCTTTCTCGGTACAAACAAACAAGGAGTAACACATGATTCAGTCGCCTAGTCACTTTCCACCCAACAAGTTTCTTCTTCGATCCGCCTACAACCTTATTTTTGAACAAAATTGCAGGCGATTGATCATCTCCTCCATTCCCCCCCCTCCTCCCCCTCCTTCAAAAAACAAAAACAAAATCCTGTCTGACATATCTGTAAGCAAAAGGTCCTCGTCCCGTCGTCATCCTAAGGCTGACGTGGGAACGAGGACATTGTATTCTACCCTTCAACCAGCCCCCACATACTTTCCTGTTGGTTTAAGCATTCCATCTGCAAGAGACATAAATCCTTACGAGCCTCTGCAGACTGCAGAGGGTTCTGAGGATATGCGCCTATTGCCAATAAGGACGAACTCTATTTCATGTATGTACCGACCTCAGACAAATTATACGTCGACTGGTTTAGCCTACAGACGCGCACAGACGGATTTGGCGTCCTAATGAAGTCTCCTCGCCTCTTCATGTTTTTAGACTGAAAACACTAGTGCATCACCATGAGCCTGCGCGCCCCATGGGCGGCTATAATTAGGCGTTCTATTTCCGAGAGACCAAACACCGGAAACAATCGGCAGTGACATACTGAGCCAAGAATGTGGCAGCATGGCCCAATTCGGCCAAGAGAATGGACTCTCTCCTTCTTTGGCTGCTCTTTAAACCAAAGATAGAAACACTGTTCTTGCGAAAGACAAAAAAATATATTTTTAGCTTCTTACGTATGTCTGCTAGTACTATTTCAGGCCATTTGTGCAAGCAGGAGTTGTGTGGCGAGGTCTTCGTGCCCAACATAATCCTGATCTGTATAAGATCCAACAAAAGAATCACTGACAGTGCGTGCATGTCATGCTTTCTTAAGCCAAAAGTTAATGAAATATAAAGGGGCTAAGATATACTCGTAAAAAAATCAAGAAAATGAAACAAACTAAACAAGTTTCCCCCCAAAAAACAAAAAATAAATGAACGAAGAAAAAAGGAAACAAAGAAACAAAGGAACTAAGAAACAACGAAACACAGAAACAAAGGAACAAAGCAAGAAAGAAACAAAGAAACAAGGAAACAAAGCAACAAATACACAAACAAACAAACAAACAAAGGCAAAATCCAAAACAAAAATTTGACTGCCAGAAACACAAGCAGAAAAAAGAAAGAAGAAACCAGACAAACGGTTGCACTTGTCAATATAATACCACTGCAAACACCGTATTCATCCATTTTTCTCATCTAACGTCATACGCTCACTGCTCCACGGGCCCTTATGTGTATTTACACGAGAATATATCTTGTCTGGGGAAGCCAAAAACGTATGTGAACGTTTGCCAGATTAAACCTATGTAAATGTACAGAGGGATATACAAAGTCCTATAACCCTTGTATTTCCGAGGAAAAAAAAATGAACACCACCCAACTGCAAGAGGTATTGATCCTCATGAGCCCCCACAGTAGCGGGGGCTCATGAGGATCAATACCTCTTACTGAAACCACTTTTCATTCATGCTTCTATCACGGCTGGCGATCTTTGACGTTGAATTTAAAATGATTTCAATAATTATGCGCCAACAGGCAGAGTAGGGATATTCATGAATATATATTATACAGTCTACTTCGCTTAAAACCTGGTCGGATGTAACAAAAGCTGGATATAACAACGCTTTTCTACTTAAATCACCTCGAACAAACTCCGGATATACCAACAAGAAAAGTTGCGTCCCCTGGCGATTTATTATATACCAGGAGAGGATCAGTTACCTCGGGGGAGGGGGTGGGGGGTGGGGGTGGGGGGATTCCAACTTTTTGTTTGGGACCTTCAACATCCTTCAACATGATAGAAACGCCCTCCCCTACGCCGGCGCTAGACCTTGCTTCCAGAAGAGGCCGAAAATCGAAAAGCAAGGGTGGCTGGGAATGGGGGGGGGGGGGAGGGAGGGGGGAGGGGGGAGGAGGGGGGAGAGAGAGAAGGCGCGTGCGTGTTAAGACTCTCACCGGTCCCCAAAATATCAAACAACCGGGGGTGGGGGGGAGTGTGTGAAAGTTTTAAACGTGGAGCAGAGAGTGGGGCGGGGGGGGGGGGGCGGGGGAGGGGGGGGGGTTGCAAACACCCCAAAAGGGGACTTTGTTATAGTATTTTTTTAAAATGTGGGTGGGTGGGTGGGGATCCGGAACCCCTGGAACCCCCCTCAGATCCGCCCCTGTACACAAAGTTTACATTATATCATGTCCTTAGAACTTTACATTTTTTTGTGTGCTGGAAATGTGTGCTGGTTTGTGTTTTTTAAAAATTTTTACCTTATCTTCATTGCTCGCACGGCGTTCACACACTTAGCCCTGACACAATGCAACAGAAAAAAGGGCAGAGCAGGATGGTGCAAGAGTAGCGCTAGAATGGCTTGTGGCAAGAGCTTTCAACGACAATGACGAAAAAGCCCAGCCTGGCCAAACTATTGGCGATAAAGTGTTCTGGCACCACTCATGAACTATCACGGTCGATATATCCTCTCAACAGGTATGTACAGATCTTCAGAGGACAACTCCCAAATTTGACCTTAGCGTTCATTGCAAACAGTCGATCTGTTTAACGCCTACACCGCCAGGAAACTGAGATTGCCTTGGTGTAATCATTGTAAATTCAACGCCAAAGAGACCGAGCCGTCCAAGTGAAATGGATACAAAGTTATGTCAGCAAGAGGCATAGATCCTCATGAGCCCCCGCAACTGCGGGGGCTCATGAGGATCTATGCTTCTTGCAGCACGACCTTGTTTAGTTTTCTCTGCAAGGGAAGGGGTACGCCATCAGTATAAGCAACTTTGCGCAAGGAAATAGCTATCGGTGCGAGTAAATTTGAAAACGTTCAATGGACCACGCAGCATCACATACCCTGATATTTCAAATGCAGATGAAAAGAAACAGCCAAAGAAATCCGAAAAGTCGACTTAATCTGTACGTGTGCGCACAAAAAATTAATGAGGCTCGACAAGAAATTATAAATTTGGGGATCGGCATGTGTGGCGACTGATTGCGTAGAATCCGACGTTTATATTATCTGATTTTCGCGGGACTGGTAGGAACAGGGGCGCGTCAGTGGTGTAGGAAGATTTTTTTTATTGGCGGGGGGGGGGGGGGGGGGGAGGGGGGGAGGGGGAGGGGGGGAGGGAGGGGGGAAGTGAGGAGGGCCCAGCACACATGATCTTTTGTTACTTTTCAGCCTCCAAAACACGAAACAACGGATTTTTTAAAGATTTTTTCCCGACATTTATATCTGATTTTCGCTGGACTGGTAGGAACAGGGGCGCGTCTGTGGTGTAGAAAGATTTTTTTATTGGCGGGGGAGGGGGGGGGGGGAGAGGTGGGTGAGGGAGGGGGGATGTGAGGAGGGCCCAGCACGCCTGATCTATTGTTACTTTTAAGCCTCCAAAACACGAAACGACGGATTTTTAAAAGATTTTTTCCCGAAACAATTAAGAAAAGAAACATATATTTTTTTCATACACAAATATTTTTGTCCCCCAGTTTTTTTTCCCAAAATTATTGAAAATGAGGGTGGATATGGGAAGATGACGGAGTGTCTCTCCCTATAATTTAATTGGGGGGGGGGGGATGTGTGGTACTTGTCCCCTCTAAGCGTGTTCCTTCCTTTGTTGGGAATTCATTGGGAAACTTACTTCAGGAGATGGAGTATCTCCGTCTCTTCCTACATGTCTCCCTTAATTAACAATTCATGTCCTTGCATGCACCTCTGCTCTCATCAATCCCAAGAAAACCAAACAGGATGTTGATATAAAATCACGAGGGAGAAACATCTCGGGTTTATGCACATTTCACCGGTTTCAGAAGTCTGTGTTCATTCAACGAGCAAAAGTCACAACCGTCTACGTAACATGGGCACACAGTGGTCTCAGCAAGAGGCATAGATCCTCATGAGTCTCCGCGACAGCGGAGACTCATGAGGATCTATGTCTCTTGCAGTTGCATCCCGTTCACTTTCCCTTGGCGGTGAAGGGGTTAGATACGTACGTCACCCGTTCACTCCGTGTTCTAAAAACGGCACACCCGTCATTGACCCTTTCCATGCCTAAAAAAAAACAAACTCCACCGATCTGCAAGATGCGGCTCAGGTGGATCTATGCCTCTTTTCAAAGTCGTTGGGACGGCTTCGGTTCATTGGAGCTGAACTAAGATTTCAGAAGCACAGTCTGCAACCGCTAGCAGGGAATGGGTTAAAAGTTAAAAATAAATTACACAAATAGCTGAATAGTACTTGCTAGGAAAGAAACCAAACTATTATACAAAAATAACAGAACACCAAAGCTTGGTAAAAGAAATGTATTGTCAAAAATCGCATGAAACGATTGCTACTAACACGGCTCTTGACATCCCGTATAATAGAGCCGTCAATCACATCTTGACTTTTTGGACTTTTGGTGCGAAGGTGGAATCACTAACCCCCGGGATATTTAAGCTAGGATCTTGGTTCCAGTTTTTGCTTTTGCTCTCGGCGACAACATAATTGCTGTTTATATTTTCGCAAAGCAAATTTCCAGTGGGTAAAGTTGATGCTGACTTTTAAACTTTCCATCTCGATTCACTCGAGTAGTGCTGTGTACAAAAGAGAGAGAGAGAGAGAGAGAGAGAGAGAGAGAGAGAGAGAGAGAGAGAGAGAGAGAGAGAGAGAGAGAGAGAGAGAGAGAGAGAGAGAGAGAGAGAGAGAGAGAGAGAGAGAGAGAGAGAGAGAGAGAGAGAGCTAGTTTCAGAAAGACTCGTCCCTTTCCACTCAAAAAAAAAAATAAATAATAAAACACAAAAAGCGCTCTTGTAATTGTATTTTTACGATCGCACTTACCAAACCCGTGTAGCTATTTCAGAGGCTCGAAGAGGGTCTGTTTGAAAGATCTAGGTCGTTGGACTTAACACACTTGAGACGTGAGGTATTCGGATTCGTGGCTTCATGCCGCGTATCCGGATGCAGCACGTCACGATCGAGTTAAAGACGGTTGACTTTTCTACAGATTCGTTCTACCACCAAATTTGTATCAACACTTGTGCCCTGGAAACTGCGCAGATTTCTTAAGGCTATTGACAAGCCGTGAAACAATTTCTCTTACAGAATGTTCCCTGCGATGTTCGTCTCAACTATTCTCCGGAGACATACTTATGTTTAACTCATTCTTGAGCAGTTCGAGACGCGACGCATTCGGATCCGTGTGCGACACGTCTCGAATGAGTTTAACCGTTTGGCTGTCAACAGCGCTTTTTGTCGCGATGATTCCTAGAGCAATCATCGCGAAAAAAAGCGCTACGACTGCCACAGGTTTGACCCATTCACACCTATTCACGACATTTGCAAAATTGAGGGGGCCTTATTGAAGACTGTTTATTGCCTGTGGGAGATGGATCGGCCCTGATAGTTCAAGGGTAGTGTCAGATTAGCTTGGCGCCTTAACAGATGCCAAGCTAATCTGGCACTACCCTTGAACTGTCATGAGAGAAACATTTCCCGATGTGATGTCCCACTGGTGAATACGTTAACGCAAGTCTGAATGACACAGTGACCCACATCTGGATCCCCATGGCAGATCCATTACCTCTGTTATGGTGTCTAAATGCTGAACGAGTAAGAAATAATATCGACGAAGTGTTGCATGTCTGTTCATTTGAACTTAAATTAAAAAAAAAGTAATGATAGCCAATATCCGATAGAGGTACGGTT
The DNA here is from genome assembly GCA_036245525.1 of Semisulcospira habei. NCBI lineage: Eukaryota > Metazoa > Mollusca > Gastropoda > Semisulcospiridae > Semisulcospira > Semisulcospira habei. The sequence continues at coordinate 90,107,082 of BTPG01000005.1, read as the reverse complement.
TCCTTACTGAGAGGTACGGTTTCCATAGAGGTACGGGTTGAAAAGTAATGACACGAAAAAGTCGATAGAGGTAAGATTTTGTGAGGGACAATTTTGCACCCTTCAATACACGTGCGTCAGAAGTATTGGAAAGTACTTCTCCGCATGCGCACTCCACGTCTGCGCGTGTCGCGAGTCTTTGACAACTTCCTGTCATGCGCGGTGCACGCAGGTTGCCCGGATAAACAGTCTGTATTTGCCGAGCTCTTAAAATGTCGAAGTCAATCTTGGCAATCGGCTCTTGTGTAATGAGCTGGTCTAGACTCTGGCGATAGTCGATGGAATCAGGGGGGGTTTACGTTTAAATTCCCCTCCCAGTGAAACTAGCAGGAAGGTTTGAATATAGTTCATTGACGTTCCGTTTAAACGGTATATATAGATGCGCTGCAGAACACCCTGAATCGCGTCATTGTCCATGGCAACTTATTAGTACCTAATGAGGAAGGGGTCAGATGGTGCTCAATAACATTCAAGCCAGGCCCTGGGGAGACGGAGAGGGGGGTGGGGTTGAGTTTGGGGGGGTTGGGGGTGGGGTTGGGGTAGTGGGGTGGGGGTGGGGGGCTGGGGGGGGGAGGGGTAGGGTGGGGTGGGAAGAGCTCAAGCTCGCTTTACCCCAGTCTCAGCCCAAACCCGCCCCACACTTACTAGGGACCTGTAAAAGCATGTTTTCCCCCGGTCTCTGTTCCGTGGTTCTCATGGCTGGGCTAACACCCCAGCCATGAGGTTGTGGCATCTGCAACTATAAGTCATAGACATGGGAGTATGTCCGAATTTTTAGAAAGGGAAACTGCCAAGTCATAGTAAATATAAATTAAAACGATTGCAAGAGGCGTAGATCTTCATGAACCCCAGCGAACGCGGGGGTTCATGAGAAGATCTACGCTACGCCTCTTGCTGGCGTTACCACATAGATCGGTATTCCTCAGAAAAAACAGAATGTTTTTTTGCGCTTTTAAAGATTTCACCCATGTCCATTGGCAGTTAAGAGGTCAAACCCTACACTTGCCAATGGCCGCAGTCTGTGTTTTTAAAATCTTTCTTTGTCAACATCAAACAATCTCTGTCGTCACGTGAATACACAGACGTGAAGGCAAAAGCCACAGATCTTGATCAGTGAGAGCCCCGCAACTGCTGGGTCCATGAGGATCCTTATCTCTTGCAGTTAGCGAGATCATGTTCACTTTTTTCTCGGCAGTGAAGATGTTAACGTTACTGCATGGTTTATCGTGCTCACAGGTGACGGTGTGCGCCCGTGTGTGCGAAGCGTAAGGGTTGGGTGGGAGGTGGAGTTTGGGGTTGAGGGTGTGTGTGTGTGTGTGGGGGGGGGGGGGCAGTCGGGTGAGGAGGGGTGCCAAAGTCCGGTCATCCACGCCAGACTGGTCCAGACTGTCAGGGACAGACGGTGCAGAGACGCCGTGAAAATGCACGCAAGGTTATTGCCAGTGGGCACCCATATCTCAACACTTTTTACGACAGGCCGGAGAGTCACGAGAGTAGGGTCAAGGGTAAACATGTTTCCTTCCTTGTAGGGATTCTCGCTGAATTAAGTGTATGAAGAGAGCACCATGGTGAAAAGGTTAATTGCACAGTTAGCTATACGTTGGATCACGGACGATCGGGAGTGAATCCAGCGGAGTCATTTTATGGCAGACGGGAAAGGTGGATGGGATCAAGGGTCAGTAACTGTGATAGAAGTCTTGACGGACGTCACACTAGTTATGAAGCCACTTAGTACTGACGGAAGCGGAAGAGGTCGGGCATAAGTTGATTATGACGAAGTGCATACAATGATTGTTACAATCCACCGTGGTGCAGCTTAAAACGCATTCAAGGCGCTCCGCATCAACAGCTGCGAAAGTGTCGTACAGCTTTCCCAACGCTATACGACACTTTCACTTAGAACTCTTGGTTAGGAAGCCTGGTTTCAATATTTGGGCGGGCATTATTCAGTGTTCTTGGCCACTGGACTACGGATGTAAAACGCCCAAAGAAATTTTAAAAAGTGCTATGGACCCCCGGGTAGGAAGAATCAGGGTTGGAACCTCAGGCAGGTAAACTTATTTTTACGAGAACAAGCGTAATTGTCTGATATAATGTAATCCACATCAATACAATTGAGTAAACTATAAAAAAAGAGGGTCGAGCTAGAGCCGGACGGGTCCGAGCGTTTTCTGAGCAGTGTAGGCTTGGCTGTTATACAAACTTGACACGGCAAAAACACGATAAAGACACAGTAAAGCTTTTCACCCGTCAAACTTTAGCACAAAAAAAACACTCTACGCCAAGTCTTGGATCGAATTGTCTCCGGTTGTTTCGTCACTTAAATAGCACCAAATCTTCAGACTTTGGCTGTCGGCAGTGGTTTTTGTCGTGCTGATTCCTGCCTATAGCCGATGGGTTCAGCTTCCCCACTAGATATATCAAAAGGAAACCACCACTGCTAAGTGAACCGAAGAACGTCCTTCATTTCGCCCCGTTCGTAAGGGGATACCGATTCTCACGAGCCCATGCAACTGCAGGACTCGAATAGATTTTCACGAGCCCCTGCAGTTGCAGGGCTCCTGAGGATCTATGCTGCTTGCGGCTATTTACTTCCAGCGTTGCCATTTACTTCCATTCTGTACCCCAAAATGAGGACATTTGTCGAAGTTAAAAGCCTGACTTCGATCTATCGGAGTTATATAGACTAGCGGACTGTTGTAAAAACACCTCCAAAACCTGAGTCCGTGAGTTTGCTCTCCCGCGTGTAAGGGGCATAGATTCTTGCAGGTGCAGGGGCTCATGAGAATCTTTGCCACTTGCAAAGAGAGATCGTTCTCATCTACTTCCATCTCTGCGCCTCAAAATGACGACTTTTTAATAATGTAAAGCCGGACTTGATCTAAAGGACTTGTATAGACTAGTGGATTGTCGTTAAAACAACTTCACTGCTGAATCCCTCAATTTGCTCCTCTGTACGAGAGAGGCATGGATTTTCAATTGCAATTGCAGTTAAAGGGCTCATGAGAATCTACATCTCTTGCTAGTAAGTACCGTTTACGTTTAGTTCTACCTCGCGTCGTCTGAGTTCTTAAACCTGACTTCGATCCAGCGGATTTTGCACAGGCAAGAGGACGGGTTTGTTCTCAATAATCTAGCATGTCTTTGAGATGTCCTGGTAAATCAAAGTGGCACACGCCTTGATCAGCGTTCAGGTCGTACTCCATAGGCAATGGCTGTCCCAGTGCCCGATAATTAACCCACCCGTTAAGGCCGCTTATTATCACTTAGATGCCATGGATGTTCTAAACCCCGAACCAATCAATCAGTCAATCAGTCGGGGGATTTTGTATTGGCCGGCGCTGGCTGTGGTCCCCCCCAAAAAAAAACAACAAAAAAAACCGCGCTTTGAATAGCCAATGGCTCCGTACAAAATGACGCCAAACACCGGCACTAAAGTCTGTCAGCCTTTCAAGCAGTACCCGTCTTCGGTTCAGATATTTAGTAAAGATCTGAACCAAGACGGGTACTACTTGAAAGGCTGATACTAGTACTAGTACTACATGTTCGACCCAGTGCTAGTAATAGTACTAGATGTTCGATCGGAACGAACTCACTTCAGCGTCCCAAGTTCTAACACCCCACACCCCTTCCTTGCCTTTTAACCCCTTCACTGCCGAGAAATAAAATGGACACCACACTAGTGCAAGAGGTATAGATCCTCATGAGCTCCCGCAATTGCGGGGGCTCATGAGGATCTATGCCTCTTGTTAAACCCACTCTGTATCCATTATTCATAGGACGGCTGGAGCTCTTTCGCTTTGAATTGACACAGATTTCAGACGTACAATGTACGATCAGTGACTGTGAAGGGGTTAAACAGAGTTTTACCGTTAACTTGAGTTCATTCTCAATTGGAGGGTGTAGATTGGGCCAATAGCTTTGCCAGCAAGAGGCACAGATTATCATGAGCCCCTGCAGTCACATGGCCTCATGATAATCTATGCCTCTTGCAGACGGAAGGCGCTGGCTGAAAGGTTGGGCACGTTCTGCCGTTATACGGCAAAAGCCAATAAATCTATTTTGAGAAAAGCGAGATTTTCATTGTATAACAATGAACATCTAGCTTTTTCTTTAAAAATGGACATACTAGCTTTTGCCGTCTAAAGGAAGCACTCATCAGTGTAGTCTTTGAGTATTTGAACACTGCCGCCTGTACGCAATAACTACATTTCTACACTGAGTGAACGAATTACACCTTCTGAAGTCATAGACCCCCATGAACACCTCGCAATGTGCTGGAGACTACATGTGTGTGCCTTGATGGCCTATTTATACCATTGTCTTTCAGACAGAGGGGATGGACCATCACGCGTTCAGTTTTGGACGAGAAGCATCTTTCCTCTGGGAACAACCCGTGGTGCCAATAGCAATTGAACGATAGCCGCGCTGACGCCGTGCCAATAGTAGTCCAGTTGTTACCGCACTGACACCGGGTGAATAGCATGACCAGCACTGACATACGTTCTTTAAACAATCGTTCAGCTGTCTCAGGATAAGCGGGCATACCTGCATCTGAGGATGTAAATGAGGCTGCACTCTTTGACATCAAAAGGCATGCATTCTCATGGGCCCCTGTGCCAGCATGGGTCTATGAGAATATATACTGAGGAGCAAAAGTAATGCGACATTTTTGGAATCATCGGAAACACTTTATTTGGGAATCATCGGAAAAACTATAGTGTTTGCGATGATTCCAAAAATGTCGCATTTCTTTTGCTCCTCATTATAATTTATTCCTCTTGTGGCTAAGAGTCTGAGAGGGATTGGCTGGATGACTGTTATATACTCTGGTGAGCACAGTTGCGTATTTACGAATACTTTCAACGGCAGCTAGTACTAGGTTAATATACAGAGATGGTATTCGCAGGCAACTTCGTAAGTGACATTTTGGCGCGAAATCAGGGTTTGATGCCCAGGCCGTTTTTAAGACTTTCTGACGAAATCTCAGATATGTAGCTAAAAAAAAAAAAAAAAAAAAACCCGCATTGTGAAGAATGCCACAGGTCACATATTCTGACCAAAATATAAACAGATGTTGCCCCGTTCTAGAGAACTTTAAGTTGAGGTTGCATGCGGTCACCATCGAGAGTAGTACGTCTGTTTGATTAACCCCGTTCCTGTCACTGGACGCACATTTTGTTTTTGCACTCGGCTTTCACTCATGGACCAACAGCACAACCGTCCAAAGGCCGAGATCCTCATGAGTCCCCGCACTCGCGGGGGCTCACGAGAATCTATGTCTTTTGCTGTGAATATATCGGCTTAATTTACATGTATGTTTCTTGAAGGCAACAGGGCTGGCTGACAGTGCTTGATATGATACATGTGCTTTAGAACAAGTGTTGGGATACGCAAGACGTGGAAAATAATAGCGTTTCACACTGATGACGTAAATGTGGCTAAACTACTCAGAGCAAGAGGCATAGATTCTCATGAGCCCCTGCGTTGCAGGGTCTCATGAGAATCTACGCCTCTTGTAGGGACGCATGAAAATCTATGTCTCTTTCCGTCAATAGCGCTGCTTCTGACATGCATTCAGTCTTCAATATCATGAATGATCTGCTGTTTACACGTGCCATTACGCTGTCAGAAGTTCCCTCCCTTTGGTTGTTTGTACCAATTATCGCCCTTTGATAGAAGCGGGCGTGGGCAAGTTTGCCCGATGTTTTTCTTGCTTCCCGTACAGGATGAAGTGATGAGTCAAAGTGTGTACGGGCCACAAGAGAGGTACTCACTTCTGACATATGTATCCGACCCTGCCTTCGAAAGGAGAAACGAGCACACAATTTGGAATGAATCATGGGCTACAGCTATTGGTCACGTCAGTTAGGCCTGTAAGGGTAGGCACCCCAGTAGCAAAACGTCTTCGGGCCCACGACGGCCGCAGTGGGCCCGCGCACAGCCGTGCAGGACCTTTGCTTACTGGGTAGGCACTAAGAGGACTGGCTTTAAAAAAGGAAAAAGAAAACCTTGTTGGAAATATATGTTGTGCAAGGGCGGGATGTTGGAATTTGCTTGAAATATCTTGGTAGATGAGAAGAGGCATGTTTGGTGTTTTGATTCACAACCACCCTAAGCTTAACCAGTGGACTCTTTTTGGTCTTTTTGGTTTGAGTTGCCGTGCGGATGGTGAGTGAGATGCGCACTAGTTTTGGGAGCGCTTGAGTGTGGGGTAGGTTTATACCCACATTTATACCCAGGTAATGAGACGATTGATGTCCCGATTTTTGGGGGAATTTTTTTCCCATGGCAAATCTGCAGCTAGTGAGCGGTAGTTTTTTTCTTTTAATTAAAAAAAAAATGTGTTAGGACATTGAACAGTTAGGGGATGACTGGGACGGACTGGGGCTAAGGTATCTTAACAGATGGGACAGTAGGGAAGAGAGACTGTGGTCTCCCGCATATCTAGTAATAGTCGACTGAAGAGGTGAAATACTGCTGAACAGAAAAGCGTGATTTTCGCCGACTTATAATGAAAATCTCGCTTTTCACAAAAATGGACTTGCTGTCCTTTTGCTTTCACGGGACAGAGTTTCTGACACGTCGCTTAGGGGTGAGGCTGCATAAAACAGCCACACAGTGCGCAAAGGTTTTCGTGCCTACGACGACCGTCGTGGGCCTGAAGACGCTTTGCTAATGGGGGCAATATACGTGTGTGGTACATTGGGCGATTTTACACTGCAGTGTAATAAGGACCGTTGTTGTTTAGGCGAGTTTATACCCCCAAAATAACAGAGAATGTAGCACTACAACAATAATAAAGGTTTGGAAGTAGGTCCGCGCAGAGTGTTATGCAAAAATTTAGATAACATAAATACGCCTTCTTCAGAGTAATATAAGTCTAGAAATGTCATCCACAAATAGTCTGGCCACATACCGTCATACAGAGTCGCGTGTGTAGATTTTGAGATATCGCATTTAGAGTACCCAATCACACCAGTAACCTAAGCCTGGAAATGTCATCCACAAAATAAGTCTAACCACACACAGAGTTGTGGGCGTCTGTTTACCCGAAGTTTAGCACCCGGTACAACCGGATGACTACTTCAATTTGAGGATGAAGATGAATGCAGTTCCAGCAAGAGGCATATATTCTCATGAGCTCCTGTGACAGCAGAGGCTCATGAGAATCTATGCCTTTTGCAGGTGGCACGAACAGTTTTAAGGCTGTGTTGTCTTTCAAAATTAAACATCTTCTTCAGTATCTCATTGTCAGGATGTAAATTGGACCTCATCTGTATGAGCAAGAGGCATACATTCTCATGAGCCCCTGCCCCTGCTTGGGGCTCATGAGAATTTATGTCTTTTTCCAACAGAAACAGGCTGCAGGATTTAAAGACAATATCGATCATGGAGTATATCTTATACAGTATCTTAATTTTATGGCGAACACAGGTCCATTTTCTCTCATGAGCTCTCATCAAAAGGCGTACATTCACATGAGCCCCTACAGCTGCAGGGGTTCATGACAATCTATGCCTCTTGTAGATGAAACGGGCCGACACACAGACTGCGTTGTCTACGTAATGTCTCACAAGATATCTCGTTGAATATACCGCGCATCATATCCAACGTCGACAAAACTGTCTGGACAAAACCGTAGCCGCTAGAAAGCCCTGCTCAAAGAGATTGCTTGGTTGGAAAATCGTTCCATTATGTCAAGTCTGTCAAAATAGTTCTTCCCTCTCTGTCCGTCTCACCCTGAAAGCCTCTCTGTCTCTCTCTTCTCTCTGTCTCGCCCAGGGCCAAGTGCAGAAATACCGACGTGCACAAGAAATGTGACATTTTTGAAATCATACAAAAATGTCGCATTTCGTTTTCTCGACAGTACACATCGACCACGATGTGTTGTAACAGCTGAACACCTAAATCCTAAAGAGTTGAAGAAATTCCCAACAAAGGAAGAAACACGTTTAGCAAGGACAAGTAGCGGAACCAATAAATTGTGTTTTACGTGTTCTTTCAAAGGGTGTGTCTTTCTTTCTCGGGAATTTCTTTGTATTGTACACGCTTGGCTGTCACTCTTTTGGCTTAGACAAATACAACACATAAATTATGTTGTACTTATATTTTCGAAGAGTTTTCCTTTTTTACTTGGGAATTTCTTTGCATACACGCACACGCTCGGCAGTCACCTTTCTGGTCTGTGATTCAACATAGAAGTGTATTTGACCATGATAGCTTAAAAGCAGCCGAAAATCTAAACTCTACACACGAGGATGCAGATCGATCTGATTTTTGTCCAGAGAGAGGCACAGATTCTCATAGGCTCCTGCAGCTCCACGGGCTCGTGAGAATCTATGCCTGTGCGGACAGGGAGAACTGGTTGAGGGAGTGTTAAACCCTTGACTGTCGAGAAAAGAGTGAACATAATCCAGCTACAAGAGACATAGATCATCATGAGCCCCCGCAGTTGCGGGGGCTCATGAGGATCTATGCCTCTTGCTGAGGCCACTTTGTATCCATGTTTACTTGGACGGCTGGTGCTCTTTTGCGCTGCATTAACAAATACTTCTGGAACACGATCTGTGCCCTCTGGGAGTGAAGGGGTTAAGCAAACCTATTCGTGCAAGTCATAAAGGAGATCGGCTATGGTCGAAAAAAAAAAAATAGAGAGTAGTGCTTGCTTAGCTTGGCAGATTGATCAGTCACTTCTGTTGAGCTCTCACGGTTTGTCCATCTTCTTTAACTGCATAGCACGTACTATACGTACTATAGCAGGTGCCTCTGCGAACGCGTGGAGCCGTTTGTTCACGGAAAAGAAGAGGAACGGAGACCGCAGACAAAATGAAGACCCCCCATCCAGACAGAAATTTGCATACTGACTGACCAACTATATAGACGGCGTGATGGTCAGTCTTACTTAGCCGGACACCGGGCAATTCGTACTGTCGACAAATACACTGCAAGACCGCCTGTCCTTCAAGGATTCACGGAAACTGAAAACGCCTCGAGGCCGAAACAGGAAAAAAGAAGTTCCATTTTTTTCTCCCGATCAGGCAAAAGGTCCACTGGCCGACGTCGGCCGCAGGTGGCCTGCGGCCGACGCCAGCCCGAATACCTTTTGCAAACCGTGTCTAAACGTCTGTGCGGACTAACCTTTCAAGTCAGCAGTGAGACTAACGGACTAAAACTGACTTCGCCATATACAGGAGTCAAGTTAACTGAAAATACCTCGATGTCCAAAGCGGAGTTCGAAAAAGGGGCTCTGACTTTGTCTCTAGTCTGCGTCTAATCCTTTCGACTTTGGCGCGGGGCACGGGTAAGGAAGTGACAAAGACCGGTAAGTAGCCATCCGGATTAAAAGGTCAGCAAAGCTGGTAGGTTAACTCTTTTAACCTAAAACCCCTTCACTGCCAAGAAGAAAAAGCGAACACCACCCGAGAACTGCAAGAGACATAGATCCTCATGCGACACCGCAGGTGCTTGGGGCTCACGAGGATCTATCTCTCTTGCTAACTCCACGTTGCTTTCATGGTCCTTGGGCGAATTGGATTTATTTTGGCGGTGAATCAACAAAGTTTTCAGAGACAGGATGGGTCCAAGAACCGATGATTTTACATTGAGAAGGCTTTTCTCTTGCAACTATGCATACCATTTGCGGGATAAGTCAACCCATTCAACCTCCGCACACTACAAGACGATATGGAACGACCATGATAGTTCAAGGGTGGTGCCAGGCTATCATGGCGCCACCTTTGAACTATCATGATCGAATTATCTCCTGAATCGTAATGCAGTCTTTCGAGGACAATTTTCAATATTGAGAAGTGCGGCCGTAGGTTTCAACTGGTTAAAGGAAGTAGTAAATCGGGCACTGCCTTCTTTCTCAATGTGCGAGGCTAATCTGGTACTACCACTGAACCATCTTCTCGAATACGAAGCGAATCTGGCACTACCCTTTAGCTATCATGGCCTGATCTCGTCTTCCGCTTGGTTTGGCCGAATTCTCAAGGTTTATTTTTGCTTTCTGACTGATCTCTGTCTGTCTGTCTGTCTGTCTGTCTGTCTCTCTCTCTCTCTCTCTCTCTCTCTCTCTCTCTCTCTCTCTCTCACACACACACACACACACACACACACACACACACACACACACACACACACACACACACACACACACACACACACACACACACATTCTTCTCTTGCGCTGATCTCATTGATGTTTTCCCAGACAAGATTGTTTTTTTCTCCAGGAGATTTATTTGCATCATGAAATCTGTAACAGGTATATAAAGCTGTTAGAGTATTTTATAACATTCACTTGAACTCAGTTCAGTTCAGCTGAACCCAAATGTGATGTGATGTGATGTGATGTGATGTGGGATGTGATGTGATGTGTGATGTGATGTGATGTGATGTGATGTGATGTGATGTGAGGTGATGTGAGGTGAGGTGGGGTGAGGTGAGGTGAGACGTGAGGTGTGACGTGAGGTGTGATGTGACGTGATGTGATGTGATGTGGTGTGAGGTGAGGTGAGGTGAGGTAAGGTGAGGTGAGGTGAGGTGAGATGTGAGGTGTGACGTGAGGTGAGGTGAGGTGTGATAAGATGAATTGAGGTGAGGTGAGGTTTGGTGTGATGTGATGTGATGTGATGTGATGTGACGTGACGTGACACCCTTCTTTAACTCATTCGAGACGAAAGGCATCCGGATACGCGGCTTCAGCCGCGTATCCAGATGCCATTCGTCTCGAACGAGCAAATACCTTTCTGTTTTCCTTTTGCTGGCCAGGATTTACCTCCCCTGCGTGAGATGGTCATAACAGCCTGCCCGCCGTTAAACCCTGTTAACTAACTCCCCCCCCTCCCTCCCATACACATTCTCCTTTTTCTCCGCTACCTCTCTGTTTCTCCCCTTCCCCACTCAAATCAGCTGTCCCCGCAAACTTTTTCTGTCATTTCACTCTCTTTTTTCTGTCCTGAAATTTGATGTTTTTCTTTTTTAAGACCTGTCAACTACGTCTTCACAACAAGCTCTCCTCGCGACAGATAGGAAACCCACGCGGTTATTTAAAAGCAAACCAGCCGTATCCCCCTTATTTTGGGGTGCTGTGGATTGATAGGCGTTCGCGCAAAACACGACACTCCAGTGGTTTCCCATTTCGTGAAGTCAGAGCTAAACTTGATAATCAACCGCTGTCTGTTCTGGAACAGAGCAAGCAGCACCCAAAGTCAAGAGGCAGAGATCCTCATGAGCCCCCGCAATTGCGGGGGCTCATGAGGATATATGCCTCTTGATAATCTTATTCATATCATCGAGACTAGGCCGGTGGTGCCAACTGCATCTGCTGTCAGTGTGGTTTCAGTAATAAACGAAGCAAAAAGACGTGACTGCCAGTGCTTCAAATGCAGGAAAATTATAGTGCAGTCACTTATGCAGCCACCCGCCCCACACCCCTTCTTTTCTATCCCTTTTTCTTGCTTAGACTACATATTATATCTATGACCATTGGTCAACAATGCACAGTTCTCTCTCTTATCTATGATCATTAGTCAACAAGGTACAGTGCTTAATTTTTATGCCTGTCTACGGTTTGCAGTGACCTACACTTTTGCCACTGGCAGTCAAGGAGTAAACTAATTCACACATATACTAATGACCATGACAACTTTGAGACATCTTCTCTAAAGTCTGTTAGTTAGCTGTGGGAGATGGATGAACCATAATAGAGCAGCTGACAATGAAGGGTACTATTCGACTGTCATAGACTGAGCTGAAGTTTAGTGCCACCGGATGAAATCAATGCGTACAGCTTTATAAGAAAACCTGCAAAGAAAAGAAAAACCAACCACGCTTAGTACCACACAACTTATCAAAATTTCGGTATAACCCTTTTTTCGAAGGGGAATTACAGGAAACAAATGCACTACGTACATTTGATAGGCTTCATTGACATAATGCCTACGGGAATTGCTAAGGCATGAAAAATACATCATCTTTTAACCAGGCGCACCTTTGAGAACCAAAGCATGAGATACGTCGTGCATAATTTTATTGTAATTTTGAAAAAAACAACAACTTTACTTTAATTTAATTTAATTTAATATGGTTTACTTTATTTTGTTTTAATTTAATAAATCGTTTTGTACTTTCGAAGCGTGTTTCTTTCATTGTTGGGATTTTATTTTAATTTTTCATGCTTGGCGGCTACCTTTATGGTCTGGATTTTTCACAGTTCAAAACTCATAAACCGAAAATCATTAGGCATTTACCAACTGATCATTAACCCTTTGGCTGTCGGTAGCAGTTTTTCGGTCTACCGACAGCCAAAGGGTTAATGTAACGGCCTCTCTCTGCAAAGGTTACCATGACACATTTAGGAGTGCTCATTCGCGCGTTTGTCTACGACTCTGCGATGCTTGCTTGCGTAAGAAGCCAAGAAACCGCGGCCACAAAAAAAGAGGCCCTCCTCTGTAATTCTGGATGGTTTATGAGCTGCATCTCTGCCTCGCCGCGCCGGGTGATGAGCTGAAGCTATTCCGGGTTGTCACAACTGGCCCGTAAAACCCAAACTCTAGGTCATCCCAGGTCCATCTGCAAGAGGCATAGATTCTCATGAGCCCCTGCTGATGCATGGCCTCATGATGAGAATCTACGCCTCTTGCTGGAAATTATTTACATCACTTTTCATCCTCAAGCCTAGTTTCATCATACAAAAACACAACTTCTCAATCAAGGTCCATCTGCAAGAGGCGTAGATTCTCATGAGCCCATGTTGAAGCATGGTCTCATGATAATTTACGCCTCTTGCTGGAAAATATTGGTCTCATTTACATCACTTTTCATCCTCAAGACATATCATCACCAAGAAGCACAGCTTCTCTCCAACTTTTCAGTCGTCTAATCTCCATCAACAAAAAGACAGATCCCTATGTGCCCCTAAAATCAGCAGGGGCTCATGGAAACCTACGCCTCTTGCTTACAGACACTGACCCGATTTATACCCTAAAAGGAGAAACGAATACTTAAGGACCTAAGTCTGCGGCTGCTGTAGGAAAATTATCCGTAATAAATGGCCGATTTCTGCATCATACTTGCATGTTCAGACGGGTGTAGGCGAGGACAGAATTTATGCTGTGTATGTTTGCTAACATTTTTACGTCCATGGCGGATCAGAATTGGGGATGTGACCCGGCTAGTCGGACCGCAGCAGACCCTTGTACGTATCCCTTTCATTTCCTAAGCCCAAGGGAGTTTTAAAAAATCTTAACCCCATCACAGCCAGTGGTCGCAAAGTTTTTTGAAACTTTTGTCAAGTCAACGTCAAAGACTCCTCGCCGACCGAGAAACACCGGTACGAAAGTGGTGTCGACAAGAGGCATAGATCCTCATGAGCCCCCTCAGTTGCGGGCGCTCATGAGGATCTAAGTCTCTTGTAGTAGGATTGTGTTTGTTTTTTCTCTGCAGTGAAGAGGATAAGGTTGTCTGAAAAAAAAAAAAAAACCAAACAAACAAAAAAAAAAAAACAGCGCCCAAAGTCGACCATGGTGACTGGCTGGTTGTTCGGTCAGCTGCAAGGGCTGTCGACCATGTTGGATCATGGAATACGAACACGAAAATATATATGTGCGTCAAAAGCAAATGGTCTGTGTAACTACAAATGACATGCAAGCAACAGAGAGTAGGGCGTGGTGAGAATGGCGCCCCTCACTTCAAACGCACGGTTAATTCTTTGCGAAGAAAATCCCAACAAAGAAAGAAACACGCATAGAAAGACCTTGCACAATGTGAAATGTGCAGGTTAAACTCCGTTTTCAAAATGGATATACACACAACGCGTTTTCAAAATGGACACCTAGACAGACGTAAATATGAATACAATGCGGTTCTACTATTAAGGCCAAGAAGCGCATTGCATTTTTAAGTTCCTTCTATTTATAGAAGGGACTTTTTAGGACGGGTCGCGGTGGGCCGAATTTAATAGCATGTCCATGACGTCAAAGGCGGGCAGGCCTAAACCTCTCACAATTATTGAAGTAACAAGATAGAAAATACGTCATGTCTAGTTGCGCTAACCTCGCTGCTGAACGTACATTTGGCGCGAAGCGCCGTGTGTGTGCGTATGTATGTATGTATGTATGTGTATGCGTATGTATGTAAACAAGAGAATCTCCGAAATTTCTGTACACACATGCTTGAAACTTGGCGAAATACTTTCTTAAAGGGGTGGCTAAGAGATCCTCCGAGTATATTGTAATTGAATGTCTCATTAAAACATAAACAAACGTTTATAGGAAGTCGCTTGACCCAGATTAGAGCCCGTAATGTTTGTCATATTATTTACTTGAAATTTTGGATATAGCTAGTTTGGATAAAGACATTGGATGAGTTCGTTAGCCAACTTTGTATACTTTCAACTTCTTCAGTAAAAATTATTTCTTTTCAGGAAGCACAGCAGTGTTAACTCTGTCGAGACGTTAAGCATCCGGATACGCGGCTTTATGACGCATATCCGGATGCGGCACGTCTCAAATGTGTTCATAAAATCAAACGTTAACTCATTCAGACTTGACACACAGCAGACCAACATTAATAAGTTCAATGTACTGCCAGAATATACCGTAGCGCCTATAGGTTAAAAGCTACTCATGCACCATCCCTTTAACCCCATCTCCGCCGAGAAAACGTAAACATTATCCAACTGCAAGAGGCGTAGATCCTCATGAGCCCCCGCGACAGCGGGGGCTCATGAGGATTTACGCCTCTTGTTGAGACCAACTATCCATATTTCTTGGCAGGTTCTGGCTTTTGGTCGTGGAATGAACACAGATTTCGAAAACAAAATATGCGTCCAACGGAAAAGGAAGGGGTTAAATCAATCAAGACTGCCGCGTATCTGTATGCTAGCACGTCTCTAAAGGGTTAACTTTGATTGCGGACGTTAGGCGATTCCGGCGCTAACATTGAACTATAATGGTTGATCGATTTTCTTCGTAGGCAGTCTCTGGAGGAAAACTCCCAAACAAGGGATTTCCCACCGTGAAGCTAATTGCGTTGAAGAACCCACGTCACTGCTTTTTCTGCCTCACCCTCCCATTCCCCACCCCCTTTTTCTTTAGCCTAATGATTTATGGTGATTGGATGTTTTTCAGACGTTGGAAATCATTAATCAGAAAGCAGGTCAACATTTCACATGTTTGTCCGGGCTTTTAATCCACCATTTGCGTCGAAAACACGTGCAGTTTGAGACCTACACCTCGTTTCCGAACCAAAACACCTA
Source organism: Semisulcospira habei (assembly GCA_036245525.1). NCBI lineage: Eukaryota > Metazoa > Mollusca > Gastropoda > Semisulcospiridae > Semisulcospira > Semisulcospira habei. The sequence continues at coordinate 90,091,778 of BTPG01000005.1, read as the reverse complement.
CTGACGCAGGAAAAATACAGAATAAAACAGACATATGCACGGTGTGGTAGGAGAACCAACGAAGAATGAAGCACACTTAGAAAAGACAGTTACAACACAATTTATTAATATTTCGAAATATTTTCAAAAATGACAAACAAACAAACAAGCAAACAAACAAACAAACAAACAAACAAATACAGAACGTACTACACGTGCCTGACAAGAAGAAAAAAAATAAATAAAAGGCGAGGAAAGAATTACGACCAGCACACATGTAAGGTCAAGGTGAAGTGGCAGTACAAGGTCATTTGCGTAGGAATATCACTCTGCTGTACACCTGCGGTACCAGGTCACTGATAAGGGAACCACTGGCTGGTCCTCGCACCCTGACCCTTAAAACCGTCCCATCCATCCACGCAAACAGCCCACTCTGACACATAAAACAGCCTGGAATGCCGCCCCGACCAATACGCCATGATGATAGCGCTCAAAGCCACCCTCGCTCGATCCTAACCTATTCAGCCCCAATCCACAACAAGAATATCTTATGCAACCTTGAAACGAGTAATTAAAGTTCAGAATACTTATCTTTTCATAGGCCGGGGAACTGAGAAGCATCTGACGTTGCTTCTTCCCCGGCCTACGAACAGGTAAGTTACAAATTGTGCGCTTGTTTGTATGTCTGCTTAAAACCCGTTTGGGTTATTCTCTGCATTTTACACGCATGGCAGTCGCCTTTCTGGTCTGGATTCTGTTGAGCTACAGGTGCGAGATTGTGTCAGAAAATGTCACTTGCGAGGTTGCATGCGAACACCCTCGATATATCTTACTTTTGAAGACAAAACACAGTCTAGCTAACATGTTCATATTGGACTTCCTAAATTTTGCATTTAAAACTGAGCCTGTCATGGCTCGACCACGAAAGTTTCAGGATGGTGCCCGAGTAGCTTGGAGTCTCTCCACTCTCACCTACCACTATAAGCTTGACGAAGGACCCACACTGGTTGCATCCATCGTTTTGCTAAAGCAACATTAGCGAAATAGATAAGATAAGATAGTTTATTGTCATATGTAAAAAAAGAATAAAAACATTGGAATTTGTCTTGATGTCAGTTACTAAGACTAAAATAACACACACACACACACACACACACACACACACACACACACACACACACACACACACACACACACACACACACACACACACACACAGATAACTCTAAAATATTATTTTCATGCTAAATACTAAGCAAACACCGGTATTAAACACGGCAAATGGGCACGCCTCACTGATTCAGTTATAAGCTGACGTACACATTCCGACAAGTTTTCACTCGCCACTCGCGCTCTCTCCAATAAGTCCGGTTGATCAGAGAGAGCGCGAACAGCCAGAGGGAAAAAAAACATTTGCGGAATCTGCTGGTCCTGGTACTGATGGACCTGTACCTACGCCCTGATGGTAAAAGTTGGAAAAGCTCATTGCCGGGGTGGGTGGGATCACTGGAGATAAGACATGCTCTACGTAAGAGACGCTGCTGGTACACTGAGGAAGATCTCTGCCTATGATTTTTGAAGCGCTCTTGACCACCCTGCTCAGTCTGATTTTCGCTTTGGCCGTGATGGAACCATACCAAACCGTGATCGAAAAGGTGAGCACGCTCTCAATCACAGCTCGGTAAAATTGCATCAACATGTGGGCACCGAGACCGAAACTTTTCAGACGTTGCAGGAAGAACAAATGAGAGAGACATCCGGCTGTGTGCTAAGTATCAAACGAAACGTCCTAAACGTCCATCCTACACATCCAGGCCCATTGGCTCCCACCTTTTCATATATAATTCTTTATTTTCATGATTTTCTCGCACCGTGATGGTCCATCTGTCTCCATTCAACCCCTCCACTGCGAGTGGTCGCAGATTGTGTTTCTGAAATCATTGTTAACCCTTTGGCGATGATTCTTGCAGAGAATCATAACGACAAAAACCGCTACCGACACCAACAGGGTTAACTGAAAGCCAAATAACCTCAAAGTGGGGTCAGCAATAGGTGTAGAACTACATGAGCCCCCTCAACTGCGGGGACTCATGAGGATCTATGCCTCTTGCATCTCTTGCATTTGGCTTCGGGCTGGGCTTTTTAAACTGTCTCAATTCCACCCCTTAACCCATATCTATCATACTGAGGCTAAAAGCTTCCAATTTGTACACTGCCATATGCAAGCTACATCAAGTTATAGTACTTACAAATAAGGATATAGACCAATGGCTTTAGTCAAACTTATTTCACACACTGGTGTATTCCGAATGATAAGGGTTAAATGCCAGTGGACGCAGACTGTGTCTATGAAATATTTTTTTTATTCAGCGCCCCAGCCATGCAAGAAGCTCTGATACAAGTGGTGTCAGCAAGAGATCTAGATCTAGAGGGGGCCCACCAGGCTCTGATACAAGTGGTGTCAGCAAGAGATCTAGATCTAGAGGGGGCCCATCAGGCTCTGATACACGTGGTGTCAGCAAGAGATCTAGATCTAGAGGGGGCCCACCAGGCTCTGATACAAGTGGTAGCAAGAGATTTAGATCTAGAGGGGGCCCACCAGGCTCTGATACAAGTGGTGTCAGCAAGAGATCTAGATCTAGAGGGGGCCCACCAGGCTCTGATACAAGTGGTGTCAGCAAGAGATCTAGATCTAGAGGGGGCCCACCAGGCTCTGATACAAGTGGTGTCAGCAAGAGATCTAGATCTAGAGGGGGCCCACCAGGCTCTGATACAAGTGGTGTCAGCAAGAGATCTAGATCTAGTGGGGGCCCACCAGGCTCTATGTCTCTTGCAGCTGGATCGTGTTCAGTGTTTCTCGTCAGCAAAGTCAAATACATTAACTCATTCAGCCCGACGCACGTATTTCCCAAATTTTGGAGGCGTCATCTAACGACTACGCACCTGTTGCAGGAGATGGATCGACCATGATAATTCAAGGGGAGTGCCAGATAAGCTTGGCGCCGACAGGCGCCTAGCTAATCTGGCACTACCCTTGAATTATCATGGTCGACCCATCTCCTGCTTTAGTGCGTCAGGGCTGAATGGGTTAATTTTGTATAAGAAAAGACAGGCTGGCCCAAAAAACACACACAAAAAAAAACCACACAAACAAAACAAAAACATTCTACTTCGAATAATGGGTTTTTTTCTCCGGGTACTCCGGTTCTTCCCCCCCCCCCCCCCCCCACTTTGGTACCGGTTTCAGGCCACTTTACAAATTTCAAATACAAGCGATCAAAAATCTCTGTAACTTCAGTAGCTGAACTGACCCTTCGTCTGTTTTGTACTGTGTTTGTCTTAAATGGCGTAAATCCTTGTATGTACGTGAGTGTGCGTGTTGGGTTTCAGTTCGCGGCGCTTTGAGTCGATTCGCCCAAAAATTGAGAAAAAGCGCCTATATAATAACGGTATTATTATTATTATTATTATTATTATTATTATTATTATTATTATTATTATTATTATTATTTTAATATTGCCCGCGTTTTCTTATGGGTCCGTTGAAATTTGTTTAGAGCAAAACATACATTTTATTCTCATTAGATGCTCATGTTCATGGAAATGTATTCATTAAACTTGTTGACAACTTCCTAACGCCGTCGGACACAAGAAAGCGAGAGTAAAATGGGAGTTTGGGTGTGTATTTTTAAAGAAAAGAAGAAATGTGGTAACATACTTGGGCAAACAAACAAACAAACAAACAAACAAACAAACAAACAAACAAACAAACACCGAGAATAAACACGTTAACTTTCTGCGTGTCGGTATCGGTTTTTGCCGCGATGATTCCTACAGGAATCATCGCGACAAAAACCGCTGCCGACAAGCAAAGGGTTAACCCCTTCACCGCCAGTGGAAGCAGATTGCATGTTTGAAATCATTGTCAGCGTCAAAGATCCTCAGCCGTCAAAGGAACATAGATACAAAGTGGTGTCAGCAAGAGGCGTATTTCATCATCAGCCCCCGCAAATGCGGAGGCTCATTAAGAACAATACCTCTTGCAACTGTATGCATGATGTTCAAAGTTTATCGGCAGTGTAAGGGTTGATGTCCCCGCTACATGTGATGTCAGAATGGACGGGTGCCCCACAAAAGCCAAAATCACATTATGTCCCCCATTACACATGATGTTATAATGAATATATATATATATATATATATATATATATATATATATATATATATATATATATATATATATATATATATATATATATATATATATATATATATATATAAGAACAAATACATCGAAAGTCGCCACTGCAAGGAAGGCCAGAATTCCCCCCCCCCCTCTCAACCTAACTCCCCCCCCCCCTCAACACCTCCCCCCCCCACCCCGCCCCCCTCCCAATACACACTCTTACGAAAAAGATTTAAACAACAAGGTGAGGATTTCATCCCAAAGTCTGCCGTATTGTTTGGAGCTCAGATGCGTTTATCTTCTAGGAACATTCAGAGTTGTTCATATTTTTAGGCTTATAATGCTGATCCATTTCCCTCCTTTCTAAGTCAACCTCTGATCAACACACAGGTCGGCGCACACAAATGAAGACGGACACACGGCGCTTCCAGCCATTAGTACGCTTTGTGGGCTGGTGTAGCGACAGGAATCCATCTACTACTCAAATCCACCCACTGATCCACACGCACTGGCACACATAAATACAGACGAGCACACGGCGATTCCCGCCATTCGCATGGTCTGTGGTCTGGCGTAGCATAACTATTATGAATAAGAATAATAGCAAGAGCAGCGAAATGACGTCACTTCAAGTTTCACGACATGGCATCATTAGCCCCACGACGCCGTGTTCATAGTGACGACTCGATGTTACACGTCATCATCGCAGTACTAACATTTGACGTATCAGAGGATAAACTTTGCAATGTTCTTGCTGATTTTCATGCTTACATGTCACAATTTGACCTAATCCTACCCCAGGGCCGGGACAAATAGCAGGCTTATGCAAACACTGTCTATGAAAAATCATGCGGGTACCTACCTGTTTTAAAGCTGCAATTGTTAAGCCACTTTTACAGAAGCCTTCAATTTATACCAACAGTTTGAAAAACTACAGACCCGTATCCAACTTACCTTTTCTTTCAAAGCTTTTGGAAAAGATAGTGCTCACGCAGCTGCTAGACCATATCAAGAATAATGGTCTGTGGCATGTGTTCCAGTCAGCATATAGGTCTGGTCATAGCACAGAGACAGCATTGCTGCGTGCTGTGAATGACCTACTTGCTGCTAGCGATGAGGATCTAATCTCTGTTTTGACTCTGCTCGATCTGAGCACAGCGTTTGATAGCATTGACCATGACATTCTACTTGCTTGCCTTCGTGATGTGATTGGCATTCAAAGCACTGCACTGAAATTTTTTCCAGTCCTGACTTGTTGGTCGCTTGCAGATGGTTTCAGTGGCAGGATTCGAGTCCCACCCTGTGGAGCTGCTTTGTGGCGTTCCACAAGGGTCGGTCTTGGGGCCTGTTCTTTTTACTTTGTATACACAGCCCCTGTCGCATGTCATTGAGCGTCACTTTGTTTCTTATCATTTATATGCAGATGATACAGAATTGTACAAACACTCCCCTCGTGAACATGTTGATCGGATGGTGCAGTCTATGGAGGCTTGTATTTGTGATGTTCAGAAGTGGACCACACAGAACAAGCTCCAACTAAACAGTGACAAGACTGAGGCCCTCCGAATGACGTACTCCTCTATGTGCAGTGCTGATCTTCCTGAGTCAATGTTGGTGGGTGAGAGCACTATCTCCATTTCTAGCTCGGCCCGTAACTTGGGTGTTATTTTTTACAACAGGCTGACAATGAAGGAACAAGTGAAGAAAGTTTGCCAGCTTGCCTTCATTGAGCGCAGAAGGATCAGCACTGTTCGACATCTGCTGATTGTTGAAGTTACCAAAACACTTGTTACCTCCCTTGTGCTGTCCCGCATAGACTACTGCAATTCTCTTTTGTCCGGTGTTCCGCAAAATCTTCTTGACCAAATCCAGAGAGTCATGAACTGTGCTGCACGTCTAATTTTTCGTGTACCGAAACGTGAACACATTATGCCTCTACTATCTGATTTGCACTGGCTGCCAGTTTCATACAGAATTCAGTATAAATTCTGTGCTATTTGTTTCAACATCATTTCTGGTTCTGCGCCACTTACTTATCTGATCTTGTCCAGCTGTATACACCGTTCCGCTTACTTTGCTCTGCTTCAGACACTCGTGTTTTCCGTATCCCTAGACGTAATAAGGTCACTCAAGGTCATCGTACATTTTCGTATTTTGGTCCCATTACATGGAACGCGCTCTCAGCTGACGTGCGTCACTCATCATCTCTCTCCATTTTTAAATCCAAGCTTAAAACACACCTTTTTTCTGTTGCATATATTTAAAGACCATTTTGTCTGCCAGCTCATCATGTGTGCGTGTGTATATATATATATATATATGTGTGTGTGTGTGTGTGTGTGTGTGTGTGTGTGTGTGTGTGTGTGTGTGTGTGTGTGTGTGTGTGTGTGTGTGTGTATGTGTGTGTGTGTGTTTGTGTGAGAGTTTTCTGCTCCTTGTAAATCAATGAATGTTTGTTGTTTTGTTGTTGTTGTATGTGTCTGTTTTTGTATATTGCTTTGTGTTTCATTATTGTGATTGTAAAGCGCCTAGAGCACCTTGGTGATTAGGCTCTATACATATTACTTTTATTATTATTAGTATAATGAGAAGATAGTTTTTTTGTAAAAGAAAAATTGAAGTTATGTTAGCTTTTTTTTTACAAATGACTCAGAAAAAGTGTTGCAGAAAACTGTATGGTTTTCACACCTAGGGCATACAGGTATTGACCTAATCGTACCCGACAGCCGAGACAAACTGCAGGCTTATGTAAATACCGTATACAAAAAATCATGCGATTTTAATGAGAAGATGATTTTTTTGTACAAAAGATTCAGTTGTTTTAAGATTAACCCATATAATTCGTGAAAGTAATTCCCCGGCCAAAAACGTGAAAATAATTTTTTTAAAAAATTTAATTATCACTCAAAAAGTGCTAGAGGTACAATGCTGGTTAACGAACTCATTCAATATGTCCCTTTTATCTAGATATACGCAAAATATCTAGTAAAAATAAGAAAAATTACGGACTCCAGTTTTTGTGAAACGCCCATTTTCTCGCTAATGAGCATCTTAATCAAAACATTTTTTAAAGAAAGGTCCCTAGATAATTCTTTTAGGGACAATAGGGACAATATCCTAAAATTATAATAATAATAATAATAATAATAATTATTATTATTAATTAGCGCATTAAATAGGCGCTGTATCCCAATTGAAAATCGGCTCATAGCGCCGCCGCGAAATGAACCCAACAAGCACGCTCACGTGAATCACGCGCATTCACTCACACACTGTACATAAACACAGAACATTCACGTGGTGCTAAGGGCAAGCTCAAGCGAGCTACTGTAGTTTTTGGAAATTCAAAATCGTTTGTATTTGAAATTTGATTAAGTGGGCTGAAACTGATACCAAAGTCGTGGGGGAGGAAAGAGCCGGAGTACCCGGAGAAAGAACCCCAACGGTCCGCCCGAATTAACGGTGACACTTACTAGAGGAGAAAAATTCCGACGCCGGAACCCGTAATCGAACCTCGCACCTTTAGCAAGCTTGTCCGTCCTCAGACGCGGGCTCTAGTTCTGTCACATCCTCACACACACATCCTCACACACACACACACACACACACACACACACACACACACACACACACACTGACACACACACACACACACACTGACACACACACACACACACACACACACACACACACACACACACACACACACACACACACACACGCACACGGAGTTTGGCGCCCAAAAAGACGTTCTCTAGCAGGGTTTGGCCGGCGCCGCGCGTAGATAGACGTGACGTCATTTTTATCTTGTTACTTCTTTGCCAGAATTTCTGCGCCGCACGCCTAAAACATGTGCATGCTCCGGAATGCGCCCGACCCAGCCCCATTTTTTAAATACGGTAGACAAAAAGAATCTGGTGCTAGTTAGCTTTCGACGTGCGGAGGGGAGTTTGGCCTCTGATGTAAGAGCCTATAACTCGAACGCCGTGTAATGGGCTGTTCCTTTAGTCGGACATTCTGCATACGCATGGCTCCTATGGGTAGTTAAGGGTCCCTGGGCTCTCAGGGACGACAACTTCCCCAGTCTAGACCCGTTCTAGCAAGGCAAGAGGTATTGATACTCATGAGCCCTTGCATCTGCAAATGCTCATGAGAATCTTTGCCTCTTGCAAATGGAAGACTTGCTAAGGGACCCCTGGTCTCTCAATGAAGTCTTACATGTGAATCCAGTGCGGCCTTTCTCTTTCTGGAGTCGAACCAAGAACTCAAGTAGTACGGATTCTAACCTGTCCCAGCACTTGCAGGGGCTCATGAGAATCTATGCCTCTCCAGATGAAAGGGCTAGGGTTAAATGGCTGTCCCCGTCTTCAAAGAAACATGGGCGCCTGGTCAGGAAATTGGGAGTGATTAGGTTAACATGGTCCGCAGCTCTTTTCGGCGACTTAAATAACTTGACGGCCGCTATGCGGCCTCCCATTTTATAGAGAAAGGCCCAAGTTCACGCTTCCAGCCAAGCGTTTTTTTTGGGTTGTACTAATGATTAGTATTGATGGTTGAAGTCAAACTGTCGAACAAAAGAAAATGAAATCATTTTTGTCGTTAACAAAGTATACAAATTATTGGATCAGTATTTAGCCGCAAAGGCAACTGGAAATATTTTATTTTTTATTTTTGACCTGGTCTTATTGCAACAAACCCAGGAAGCAAAGGTCCTCGGGTCCGCCACTTCGGCCGTCGTGGGCCCGCAGACGTTTTGCTACTAGGGTAGATATGTATTGAATATAATAATAAGTATGTAACATTCTCCATTCAAGGGCGGATCTACTGAGGTTCCGGGCCTCCTCTGGTCTCTCTTAAAATAGCGTAGAAAAAAGAAAAGTTTTGTTAGAGTCTAGAAAGCATTAGACACGTAACTGTTTCAGTACTTGAAATCTTGGATAAAAGCCTCAAATAGAAAATACGTTTGACCCCTTACCCCTCCCTTCTCAAATAACCAGACCGCAAATGCCGTACTTCATAGTCCAAATAAAATGGTTCAGCAATTAGCATGGTGATCAATCCATCCCACAAATAGCGAGGCGGTTGCAAGTGCCCTCAATTTGTTTATAGTCAACTGCATCTTAAGTTTAAAAAATAGCTCCAAAAAACTTTCAAAGAATGACACACTTGAAAATAAAGTTAAGTTGATCGTTTTATTCTGATGGGGAGTGCACTAACTAGTTTTGGCGTTCGGCTATTTCAGCACGAAGTAACTTCAAAGACGGCGTCCACAATAGACTGCATCAAAAATGTTCTTCGACTCCTTTAACCCTTACCATCCGGAATACACCAGTGTGTGACATAAGTCTGACTAAAATAGTTCAAGGGTAGTGCCAGAATAGCTTGGCGCCTCTAGGCGCCAAGCTATTCTGACACTACCCTTGAACTAAAGCCATTGGTCTATATCCTTATCTGTAAGTACTGTAATGTAGCTTGGATATGGCAGTGGACAAATTTGAAGCTTTTAGCCTCAGTATGATATGGGTTAACCATCTGACTGTCGGCAGCGCTTTGCTCGAGGTGATTCTTGCAGGATTCACCTACCCAAAAGCTCCACCGACAGCCAAAAGGGTTAGTTCCTCTCTGCAAGTGCTCTAGCGAAACTATAAGAAAATAAGAAAACAAACGAATTTCTACGATCATGTATGCATTTTTTTGTATCTCGGTCAAACATTCTAAATTCAGGTTGCACTGATGGAAATTCAAAAGTAACACTTTTTTCGCGAATAGTCGTGTTAGGCTGCCTTTGTAACTGACTCCTATTGACACGCTCCATGCATGCTGTTTTCGCATACTCGGCTATATTGCCGCGTATCTGGATGCGGAACGTTTCTAATGAGTTAAACTTTAGAGTTTTGAGCTCTGAGAGATCTGACCGAATTATATTTCGTACGAATTTTTTATTTTTATTTTTATTTTATTAATTTTATTATTATTACTTTTTTATATTTTTAAAAATTATTTTATAACATACATGCGCTGAAACTAGTAGGAAATGTTACCAGGACACAATTCAGGTACGTGGATCATTTTTACCCCTTCACTGTCGAGAAAAACAAATGCAACGCCACCAAACATCAAGAGGTATAGATCCTCATGAGCCCCCGCAGCTCATGAGGATCTATGCCTTTTGCTGAGACCAGTTTGTGTGCATGTTTCTTGGACGGTTTTGCTTTTGGTCGTTGAATGAACCAATATTTCACCCAAAAGAATGTACGTACAGTGGCAGGGAAAGGGTTAAATGTATGTCTACATCTCGCCAAAGAAAGTTTAGTAGAGCACTGTATTTTAACTCAAAATTTAAAAAAAATTGTGACGTAATTGGCTTTCTAATCGTTTTGGGGCGGTCCTTGGCGCAGTGGTTAAGGCGCCTGCCACCAATGCCAAAGGTGCGCGGTTCGATACCGGGTTCCGGCGTTGGACTTTTCTCCTCTAGTAAGTGTCACCGTTAATTCGGGCGGACCGTCGGGGGTTCTTTCTCCGGGTACTCCGGTTCTTCCACCCCCCCCCTCCCACCCCCCACCCCCACACTTTGGTACCGGTCTCAGGCCACTTTACAAATTTCAAATACAAGCGATCAAAAATCTCTGTAACTTCAGTAGCTGACTGGCCCTTCGTTTGTCTTGTACTGTGTTTGTCTTAAATGGCGTAAAATCCGTGTCTGTTTCGTGAGTGTGTGAGGGTTTCAGGCGCGGCGCTTTGAGTCGATTTCCCCAAAATTGAGAAAAAGCGCCTATATAATAACAGTATTATTATTATTATTGTTTCTTTCTTTGTTGGGATATGCATTACATTTTACAAGCTTGGCAGTCACTCACTCAATGCGCAAAAAACCATTGGGCCGATGTCGGCCGCCGTTGGCCCGCGCACAGCCGTGCGCGGGCCAACGGCGGCCGACATCGGCCCCATGGCCCTTGCGCACTGGGCACTTTTTTGGTCTGGATGCCATGACGTGAACCCTGTACTGACGCTTGTCGACTCATATCAAAGTTCAACTGAAGAAAAAGAAGATGAAAAGAGTCTGCAAAAATTGTTTCAGTCCACTTCATTCCCCGATTTCAAATTCTTAGATTAAATCTGGATTTTTCCTGCCCACAAAACTAATCAGTGACCCTGTCCAACCTCATCTTGTTCGCTGTTGATTTTTTTAAAAGTTTGCGCCTTAAATTTCTTCAGTCTCCTACGTCTGTGGACCAAATGGTTAACTGTGGCTACCAAGAAGCTTCATACGTGAAATATCATTGGATCAATTGGCCTGCATGGACAACTTTGGCAAAATACAGAAAGTTTATTGTTGTGAAAAGCAAGATGATGGTTGTATTACATTCAAAATCTCGCTCTTCACAAAAAATGGACTTGCTTTCTTTTGTTCTCAGTAGACAGTAAGCCTCTTGCAGATGTGAGAGATGTACAGGAGTTTTTTTTTGTTCCATTCGTACATTGGTCCTATCATTCGGCGAAACGTAATAATTAGTGGCGATGGACGTGTAGAAGTACTACAGGGCAGGGAAATTCACGAGTCATGTGCCCCTGACTGGCTCCGATCGTCCGGAGGACGCTCGGAGCCTGCCAGTGGCACCTGACTCATGGATTTCCTCATCCTGTGGTCTCGCTTCAAGATTTCATGTGTTGGACCGAGAACCGCACATTTCAGAATCTCTGCTATATACTACGCATACGACGCGGTAGGTGGATCATCTTCGATAGTGCAAGGGTTGCGTATTTCATTATATACCACGTCCGATCTTAAGTCGACGGGACTAATTAACATGGATGGCTCAAGGGTCGTGCTTCATTAGCTTGGCGCCTTGAAAGGCGCCAAGCTAAAGGAGCACTACCATTGAGGACAACTGAAGCTAAAATTCAAGAGAGAGATCCATATTGAACAGATTCAAAAGCCTTTATTCTTTACAGCCAGACGCTACTACATAGTTAGGTTGGTCACTAACCTTTCAAGGCGCCAGTCAGTGCTATTAAAATACTAACCTTTCAAATTTCCAATTAAAAAAATAATGTCCTTTACTCATCACAGTGAAAGGACAGGTCTTCCGGTCACTGGCACTAAAGGCAGTAGACATTTCGCTCATATTATCCTCTCACGTGGGGAAGCCAATAAATCTTGACCATCTGATGGGCAAGGAAAGACGATGTCTTATATGACAAACCAATTGTACGGAATGAGTGCTCAAAAAGTCATCAGGCCGTTCCGACGTCAGCCGCAGCACGGCGGGCCAACTGCGGCAGAAATTGGCCAGATGACAATTTGTTCACGGGAAGGGATTTTTCGATGAATATAATTATGATGGGCAGAGAAACTGTACAAAGATAAATGGCATAAGAAAGGTCAGTGACTTTTGGCTTTCTTGGGAGGATCAGAACTCTCTGAAAAATAAGTAAGGTACTCTGAGTGTTGCACAGAGAAGAGACAACGAAGTTACGATTCATGAGACTGAAATGAAGAGTTATATAAGATTAAGAACCACCGGCACGTTACGAAACTACAGAACTGAATACATACATTTTTTTTCTTCTGGAAATTGTACGCACCAGTGCCAGAACACAACAAACAGTCTGAAAATGCAAGAGGTATAGATCCTCATGAGCCTCACCGCGACAGCGGGGGGCTCATGAGAATCTATACCTCTCCCTAGTCTCATCCTGATCCGTATCCCTACGGCAGATGAGAAGGTCTGGTACTGGCCCTTGGAATGTTTCAGAGACACAATTTCAAGACGAAGGCATCAAGGGACGTTCACGAAAACTGGCACAGCACCCTCCTATAGGCTACTACCTCACGACTGTGTGCGGAAGCGTCCTTTCATTTCTTGTGGGTCTTGGCATCGGTTCAAGTCCTTGGGGGCAACAACTTTTTCAAGAAAGTTTGTTGAACGCATCTAGCCTTGAGGTCGAATTTTCAAACGTGGGAATTTGTTCTTTGAAGGCAACGTTACAGATCAGGGGACAAATCGACCAAGGTAGTTCAAGGGTGGTGCCAGAATAGCTTGGCGCTTCTGGGATCACCCTTGAACTCTCATGGTTGTTCCATGACCGTGTTGACGTGCCTCAGGGATAAAAGGGTTAAAACTCTCGAGGCTTATAATGACTTTGTGATCTTTAAGCTAGGGAGACTTCCATAGTGACTGCGTATCAGCAGTGGGTGTTGGGTGGGTCATGAGAGTTCAAGGAAAGTGTCAGACTATCTTGGCGTCTTTTAAGGCGTCAAGCTATTCTGGCACTACATTTGGACTAAATGACCGATCCTAAAAGGCGCCAAGCTAATCTGGCACTACTCTTGAAAATATTATGGCTGATCTCCCGCTGCACTGGTTTCGGAGGGGTGGATGTTTTAAATAGTGTATATTTGGGATTGCTTGCCCTGAGCCTAGTCATGTGGATTTTTCTTGTGAAATAATTTTAACTTTTCATTTTAAACGCCAACGGCGGGAGTCTGAATGGCAGGAAAAGCTCGATGGTAGTGTCTAGTTATGCTGGACAGGGTGCTAAGTTGTCACGCTTAATTGATCCTCTCCTTCGTACATGTAAACATTTTCAGGTGCTCATTTTCTGACAAAAATATGGAGTCATTAGGCTCTAGACGGTTAGGGGTGTTGGTGTGGTTGGAGGGAGAGCATTTTCCGAGTAAATATTTGCTTCAAGGAAACAATGGTCTTAAAAGACAGTTGCCATCTTAAAAGAAGTTTTAAAGGCAAAAAGTGTCACCTGTTTTTGTATACCAACATTTAGTTGGTTATAGGCACCTGAATGATAGTCGTTAACGACAGGTGATATTTCATAAGAGAGGGGGCCCCAGACAGGTTCTGTTGTACCGCAAAGTACCCCAACAAACACTAATGGAATATTCCTTCAAGGCAGTAGCAAAGACCAATCATCTTGTGAAAGACGGGGGCCTAAAGCCAACAGTCAGTATCGTCTGCTTCATCAAGTTAAATCTCCTAAACTCTCGTACAACAAACACTCGTACTGGTATAGCCTTTAGGCGTGGTCGATAATCCCTTCGTAGCAGAGAAAAAGTGAACAGCACCCATTTGCAGGAGGTATAGATCCTAAAGGTCCCCTGCAGTTGCGGGGGCTCATGAGGATATATGCCTCTTGCTGAAAATACTTTGTACCCATGTTTCGTGGACAGATGAGTATTTTTGGCTTTGGATTTACGGCGAATTCGAGAACACAATTTGCGTCCACTGGCAGTGAAAGGGGTAAGTTTAAAAATAAATATCCTAAGCTTACACTAAGCGTCTGAATGAAAAACAGTTCTAGTTATCAATGCAACCGTTATGCCCTGCGGAATGGGGCAAATCTCGAACAGCATCTAAATTGCGGGTCAGTCACAGCATTACGGCAAAGCAATAGCATCGCTAAACCACGGGATGCGAGGCTTGCAGGTCTCTCTCTCTCTCTCTCTCTCTCTCTCTCTCTCTCTCCTCTCTCTCTCTCTCTCTCTCTCTCTCTCTCTCATTGTCCAAGTTGAGCAACCGGTCCTCGGTCCGACGCCATCCTAAGGTTGACGTTACCCCGAGGACCTTATATGTCATTTTATTTATTTTGTTTTATATTAATTATTTAGTGTGTGTGTGTGTGCGTATGTGTGTGTGTGCGTGTGTGTGTGTGTGTGTGTGTGTGTGTGTGTGTGTGTGCGCGCGCGTGTGTGTGTGTGTGTGTGTGTGTGTGTGTGTGTGTGCGTGTGTTTGTTTTAGGGGGGGTGTTCTTGTTTCGCTGCCAGCAGATTGTGTTTCTGAAGTCATTGTTAATTCATCGAGAAAGACCCCAGCAATCCAAGGAACACGCAAAGTCGTGTCAGCAAGAGGCATAGATCCTCATGAGCCCCCGCAATTGCGGGGGCTCATTAGGATCTATACCTCTTGCAGTTTGGTGGTGTTTAATTTTTCTCGACATTGAACGGAGTAAAACAGCACAGTTTTTACTTAAATGACAGCAAGGTATTGTGATTCACTGAGGCTGGCCTGCATTGCGATGTTAAGTCTTCATCAATCATCAAACAGAACCGATGCACCATCTTTCTTCAGGGGTTAGTCAGCAGAAAATATTTTTACCACTCATTTAGGAATATGCGTCGTTATTTGGTGTGATTTCTAGTATTGCACATTTGTCTTATCTATTGCAGACATGTCCTCAAGCAGAAATATCAGTAATCTGGTAGAAACAACTCCTGTAGCCTACAGGGGAGAAAGAATGCAGCTTTTCGCGTAATGAACACTTGGAAAATATTCCATCTTCCCAGTACTTCATCCAAACACGTTTCCATATACCTGTGAGCGACATAAGCTCGCAAACCCCCTTTAGTTGCAAGGACAAAAGGTTTCACTCTGGGTGTTCACTAAATTAACCCCCACCGCATGCGGCCACCGAGGTCAGTTGTTCACATCCTCGTCGCCAGTCATCACACATTGCGTGTATGAAACCACTACACATTGACCATCATTCGCGTTAGGAGACAATTGCAAATAGGGTTAAAAATATGTAACCCCTTTACACCCCAAAAAAACAACAAAAAAACAACAACAAAAAGAACAACTACAACACAGGACTAACAAGAGACATAAAACCCTCAGGAGCCGCCGCGACTGCGGGGGCTCACGAGGGTTTATGTCTCTTGCAGCTGGGTGGCGTTCTCCTTGTCCCGGCAGTTGAGGGGTTAACTGTACACCGGTGGCTGCACGGCGAACAAGGGGGTTAAGTGGGTTGTTTTTGGTTGACCGCAAGGCTGTTAAATGTTTCTCTTTTTGCGTGTCCTCTAGGGCACGACAGCAGGTACGCGCATCCCTTTTCTCAAGTGAACACTTTGCAAGATTAAAATGATCGCTATGCAGGATAAGCTTCTCAATGTCTGGGCAGTTCAAGAGAAACGTTCAGTTCTTGGACATTTTTGTAACAGTCACCTGCGGGTACCACTTGACAAAGAAAACAAATCATAATATTATATTACATTGACAAAAAAGCATATTATTTCAAAGATTTCGTTGAAGGATCTACGTTGATTTTTATTACAAAGCTCGAGACACACGTGAAGACCGGTGGACTGAGACCCACAGGAGAAATATGGCCACTTACGATAAGGAATAATTAAACACACTTTATAATAATGAATTTCGTAACTTCAGTAACGATTTTAACACACTGAGCTTAGGGTCGAAATACTAGGGTCGGAAGTCTAGAGTCATAATTCTAGAGTTGGTTCTGTGGTCGAAATTCTATGGTCGTGATTCTAAGGTCATGATTCTATCGTGAAATTTCTTCTTTAGTCCAAAGTCCATGGTCGATATTTTAGGGTCGAAATTCTAACTCTGAAATCAAGGTCGAAATTGTAGAGTCGTAATTCTAGGGTTGAAATTTTTGCGTGGGATCTTAATTTTTGGGTCGAAAATCTAAGGTCAAGATTTTCCATCTATGGTCTAAATTTCCAAGTTAAGGAGCTCTATCGACCGTGATAGTTCAAAGGTGGTGCCAGAATACCTTGGCGGCTACAGGTGCCAAGCTATGGTTACGCCACCCTTGCTTTATCATTGTCGATCTATTTTCTGTTCTAGTGTTTCAGGATTGAATGGGTTAAAGATTAATTGCGCATGTGCAATGTGGGATCGACCATCATATTTCAAGTTTATCCGGCGCTACACCTGAATTATCAAGGTCAGTCCATCATCTCCTCATGTGGCCTTGGGCAGTATATGTTCATACCATCAACCTGTATAAAAACAATCCCCGGACGTATAAACAGTATGTTGCTTATCAATTAGCTTATGCACCCTGAGGATAGTCAAGATCGACTCATCTATTCCTGGAGAAAGAAAAGAAAAAGAAAAACTTTGCAGAAAGTGTTTGCCTCGGGGTCCAACAACCCAGTATTTTCGGATAGTGGAACATGTATAGCATCCACTGTTAACCCATTCAGCAGTGACGCACAACAGCAGGAGATGGGTCGACCATGATAATTTAAGGGTAGTGCCAGACTAGCTTGGCGCCTGTCGGCGCCAAGCTAATCTGGCACTACCCTTGAATTATCATGGTCGATCCATCTCCTGCAACAGGTGCATAGTCCTTAGATGACGCCTCCAAAATTTCGGAAATACGTGCGTCGGGCTGAATGAGTTAACACTTCAGAACTTAGCTTCTGTGTTCAGAGCTTAACATCTCTGGATTCAGAAGTTATCATACGTGCACTGAACTTAACATCTGTGCATGGAACATAACTCCTTCGCTGCCAGTGATCGCGATTTCACGTCTGAAATTACTGCATGCTGACCGACATTCGCTTGAAGAACACAGATGTAGGTGGGACCAAAAGTAGACATAAAGAACACAGGACTAACAAGAGATATAAATCCTCATGAGCCCTCGCGACTTCGGGGGCTCATGAGGGTTTATGTCTCTTGCTGTTGGGTAGCGTACGTTCTTCTGGCCCTGACAGTTAAGGGCTTAACATCTGTGTATAGAACTTAACATCTGTGTACTAGAATAGTAATAGACTTATGACAAAACTTAACATCTGTGTTCAGAACTTTTACGGAGCTTACACAGTCTGTGTACAGAACTTAAGATACGTGTGCAGAACTTTACATGTTATGTGTGCAGAACTTTACATCTGTGTGCAAAACTTTACATCTGTGTACATAACTTTACATCTGTGCAGAAGTTTACATACTCGAACGTGTGCAGAACACAGCATATGGCAGCTTTTCCTATCTGTCTATCAGTCACCAACGAGCCTTCGAAAAAGCGCAATATTTCCCGAGAGTAAATTTACATTCGGCCGTTGAACAGAAAGATCAATACCAGTAGGTACAGTGGTAAGAGCTCCTTGCTGGCAAGTTATGGTCAGAAACATAGGCTTAACCATTTGGCTGTCGGCAGCGCTGTTTAGTGTCCCGATGATTCCTGAAGGAATCATCGCGACATAAAGCGCTGGGGACAGTAAATGGTAAAAGTCGAGAAACTCGAGTTCATTGACAACCGAGATGAATACTTTATACACTGATATATAAAAATGCATTGTGAACATAGACCTGCGTGTGTGTGTGTGTGTGTGTGTGTGTGTGTGTGTGTGTGTGTGTGTGTGTGTGTGTGTGTGTGCGTGCGTGCGTGTGTGCGTGCGTGCGTGCGCGTGCGTGCGTGTGCGTGCTTGTGTAGTTGTAGAAATGACCCTTGTTCTGAAAACAGATGAGATTATGAATACTATTCACCTGTTCACTGCCTAGAAAATTTGAACACCGCCCTACTGTAAGAGGTAAAGATCCTCATGAGCCCCCGCAGTTGCGGGCCCTCATGAGGATCTATGCCTCTTGCAAAAATCACTTTATATCCACGTTTCTCTGACGGCAGGGGACCTTTGAAATTGAATTTACCACAATCTCAACAAACACAATCTGCATCCAGTAACAGTGAAGAGGGTAAAACTATACCATTGACGCACATCGACAAAAAAACCGCCTCTCGATCAAGGCCTGTGACAAAGAGATCCTAATACAACCGTTTGCTACCATGGTAAAACCAAACGGATTTCTGCCACTTGGCTGCACGCTTCGCGGTTAGACCTTGTTGTACGCCAGACCTTTCCACTTTAAACTGATTAATTAATTCTGGGACAAATATGTAATGCTATGACTAAATAAATTATCATAGGACAAATTCGATTTAATCAAAGGAATAAATAATTATTCCTGAAACTAATTCCAGCCAGTCACACAACGGGAATCGGTCCCACGTGAAATAAAGAGCGGTAATAGGTGGAAAATACTTCATTCATTGGTAGAGTTCACTCTAAGCATCATGGATGATTGTTTGGAATTAGTAATTTGTCCTAGGATTAATCAAATTTGCTCTAGGAGTAAATCGAATTTGACATAGGATAAATTATTTAGTCCTAGCATTAAATATATTGTCCTAGTATGAATTAATCATTTATAAGTGAAACGGCCTGCCATACCCTTGACTGCCACTGACGATTTCATTCGGCGGAAACAGCGCGTTGTTACGCGTCGTTTCCTGCGAACGGAATCGTCAGCGTCAGTCAGATGGTTAAAGCCAGAGGCTGGTAGTACTATGGAAGCGCCATCAGAGCAGGGTGCTGGCTGTCAAGTCGACAGCAAACCGGGTGATGTATGTCGCGAATCAGGTTGGAACGATCGAGGAATGGTCGTGATTCGGTCAGATCAGCCCACACTCTGAGCGAAAACCAATACTCGGACCAGGATATGTTTTCTCTTACTGTCGAACGTAGTGCTGTGATTAATTAGAAGAAACTCGCCCAGAACGCTGAACCGAAATACCAAACAAAGATAGACGCTTGGAAAGTACGAGCACACAAAACAGTTTTTTTTCAACGTTTTTCGCGTTACATCCTTTTTTTTTGTTTTGTCTGTTTGTTGCAAAGTTAGTCTAACAAACGAGGATGACACTGCATTACTTATCTCTTGGAGGCTGATGGTAACTTGGGGAGACCTGCTTGTCCGGCAACAAGAAAGTTTCAAATCTGCGCTTCATTAACCCCATAACGGCTGGGGCAAGTCCAACGCTACTCAGCTGCAAGAGACATACATCCTCATGAGCCCCGCGAATACCAACCCGCCTGTGGCTGTCCGTAGCACTTTTTTGTCGAAGTGATTCCGACAGGAATCACCTCCAAGCATGATAGTTTAAGTGTCAGTGCTTCCAACGTAGCTTGGCGTCTGTAGTTCAGACCGAGCATGATAGTTCAGGGGCAGTGTCGAAATAAAAAATCAAAACCAAAAAGGTTACTGACAGGAGTGTTAAATGCAGAAAAGACAATTACAACGCAATATGTAAGAATGTCGAAATAGCTTGTTCTGTCAGCGAAGCTGTTCTGAACTATTATGGTCGAACAGTCTGCTGAACTGTAAAGCAGCATTCTGATGATAACTCCCAAATTTGGGGGTTCGACCGAAGGCATGTGTACAGCAGCAGGACAAATACGTAGGCAAGCCAAGAATAACCCAAAGCAGAGAGAAACGCACTTAGAAAAGACAGTTACAACAGTTACACCATAATTTATTAATATTTCGGGAAAACCCTTTTTTAAATAGGAAAAAAAACACACAAGTATATAATTCGCTAACTATCTTGTCAGTGTGAAGAAGCTCAGTGCAGTTGTAAGATAAGTAACGAATTGCATACTTGTTTGTCTAATTTGAAAACAAAAGTAATTAAATGTGTTGTACCTGTCTTTTCTAAGCGTGCTTTTTTCTTCACTGGCTTACTCTCTGCATTTTACACTTTTGGCAGTCAGCTTTTTGCTCTAGATTTTGCAAGCAAGCCTTTGTAAGACGCAGACCGCGATTTTGACGGAGATGGTTTGGTGACGGCGTTGTGGTCCTGACCGGTATATATCCATCTACCCTATGGGCTTTACATGATGAAGCTCCCGGGCCAAAAGAACGCGTTTAAACTGTCGTCTGAAACCATGACCCGGATTACATCCCCTTGGGCCTAACATTTACATGCAGAGCTCTACAATGATGAAAGTCCATTGCCGAGGACTCCACGTAGTTTAGATGTCTCAAGCGGCGGTGACCTTTTTTTCCACAGGCCCTCAGGCAATACGTCTGTCTGGTCGCACTAATGCAGCAGACGAGTTCGCACAGCCTGAGTGAAGTGGTGGAAATTGCGCACAGAAACCTGCCGATGCAGTGCGCACTTGTGAAAGGACGGTCTGGGGCGAGAGCTGATGAAGGCTACGACCAGTTTAATACACTGCCTGTGGTTTATTTACTTAACCCTTTTAGCTGTTGGTAGCGCTTTATGTCGCGGTGATTCCTTGCAAGACAGCCAAAGAGTTAACCCGTTCAGTGCCGGCTGACGCGGCAGACTGCTTCTGCAATCTTCGTTTATTTCAAGATTGAACAAATTCAACCTGTCTCAGGAACATGTATTCCAAGTGGTGTCAGCAAGAGGCATAGATGATCATGAGCCCCCCGCAACTGCTGGGGCTGATGAGGATCTATACCTCTTGCAGTTGGTTGGGGTTCGCATTTTATCGGCTCTGAACGGGTCTAACCCCTTGACTCCTACCACAATACCGCTCGGCGGTAAAGACGCGTCCTTTCTGCCAATCGGTATCGTCAGTAGCAGTCAAGGGGTTAAGTTTTCTTTTATTAAAATGAGATAATCTGGTATTATAGAATTTACCGCTGCAGGTCATCAGTCCAAAGTTACAGACCCGCCTGGAAGAATTGCCGGAGTTTTCGAACTGAATGCGTGCTGGTGTGTGTATGCATTGCTGGAGTTTTCGAAAATGCGTGTTGGTATGTGATTTTGACACTACGACCTTGTGCCGCACGGAACAAATTCACAGACTAAAAGCACGACCTACCTGAGAGTATGCTTGAAACCCACGGACAAATATAGTTTTCGTCGTTCTGAAATGCTCCAGGGTGTGACGCTGTATCGAGAGTGGCTTGAGAGTCTGAAGGCGTTTATTTACAATAAATAATCCAGTCAGCCCTGACGCCCTACAGCAGGAGATGGATCGACCATGATAATTCAAGAGTAGTGCCAGATTAGCATGGCACCTGCCGCACTGCCCTTGAATTATCATGTCGAATGACGATCTATCTCCTGCAACTGGCCTCCACAATTTAGGAAATACTGCCGTCGGGCTGAATGAGATAATCATTACGGTCTGATCATGACCTGCGTCAAAACGTCGCTGGAATGAAATACACTGACGTGCGACAGAAATGCGACATCATTGGATTCAGCGGAATTACTACGACAGATTCGAATGGTTTCGCATTTCTTTTGCTCGTCTGTATAAAAATTAATACATTTTGGCACACTAGTACCATTAAAAAAAAAAAAAAAAAAACCACCAGCATCGCTTGAAAAATATGCGAGCTCAAACGTCTTCTATTAAGTGATCGGATTTAGAATCCCTCAAGACTAGACGCTGTATCGAGAGTGGCTTGAGAGTCTGAAGGCGTTTATTTACAATAAATAATCCAGTCAGCCCTGACGCCCTACAGCAGGAGATGGATCGACCATGATAATTCAAGAGTAGTGCCAGATTAGCATGGCACCTGCCGCACTGCCCTTGAATTATCATGTCGAATGACGATCTATCTCCTGCAACTGGCCTCCACAATTTAGGAAATACTGCCGTCGGGCTGAATGAGATAATCATTACGGTCTGATCATGACCTGCGTCAAAACGTCCCTGGAATGAAATACACTGACGTGCGACAGAAATGCGACATCATTGGATTCAGCGGAATTACTACGACAGATTCGAATGGTTTCGCATTTCTTTTGCTCGTCTGTATAAAAATTAATACATTTTGGCACACTAGTACCATTAAAAAAAAAAAAAAAAAACCACCAGCATCGCTTGAAAAATATGCGAGCTCAAACGTCTTCTATTAAGTGATCGGATTCAGAATCCCTCAAGACTAGAATTGTTGAATAATTTCCAATGCGCAAAAGGCTTTCGGGCTTACTTCGGCCCGATGGCCTTTTGCGCATTGGGAAATAGCCTACGGATTTGTAAAAACATGAACATTTTGAATTAACCCATTCAGCCCTGACGCACTACAGCAGGAGATGGGTCGACAAAGATAATTCAAGGGTAGTGCCAGATTACCTTGGCGCCTGTTGGCGCCAAGCTAATCTGGCACTGCCCTTGACTATGCACCAGTTGTAGGAGATGGATCGACCATCATAATTACGGTGCCAGACTTAGCTTGGCGCCTGACGGCGCCAAGCTAATCTGGCACTGCCCTTGAACTATCAAGTTAGATCCATCTCCTGAAAGTGGTGCATAGTCATTAGATGACGCCTTCAAAATTTGGGAAATACGGCCGTCGGCCTGAATGAGTTAACCCCAGTAACCGCCAGTGTACGCCCAAATCTCGTTTTTGAAATCAGGTGTCAGTTCAAATCTGAAGATCTTCAGGCTTCAAAGGAACACGTGATAACAAATTATTTCGTCAAGAGGGGGCAACTGTGGGGGCTCACGAGGATCTATTCCACTTGCAGTTGGGTGGCGTCTGCATTTCCCCGGCTTCGCTCACGACCGAAGAGTAAAAATAGATGTGAGAAATCTAGACCGAGCTGGAGGCAATGATTCTGTTCTATAGGCTGCAGAAAGAACGGACGCTTCTGGGGCAGTGTTAGTGTTACGTGATCGCGAAGACGATTTTGCCCGCTCTCTCGTCTCGCGTAAGGCGCCCAGCAAAAAGCATAGATTCGCATGAGCGCCTGCATACTCCTAGCAGGCGGCATATATTCTCATGAGCCCATCCAGAATGCGGGGGCTAATGAAAATCTACGCCCCCCTGCAGGTGAACCCAACTGTACACGGCCCTTGACTCGTTTAACTTTTTTCATAAGCGATGTTGATTGAAGGAGGTAATACCGCAAGAGGCATAGATCCTCATGCCCCCCCCCCTCCCCTGCAGGCCTGCGGCATGCAGGGGGATCATAAGAATCTACGCCTCTTGAAGATCTAAGATCTGTGGAATCAAATTTTCATTTCTGGGTTCTCCCTTCACGTGTCAATCAGAAAAACTCGGCTAGTGATGACGACACTTTCCAAAGGAAGGGGGCAGGCACAGGGGCGACCCGCATTGAATGAAAACGGCCCTCGACGACACCCCATCAAGTAATTGCCTATGACTGGCCCGTCTCTGCTCGATGCATTAAAAACTTGTTCCATCGATTTGTGGCCGCGTTCAGCGTCTGTACAAACAACCCTCAGCCAATACATTCTCTCGACGCGTATGGCCCTTTGGTGAATCAGTTACTAGATACAATGCCCTTTCTGTTAGTTAGTTAGTTATTTAGTTAGTTAAGTAGTTAGTTACTTGGTTAGTTAGTTAGGTAGATAGTTAGTCATAGTTAGTTAATTAGTAACAAAGTTTATGAGTGTACTGTATTTATTTAAGAATTAATCTATTTATTTATTTATTTATTTGCTATTTATTTATGTATTCTTTATTTATTTATTTATTTACTTATTTATTAGGGAAAGGGCTTGGGGGGGGGGGGGGGGGGGGGCGAGAAATGTAATTTCTTCAAGCTATACATGTATTACACTTAAAAAAGAGGCTCAAATTAGTAAAATTCTAATGAAAATTTTCAGCCAAGAACTTTAGTAACAAGAAACATAATACTCTCACGTACCCTTGCAGTCCTTAGCTTGCCATCAAGGGGCGACCTCATTTATATTCCAATTTTGAGGTTTTCGTCAGGGGGTGGGGGGTGGGGGGGGGGGCATAACTGTACGACTGTTACGATGACGTACGCCGCAATGATCGCGGGACTCTAGCGAAACGCTGCTTAATCATCCTCTCTGTCAACGGCCACCGCCTTAAATCATTTGACCTGATTTCGATTATGAAATACACATGACTCCTGTTTCTAACATTTGTTCAACGTGAACCCGCGTCCTGAACGACCCATTTGCAGAAATGACCCGTGTTGCTGGTGTGTGAACTCGAAGAAGCATATTCTTTTCCTCTTCTCTGGGGAGTCCCCCCACTAGGGAATGGATACCCAGTATCGGCAGTGGTTGGCCCGCGCACGACCGTGCGCGGGTCAACCACAGCCAACGTCAGCCCGATGAGGACATGTGCTCGGCTCGGGCCAGCGGGTTGGATTTGATTTTCTTTTTCACATTTTGTGCCTCGAGTAAACAGAGCAGAACATAGTGCCCACAGTGAGCACAGGGATCTCGGGCTGACATCGGCCGTTGTTGGCCCGAGCACAGCCCGACGTCGGCCCGAGTGCCTTATGCTAACTGGGTGTTCTAAGCATATTGCAGAATTTGGAGAAAACATGTTTGAAATAAACTAAAGGCCCCGTCACAAGTGCCGGTTGTGCCCAGATTTTGAAGCCGATTCCGATCCGATTGCGATCGGATGACGTCAATTATCCGATCCGGTCCCAATCGGCTGGGAATCGGGTGTCTAGAACCTGCTCTATTTTCCCGATCCGATTCGGCCCCGGTTGTAAGCTTCAACCAATCAGAGCGCGTCTCGCAAAGCACGTCGTTTCACAGTTTGCAAATGGCGGAACACGCCTGTTGTGATCAGTACCACCGCCGTTGCTGATGTTTCGCACGCCTCTTCCCGAATATGATGCAAAACTGCTGATAATGCAAGCACATCATCATCACTGTCAAAACTAGCAGCCATTTTGTAGAACAGGTACGACTTTGATCTTCGGTTCAAACAGGTCGGCTAAACAAGTCTGGAAATGTGTGGCAGTGCACACGTTTATTAGTCCGGCCCGATCACCTACCGATTCGAAAACTGATCGGGAATCGGCCTCAAAACCGGGCATGTGTAGCGGGGCCTTAAGAGTGCTTCTTTAGGACTGAACAGTCCGAAGCGTCAGAGATGTTTGCGCGAAACACTGAAATCGTGGTAACGAGTTTTAGGCGGTTACGACATAAATGGACAGGAGTTGCACAATTATGTCATGAAGAGTAAAGACAGAGGTCTGCAGGCACAGTATATAATTCTTTACGGTAACAATATGTTTTAGCATACCAAGTAATGTCTTGTAAACGATTGGGACCAAAGAAAAATGCTCTGGTGCAGATATTCATGTATTATCTGACAGATTTGTTTTATGTCAATAATTCTATGTGTGCAAATATACTCTTTTCCGTGGGTTTTTTTTTTTTTTTTTTTTTTTTTTTTTTTTTTTTTTTTTGGTGTGCGTCGTTTTGTCGTTTGCGCCGAAAGGGTACATCAGCCACCAAATTTGCATTACCCAAGTACTGAATTCGGACTGACGACATTTTTTGCTCACAGTGGCGGCCTGACAGAAAAAAATCCTACCCCTCCCTACCCCAAGTACGCAAATGCCATCGGGCCGAACACGACCGCAGTGGGCCCGCTTACAACTGTGCGCGGGCCCACTACTATGCGCGGGCCCACTACGGCCAACTTCGGCCCGATGGGCTTTTGCCAAGGGCGCGAAGATTCGTATCTCGCGATGAGTTGGGAGAGAGATATTCCGACACTTCGGATAAAGATTCCCAATAATAACTCAACGCCGGCGAGGTCATCACAGTCACTAGCATGGAAGGTTCAGGTCGAGTATGAGCGGAAAGGTCATCGGACCGAGTATCTTTTGCGTATTGGGTGGATGGGTGCGACTACCACCCCAGTAGGCAACAGGTTTCGGGCAGGCGACATCCGCAGGTTGTCCGCGAACAGTTTGTCTTCTGGCAGTTCGTGGTCAAATGTCGACCGGAGGACTCTTTTTCTGTGACTGGGCCCATTGACCTAAATTTGATTTGCATGTGAGTCACCGCTGCGACAAATTTCGTTTGTGTGTCCGTGCTGTAATACTTTATGTGATTTTAGACAAAAGTTCCCGAAATTGAGGGTGGCAGATCAAGTACTGCGATGTCTGCCCGTTGTATAGCAAAAGCCAGCATATTCATTTTTTTTTAGAAAGCAAAATGTTCATTGTATAACAACAAAATCTCGCTTTTGCCATAAAACGGCAGATTTGCACGTGAATCACTGTTGCGATTAATTTTGGTGTAAATTAATACACAGTGATGCTGATCACGTTTCTCCAAGGTTTGTGAAATAGTAGGGGAAAAAAACATCGGAAAGAAGAATTGTCGGGACGAACTATTGTTAGATCCACATAAATTATCCGACGTAATTTATTTCAAAAGCAGAGGTTGTCTATCTGCACACAGACCAGCTTACCTCTCCACTTGTGTCCACCTAGGGTTGGACTAACTTGAGATAGATGTAATCATTTTTGCTTCTGTGTTTAACTTTGAAGATGGAAAGTGGTATATCTTTATATATATTCCAATTTTCCTATCACTTTCGTTCAATTAGATTGCTGGACTTATTCATTAATTTTGCGAAGGCTAAAAACTTTCATGTCAGTTTTCTCAAAACTTTGAAACATTGAGACAGACCGCTCATCCTCTAACGCCATTGCCAATCATTTGCTTCTTGTCCGTAGAAGGTAGGTCACAAGCTGGGAAGCCAAGACCAGAAAAGATCTGGGCCAAAAACTGCCAAGCCCGAGAAAACTATGGATTAACCCAGTAGATGTCGGTAACGATTTTTGTCGCGATGATTCCTGCAGTAATTGTCTCAACAAAAAGCGCTACCGACAGCCAAAGTGTTAATGGAGGCCGATCTCTGTCAGCAAGTGGAATAGTAGTCTTGTGTGCACCTACAGCTGCTGAAGCTTATCCCTTTTCCTGCAAGAGGCATAGATCCTCATGAGCCCCCGCAGTTGCGGGGGCTCATGAGGATCTATGCCTCTTGCTGACATCTCGTTTAGGCCACGTTCCTTGGGCGTTGGACTAACACGTTTTCAAAAATAACAATCTGCGACCAGTGGCATAGAAGGCTTTCGCCCTTCGTCTTCCAGAAACACACGACTTCCATTCTATGGAATGGAGGTCATTTATTTCTGGAAGTCAAAGGGTGGGGGAGAGTCCACGACTCAAGCTGGTGCAAGGTCACACGAAGGGAGGCCGGGTCAAGAGGAGATGGGAGACCTGAAAGTCAGAGCCACGCCTGAAAAATCTGGGGGATAAACACAGCGAAGCAGTGAGACTTTTGATCAATACTTCGAGTCACTAAATCGTAATAGATTCCTGAAAGACGACAGAACGTGCCTGGACGACTGAAAAGGCTCCAAACGGCCCGACGACTACCGAAGATGTGTCGTTGGGTTTCAAGGGTGTACACTTGCGAGAAAGGGACTGACCACAAACGCCGCAATGATAAAGCCTGATAATTTATGTGCCTGTACTACTAACACGCGATTTTCGAAAATCATATTTAGGTTTCGACGAAAACGGTGGCTTACAAAACCCAGACAAATATGCGATATCACATTTGTCCGGGCTTTAAATCCACCGTTTTCGTCGGAGCGAGTGCAGTTTTGACCTAGCCTATATCCGGTTTTCAAACTACGTCTATTGTCAAAGGCCGACGGTCTGAGGAGTCCTTTTTCCGTGACCACTTAATGATTGCAGAGCTTCCCTTAGTATCTTCTAGTTTGGGTTTCATTTGTACTACACATGATTTCCTTTAACCCCTTCTCTGCCAACAACTTATCCCTCGTGGGGTTAAATAAGCAGAGCAGAGCACTACACCAGGAGATGGATCGACGAATTCAAGGGTAGTGCCAAATTAGCATGGCGCCAAACTAATCTGACACTACAATGAATTAGCATGGTCGATCCACCTGCTGCGACGTCGCGACTCGTACATAGTCGCTAGGTGAAACCTAAAAAAATTGGGGTTAAATGGATTAAGCTATTCTGGCACGACTCCTGAACCATCATGGTCATCTGTGTCCTGAACCGTCATGTAGTATTCAGTTGACAAGACCAAAAGGTGGGAACATCAACTGTAAGTCTCAATATGTGAAGGTTCAGCAGCGGTCACGAGCCGAATCAAAACCTTTCCTCTGTAGTGTATGCAAAAAGGACCATTACCATTGATAAGTCCAGAGTATCCGCATATTTCAAAAGTAGCTGCTTTTGCTCCAGTACAGGAACAAATGACAAATGAAAAAACTATAAAAGTACTGTCACTAAATCACTACAGTGCCAGAATTCTAAGAAAGGTTTCACAGTGATAAACGTCGAGTGCAAAATACAAGCACAAAGAGAAGTCCCAAGCTACTTTGACAAAGCCACTTTTCATTTTCAAGTCACGGTTGCGGGTAGTTTAAAATGGTGAGGCTTTGTTTGAAAAGAACGACTCCCAACAACGAACGACAGCAAAATCACGGCGGGTGATATCCAGACAACAATTCTCCTTCCATATCCAGACAACAATTCAAACATCTCCAAGAGGCATTGATCCTCATGAGCCCTCCGGGCTCATGAGGATCAATGCCTCTTGGAGATGTTTGGAGTGTTGTCTGCTCGCCGTGATATCGCTCTCGTTTATTGTTGCGAGTCTCTCTTTGCATACAAACCCTCATTAATAGTAATATCTAGTCGGTCTCGCGCACCGCGTACCACGTATACATTGTCGTATAAACACATACTTGCAAAAACATTGATTGCTTTAATATAAATAATTACACAATGAAAACTTGCTTGTATGATTTCTCTTATTAACTGGACGGAACGCTAACCTACAGTAGAACGCCTACAAAACAACAGCATCTACTACAAAACACCACCAACGACTAAAAGAAATTAACTACAAGATGAATGGCCAAATGGGAAAGAGTCCATCTGATCATGTGACAATGCTTTCAGCGCCGTCTCCCGGTCAGGATGAATGCTCGCGCGGCATGCTTACCCTTACACAGTCAAAACCAAACCTCGTTAACATCAAGATGCAAATGTGGCCAGTTAGATGCGACCATACTCGTGAGACTCAAGAGTATCTACGCCTTCTTGCAGATGGGATGGTATGACTGAAGGATTGTATAGACCAACAGGCCATCTCGTGGGTCATCTGGGTCCATCTATCTCACGGATGGCCGCAATGGCCTTACTCCAATCCAGCATAACTCTATTACGGCCATTCACAAGGAATGATCGCTGATCGTGGTCCGCCGCCCTCGTTAGCTTCACTGCGGCACAGTTACTATTTTAGAATCTGTTTCTCATAATTGTACACATTTTTTCTCTCGTCGCAGTTCAAATTATACAGTTACTATCTTTGAAAGTTGCATTACATAACTGTACTGAGTTTTTGCGTCTGAACTTTTACCACACAAACTGACCGCAAATCTCATAAAATTAATACTAACCTCTGCATGTTTTGCAATTAAACATTTCAGCCTTGCCACATTACGAAAAGACAGATTGACCATGATAGTTCAAAGGTAGAACCAGAATAACTTACTGGTGCCAAGGTAGTAAGGCACCACACTTGCATTGTGACTAATGTTTTATCTGTCTCCTCAACTATCGTATTTTTCACAGGACAGCTGCCAAAGTCGCTAATTTCGACTAAAGGATTCAAAGCGTTTACTAATGTATTTTCGTTTAGTCTAGTGATTCTCATTCTCATGCATCCCGCATCAATAGCTGCGAAAGTGTTTGTATAGCGTTGCGGGGAGGCTAGGCTATACGACATTTTCAAAGCTATTGATGCAGGACGCTTTGAATGCGTTAAGACGTTGTTTGTTTTTTACTTGGACATAACGATGCCTCCAGACACTTGAACCATTTAGCCGCAAGAGACATAACATTATGAACCTCTGCATTTGCGTGGGCTCGATACGATCTGTGCCTCTTGCTGTCTATGTTCACTGCACGACTGGGGCCATTTTCAGAAGCACAGTCTGCGACTACAGGCAGCAAAGTACGTAAAACAAGTTATAGACTGTTTAAAATGGTAGTACAGTAACTTTCTCGACGTGTTGTACACATGGATTTTGGCAATCTGGGATCTACGAAGACAGCTTGATTTTGTTGGCGACCAAAGGTGCCTAACATTTTTAGTCCTTCTATCTTTTAAAATGTTTGTTCATTATCTTGAAAAAGTAAAAGTAGAAAGACGATTAAGCGAAACACACACCGGCGACCACGGACTACAAGCATTTCCTTTTTAACACTTGTTTACCCCGGCATCACCATCACCCTCAGTCAATCGTCTAAAGTTCACTCAGCCACACATCATAAAGGGTCTAGAGTACTTTCTCCTTCTACAAGGTCAAACAACCACTTCCGCCACTTCCAAGGCTGGTCAAAACCTATCAAGCACGAATCTTGGTAGTCCCCGACCTCTCCCTGGATTAACAACTTCCGGTTTCTGGCAGTCTGGTGGGAAACCGGGTCGACTTTTACGACAAGCGCCTGACGTTGCAAGTGGGTAATGACTTATATTATCGCACACTGGTTACCACCTTCGATCCGCTAAGTATCACACGTTAAGCATAGAGGGAGGTGGCTAGTGTGAGGTAGAGCGATTTACTCGTCCTCGTTAGCATCCAATTTATGACAGACTTACAGAAGTCACAGGATCGAATTCTCGTACAGGCAAATCCTTACAAGCAAGAGGCATATATTCGCCTTCCATCTTCAAGAGACATACATTCTCATGAGCCCCTGAGGGGCTCATGAAAATGTATGTCTCTTGAAGATAGGAGTTGAGAATCGAATTTACTGACAACAATCTATGTGTATAAGGACCAAACCATACACGGGCATCTGTAGGCGGCAGGGACTCATGAGAACTTATGTCTCTTGTAGTTTAATGAACTGAGCAACGGACAACGATAAAGTTCCAGCCATCGACTTCTTCTTTTCATAAGTATACATGTATGATGCAGGCACCAGTCCCCATCACCAAGTGATATACATTCTCGTGAGTCCCTACACCGCACGGGTCTGATGAAAATATATTAGTAACGGCCAAATACGAAAGTACCGTGACGGCTGTCTTTTTGGCGTTGGCCTGATACCAATCCATATGGTCAGAAGCGCGCGACTCTTAAGAAAAAGAAATGTGGGTTATTGTTTTGCACAGCGAATGGTTTAACTCACTCGAGATGTTCGATATGCAGCACACGGTGAACGTGTTAATAATGGTGTTACTATACCGTCGTTGTACCCTTATTGCAGCGAAGCCTAAATCAATGGCTTCACAATAGAGCAGAACTGCCTGCACACCTTGACATAAACTTATATTTTACTACTGGCCATTTTGTTGGTACCACCATACCAACGAACCCACCTCCCGCTATGTCAGTATTGTCACCGATACCCCCACTTCCACCCCTCCCCCATCCCCTTCCCAACACACTTACTTTCCCTGGCTGACCACACAGCTGTGTGTTGCCTGTTTTCATCGGACCACGTCCAGTGATGATTAGAACCCTGGCCACTTCTGTGGGTCAGACGGATCGATGGTCTGCTAATGTATTTATCACACTGCACCACTGACAAGCCAGCCTCTCCTCCGGTAGCTTGCGGTTAGCAGACACTACTTACCCGGATTGCACGTGCATCTAGGTGTCTCAGACTAGACTTTTAACCCTTTTGCTGTCGGTAGCGCTTTTCGTCGAGGTGATTCCAACATCCAACATCCAAAGGGTTAATTTGCACAGGCCAAGTAGCTTACACCCTTATGAGCACCTGCATTTGCTCATTTAATGATCAAAGACAGACGGATGCAACATAAGACAGACAAAACACAGACAGATAGACTGTGTGACAGAGAGGCAGACACGCGGACAGAACTGACGAAACGGACAGACTGGCGGGCAGACATACATGTTAATACACCAAATCACTTACCATGTTGACCTCTGATATAGCGTCAAAACTTGCGAGAATAACCTCTATTCCAATTTCAAGGGGTGCCCCTGAAAACGAAAAGAGAAACAAGTGGTGAAAACCATGTTAAACCCTTTGTCTTCTTGTTGGTTCATAGTCTCAAAAGTCCAGGTGTTCTGGGTGTACCTGGCTTTAGTGTTTAATGAGTGCCGTTAGTTTAATAAGTTCGATTTCCTGGCTACATTTTTTAGCTGCCTTTTCTTTCTTCCTTTTTGTTAGAACGCTAGAAGAAATCATGCTATCTTGGAGAACTGGCGATCAGTTTCTTTTACATTTACACGTCTTCAAATATCGTATTATTTACATACATGTACAGTAAACTCCAGATATAACAAATCGCCAGAGGACCCTATTTTTCTTCTTGTTATATCTGATGTTTGTTATAAGCGAAGTAATTTACATAGAAAGAGTTCCGTCAGGACCTCTGAAAAAAAGTGTTGTTATATCCGACTTTTGTTGTATCCAACCTTGTTATAAGCGAAGTAGACTGTAGATCGAAATAACTGTTGACTACTATAAAAGTGTGTTTAATCTTTATGTAAGGATAAGAAAGCAGAAATCAGAAGCATAATACTCTCTATCTTTTTCTATATATGTGTGCGCCAAAGAGGCGCCAGTGATCAAAGATGGGAGAACCCAGTGAAATTTAAGCGCGACCCTCGGAACGTTATAGCATTATATACTGCACCGGACATCAGAATATCCTATCGATATATATCGCAAACAAACAATAAAACATTCTACCACTTAGAAAATATATATCAGCCGTCTAGACGTTCAGAGGCACGTTTCAGCTGCGCATACCTTGAACCGAAAAAGCCATGTGGTATTGTTCGTATCACACGTCAAGGAAAGAATAAAAACTGTATCTTTATTCTTGACACGATTTGGGGTCACCTGGGTTAGACGATCATTAATATAATCTGGAATGTTCCTTGTTAGCACTTTGAAGCCATATGCCGAAATCTGGGAGGCGTTCTTTTATGAATACGTACTATCGGCTGGAAATTTATCTATGCTGATATTTCAAGGGTAGTGCCAGATAAGCTTGGCACCTCCAAGGCGCTAAGCTAATCTGGCATTACCCTTGAAATATCACCATCGATCCATCGTCTACTGTAGAATGGCATGCCTGAATGAGTTACGCACTCTTGGTTCAAACCTTTCGTATAAGAAGATGCGTAGCTCACTTTTTAAAAATAATCTGCTAAACATTACTTGTATTAGGCGCTGTAAAAGTATTTTCTGGAGGCAGGACCTGGCAAATCAAAATGTGACAGATGGAAAGCGCATGAACTGACCAGAACCCATAGGCAACAGATGTCCCCGAACCCGATAGCTCGCCCGTTAGGGACATCCATTATCACTCCTGTGCCATGGACGTTAACCACGAACTAACCAACCAACCACACGGGCTGGGCAAGATGAACAGCAATGGCCTGCTGCTGCTGACATTGTGCACTGAGAATGGATTCGCCATCACCAACACCCTCTTCAGGCTGGCTATTAAGTACAAGACAACATTGATGCATCCCAGGTCCAGGCAATGGCATCTCATAGACTATGTCATTGTCCGCCAGCGGGATACGCGTGATGTCAGAATCACCAGAGCTATGAGAAGAGCCGAGTGCTGGACCGACCATCGGCTGGTGCGGTCTGTCCTCAACCTGCCGGCACCAGCACACAGGAAAAGGCCGAAGCTCACCTGACCTTCATTCAACCTGGCCAAGCTGAAGCGCCCGGACGTCAAGGAAAACTTCCAGTCCCACCTTGATGACCTGCTAACTGCCTATGGACCGTTGACTGGCAACCCAACTGAAATGTGGAACCAGTTCAATGGGATGGTGACGGAGTCTGCCAAAGACGTGCTTGGACCCAAGCAGAGGGTACACCAGGATTGATTCGATGAGAACAATGAAGAGATCAACAAGCTACTGGAGCAAAAGCGCAGTGCCTTCATCGAGTGGCAGAACGACATCAACTCCTTGTCCGAATGGCAGAACGACATCAACTCCTTGTCCAAGAAAGACCACTTCAAACACCTCCAGCGAAGAGCTCCGCAACATGCAGGACACCTGGTGGGACGGCAAGACAAAAGAACTTGAACACTTTGCTGAATCCAACAACTCCAAGGAGTTTTTCAGAGCAATGAAAGCTGTCTAAGGCCCTGCCAGACCCAACACAATCCCTCTCTTTTCTTCCGACGGCTTCACCTTGCTGAAGGACAGAAGCAGCATCACTGAGCGCTGGAAAGAACACTTCTCAAATCTGCTGAACCTGCCTTCCACTGTCGACCCCGCGGCCCTGGACATGATTCCCCAGAAGCTGACACTGGATGACCTTGACCTCCCGCCTACCCTGGACGAGGTCAAGAAAGCGATCAACCAGACTAGCTCCGGCAAGGCTGCAGGCATGGAAGGCATCCCCGCAGAGCTTTTCAAAGCAGCTGGACCTGAGACCCTTGATGCCTTCCTCAACATTCTGACATGCATCTGGGCAGAGGAGAACATGCCACAGGAATTTAGAGATGCTACAATCGTACCCTGTTCAAGAACAAGGGCAGCAAAGCAGACTGTGCCAATAACCGAGGGATCTCACTCTTGTCCATTGCTGGCAAGATCCTCGCGAGAGTCATCCTCAACCGCCTGATCAGCTCTGTATCTGAGGAAGCACTCCCAGAGGCTCAGTGTGACTTCAGACCCGGCCGCAGCACAGTCGACATGGTCTTCTCTGTGAGACAGGTCCAGGAGAAATGCATTGAGAAGCACATGGACCTCTACGCTGTCTTCATAGATCTGCAGAAAAGCATTCGACACCGTGAACAGAGAAGCGCTTTGGGTCATCCTCGCAAAGCTCGGCTGCCCCAGGAAGTTCACCAACATCATCCGCCTCTTCCATGATGGAATGGTAGGAGTTGTCCAATCAAACGGCGACACATCCGCACCCTTCGATATTTCCAACGGTGTGAAACAAGGTTGTGTTCTTGCCCCCGTGACGTTCAACCTGTTCTTCACGTGTGTCCTGACCCATGCAGTACGCGACCTTGAGAAGGGAGTGTACCTGAAGTACAGACTAGACGGCTCTCTCTTCGACCTCCGTCGACTGAACGCCAGGACCAAGACCATCGAGAGACTGATCCTTGAGGCGCTGTTTGCCGATGACTGTGCGCTGATGGCACACACGGGGTCTGACCTCCAGACCATCGTTAACAGGTTCTCGGAAGCCTCGCGACTGTTTGGCCTCACCATCAGTCTCAACAAGACCGAGGTCCTGCACCAACCAGCCCCAGGCACAAGAGCACCCCACCCCCCCCCCCCCACCCAAAGTGTATATCGAAGGCACCGAGCTGAAGACTGTCGACCAGTTTAGGTACCTGGGGAGCATCATCTCTTTTGACGGTACTATCGACAAGGAAATCGCAGCTCGCATTAGCAAAGCCAGCCAAGCCCTGGGTCGTCTGCGCACTCGTGTGTTGAATACCAACAACTTCAAGCTCTCCACCAAGATCAAAGTTCAAAGAGCTTGAACGTTTCCACATGTGATCCCTGCGCTCACTCATGGGCATCAAATGGCAAGACAAGGTGACAAACCTGGAAGTCCTGGATAATGCTGGTTTAGTGAGTTTGAAGCCTTGATCTTAAAGACACAACTTCGCTGGACAGGTCATGTCATACGCATGGATGATTCTCGGATGCCACGCCAACTCCTGTATGGTGCACTTTCAAAAGGCCACAGGAAGCAAGGACGACCAAAGAGACGTTTCAAAGACTGCATAAAAGACAGCCTCAACTACTGCGCCTTCCCGGTAAAGGAACTTGAAGCACAAGCACAAGACAGATCTGCCTGGCGTGTCGCCACCAGGAAAGCCTGCACGCTCTTTGAACACACTCGGCGCGAAAGGATCACCAGTGCCAGAGCTTGCAGAAAGACAGCGTCGACTCTCCCCACAGCTACGTTCCAGTGCCCACATTGCCCTCGCAGGTGTGGCTCCAGGATTGGCTTGGCCAGCCACACCCGCACCCACAAATAGAAGTCATGCACAATGACGACATCATCGGTTTTCGATGGTCTACACATTATAACCAACCAACCAATCAATCTCTGCAAGCACAACATTCATGAGCTGTCGCGGAACGGCATTCTACTAGTTTCTACAGCTCGCGCTCTTAACCCAATCAGCCCTGACGCACTACAGCAGGAGATGGGTCAACCATGATAATTCAAGGGCAGTGCCAGATTAGCTTGGCGCCGACAGGCGCCAAGCGAATCTGGCACTGCCCTTGAATTATCATGGTCGATCCATCTCCTGCAACTGGTGCATAGTCATTAGATGACGCGTCCAAAATTTGGGAAATACGGCCGTCGGGCTGAATGAGTTAAGCAAATTAGAATCATACTAAGTATAAGCCTTGATACGCGCCAGTGCTTTGAATCGAGTTGTGGTCACAGGAACTCATTGCGTCTGCATGCACTTGTAAGTAACGTTGGCAAATGTTTGCAGGCCAAGAAGCGTAAAGTAACTGCATGATTACATGATACTTTGTATGATACTTGCAGTACTAACAAAAACCAGTAACTCACGTTGTATATTAAGTATTAAGATAAGATAAGAAAAGATACTTTATTGCCATAATTATGTTTCCATGTAAAAAACAAACCCAATATAAACATTGGAATAATTATGTCTAGATGTCAGTTACTAAGACTAAAATAATACGTGCGCGCGCGCACGCGCACACACACACACACACACACACACACACACACACACACACACACACACACACACAGAGTAAACTTTAAAATATGATTACAGCACTTAACTGCAGTAGTCTACTAGTAACTGCCAGAGTCTATTCACCGACCATGTAAGCATGTTTTTACTTATCACACACGTGTCTACGAGAGTGTCAGGAGATGTGATTGGATGCAAGAAACATGTGACTGGGAGTATAATTATGGAAAATATCGACCGGTTTATGTCTTGCCAGTGGCCTTCAGATAACACCTATATTTGGCATTTCCGGCACTTTATTTCCCGCACTGCCGAAGCACTACGAATGACACCCACATGCAAACGGCACATATCTTCATGTGACAGATCTGTGATAGTTTGGGTTGCAACAGCGCGCGGAGCACATGAGGAAATTCAAGTTTTCTAACACGGAAAAGAAAACGTTTCTTTCCAGATCACCAGACTGCCCCGTGAAAGCAAAAGGTAGTAATTACATTTTTGTGAAAAGCGAGATTTTCATTGTAATACAATGAAAATCTTGCTTTTCACAAAAACGGAGATACTGTCTTTCATCTTCACAGGGCTGCACTGTAGTCCCAGATCAACCCGTGTAACCAGAGCACAGCAAGAAGTTTAGTTTTTTCTTGGGGCCCCAAAGCAATTAGCCTGCATGTCTTTTGGAACTTGCGGGGGCTCAGGAGGATCTGCATGCTTCTTCCTGACTCTGTTTACTGTACTTGGGTCCCATGAGACAAATGCCTCTTAGATATTCTTCCTTGAACCTCCCTGGTCACATGGGAATCTACGCGCGTCTAGTCGGCCTACGCTGTTATTTTCGCAGACGAAAGGACCATAAGACTCGCAGTCTCTGTAAAAATCCAACACCGCCCAAACTGCAAGAGGCGTAGATCCTCATGAGCCCCCACATTCTGCGGGGCTCATGAAGATCTACGCCTCTTGCTAGGACCTCACTTACACCTGATTTTTCCCAGACGGAAGTAGCTGTCCAAAGGATGCTCACTCTTACAACTGCTCTGCTATGATTGTTTTAGTGGTCGGATTGACTTCCTCCTGAGGGAATGATCGGCCTTTCACACAACGTGCTGGAAATACAGTTTGAAGCAGGTTTGGCCGCAATCTCAGACGGTTTACATTTAACCCTTTGGCTGTCGGTAGCGCGTTTTGTCGAGGTGATTGCTGCAGGAATCACCTCGACAAAACGCGCTGCCGACAGTCAAAGGGTTAACGCATCGACTATTTGCCCAATCCAAACTGTTCAATCGTGATGGCTCGTAAGCACTTCTACTAAATGATATATAAACTAATTTTAATCACTCAGCAGGTAGTTTCGGGTGGTTTTAAAATTGTTACCACATACTGTATCCTACGAGTGTCTGCTTTGTTGTTGTTGTTGTTGAGAGGGGTATTATCCCCTCATCCCCCACCCCTTCCGCTGAAATCGTTGTTCATTCAACGACCAAAAGTCAAAACAGTCCGAGAAACATAGATACAAATTGGTCTCAGAAAGAGGTGTAGATCATCATGAGCCCCCGCAGTCGCGGGAGCTCATGAGGATCTAGACCTCTTGCAGTTTGATCGTGTTAATTTTTCTCGGCAGTGAAGGGGTTAAATAACCATTCGACGGAACGAAAAATAACCAAAACAACCCTACCCCATTCACATACACTGACAGAACCGGTTTTTCCGTGTTTGACCTTTACGTGATCATACCATAAACTCTGCGTTCAAGCTGTGCAAGGTTGATCGGCCATGCGCAAAAGTAATCATGTGCTGAATCTGATCATGGCCTATTTATCTCCTTCACTGCGCTCTTAGAATCAGAAGCGATAAGACGCGCCGAGAATCAACGAAAAACACACTTAAAAGGTTCCCGGTCACCTGACATGTCAATCCATATCCAGTGAGCACCAGGTCCTCGGTCAGTCCGACGCCGGCCGTCGTCGGCTCGCGCACAGATGTGCGCGGGCCGACGACGGCCGACGGTCGGGCCAAGGACCTGTTGCTTCCCGGGAAGGAAATCAAAGAAGTTCAGAAGACGTTGAGCAAGATCGGGAAGGACCGCTTCGTCTAAAACAATTCTTCGCACCCTCCCTAATATCCCGTGGGATTCCGGTCTTGCGCAGTGATTTCCGGCCTCAGACACACCTCCTTCTATTCTGCCTGTGGTATAGATTTTCACGAGCATAAATGTGTGTAAATAAAGAAGATTTTCGCACCTAGAAGCAATATATTCTTGTGAAAACCCAGGGTGCAGCAAATGAGGCTCATGATAACGCATGCCTTTCGCAAAAACAATCACACACCCCCCCCCCCCCCCCATACCCTGTGGGGTTCCCATGCATGCGCAGTCAGTCTTTCAGCCAGCAAACTTCCTGCTGCATAAGGCTTAGATTTTCAAGTGCCCCTAGCGGCCGCAGGAGCTTATGAGGATCTGTGCCTCTTGCCATGAACACACTTAATCTTTTCTGATATGCTTTGGCTTGGAAATAAAATCGCCAATCACGTTCAAGCGGCAAGCTGGCAGACACAAAGAAATATAAAGAAAGACAAGTCTCTCTCTCTCTCTCCCTCTCTGTGCGCGTAAACCCCTTCCCTGGTACTGTACGTATCTGTTTGTTTCTGAAATATTGGTTCATTTAACGACCAAAAGCCAACACCGTCCAATAAACAGGGACATAAATTGGTCTCAGCAAGAGGTATAGAGCCTCATGACCCCCCGCAGTCGTGGGGGCTCACAAGGATCTATGTCTCCTGCAGTTGGATTATGTTCCCTTTTTCTCGGCAGTGAAGGGGTTAAAATTCTCGGTGGTACGTGATTTTGGACCTCACAGTTTAGAGCTCTACTAACATGCAACATCATCTGGGTTCATTTCCACGAGGGAGCTTACAGAACTGCGCAAGCCAATAAGCAAATTGTTCTGCCATAGCGGAGCACCTTGCTTAGCGGCTTGCGCAGCAGAAAGCTCACTCATGCAGCTGAGCAATGGACACATTCAAGTCAGTTACTCGCGTACAACGGTTCATCGCAGTGCCAGAAGCGAAATATGTCTCCCGCCGAC
Organism: Semisulcospira habei; assembly: GCA_036245525.1. NCBI lineage: Eukaryota > Metazoa > Mollusca > Gastropoda > Semisulcospiridae > Semisulcospira > Semisulcospira habei. The sequence continues at coordinate 90,051,465 of BTPG01000005.1, read as the reverse complement.
GACACATTCAAGAATGAGTCAGAAAAAACAATTCAAACGGTGTCATATTCTGGGTTCTCTGTGCCAACGCCAGCGTTCTCAAAAAAAGGGGAGACAGGATTATTTGCGGCCTTTTCCATTTTCATCACAATAAACCGAGAAAGGGGAACAGGTTTGAGGTGAAAATGTTAGCCCCCCCCCCCCCTCCCTCTTACCCGCAGTTGTCGGTCGTGGTCTGGTGTGGCGAAAGGGTCAGCCCAGGTCTGCAACAGGTTCTCGGGCAGACGTCAGCCGTAGTTGTGCCGCGCACAGCTCGAGGCCCTTTTTGCTTACAGTGAGTTGTTGCTCGGTTAAGCTCTTTGCTGTTACCTCTGCAGCCAACTGCTAAGCTGCTTTAAGTCACTGACCGTGCCGTGATTCATAACACTTTGTTCATCGTCACTCAAGGGTGGTGCCTGATCAATTTGGCGCCTTAAAAGGCGCCAAGCTGATCTGGCACGACCCTAGAAGTATCACGGTCGTTTTTGTTGTTGTTGTTTTAGCTCCCTCGGCCTTCATCGGCGGACGACTCCAGTGACCGAAAAATGAGTTAGGGAGTAAGAGAGTAGGGCTTGACTAAACATTTTATTTAGTATACACCCACCCAACGTATTTCAGGCACCAAGCTACTCCGGTACTACTTGAGTTGACATAGTCGTCTCATCTCCCTCGACCTTCGAGGTGCAGCAGTTTCGCAGGCCGACTCCAAAATGTGAGACCCGGAAGGAAAAATAAAACCGTGGCTTGACACGAACTACTAAAAAAAAAAAAAAAAAAAAATTAAAAAATCGCTTAAATCGATTGGGAAGGTTTCACAAGCAGTATATTTCTCCAAACAAGTAACTGATCTCAGTGTGCGTAATTTAGTACAGATTTTCTGCTTTCATGTTTCTTTCACTTTTTAAGAAGGGGATGTGTTGCCGGGTTGAGGGTGAGGTGACTGATTCACGAAGACTTCGTATAGTCAGTCACGAATTACGAAACTTTAGATTTAAGCCGTCACTATTTTGTGACACTTTTCCACGAAATAAGGATCAAGACGAAGGGTTTTAACAAGTCATGAAAGCATAAAACATGGCGATAGTGTCTCGCAATTTCAGCACATCCCCCTCCTCCTCTTTACAATGGAAAGCAGTTTTAGTGTTAGAGATGGTGTGGTGTTTTTTTTTAAGTCCTGTGAAAGGCAAAGGGCAGTGTCCAGCATTGTAAAAAGCCAGATTTTCATTGCCTACAATAAAATATCGCTTTTCACAAAAATGGACTTGCTGTCTTTTGCGTCACAGGACAAAATTGGACAAAAGCCAGTAAATCCATTTTTGTGAAAAGCGAAATTTTCATTGTATTTTTTCCCCTTCAAGGGGCAGAATTTGAGTGTTGCGTTCCAAATGTTAACTCACTCAAGGACCCGCATTAATAGCTGCGTAAGTTTCGTATAGCGTTGTCGTCGGCAACGCTATACAACACGTATGCAGCTATTGATGCGTGGTCCCTATTTATCCCAAATTTCTTGTGGACAGAATGGCGTCAGGTCTGAAGTCTTTCACATCGCAGTAGTGCTCCTGTGGCTTATGCATTGACTAGAACCTTCTACATGAGTTTATGGTGGCCTAAGAGCTCCAGGTAGTTTGCCCTTTTAGTTCCTTCCTTTCTTTCTTAACCCATTCAGCCCTGACGCACTACAGCAGGAGATGGGTCGACCATGATAATTCAAGGGTAGTGCCAGATTAGTCTGTCGCCGCGAAGCTAACCTGGCACTGCCCTTGAATTATCATGGTCGATCCATCTCCTGCAAATGGTGCATAGTCGTTAGATGACGCCTCCAAAATTTGAGAAATACGTGCGTCGGGCTGAATGAGTTAATATTTCTGTTGTTTAGTGCTGCGCCACGACTCCTACACGTTTTTAACATAGCAGGAAATCCAAGCGCTGTTCCTTGGTCTACGAGCTAATGCTGATTACGCGCTAGACAACACTCAAAAGAAAGCGCCAATAATTTGTGTAATTTGATTTTATAGCATGTCAAAAAACACTCCTAAAAAAATTAGACCGCCGAAAACTTTTGAAACAACCGCAGAACGCATAAAGAAATTAAAAAGTTGAACGAGTGACATATATTTTCCGGTTGAATAAATCTTGTTAGGCCTACTTGATGTTCGTTTTGCATTCCTCAGAGAGATTTCATAGTATGTATGAGGAAATGCAAAGTTTTTTCCCATTGTTTTACGACGATAGGCGTTTTTTGTTTGTTTTGATTAATATTTTTGGATAACACCCTTTTTCAAACTACACATACAAACACGTACACAATTTGCAACTACTGTTGTGATCCTTATTTTCAACGTTTGTGCGTTTTGAAGAATTGCTCTGAATAAAATTTATACACGTGTCTAGATTATTGGTTTTACAGTAATATCACAGTCAGTAGGAAAACAAACTGAGAAACAGCAAAATCGCCATGCTTTTTCTGACAGAAAAAGACACGTTTCAGTTCAAAAACATACGTGCCCAGTGAATGAGTGCCCACTTTTGTTTGATAAAGACTATGTAACACAGCCCCAACAGCAGCAAGTGTCCCACAAGTTTCAACATCAGAGGTAAATGAAAACAGTGCGTGGAGGACTGAGAGGCGACATTTTTTAAAAGTGTCAGGAAGTCTTCCTGTGATCAAACACCTTAAGAACTCGTTTACTTTACCCCTTTGGGTATCGGTAGCGGTTTTAGTCGCGAGGATTCCTACAGGGATAAAACTGCACCCAAAATGGCGGTCGTTCAGTTTTTGTTCGCAGTATATTTATTACGACCGCTGAGTCATTCTAGGCCATCACAGAGCACACGCACTGATATTTGTTTGAACTGTCTCCGATCCGTTTTTATGCCCAGAGCCAATCTTAGGCGCATACTTTTCTTCTTGAAGTGCAAAGAAAAACAAAATATGACTCGAAACATGCTGCTCCCGAAACAAAGTTTCCAGACGGTCTAATAACCAATTTCGGAGTCATTCATCAACTGTAGACAAACCAATGAAACTCCACCCAGGGCAGAAGGATGGAACTGTACCCTACCCCTCACTGTCATCGTCCCTCCCTTTTCCCTAAGATACGAATCTTTCTATTCTCTAGGCGCCCTCAATCCAACCTCCTCTTTGACAGTTTGTCCCTACTCAGTCAAACGCCTAAAAATAAAAATAAAATAAAAAAAAGAAAAGAAAAGAATACAAAACAAAACAATGCAAAATAAAAGAAAAAGTTAATAAAATAAATAAATAAAATAAATAAAATAAATAAAATAAATAAAATAAAATATAAACATTTAGAGCAAACAGTATACGCCAAGTGTGTACAACAAGAATGTACGATAAAATAAACTACTAGAAATTAAAATTAAAAGAAAAATGAAATGAAATGAAATAAAATAAAATAAATATTGAGAGCGAAACAGTGAATGTTAAGAATATAATTTTTAAAAAAAACAAAGAAACACGCACCGAAATAACAAGGACAAAACAGTTAAAACTGTTTTAAACAGTTTTAACTGTTTTGCCCTTGTTATTTCGAAACGTGTTTCTTATTTCGTTGGTAACATGCATCGTCCTTGTCAATCAAAAGACCTCCTTTCTTTCTCATTTATTTACAGTCAAGTCGTGAATGTTGCTGGAAACATGCAATCCCCGTCTGAGCTCTTCCATCTCCTCCACTGCCACTTTTTGTCCCCCGTCTCGAAACAAGCAAAACTGAGCACCCCGTACTTTATTGATTCTGACGCGGAAATAAATACCGCCAAGTCTAGAATCAATCTTTGATGCAGCACGCATACGGACTTGTGTCATTTTCAGAAAATGCAGCCAGCAGACAGACAGGTCACAAGCCGGTGAACCGGGTTCCTGCATGCTAGCAGGGAGAGCAAATCTACAATGGAGTGGGAAGGAAACATGAGGAGGCGAGAGGCGCAGGGTGCATGTATATGTGACAGTCTGGCCAGTCACTTTACAATAATTATACACAAGTTTGTGTTACACCTTCTGCAGCCAAACCATGTGCTCGTATAGGCCGTTTGACATCGGAGCACACAAAATTGTCCGCAAGTATCTTTGCAATAAAACACTTTTCCAGCCCAGTCCTATATCATTCAGTGCCAACTAACCTAATGAGATTTTGCTTTCCAGAAACTGGAACAATGTGCCATGTACAGCCGCAAACAAGCGGAATTTCTTCATGAAATGTCTCATTTTACATATATAAATGTGTCCCAGATGTATTCAACCAAGCATAACAAACATCTACTTTCACGTGAATAAGTACGTTGTGACCACGTTTTCAAACCTGAAACAGCTCAGGCATACATGAAGTGTACATGATTGACGTCGATATTGAAATCTGTTATGATATTTGAAATGTCTTTTCACCAAAGTTTAACAATTGTACAGCAAAATCAACAAATCATAGGAGTTAAGTAAAAATAGTCCATATTAGGCCAATGGATACTAAATGACATTTGTTTTTAACCATTTGTACCCTAAAGCCGGCTTCTTCGAATTTTGGGGTCGTCCTATAAAGATTGCATTACAATCCATGACAGTTCAACGATGGTGCCAGAATAGCTTGGCGCCCTTAGGCGCCAAGCTATTTTGGTATCACCCTTGAACTATCATGGTCGATCCATATCTAGTTATGGTGTGTCCGGGTTAAATGAGTAAAAGTGGTACGGAAACGTGTTTCTTTGCATGTATCCAACGGCTTACATTACCATTTTCACGCTCGATTCTTTCCCTGCAACTGGTACCAGGTTGTGTTTCTGGCATCTTTGTTCATTCACCGCCAAAGAACCTCATCCGTCAGAGGAATATAGATGCAAAGTAGTTTCAGCAAGAGGCATAGATCGTCATGAGTCCCCGCAAGTGCGAGGGCTCATGAGGATCTATACCTCTTGCAGGTTTTGTTGTTGGTGTTTTTGTTTGTTGGTAGTGCATTTTTAATGTTCATTTCTTTTAGGTTATTTACGAATAAAGTGTCTGCTGTGTAGGCCAATGACAATTTATGATTTTGGTCTAGACATATTTTTACATTTACATTTAAGCAAATTGTCATCTTTGTTATTCGGCAGTGAACGGGTTAATCAACACACGGGGAAATGAATTCGAATAATTGATTATTCAAATATCGTCCAAGATCCGCTTTTGCGTACGTAATAAAACTCTTAATCTGATTAAGCCTGTCAGTGCCAGCTGAAGCAGCTTCTGCATTGATGTCCGTTCTTTGAACACCCAAAAACCCTCGTTGTCCCAAGAACATGGCTTCAAAGTGGTGTCAGCAAGAGGCATAGATCCTCATGAGCCCCCGCAACTGCGGGGTCTCATGAGGATCTATACCTCTTGCAGTTGGGTGTGTTGAAATTTTCTCGGCACTGAACGGATTAACCCATAATTATAAGCCTAGCGTCTCCATATGACGACGCCTCTTTTTGGGCTACTACGTCACCCGAAAACAAACAAACAAACAAAAACAAAAAATACGACAAATAACTAGTATCAATGCTTCTAATATTATATTTGCTCTAAGAATAAACTAAAAATTCAAAAATTAAAAAAAATCTGGCATAAATGGATTAAAATAGCGGCGGCATTTGCAAGCACAAGCCTATTTTCAGCAATCTGCTTCATGCTGCGATAGAGAAGACTTGCGTGTTTGAGGCGTTAAGGGGCTGTAACAGGACACGCAACATCCCGTGATATAAAGTGCGCATGTGCAAATACTGAACAGGAAATAATAGGAATAACGAAATCCCATGCTTTGACCTTGTCTCGCCTAGAGTACAATGGGGGAGGATTTAATCGTGGCACTGTGGTAATAAGAGAAAAAATTCAGCAGTGGCTGCTCGGCGAACATATCTTTGTTTAAAATGAGTGTGTACCTTTGAAATCGTGCGTATTGACTTCGAATGGAAAAATGGAATGAACTAAACTAGAATAAAATAGAAAAAAATAAATAGAATAACTCAGAATAAAATAAAATTAAAAAAATGAAATAGAATAAATAGAATACAACATAATAGAATAAATTAAATAAAACACAATTAAACCGTAAACAAATGTCACACTATTTCTGCAAGTTTTTGTCTCTATAAATAGCATAATAGCATAATATGCTTACCCAAAAACCCACGAAAAAAAAAAAAACCACATTTTCCCTTGTATTTCGCGACCTTTTTGTCATGACAGTACAATAATACACGGATGTCAAATCCATGACCTGGGCAAACGTTTTTATGATGGCAAATGTTGTGAACTGGATGGACATCCAGCTGTTTGTGTTTCTTTGCGATATCGAACCTTACCGTTTTTCCTTGAGTGCTCGTCTGTGATTCTGGAATTTCGGGTTCCTTGTCGTAAGGTCCAAAATCACAGACTAGCACACATAGCCTAACATTTCAACAAACCTTTACCACTTCCTACACATAGTTTTGCTGACAACACTTAAAAAAGAACCGGTCTTTTTACCCCTGTCTTTCTGTTTAACTCATTCAGCCCGACGCACATATTTCCCACATTTTGGAGGCGTCATCTAACGACTATGCACCTGTTGCAGGGGATGGATCGACCATGATAATTCAAGGGTAGTGCCAGATTAGCTTGGCGCCGACAGGCTGTAGTGCGTCAGGGCTGAATGGGTTAAGCGACTGTTTGTCTGTGACCATCTTGTTGTGTTTGAGCGCGTGCGTGCATGCATGCAAATGCCTCCGCGTATTGTTGGGCATGCCTGACCATTTCAAAATCACTTGCCTGGATCGTTCTGGCGTCGTGATCATTTGAATGGACATGCATCCTGGGAAAGGACATAAACATCTGTAGACGTAACCCGGGTGATATCCTCAAAATGAGAATGCTAATAGGGTCAATCTGTACAGAAAAACAAATAATTTTTGTAGCCCCTGCACAGAGCAAAGCCTATGAAAGTCTATACCACTCGTTCGTGACATAGTAACTGTAAAAAGGCGGTTGATATTCTCCAATTGAAATCTCCTCCGGTCGTAGAATAAAAGCAGGATGACCTTCTCTGTTTAAAGAGCACACACGTAAATAGGACAGACCCATGAGAGCAGGAAGCAAAGGACTTCAGACGCGCAAAGCAGTTTGCTTGATGTCATGTAGGACTTTATGTTTTCCGGCATACGGTAGAAACTGGATGGTAACGGGTTCAATGCAGCACTTGTCTCGCTGCAGGCAAAAACGTTCAGTGACGTGAAAATAACTTTCATTTCTGGCGCCACCCACGGAAGATGAATCTCTTCGTGATAGCTCAAGTACAGGCGCCAAGCCGATCAGGCACTCCGGATGAGCTGTCATGTTCTGCCCTTACAAAGTTTGTGAAGGCGAAAAACAGCATGTTAATTTGTTTTAGTGAATAACGAAGTTTTTCATTGTTTTTACAATTCCTCCAGAACGCATGCACTCTCTGCGATTTTTACCTACTTGCTGACAAGAGATGATTATGCAGTTTCAAAGATAAGACTCCGGGGGCGTATGGTTAAAAAAAGGAGAGGGAGGCGACGAAAAAGAGAGTGAAAGAGAGCTGGCCAGCAAGTTACATGTTATCAGGCCGACTTTGGCCGCAAGTTGGTCCTGGGCAACTTGCAGCCGACGTCGGCCCGTCGATTTGTTTTATGACTGGGATGACCGAGCTCGGTAAAGCTTTATTGGCACGGACTGCAGGGCGGTTGCTTTATGCTGGCGGATCACCCGCGATTCCCGAGACCCTTCTAGCAGTAACTGCACCGCAATCCCGTGTTCGTGCCCCTCAGAACGGAAAACGTGCCCGCCCGTCTCTGCCAAGGACAAACAAAACGAGCAATGGCGTCACTGAGGTTTGGCCCACAATCTCATCTGGCTGGCGCCATCGCCTGAGAGGCGACAAAAGTGCAGTTTAAGTGAATTCCGTGGTAAATGTGGGGCTGGATCACTGAAATGGGCTTAAACGTGTAAATAAAGAGAAATCGACCCACAGGGTGCAATCGGTCGCGATCTTATTATTTTCTTGCTGACCTGAGTAGACCCGCAGCTGGAGCGGAGCGGAGCGGCGGTGCGGCAAAGTACGCTTCTAATTAAGTTGGTGGACAGCAGGTCATCATGGCTAGAGCCACAATGCCAACGTGAAGGCAAAAGACAGCAATGCAATGAAAATCTAGCTTTTCCTAGAAATGGACTTAATAATATCTTCTGCCTTCAAAGGGCGGTACAATTTCAGTAAAGTACGATGGTAAGCAAAGTGTTTTGATTGACCTGAGCGCGTTATGCCAGAAGGAACACTCATTTTGCTTACAATTCTAGACGCAAAGAGTCATATTTCAGAATAATCTGGTGAGTGCCACGTATGACACAATATTTCAGGGGCAGTGCCTAAGATGCTTGGCTCTTCTCAGCTGGGTGCCAAGTTAGTCAGTCACTACCCTTGAGATGTCACGGTTTATCCGTCTGACGCAGATGGTGCTGGAAACAAACAGATGAAAAGTACTAGATGATTTGTCTAAACAGTTTAACCCTTTGGCTGTCGGTAGCGCATTTTGTCGCGATGATTCCTGCGGAAATCATCGCGACAAAACGCGCTATCAACACGAAAGTGTTAAAGTTAGGCTCTGGTGTAGACGGAAATAGAAACCTCCTCCCCCCCCCCCCCCTCAACCGGCCTAAAATTCTCATTAAACTCCCAGTCTTCCCTGATGAACGATAAGAGACGTCTCCAAAACATACGTAGACGTTCCTAGACTAAACTCCTAAGGGACGAAGAGGCAACCTCTGCCCTCTGCTCCCGTCCAAACTGGAATTTCCCCGTCGTGGGATAAATACAGTTTTTTGACTTGACTTGAAAGTCCATTTTTGTGAAACGCGAGATTTCCATTGTAATACAATGACAATCTCGCTGTCCACAGCTTACAAACTTTTTGCCTTCATAAGGCAGAGTTTTCCAGAAGTGTAACGTCAATGATTTTCTGTTGACTACAATACTACAATAAAAACTTTTCTTGCTTAACGACGAAGTACAATTAGTCAAAGATCAAACTGACGGCAAAACTGTGCCGGAAGGAAGATAAGAGCTGTCCAAAAGGACGATGTCATTGAGTTCCGGGGAAAAACTGGGGACCCAGTCGGTAATGATCTAATTATTTCCTGCCAGGCTCAAGCGGACTGACCGCAGGACTAAGCGAGAAATCAAACCCCGCCTCGATCGAATGTGTCAACACATGGATCGCCAGCGTACGTCTAATAGACGTAGGAGACTGAATCACTTGCTGATGCTGGTGGACTTCGGAAAGGTTGCGAGCGTTCGAACCGTATGCACAGCAGGAAAAAAAAGTGACCGTGAACGTTCAAGGGTTGTGCCAGACAAGCTTTGCGCCTTAAGGCGCAAAGCTTGTCTGGTACAACCTTTGAACCATCTCGGTCGTTCCATCTCCAGGACTGGTATGTAGTCTTCAATGGACGGCGGCACCAAGCTATTCTGGCACGATTTACTTCTTGCTGTTGGTTGTCGTTCTATCTCCTGAAGGGGTATGCAGTCTTTAGAGGACGTGTCCCAAATGTGATAATTTCAGCCTTTGGGCTCTGTGTTTCGTTAAATGGTTGAAGGAAAAATTACACCTACTGCTAATCGTTGCTATGTGCTCAGCAGCGTGCAGCATCATTCCGGCTTTGGCGACAAAAGAACGTAAAATGAAAAACACCCACTAGTTAAACAGCTTAAACATCGGTATGACTACGGCACTGCGACAAATAGGCCAGAAAACTTATTGAAGGCCCACTACCGCCATAACTATTGAAAGATACAATTCTGAGACAGATGTTTATGAAACGCTACATACAGGTCTAGCTATGGTTCATTTAGACACAGGACAATCCAGTCCAGCACACGTCGTCATTATATCAAGTAACCTGACAATGACTCCATATCAAAGCGAGAAACAGCTAAAAATAGACTGACACGCTAACGGCAGCGCAGAAAAATATAAGTGCGATTACGCGTGTACTTTTGCTGCGTGTCCAAACTGCTGTTAAAGTTCATTAGGTGTGTCGACAAGGCCATTAGGTGTGTCGACAAGGCATAACAAACACAAATGGTGCTGAAATGCGTCTTCAGATTTATGCGTAATGGTACTTTAATTGCAAGGAAGGCGAATCCAGTTTTCCGTTGGGGAGAAGAAGCCAAATATGTTACGCGCAATAATATAGATAACAGCGCAATTCATGTTTCATGGTGCGCTTTTCTTTTCGTTGTAGCCCCATTTTTACGATGACAAATAAGCAGGAAAACAAATATGACAGGGGGTGGGGGTGGGGTGGGGATAGAAACGAGTGTAGAAAGGCATTGAATCCCTATGTCGATTTCGATAAGGTTTGAGTATAGAATCTGGCTCGACTGCCTTGCTTCCCGGCCTGTTATTACTGTACTAAAGTCAATTCTTCCTCCCGGCCTTACCCCCCCCCCCCCCCCAACCTCATCCCCTCCTCCACTCCCCTGCTGTCATCACCAACGCCATCCTGCGGTCTAGAAACGCCCTCTGACGTCAATATGGTCAGCGGAAAAGGTAACGAAATTACAGGAACGCCAACAGACGTGGCGGAATGATGAAAAGCACGTTTCTGTCCCGCCACTAGCTAATGATAGTGAAACGGGGACAGTGTATTTGCCCTGTGGTTGTGTTGACCGAGTCTGTTCGGCCATGGTCCATCAGCTAGAGGAATAGATTCTCATGAACCCCTGCGTTCGCAGGGGTTCATGAGAATCCATGGCTCTTGTTGACATGCAGTCTCTGGCCGCTGTTTTAACTGCGCTGACCCGTATGACTCTGCAATGGTCTGTCTCGTCTTCATTCATGAGACAAACTTCGTTTATGTCTGATGTTTCATTCATGGGACATTTTTTGTTTTTGTAAGATTTGTAAAAGGCATAGATACACATTAGCTCCTGCAACTGCAGGGCCATATGCGAATCCACACGTCTTGGTGATCTGTTGCCGGCCGCTCTTTCAATGCGATCACTAAGTGTCTGGAAAAGTCAATCTCTGGCATGCTACTCAGCCCTTTCTTAAAAAAACTGAAAGGTCCAAATTAAGTCAAAGTACATTACATACTTGGTTTGTTATCAGTGCCGACCCCTTGTAATTTAACGATTTTACGACCAATCACTGTCTTCAGTTGAACGTCACAAGAAAGGTCCAGAATGCCTAGAGTTTTCGCTGCCCTGCTTCGAGGGAATTGATGTGTAACAAGTGACTTTACTTACTGTTTGGACCAGTTACATCCGATCTGAACGACAGTACAATTTTCCTTTTTTGTGCAATAGCGGATTTCCCACTTTACTGAACACCACCCATCTGCAAGAGGTATAGATCCTCATGAGCCCCCGCAGTTGCGGGGGGCTCATGGGGATCAATGCCTCTTGCTGAAACCACTTTGTGCGGACCCATGTTCCTTTTACAGCTGCGGATCTATGCTTTTTGCTGAAACAATTTTGTATCTTTGCTCCTTCCATTGCTAGGAATCTTTGACGTTGAATTCACAATGATTTAAAAAAGACACAACTTGCGTGCACTGGCAGTGACGGAGTTAAGATCTTATAGGGCAGAATGAACTGGAGCTACTCACGTCGTTGATCAATCTCCCGATGCCGTATAAAGATCTCAGAATGGGGAGGTCCTAACATGTGAGCGGTTCTGGAAGTTGAGAGAGTTACCCCATTCAGCCCTGACGCACTACAGCAGGAGATGGGTCGACCATGATCATATAAGGGTAGTGTCAGATTAGCTTGGCGCCTGTCGGCGCCAAGCTAATCTGGCACTGCCCTTGAATAGTCATGGACGATCCATCTCCTGTAACTGGTGCATAGTCATTAGATGACGCCTCCAAAATTTGGGAAATACGGCCGTCGGGCTGAATGAGTTAAAGAAAGCGTCCAACTCCCACCCACAATTAATCCCACGGAGACTACACCTTATTTTCTTTGTCCTAATTTGTACCACGCACCTCTCGAATCATTGGAACCCAATGAGTTACTTGATCTGAGAAAGCCCGGCTAGGACTAATACAGTCCCATATTCAATACCTTAAATCTACAAGAGGCATACATTCACATTAGCCCCTGCAGGTGCTGAGGCTAATGTGAATGTATGCCTCCTGCGAGATGAAATCGATTCGTTTGTTCCTCAATTGGACGGCCTTATCTAAGGTTAGGCGCGCAACCTGCTGGACATATGGACATCGCCCTTTGTCACCAGTGTCGCAGATTTACAGGCACTTCTGCATCAGCAGGCGCAGGTGGGAATTTTTGTCTCCTGTGTGCCGATATCTGCTGTTTTGTTACCAAAATTTAAGGGTCTTATTTAGGGTTAGGCATATCATGCCAAGTAACATACTGGACACAGGGACACCGCTCTTAATCTTATTTCCGGGGTTGTCCATTAGATTTCCAATTGATCATTGAAATTTAGTGTCTCGCTTTAGTCTTAGACCAGGCGGAAAGGAAACATGATTAACGAACGCACAAACATCGAGGCCAGAAACTCTGCCTCTGACAACAGCGGAGATTCACCGTCTTGCTTAATAAACACAGGCATACATGAGTACAGGAAGAGGCTCAGACCCACACGCGCTTGGGAGTCTATGCCACTTGCAGTTGGGTGATTCTGGTCTTGCCCATAACGCACAAAGCTTGAGGCTACTGGACGGTGTCCACTTATTTGAAGAGTTCTTGTTTTGGTCAATCAGTCTGAGAGGTTGGATCAACACGTGGATGCCAAGTGAGCTAAAGATCGCCGGGCCGACGTCGGCCGCCGTTGGCCGGCGCACGCCTGTGCGCGGGCCAACGGAGGCCCACATCGGCCCGATGACCTTTACTCACTGGGTGGTTAGCTCCTGATTAAAACGCTAAGTAACAGTTTTGCTTAATTTATTTGCATTGCCAAGTGGAGTTTGCATTTCGGTGAAGATTGAATCCGCACTGCTAAAAAGATCAGCGTCGTTTTACTGTGGGAGAACAACAGAGGTTCCGTTTTCATCGAACGACTCCCAACACCGAACAAGAGCGGAGGCATAGCTCGTACCATAAGCACAGACAACATTCCGAACATCTCCAAGAGGTATAGATCCTCATGAGACCGGAGGGTTCATGAGGATCTATGCCTTTTGGAGACGGGTTCGGAGTGTTGTCTATGTTGCTGGAACACACTGGTTATCAGCCGTGACTTCGCTCTCGTTCGTTCTGGGTAGTCGTTTGGCGTAAACTCAACCTCACCAAAAACGCAGCGCCCATGGTTAACACATTGATACGCGGCGTTATGCCGCGTAACCGGATGCGGCACGTCTCGCATGTAATATGTTCCATTTAGTCAGCGCACACTTGCGCTAGTATTTGTGTTAGTGGACAACGAGTGTATCAGTTAGTGGACAGCTTCAGGTCAGTGGTATCATGATTGGTGATGTAACTGCTCTGAAGGACAACTAATTTCTACACAACGTCCAAATATGGATGGTGATCATCGCATACAGCTAACACATTGACTCATTTGCGGCCAGTCGCATCCAGATGCGCGGCTTATGCCGCGCATCCAGATGTGGCTGGCCGCGAATGAGTTAAGCTCTAGGTTCGCAATTACCAAACTCGAAAGTTGCCCCTAAAGACTACATTACGACATAGTAGATAGTTCAGCCATGGTAGTGCAAGGGTGGTGTCAGGATAGCTTGGCGCCTCTTGGCGCCTAGCTATTCTGGTGCCACACTTGAACTAAATTTATAATGGTTGATTCATTTCTCCTTGCAATGTGACGAGGTTGAAAACGTCTATGCTCTTAGCGATCTCTTCTGGTATCTTCTACAGTTAATACATGAATGGAATAAAAGACTATCAGATGTCAAGAATTACAGACTGTTTTAGTACACACTTCTTGTTCTGACAACATGGGATAACAACGTTCTGGCCATAGCACAGGTGGAGAAAACCGAAGTTATGGCAATTATGACAAAAGTTGTGCCCCTGACTCGGTGCGTCAATAGCTTTAGTATTCTATACCGATGACACTCCTAGTCAGGGGCACAACTCTTCATATGACTGCCAGAACTTCGGTTTTCTCCCCCTGTGGCCATAGTTTCATATCAAAGTAACGCCAGAAAGAAAAATAGTCATACTATTATCCTACGCGTATTATCCACCCAAAACGCCGTACCCCAAGCAAGTTATATATAATTATATATATATATATATATATATATATATATATATAATTTCTTGTTATTTTCCCAACGTCTGGCAGACCAATCATCCTAGCAAAGGATGCAAACGGTCGTAACCCTGGCACTGCCCTTGAATTATCATGGTCGATCCATCTCCTGCAACTGGTGTAAAGTCATCAGATGACGCCTCCAAATTTGGGAAATACGGCCTTCGTGTTGAATGAGATATTCAGTCGCCGTTATCACGTGCATGCGTACGACTGGGTCGGCGCGAAGAACAAACAGGATGAGAACAAAGTCCATGCTAACAAGGGGAGTGCCAGGCATGTAAAATGCAAAATAAATCGGAAGAAAAAGGAAACACATGAGAATTGACACTAACAAAACAATTAAACTGTCAGTTTATTGAATTTTACAGTTGCTCTTCTGGCAAATGAGAGATAAACAGTGAACTGTTTAATGTCCATGTGTCCGTATTGAGGAAAAACATAAACTCGAAAAATCAGTAAATTGTGGAGTTATTAACTCAATCAGCCTGACGGCCTTATTTCCCAAATTTTGGAGGCGGCATCTAATGACTGTGCGCCAGTTGCAGGAGATGGATCGACCATGATAATTCAAGGGCAGTGCCAGGTTAGCTTGGCGCCGACAGGCGCCAAGCTAATCTGGCACTACCCTTGAATTATCATGGTCCATCCATCTCCTGCTGTAGTGCGTCAGGGCTGAATGGGTTAAACAAATTTCCAATAATAACAGCAACACGCAATTACAAGGTAACTTATAAACTGTGCTGAACTTTTCCTTTCTAATCGTGTTTCTCCTTTGTTCGCATTTTCGTAAGACGAGAAAGGTCCACGTATGTGTCATGCATGCTGAGGAGCAAAAGAAAAGTGTTTGCCGATGATCCCGAAAATATCGCATTTGCTTTGCTCGTCACTGTAGCTATTACGAGATATTGACAGTTACCAGTCTGAGCGCGAGTGGAGTTATTCGATTTTGCACCTAATCTAATCTAAAAGGGTGATCGCCGAGCGTACAAAACGAAAAAAAAAAAAATCCCCACCGAAGAAAAAAAATCACACTTAGACCTTATCATTCGGAATACACCAGTGTGTGATATATGTTTGACTAAAATAGTTCAAGGGTAGTGCCAGAATAACTTGGCGCCTCTAGGCGCCAAGCTATTCTGGCACCACCCTTGAACTAAAACCATTGGTAAGTACTATAATGTAGCTTGCATATGTCAGTGTACACATTTGAAGCTTTTAACCTCAGTACGATATGAGTTAGAAAGGACAAGCACAGCACAATCTATAAATGGTGTGTTGTACTTGTCCTTTCTGTTCGTGTCGCTTCCTTTGTCAGGAAATGTTTTTGATTTCCACCTACGGTAGCTGTCTAACCTTCGGACACAGACGTCCACACAAACCCACGGGGGTTTCCTGACCTTTATCTGCCCAGTAAGCGAAAGATTATCAGCCCGACTTCGGCCCGATGTTCTTCGCATACAGGGTACTTGCAAGAGTATTCTGAGACCCTAGATACCTTTCTGAGTATGTAGACTGAGGACACAAAGCGACATAGGCGGAATCGTTGAAAACACTTGAGTGTTTCTAGCCATCTGGCTGTCGGTAGCGTGTTTTTTTTTAAGGTGATTCCTACAGGACCTACAGGAATCACCTCGACAAAAACCGCTACCGACACCCAAAGGGCTCATGACGTCAGTGATGTCGCATTTTTGGGATGGTCATTACACATGGTGCAGGTCAGCCGAATAAAGCGGCCGCTATCTGTTGGCCATACAGTGACCCTATTTTATCTGTGTGGGTACTCCTGAAAGCGATTCTCGCAACAGTCTTGACCAATCATAATCGAGTAGTGTTTTAGCGTATCAGGTTGCGAGCAAGAGTGCTAAAAGTTGAAATATAAAAGTTTAAAAATAAAATTGCGTGTCTCCATACGGCACGACACGAAGTACGGCAGATATAGATAATCTAAAAGGTAAAGCGGGCTTATAAGGTTAAGAGCAGGCGAAGTGAAAGCCTAAATCTTTGTCCTGCGTCTGAGAAAGACGTAGGTTGCAGATCTACAATCGCTGACAGACTAACAATCATAAGGGCGCTTGACGTACCGACCTGAAGTCGACGATTTTTCTTGTCTTCAATCCATTCCAGCGTAAGATATTGAGTGGACCCGGGAAAGTGGGAGGGAACCTCATGACCAGACTGACCCAGCTATCGGGCGTCGGACATCTCTCCTCGACGTGAGTTCTGACAGAAAGAACATTGACTAGAGGTACGATGGCCACGCGTCCATCACCGTCTGATCTTTCAGATGACCTAATCCGCCGAACAAAAAAACAAACAAACAAACAAACAAAAAACCCAATGGCACATATATGATAATCAGCAAGAAGACAGATCCTCGTGAGCCCGCGTACTGCGTGGGCTCACGAGGATCTATGTCTCTTGCAATTGTCTGGGGGTCGCCGTGTCCCAGTAGTAAAGGGACAAACCCTTTCAGTGCCAGTGGAGGAAGAAGGTCTTTCTGAAGTCTTTGTTAATTCAATGCCAACGCCGCAGCAGCCCAAGGGGCATGGATACGAAGCTGTGCCAGGAAGGGGCATAGATCCTCTGGAACCCCGCAACAGCTGAGGCTCACCACGATCTGTGTCTCTTGCGGTTGGATTGTGTTAATTTTTCAGTGAAGGGGCTGAAGGCTTGAGATGGACAGCAACTGATGGAAGTTCAGGATGAAGCCTGAAGCCGCCTTGCTAGCGCAATTAAGGGTAAACACTGTAGGCGGGGCTGGACCCTTGAGGGTTTTCACTCGGGCTAACACGTGTTATCAGCCAACAGTTTCCGTTCTCCTCAGCAAAAAGATCCTACTGGGCAGAAGCTCTTCATGATCTGCTACACACGCTGATGCTCTTTACATCTACGTTTCTTGATCGGATGAGATCAAGCAGGCTTAACGTCTACGGTGGTACAGCAAATCCTTTCGATTTCTTCAACAGGACTTGTCAAAAGGACAGGACAATGCGATGGTAGACCCGGTTCTGCTCTTTCTCCACCTAGGCCCTACCCATCTGCAAGACGCACAGATTTTCCTGATCCCCAGCCACGGAAAAAGCTGTACCTCTTGCTGCTGCGTCTCTGTCACCATTTACCTACTTATACATCTCCCTCTACGTCAGGGAAAATCTTCGGCGTGTTAACCCCCAGATAGGACAGCTTTCTCGCCGTCTCCAAGAGGCATAAACAAACCTTATGCCTCTTGCCGGTATACGTCTCTGTCACCATTTACTTCCTCAATCGTCAACTCCTCCGTCGGAGAGAGACTCAGGTGTGTTAACCCTGCGGCTGAATAACGGTCCCGACACCGTCTCAGATCGCTAATCCAAAGTCGTGATGGGGAAGCCTCCTTCAAGTCCGGTCTGTGTAAACCCGTCAGTATCCAGGACAAAGAGTCGATCAGATTTTGTCGACCTACTCGTTTTGATAGTGTCTCTTACTCGACCCTCTCATTATTGACAGCATGATTGTATATGATTGTGCCCAGTTAATTACCGCCCGGGAGAAGGTAGGGGCCACGGGCAGTGTCTGGAGCCTTAACAACTCGATTTCGTCGACGTCTTCTTCTTTTTTTCTCAATCACTACTCAGATGAGGGCGCGACTCGAATTAAATTACACTTTGAATGAAACACTGGGCTGCGTTGACGTGCCGTTGGCAATGATGGGTCGAACGTGATTGTCTGAGTTTGGCGCTTGTGATGGGGTCCAGTTCATTAAAGTCGTGATGGGCCGAAGACAGCGTCAGGCTTTAGCTACTCGGTTTAACCCCTTCCCTGCAGAAAAAAGTTGAACGCAATCCAACTGCAAGAGACATAGATCTTCATATGCGGGGGCGCATGAAGATCGATGCCTCTTACTGACGCCATTTTGTATTCATGTTCTTTGGACGGTTAGTGTTCTTTCGACTTGAATTAAGAAAGATTTACAAAAATATCTGCGTCCGATGGCAGGGAAAGAGTTACCAATTTTGATTCACAACTGGGTAGAATAGATATGTTGGTAAGTGTCCACATGACCATCATCTGTCGGTGATGATGGGAGCACAATGATCTTTTAAAAGGTATGTCAGATTTGGTGGTTAGAGTGTGTCAAGTAACTCGAACCGACACTTTGAATGAGAGTCTGGGACCGTGGCGTTCATGTTCAAGAGCAGTATCAGTTGGTGACCATGATTGTTCAAGGGTAGCGTTAGATTAACTGGTAAGCGCCTTAGATCTTAGTACATGAAACTCAGAGCCCCACTTATTAGAACGTTTATTGATTTAATTTATATATGTTGAGCTGCTCTCTGGTAACACGCATCCCTCATGTAACCGGCCAAAATGTTACTTCATGAGATCATGTATTCAAGAAAAGAAACCTTGGCTATGACCTAGTGAAAAAAACGTTACACGTTTAGGGCTTAGCATCTTCTGTCCACCACGAAAGTGATTTCAAAGACGTGTCACCAAAATAGGGTCTGAACAAGTTTTGACCCTAGCTGGATTTGAACCCGGGACCTTTTGATCGAGAGTCAAACGCTATGCCACCGAG
The DNA here is from genome assembly GCA_036245525.1 of Semisulcospira habei. Taxonomy (NCBI): domain Eukaryota; kingdom Metazoa; phylum Mollusca; class Gastropoda; family Semisulcospiridae; genus Semisulcospira; species Semisulcospira habei. Next base: position 90,032,627 of record BTPG01000005.1, on the reverse strand, counting down.
TCACCCAGCTCTCCATTACCTAGTGTAGATGGTTCGGCCATGATAATTCAGGGGTAGTGACAGATGTGCTTGGCGCCTGAACGACCACGGGCGAGTCAGTGAGGCGCTGAGCTGCCCAGGACATCACCCTTGAACGGCTATGGTCGATATAAGTATACCTCCGACGCGTAGCGCGATCGGACAAGGTACGGAAGGTTCTGTCTTTTCAGACCGATGTTCCAAATGGGCTGTTGAGACTGACAGCCTAGTGCTTGATCATGTCCTGTTAATGGTGTCAAGATGAAAGCCCCTAGATTGAATTGTCAGCACGCAGACACCTCCATGTCTGGTCTAAACGTCTTCATGTCTCGTGCAAATAAACTTTGATCGAGGGTCAATGTCTTTCCGGGGGGCAGTCATGACATCAGAGGCAAAGACTAACTCAGGTTTGGCCAGCCTCCATGGCCTAACCCCTTCACTGTCGAAAACAAAATTTAAAAAATGAAACTGCAAGAGGCATAGAACCTCATGAGCCCCCGCAGTTGCATGAGGTTCTATACCTCTTGCAGGTCATCATTTACACCCACATGTTTCTTGCACGGATAAGGTTTCAATGTCAACACCGACCATGTCAACACCGACACTACCACAGGATATAGATAGGCCAGCATAGTTCAATGGTGATGCCGGAATGGCTTGGCGTCACTTGGAGTCTAAAACTATCATGATCGGTCTATCTTTCTTAAAACTGGTTTGTAGTGGTCAGATGGCCGAAACCAAACTGTTTTTTGGTGGTAAATGCCGACCGTAGGGATTAGCGTGGTCTGCTCCAAGGATATAAAAGACAGTAAGTCCATTTTTGTGAAAAGCGATATTTTCGTTGCATTGACTGAAGTGAAAATATCATTTTTAACAAAATTAGACATACTGTCTTTGTCTGCCTAGGGAAGTAATATTTTAACTTGTATTAAAATGGACATGGGCAGAATTACCTTTGATTTCCCTTGCCCCATCTCTTGCCAACGTCTAACAAGGAGGAAGTTGGGCGACCGGGTAAGTGGGCGGATTCGTTTAACCCCTTGACTGCCAGTGGACGCTGATTTCGTGTCTAGAAACAACTGCACGTGGACCGACATTCGTGTGAAAAATACAAATGAAATCGAGCTAAACATGGGCACAAAGAATACAGAACTTACAAGAGACATAAATCCTCATGAGCGCCCGCGACTGCGGGGCTCTTGAGGTTTTATGTCTTTTGCAGATGAGTAGCACGCGTTTGCCTTGCCCCTCCCCTCCCCCGGCAGTTAAGGGTTCATATAGTGGACTGTGCGCATCCGGGCCGGGGCTTCCCGCAGGTGGCACGCCCACAACCTCCGATGTAGCCCGTCGTTTTCTTGGCTCACGCCCAATCCTCAAACTGAGTAAAAACACAAATAGCGTACACACAGCCGAGATGTAAGCGAACTCAGACACAACTTAGGAATGTGGGTATTCAGACACGTGGTTTTCCAGACTTCGTGGTAATTTCTAACGCATTGGAGAATCATATAAAATGTTCTGCACTTTAAAGTATATTTTCTACTTTTGTGAGCGTATATATTACGAACAATTTTGCTTTGTAGAAAGCCCTTCAGTTTTCCGGCCGGCTTCATTCCGATAACCCTTGTGTCTCGAGCCATAAAGTGTAGCCTCATGCGGGTGTTGTCTTGTTTGACTGATGGCGACTGGGATGGATATTACACGATTCATTTTCAATGTGCACTCCCGCGTGCCTAGCTTATACATCTAGTCACTCAGTACATTTTGATCTGCAAGAGGTATAAATTCACATGATCCCCTGCTGCCGCAGGGGCTCATGAGAATATATACCTCTTGCAGGCAGAGCGGATAGGACTCATTAAACAGAGTTTTAAGTCAAGCAATATGCCGCGCCTTCGCCCTCGTAACTTATCCCGGTGGTGTAGACATCCGGAATGTAATAGTATCTGGAGATTTAACATGTCACAATACGTGAGATGCGTTAAAACGTATGATGAATCACTAAGCGAGGGGAATCCCATGGTGGAAATGGGAAAAAGCATCGAAAAGGATGAAAACACGTTTTTTAACAACTTGATTATATCATGAGGGGAAACTGGGGTTGCATTCCCCAGGGAAAAGGCTATAAACGGATGGTTAGATCAATATATAAAGAAACAATCCCGTTTGTTAGGCTTTTAGGTAAGCTGTCTCCATCTATTGAGCTATATTCGTCTTCCTGGTCAATCCATTTGCCACATCTTGCACGCAAAATACAACTTTTAAGACGTTCTTTTGTACAGGACTAACCGATCATAATCGTTTTCTTTATTATTTGCAGAGCAGACGAATACATATAAAATCACGCACTACCTGTAAAATGTCATGGTAAGATGTTAAGGTCAGTCTATTTCTTGCGATCCTGTGTTCAAAGAAGACTAGAATAAGTGCTAATCCACTTGGGTCGCAACGTTGAAATATTACTTATCTACGCACCTGACCCTGAAATCTGGCTCTTCCACGCACCTCCCTAAAAAAAAAATACTACAGTCGATTTTGCTTATAGCATGGTCGGATATAACAAAAGCCGCATATAACCACACTTTTGCAGAGGTCGCTATAAAATTCTTTATGTTTAAATTACTTCGCCTTCGACGAAAAAGTGGGTCCCCTGGCGATCTGTTACATCCGAAGTATACAGTACTACGCTGAGGTCGCCATCGTCCCAGATCATCACGCGGATCAGACTTAGTGTGCATGGAGCCAACAAGCCATCTCCAAAAATGCATAGATCCTCATGAGTCCCCGCAACTTGTTGGACTCATGAGAATCTGTGTCGTCTGCCGATGAAATATGAGGATCTGTGCGTCTTGCAAGTTGCAAGGCCTTGCTTTACACCATCGACAAAAACACTTGAAGAACACAGTTGAAGACTACAGTAATTGCTGGACGTTCGTTGACTCTCGCTCGATGGTAAGAAGACAGTCCAGATGGAGCGAACCAATGGTGCCAAGATGCGTAGATTCTCATGAGTCCCCGCATTGCGGGGGCTCATGATAATCTACGCATTTTGCAGATGGAGTGAAATTCGCTCTTGTTGGTCCAGCTGTAAATTAAAACCCAAGGGTACAATTGCAGAGGTAATAGCTGGGTACTGCTCTTCTTTCGCTAAATGGTAACAAGGCAGAAGCGAAACGGTAATGAAGACATATGTGCGAACGCTGCTCCCAGAGCGGCCAACTCTTGTCCATCTTAGCCTGACGTGGTCTCTCTCGTGACCAACAGTAGAGTAGTTTTATCCGGGATTTCAGCCAACTAGGCCACAATGGTGTAAACAAAGACCGAAAGGTGAAAAGATGAGGGCTCACTGCATTTTTAAAGAGACAATTTGGTGCGATTTTTGTAAAATGTACTCGCAGAAGTCAGAAAGGTTTGAAAATATATACGCAAATTTTTCGTCGGAAACCTGAAGTGTGAAACCACCTTGAACAGGAGACCTTAGGCGATATTTAATTTTGTCAGAAACATTATGTCTTAGTTTCCCATGCTATCTATTTTGGCACACCGAAAAAGATGTTGAATCATTCTAAACAAAGCCACACAGACAAATAAACGACTATTCGTCCTATTATCATTTAAATAAAATATATTCAAATAATAACATTCTCCCAAGACCAACTAAAAAGGTCCTAGTTTCTGAACGTTTTGCAAAGCCTATAGAAGATGTAGAGACTGGTTTCAGCCTCTTTGCGTGAAATTCATTTATTGTTTTGCTTTGGCATTTTGCCTGTGAGCAGCTAGAAATGTGTGTCCTGAACCAGCGCAAATTAATTACTTGTTATACCCTGTCTGCTTCAGACATACAAATATGAATGAAAGTCAGCAAGAGGCATAGACGCGGGGGATCATTAGGATCTATGCCTCTTGCAGTTGTGTTTTCTCTGCAAGGATATGACTGTATGAGTTGAACACAGTGCAATCAGAGTAATACTATCTCGCGTCGATAATTGGCATGAGAACAAGAGATCCAATCATAATCAGGACTGGTGTCCTATTGACCGCCTGATGACTTGTCGCTGTGTCAATGTCTGACTAGTAGCCAAAAGGCCAGGCCAAAAAATGGATCTACAATCGTACGCTCAACTTTGGATGACACTCTTAATTGAAGGAACAATTTAAGGTGACCGTTTTTGACTCGTAGGGGCATGGAATGTTATGAGCCGCTGCAATTGTAGGGGTCTCATTTAAATCTATGTCCCTTGCAGGTGGAACAGAATTAATGAGTGTTACATTATTAGTGCAGTGTGTAGATCCGCTTATCTGGAACTTCGTCGTATTAGTTCAGTTCGTCACCTGCTGACCGTGGAAGCCACTAAAACACTAGTTTGTGCATTTGTGCTGTCCAAGCTAGATTATTGTAACTCTTTGCTTTGTGGCTGCCCTCAGTATCTCATTGATCGCCTCCAAAAAATTCAGAACAATGCAGCCCGGCTTGTTGTGAGAGTCCGTAAGACTGAGCATGTCACACCCATCTTGAAGTCCCTTCACTGGCTACCTGTGTCCTCACGTATTCAATATAAAGTTATGTCAATCTGTTTTAACTGCCTTTCATGCACCAGCCCAGAATACTTGTCCTCTTTGCTGCATGTGTATACACCCTCTCGTGAGCTCCGCTCCTCTTCTGATAAACGGAAGTTGTGTGTACCTTCTGTCCAAACTAAAACATTTGGTCAGCGCACTTTTGTTTATCAAGCCCCAGTGTTATGGAATACACTTCCTCTTGAGGTCAGAAACAGTGAGTCTGTCTCTGACTTCAAGAGGTCGTTGAAAACTCACCTCTTCAAGCTTTACTTTGAATAACTGCCAGTGTTTGATGCCTTAGTTGTAGTTCTGCAATCCTCCTTGTTTAGACTGAATGTTAATTAGAATATAAATTATTATGTATGTATTGTTGTTTAGTTTATTGTAAAAGTGGTGTGTTCGGGCATTGCCGTGCTTTGTTTGTTATGTGCGTATGTCATTGTATTTTTATTTTTGTGTACAGGTTGTAAAGCGCTTAGAGCTTTTGAGTAAGATTAAGCGCTATATAAATACTCATTATTATTATTATTATTATTCAGCCTTGGATAGACCATAATGGATTTCGCAAAGATCTAGGGTGTATCGTATCATAAGCCACTATGATATGAATACATCAAGCGTATTCTCTCTCCTTTGTCAAACAAACAATTGTCGCCAAACAAACAAACACTTGTCAACAAGCAAACAAACAAATAAACAAACAAAGAAACAAACAAATAAACCAACAAACAAAGAAACAAACAAACGAACCGCCCTGTACGGACAAGTAGCAGCATTTAAAGCCAAATGAGGCAAACTCTTGTACCCATTTGACACCATCCAATGAGAATTTAAGTGACAATTTTATGCGGAGATTATGGCCAGAAGTAGGTTAATGACCCAGATCGAAGCATCTCCAGAAACACTTTGTCGTCAGCCGAAGGGAAAAGATGTTTATCTGTAACTAATAGTCCAGAGAAAGTGCGAGGTGCAAGGAAGATGCTTCTAAAGTGCCTGGCTATTGACCAAGAAAGGACAGAGGGTACAGAATTAGTATTCAGGTCGTAGGTTGAAACCTGTAAGACTCTCTATTTCAGAAACGAAGAGTTGAATGTTATCGGACCTCACTAGCAGGAGACACACTACAATCTGTATTAAACCATGCGGTTGCAGGTGTTCGTAGTGAATTTAGATGTCTTGAAGATGGGAGGAGTACATAATATCAATTCAGTTCGCAATTGCTGTATGCAAGAGACATAGATTCACATGCGCGCATGCACCTGCAGGGGCTCATGTGAATCTATACCTCTTGCTGATCAAGATAACTTCCTAAATAAAGGACCTTATTTCAGGGTTGTATTTTTGGCTTACCGTACAACAGCAATTTACTTTGTCTTCAAGAGACACAGATTCACACGAGCCCATGCAGTCATACGAGCTTATGAGATTTTATGCATGTTGGTGATCAAGGTTGGCCTCAGCTGCTCCTGAACTAGAGGTCTTCATGTTATTTCGGGCAGCAAGCGTACGACTTCATTCACATTGAAGGGAGAAGAAGATATGTCGCTGTTAGAATTTGGTTTACAGCATAGGTACACATCCGTCCCTGCAGCCGCTGGGACTCATGAGAATCTGTGCCTCGTGTTGACCAAGATCGTCCCTAGCCGTTCCTCATTTTGAGGGCTTTGCTTCAGGTTAAGCGTTCCCATGGGAAGGAGTAGAAGATAGGACCTTATTGGTATTCTCCATTGAGTATACTCTGAAGACAGTAAAAGACACTAGTCCATAATTCTGTAGCAAACGCTGGCTTCTCGTGATTACTCCTACGCCTAGTGTATTGATTTACATGATGCCGATATCTGCCAGGAAAAGACGCAGATTATCATGAGTCCTTGCATCCGCATGGACTCATGATAATCTGCACCTTTTATAGGCGGAAACGCTGGCAAAGAAACTGTTCTTGTTCATACCAGTTGTTCATAGTCATGCTTGTATATCAGCAACAACGCAAGTGATCCAGAGCTATGTTCGTCTGCTGACTGCAATACAATGGGTTTTCCAATAAGAGACCGAGTGTAGTCCTGTGATTTTTTTAACCATACAATTTCGAGCAGTAAGGTCCAAAAACACAGACCAGAAGGGATGAAAGCCTTTTCTTCTTTTCTTTCTTTTTTTTTTTTAAAGGAGGAAGTATGTCTGCATCCATAAATGTTTCGCAAACACAAATTTTATCATTTATCGCACATATACACATTCAAACCCCAAATTTAACCAGACGGTTTGAAAATATCAGTTCTGTCAATATTGTTTCGAAGAAATTATATATCAAACATGCCATTTTGATTGAAATGTGTTCATTTCAATTGCCAAATTGTATGCAATTCTCTGGACAGAGAACAAGTGTAAGCGCGTTCAAATAATCTTAGCCGCGAGAGGCAAAAGTACCAATCAAGCCGGTATGGGTCGAAAGCAGAACCAAACTTGTCAAATCTTTGCTGAAAAGAGGTACCAATCATGCTAGCCTTTGACGAGAAGGTTCTCATCATGTCATCATGTCATGACAGCCACGCATTCAACGATGACGTTTCACATTTCAATACACAGATGAAGGAAAACGTTCACGTCGTGTACGATTCATCGATCGTGATCATAGTCAAGTATAGTGCCTGACTAGCTTGGCGTCTTTCCAGGCGCCAAGGTAATCAGGCACTACCTTTACAAGCATGCTTTGAACGCTCACACGTTGCGTGTCAGTAGTGTTTGCAAAATTAAAGATGTTAACACGTACAAGTGTTGGATGACGCATCGATTTTGATAACTCAAGGGCCGTATTGACTGAGTAGCTTGGCGCCTTTCAGGCGCCTAGCTACTCAGCATTACCCTTGAGGCATCACGGATGAAATCTCTTCCCGAGATTGGTACCGGAAGGTTGATAGTTCAAGGCCCCTTTTCACTGAATTTCGCTTTTTCCACGCGAGCTAGTACGGTGTCCTCCACTCCACGTTCGCTAGCCTCTGAGAGTCTTTGCGCTCTGGCTGGGTGTTTTATTACCCTTACTATTTTGTGCAAACACGCACTGATCTTTAGAAAACAGGTATAGTAAGATGACTTGTTTTTGTCATTCTAAAGTATTCTTGCTTTTTTGTGTTAATCACGGTCTTGTCTTCCGTTTCAGACTAACTTACTTACTTACTTACGCCGGTCACCCCTACCCGGGTATAGGCCGTCGACGAGAGACCTCCAGCAACTCCTGTCCTGTGCTTCTCCTTCGATTCTACTCCAGGTGGTTCCAAGTCTCTTGATGTCTGCTTGGAGGTCTCGACGCCAGGAGTTACTCGGCCTACCTCTTTTCCTCTTTCCCTGGGGGTTCCATGATAATGCCTGCCTAGTGATACTGGAAGCTGGCATTCTCAGACTGTGACCAATCCATCCCCATCTTCTTCGCCCAATTTCATTCTCTGCTGTTATCTGCTCTGTTCTCTCCCAGAGTCTGACGTTGCTGATCTTCTCTGGCCAGTGGATTTTCAAAATTCTTCTAAGGCAACTGTTCATGAAGGTCTGTACTCTGTTGACTGTGGTTTAACCGATTAATCAAAATTGCGTGCATTTTGTTTATTTGTTTCAGCAGGCCAGCACTGAAACCAAGAAAGAATTAAAAGGGGGGGAGAGGGGGGGGGTTGAGGTGGGGGTGGCGGGGGGTGGGGGTGGGGGGTGGGGTGAGAAAAAAGCCAAAAACAGGAAGCCAAAAGAATACATTATGCTCTAGACAAAACCTTCCCAAAATTGGAGATCATGCTGGGAGACAAAATAGATGATCTATCTGCTTTGAACCAGGCATTTTAAGTAAATCAACATTGAGCGTTCCATTTCTTTGGTTCTGAGATCTTTAAAGTATTCTGCCGGGGCTTCATCTCCAAAGATTAAAAAAAGGCAAGAAAAAGAAGAAGAAGAAGAAAAAAAAAGCCGCATTCTGTTATGACTGCGTCACTTCCGCTGATTGAAGACAGCAGTCGGGGAGAGGCGTTTAATGAAATTGGTGAGGTTGCTAAGTGCATGTAACCTCCACGGTGGCGGCTTTCCATCACAACACACTAGAAAAGAAAATGGACAAGAAAAACGTCTTGAGCCTCCTTGCCTAGACCTTCTACCGCTGATCACCAGAAAAAGACCATAAAAAATGACTTGAGTCTGCGTGCGTCACCCTTTTATAAAAAATATCGCACACAGTCTGCCCTAAAAAAAAACACAACACAATAACTGGGAAAAAGTAAGTCTGCGGTCGTGATCTATCACTGCATGTGTCTGTATCCCAGAGGCAAAACGTCTTTGGGCCCACGACGGCCGCAGTGGGCCCGCGCACAGTCGTGCGCGGGCCTACTGCGGCCGTCGTGGGTCCGAGTTTACAGTAAGTTTCGTACATAACAAATCACCAGTAAACCCACTTGTTCTTGTTGTCACATGCAAAGTTTGTTACAAGCAAAGTAATATACATAGAAGGACTGCTGGCGGGACCGGTGTTCTATCCGACGTTTGTTATATCCGATATGGTTATAAGCAAAGTAGACAGTACTTTGATTCTCCGATTGTTACTGTCGATACAGCTTGGCGAAAAAGACGCGTGGTTACGCGTCTTTTCCCCCCAGCGGTATCGTCAGTAGCTACCAAGGGGTTAATACAGATTGTGTCCCGTCAACCATGATAGCTCGAGAGAAGTGCCTGGTCGACTCCCGCACACAGCGATAGACGTAAACGGGATTGCGCGAGGTCTTGGAGAAGGCCATTTCCCAGGTGAGGGACATGTCCAAGGCATTTTTGTCTGTTGACATTGTCAGCCAGAAAGCGACTAGCTGTCTTTCTTCTATGCGCACGGCTACCGAAGTGAGTTTTTAAAATGCTTGTAACCATAAACGCATTAATCTTTTTATCGTTGAATAAACAAACAAAACAAGACATAAAAACAAAACAAACAAAACAAACACACAACAGAATGACAAGTTTGACAGGCAAATGTCATCCTACTGGATCACCAGCCGACACTCTGTGTTAATAAAAGGGCATGCATCGTGTATTTAGCTTATCTAGCGCCTAACTTTGCAACATTATTCTACTTTTTGTCATTAATATAAAATGCTTCTAAAAAAGCGGGCAACCCAGTAAGCAAAGGTCCTTGGGCCCACGACAGTCACAGTAGGCCCCCGCACGACTGTGAAGTTTCATATAAACAATATACAAGCCGTATTTCGCACTAAGTTTATCTAGGAACATTTCGGTTTCACTATTTAGGTCACAAAATTCGTATAGCCTTGCTGCCAGGCAGAAACGCTATACGACACTTACGCAGCTATTGATGCGAGTGTTTTGAATGAGATAATTCACTAGGCTATGCAGACGGCTCGAGTGACTGGACCATTTTTGTGAGTCTATACCCTCGTACTCCGATAACCCTGCACCCGAACATTGTTTCACCATGTAAAGAATGCTACTATTTTTACCTGAAAATGTTAGACATGCTTACAAAAATCTTGTCAAACACTCCATGGCATGAAACAACACTTCAGCCCGGATAAACATGAGACCTCAGAATACACGGACCCTCACCTGATCATTACCATCTGCAAGATACCCAGATTAAAGTGTCATTACGCATAAATCTGAAGACACATTTCAGCACCATGTGCGTTTGTCAACACACCTGATGAACTTTAACATCAGTTTGGACACGCAGCAAAAGCACACGCGTAATCACACTTCTTTATTCTGCGCAACCGTTAGCGTGTCAATCTAATTTTAGCTGATTCTCGTACTGATTGCGTTGTATTTCTAGAACGGAGAGGAGCCATTGTCAGGTTACTTGTTATAAAGACGACGTTTGCTGAACTGGATTGTCCTGTGTCTAAATGAATCGTAACTGGACCTGTGTGTAGCGCTTCGTAACCATCTGTTACAAAAGTGTACCACGGTAGTGGACCTTCAATATGCCCTGGGAGCCGCAGCGGCTCAAGAGAATCTTTGCTTTTGCTGGCCGAGATTGCCGCCAGCTGTACCTGATGTCGCTGGTGTTATCTATGTGTACGGAGCCGGCTTGGCAAAAAAATCAATCATGATGAGCGTGTGGGGCATTGGAAACGAAAACAAAAATAACCCAAAATTCTTGTTCTGATGGCGAGATTTGTAAGACATGTATAATGATTGTCAAATGACTCTTCGTATAATAATTCGATTAACCCGTTCAGTGCCGAGAAGATTTGAACAAAACCCAGTTGCAAGAGGTACAGATCCTCATGAGCCCCCGCGACAGCGGGGGCTCATGAGGATCCATACCTCTTGCTGACAAAACTTTGAATCCATGTTCCTTGGACATCTAGCGTTCTTTTCGGTGTTAGATAAACGAAAGATTGCAGAAACACAGTCTGCGACAGGTGCCACTGAACGGGTTAAATACTTTTATTTTAACAAAGAAGTCAGGTTACAATAAAACCTACAGCTTCATTACATTTTGGCGTGGTGTCAGAAACCAAATACACGTAGCACAAATTATCCCTTGCAATAGCCGTAAAAAATAAAATAAAAAGTCTAGATGAAATCAAAGAATTAAAGTAGTGCCCATTCAAAACAACGATAATGCAAGCACTATACAAGGGTCGTCTCGCTTGACCACCGCGAACACGGCGACATGTGCAGTTAACCCCTTCGCCGCCGAGAAGAAGGAACCCTGCAAGAGACATAGATCATCATGAGCCCCCCGCGACTGGAGGGCGCATGAGGATCTATGCCTCTTGCTGAGACCAGTTTGTGTGCATGTTTCTCGGACGGTTGTGGCTTTTGGACGCTGAATGAACAAACATCTCAGGAAAAAAATGCATGCAATGTCAGAGAAACAAACCCCAAACATCAGATTTGAGAAGTAAATGTGACTATTCCTTGACAGCAAGGGCGGCGGGAGGGGGGGGGGACGGCAAGGGGAGGGAGGGGGGAGGGAGGGGGACGGCGGGGGGGGGGGCGAGGGGAGTGGGGGGGGGGGCACTAATCCTAACTCTGCATAGTGGATCAAGAGACCATAAACATATGCCTCTTTCTTTGCAGATGTAGTGAGCTGAGTAAGTCCACAGAATGTGTAACTTCGTGCATTGTGCTCTGAGGTCGAAATCGCTAAAGTTTGGAGACGTCCTCTGAAGACTGCACAACGATTCAGGAGACAGATTGAAAACGATTGTTCAAGGGTAATGCCAAGTAATGCTTGTAGAGTTTATAGGCGCCAAGCTATTCTGGCAACCCCTCTTGAACTATCATGTTCGTTCCATAGCTTGCTATAGTGTGTCGGGGCAACATGAGTTAACCTTCTTTTGATTTAGGGACAACCTCTGTTACAAAACAAAAAACAAAAACACTCAAAACACCTTCTTTAACTCATTCAGCCCGACGGCCGAATTTCCCAGATTTTGGAGTTGTCATCTAATGACTATACAGCAGTTGCAGGAGATGGATCGACCATGATAATTCAAGGGCAGTGCCAGATTAGCTTGGCGCCGACACTGCCCTTGAATTATCATGGTCGACCCATCTCCTGCTGTAGTGCGTCAGGGCTGAATGGATTAACTATATCAGGGTCGATACACAACAAGAAGGTCTAAAAATCGATCATGTTCGTCGAGGCTGCTGCCAGAACAGCTTAGCGCCACAGGCGCCAAGCTATTCTGGCACCCCCCTTGAACAGCTCAAGGTGAATCTGTCTTCTGGATTGTTGTATACTTTCGGAGGACAGTTCTCAAGATTGGAAATGTTCGACCTTAGGGCCTATTGAGTTAAATATAGCCGAAAAGACTGTTGTGCATTTTTGTGCACACCGCTGGTAATTGGAAATCTCGTTGAACATGGCTCGCGGGTGGTCCCTTGTCGGAGCCTCTTTCTTTCTTTCTTTTCATTCATTCATTCGTTCATTCATTCATTCATTCATTCATTCGTTCGTTCGTTCGTTCGTTCGTTCGTTCGTTCTTTCGTTCGTTTCGTTCGTTCATTCATTCATTCGTCCTTCCGTCCGTCCGTGCATCAACCCATCCATCCATCCACTCACTCACCCACCCTTCCACCCACCCACTCACTCACTTTCTTTCTTTCTATTTTCTCCTTCTTTCTCCCATCTAGTTTGTTTTTGGGTTTCCTTTTGCCCCATCATGAATATATTGAAACTGTCTACAGCAGATTCGGGGGCTCAAGACGTTCTTTGACTCTTGTTAGCCCCATTTCAATCCGTGTTCCTTGCATGGAAGGGGTCAGTTGGCATTGAAATTGCCATGGTTTCAAAGGCATAATTTGTGCCTGCTAGAAGTGAAGGGAAGAGCACCCCCACCCCACACACCCCCCCACCTCCACCCCCCACACACACCCCTACTCCCAACCCCCCTCCAGAGAAAGTTCCCGAGTAAAAAGTCAACCGTCCCACTAAAAATGGAAACCAAGGGTCTGATGACCTAGCGGTGCATGCCAGGCGCAAACACATGAATATTTTATTCACCCAAATGTCGCATCCGGTATCTGGCAATTTTCTCGACGGCAGTGCTGCATGCGTGGCATTAAAAGATTTGTTTAAAGGGCATAGTCACAATTATGCAAAAATCTTAATTCATATAATATATTATTACTATTATTATTACTTATTAAAAGTCGAACACCATGGTATTTGTAGTGAATCTTCTTTAATAATATAGCATTTACTAGCCAGTAATGATAATGATGATGATGATGATGATAACAACGATGGTAATGATGGTAATATTAATGATAATAATATTCATTATCATCATAACAACAACAATAACAATAAATAATAATAAGAAGAAGAACAAAAACAATGACGATGATGATAATAATAATAATAATTCATAGGATTCATTTATGTGCAACCTTATACAGCGTAGGCGTGCATCTGGAACCCCATAGCATGGAATAAGATACAAATCCCTTTTCTGACTTATCCCACGCGGGAAATTTAGATTAAAGTAATTTGGTAGGGTAACTAGTGCAAGCTTACAAAAAAAAAAAAAAAAAAAAAAAAAAAAAAAAAAAAAATACTGTCAAGCGATTACGAGAGTTCTCTGACAACAGTATTGCAGATTCAATCGCCGTAATGACGCTTCCGTAAGGGAAACTGTTATTGTGCAATTGCATAATGTGTCAAACTGGCGTTGCGTTGTGCTACCCTGGGAATAAAACAAGACAAGAACAGAACATTGACACTAACCGTCACATATGCTATGCGAAATGTGAAATGAAAAGAATGCGGTTTTTGCGCTATTAACATATGCTCTTCCTCATTTCAAATCTCCTATTGTGGGTTCCTGGGAACTAGTATTGACATCTGAATATTGGGTTTGTTGTAAAATAAACCAACAGCAAACAAACAAAGCAGACCAAGCAACAGAATGTTAACCCCATTCCCTGTCACTGCACCTACCCCGTACGTACATTCATCTTTTGTTTCTGAAATCTTGGTTCATTCAACGACCAAAAGCCAACACCGTCCAAGAAACATGGAAACAAATTAGTCTCAGCAAGAGGCATAGATCCTCATGAGCCCCCGCGAATGCGGGGACTCATGAGGATCTATGTCTCATGCAGCTGGATCGTGTTCTCCTTTTTCCTCGGCAGTGAATGGGTTAAAAAAATTACAATATTTAGAGAATATTATTCAGAACCAATCTTCGAAACGCTGAGCAAACTTGTCTAAAATGTTAGCTTTTGAAGCGGAAGAAACACAAAGGACAAAAGAAAATCGGACAGTCCTTTGAGAACATACCCCAGAAGAAGAAAAAAAAAAGCCAACTTTCCCCCCACGCAAAAGGCCTTCGGGCTGACGTCGGTCCGAAGACCTTTTGCTTACTTGTGTTCCCTGCAAATAGCCATAAATGCCAATCAGCCGATCGCCCTGTTTTGGATCGCTCGCGACATCTCGTCTATTCCCGAGCGGCGAAGAAGAGGGTCACGAGCCAAAAAGAAAGATTACGACGTTTGGGTGAAAAATGGTTTGAATATTCATACCGATTATTGGCTGGGCTGGCGCCTGTAAATCACAGGTTTTAAGCTACAGGGGAGGAGGGTGGCTTCTTCACGTTAGCGAACACAACCGTGAAAAATCGCGGGGACAAGCCTGTTGGGTGTCTTGCGCGAGAGGGTGGTATCTTCACGTAAGCGAAAACAACCGTGGAAAAAAAATGCATGGACAAGCCTGTTGTGTGCACTACGAAAACATTGCATGGACAAGCCTGTTGTGTGCGCTAAGGTACGCGTAGCGCACACAACAGGCCTGTCCATGCAATTTTCCACGGCTGTTTTCGCTTGCGTGAAAACGTCACCCTAATCCTTAAAGCTGACCACGATGGCAGACCCGCAACACAGGATATGATGTCAGACCAATGCATCTACTTCAAAGAAGTAAGGCCCCAAACCACACAAAAGCACATAAAGACACAACAGGGTTATCCATGCAAATTTTCTCGGTTATTTTCGCTTTTGCGAATAAGCTAACCTCCTCCCTACCCAAGCTGCTCAAGATCACAAATCCGCACACTGGTTAGGATTTCGGACTTTATGCTTCTAATTCTAGGAAGTAAGGTCGAGAAGCACAGAACGGCGCCTCAGGAAGGGACATAGTATTTTTATTTATTTATTTATTATTATTTTTTAATTTTTTAATTTAATTTTATTTATTTATTTTATTTTTATTTATTTATTTATTTATTGGTTGTTTTTTTGTTTTGGGGGGGGGGGGAGTGAATCAATCTCCACAAAGACAACAGCTATGAAAACTGCGAGGAACAAGTCTTATTCTACAGATTTTTTTTATTTTTGAACAATTTAGTGGGGTGAGGGAGGAGGGGGAGGGGAAGGGGGAGGGGAGGAGGGGGAGGGGGAGGGGAGGAGGAGGGGGAGGGGGGGAGAGGGGGGAGGGTCATCGGAAGTGACACTGGTATAGGCCTACCTGCTTGCGCGTCTGCGTGAATAGAGGTTATTTCTAAGTCAAACGATGCACGGACTTTAAACATCTTGTGGATTCATCCAGCCCGCTCCAGCTGCTACAGGCGTATATTTTCTTCTGTTTGTGCAGCCGAGGCTCATCCCTAGTAGCTACACGTCTTCGGGCCCACGTTGGCCGCAGTGGGCCCGCGCACAGCCGTGCGCGGGCCCACTGTGGCCGTCGTGGGCCCGAGGACCTTTGCTTACTGGGATGAGAATGTATGCCTCTTGCTGGCACGGAGTTGCCGTGTCATCAGCAGTTTGCGGTACCTACAGTACGCCTGGTACGAGGATGCGTGCCGCAGTGATCCAGACGATCCAACCACACGGTCCCTTTAGCCCCTACAAAGGGGCGCAAACTATTATCTTTCCTACTATACAACGGCTCAACCTACCGTTGATTTTGGATTAGGAATATCTCTAATTGAACAAGTCATCATCACCAGGTGCATTTCCCGTCGTAGCATGAGGCTGTTTTTTTTTTTTTTTGTTTTTTATTTTTTATTTTAAATTATTATTATTTTTTTGTTTAAAGTTGATTGTCCTAAAAAGGAAACATTAAAGATTAGGAAATATTTGTTGGTTTTTTTTTTTAGTTCAAGGGTGGTGCCAGAATAGCTTGGCACCTTAGGCGCCAAGCTATTCTGGCACCATCCATTGAACTACAATAGTCAAATTAATTTCACGCAGTAGTGTATCAGGATGAAAAGGGATAAACCATTCGGCCATGCCATCTAAATCGAACATTATAGTTTAAGGGTGTTGCCAGAATATCCTGGAGCCTCTAGATGTGTTAACCCATTTAATATTGAGGCCCAAAAAATGTTCATTGAGGATGAAAAGGGCTTATATAATAGAGTTTGGGAAACTTTTTTTTCTACCTCTCTCTCTCTCTCTCTCTCTCTCTCTCTCTATCTCTCTCTCTCTCTCTCTCTCTCTCTCTTTCAGACTTGAAAACTCACCACCATTTTCTAACCGATCGCAAAGCTGACAGATTGAGTTAGAAACCTGGCCAGTCTAGCGATCATTGATCTTCCTCGTTCTTTATCAATGAGGGCTGTAGTATTATTTCTTGTCAAGATCCTTCTGCTATCAGATTTCTTTTTTTTTTTGGGGGGGGACGGAGGGGGGGGGAGACGGGGGGAGGGGACGGGAGGAAGGGGGGACCAGGGGGGGGGGGGAGAGGGGGAAATGAGAGGGAGGAAGAAGGGTGGGGGAGTGGTGAGTGGGGGTGGAACACAGTTCTACATACAACCTTGTGACTGTCTCTTTTTTACTTTTTTGTTTTTGTTTTTGTTTTTGCCAACGCAATTCCCTTAACGGGTCTGACTGCCATTTGGTTGTATCATTTTTTAAGCCGAGAGAGAGAGAGAGAGAGAGAGAGAGAGAGAGAGAGAGAGAGAGAGAGAGAGAGAGAGAGAGATTGTGTGTATTTGTGTGTGTGTGTGTGTGTGTGTGTGTGTGTGTGTGTGTGTGTGTGTGTGTGTGTGTGTGTCTGTGTTTGTGTGTGTTTGAGAAATGAAATGAAACTTTACTTCTGAACGGAAGAAGCAGCTAGCACATGTGCCATTTTTCATGCTTGCAGTTGCTAATCTACAAGGATACAACTCTGCTAAAGGTACAAAGCTACTAACATACAAAGGTACAAAGCTACTAAGATACAAGTGCACATAATATAACAAGTCGTTCAAAAAGATGGATAAGGCAAAATGGAGGGCACCAATTATGATTGCTAATAATGTGAATGGCAAAAACAAAGAAGATATTCAGTCTTTAAAATTTCTTCTTTCACTAAAATCAAACACGCGCGCACGCTCTCGCCGCACCCACCCACACACACACACACACACACACACACACACACACACACACACACACACACACACACACACACACAAACACACACACAAACACACACACACACACACACACAAACACACACTTGCCCACGCACGCATGAGAGAAAGAGGGAGAGAGAAAGAGAAGAAGAAGAAGAGAGAGAGAGAGAGAGAGAGAGAGAGAGAGAGAGAGAGAGAGAGAGAGAGAGAGAGAGAGAGAGAGAGAGAGAGAGAGAGAGAGAGAGAGAGACAATGTGATTCGAAGGCTACACGAGTTGCGTCATTCTGTATCCAGGAAGCAAAAGGTCCTCGGGTCCACCACGGCCATCGTGGGCCCGAAAGCGTTTTGCTGCTCTATCAGGACCTTGTACGAGAGAAAATGGGAATGTCGTTGACGAACAATGGTCTGACAGCCACGGGAGTTAGTGGTAACATCATCGTCTATAACCATGCGAGAGAAAGAGAGAGTGAGAAAGATCGAGCTAACGCAAGCGCCCAGTTTCCAATTTCCAGTGGCCCAGTTTCGTCTTCGATTAAATCCCTTAGGGCCCATATCGCTAAAGAAACAAAGATACAAATTAAGCCAACAAGAGCCACAGATCCTCATGAGATCATGCAAGCTGCATGTGCTAATGTGAATCCCGACCTATGGCAGTTATGGGACATGAGGGTCCATGAGGGTGACTCCATCCAGGATTTAATCCACGTTGCCCACCCCTCCCGTTTAAGAAAAAAACCCAGACGATAACGGATCCAGAAGAGACATAGATCCTCATGAGCCCCTGGAAGCTACAGGGAACTTGAGGATCTATGCCTTTTGCAGACAGGTCAGTGAAGGTGTTCACAATCTCGGGTGTCTTTTGCCAGGAACCCAAATCGCGTTTTCATCTTGTGGGACCCGAGTGTTTAAATTTAGATTTGGACACCGTCGTCAAGGGGACATGGATACAACGTTGTTTCAGCAAGACGCACAGATCATCAAAATTTAAAACCGCCCAACTGCAAGAGGCATAGATCCTCATGATCCCCCGCAACTGCGGGGGCTCATGAGGCTCTATACCTCTTGCAGTTGGGTGGTGTTAAATTTTTATCGGGTTAATTCTAGATCTGGTCTGCACTGGTCTGGAAGATTGCATTTGACACCCTGAGAAGCTACAGTGTACAAAAACGGTTCCTTGCGTGTTCAGCCTGTAACACATTTCTACACCGTGTGCCAACGGTCCCCAGTCCTTTCAGCGTGTATAGCTCATCTCTATAGTGCTGTTTCAAAAGTTGGAAGCGGAGTATATCCACAGAAGATCTCCCGCTCGAAAGGTGCGTAATGGGTATTGAGATGTTCAACGGAGAGTTCCTTATACTGACGATTGGGGGTCATACAGGATAATAAATTATGCTGACATCGAATATACACCCTTAACCCCACACTCCCAATGAACGCAGACTGTTTTTGAAATCATTGTCAATTCAAAATAAAAATCTGCAGCCGGCAGAGGAACATGGTTTCAACAAGAGGCATAGATCCTCATGAGCCCCCGCAACTGCGGGGGCTCATGAGGATCTTTACCTCTTGCAGTTTTGTGGTGTTCAATATTTATCGGCAGTGAATGGGTTATAACGATAATTTCTATTACGTTTAGCCCCTAAGTTCCCCGGAAAGTTATTCTTTTGCTGCAATGTGTTAACAAAATAATCATGCAAGCATGACATTGGAATTGTAGGATAAAATCGGAGTTTTGATTAAAACGACCGTTGTTTTTAATCTGGAACCTCCAAAAAAGGTAACCCTCAAATTTACAAATGTGTGCTGGTCTGTGATTTTGTCGCTTACGGCTTCGAGCGGTAGGTCACAAATCACAGATCAGCACAGAAATAATCTACAAAGCAAAAGCGGTTGGAACCACTCAATCGCAGTGAAAACCGAAAAGAAAAAATAGAATGGCTAAGGAAAGGGGGAAACCATTCTGGTCGATACTTTGGAAGGACTGGGAGAGTTGTCGAACGCTACGAGGGGCTACGCCGATTTGCCCCAATTATTTTAGGTACACGCAGGGCCTGCCGCAGACTGATAGACGTACACACACAGACGGGGTAACAGACAGGCTAGCAGAACGAAGGAGAGAGAGAGAGAGAGAGAGAGAGAGAGAGAGAGAGAGAGAGAGAGAGAGAGAGAGAGAGAGAGAGAGAGAGAGAGAGAGAGAGAGAGAGAGAGAGAGAGAGAGAGAGAGAGAGAGAGAAATTCAACATTTCCTGTAGGAACCCATCTACAAATATTTTTAAGACCAGCATGAGGCACAATCTTTATGATCGCCCCTCGGTGTGACAGTGAAGGCTAATAACAAACTATGCCTCTCGCTGTTCCCGGCGGTGTTCTTTGAGTTCAGTCAGTGTAGAGGTGAAACATTTACCTTACTGACTTCAAATTAACCCCTTGACTGCTACTGACGATAACGCTCGGCAGAAAAGACGCGTGTGCGTCTTTTCCGCCGAGCGGTATCGTCAGAAGCAGTCAAGGGGGTAAATTTTCGGTAAAATAACAGACATACAATTGCGATTTCCTTTAGAGGCATTTTCATGTTTGTCAGAATGGTCGGGTGAAAAGACAGTGAGTTGGACCAGACGCGTAATATTCGGCTCTGCACATACTCAGCTGCGTTTTGCACCAGTAACTTGTGACGGGTCAGTGCGACCCTTGAACTGCATCATAAGCACAGGCTAGCTGCCGCAAATAAACTCTGGTTTTGTTCAGGAAGAGAATCAAAAGTAGATGTACGGCATGAACGTTTGCTGGTCCACTGTCCCTGCTACATCCTCGAGGCAGTGGAACACACGAGGCTGATACTGTACATAATGTTGTCCAATTTTCATCCAGACAGTTACTGTCTTTATCTGACACCCGCACTCTTTGTATTCCCTATGGCTATGACAAAACCAAATCCTTTGGGTAGCGCTGTTTTTTGTAACAGAGTCCTCTGCTATGGAACAGCCTACCACAAGAAATTCCCTACTCGCATTGCAGTCACTTCTTCAAAAGCTCCCTGAAAACTTTACGTATCTCTTCAAGTCTGCTTACTGATGACCTATTTGTGAGTGTGTGTGTGTGTGTGTGTGTGTGTGTGTGTGTGTGTGTGTGTGTGTGTGTGTGTGTGTGTGTGTGTGTGTGTGTGTGTGTGTGTGTGTGTGTGTGTGTAGGTGGGTATGGGTGGGGGTGGGGGTGGGTGGGTGGGTGGGTGTGTGTCTGTTCGTGTATGTGCACGTACACACCAGTGTTTTTGTGGCTGTTTCGTTTTATTTCTTTATTTTGTTAATAGGTAATAATAATAATAATAATAATAATAATAATAATAATAATAATAATAATAATACATGGTATTTATATGGCACATTTCTCATATTTATAATATAACTCAATGCGCAGGCGAAAACGACACACACACGCACACACACACACACACGCACACGCACACACACACACACACACACACAGAGAGAGTTTGCAGGGGTGGGGGCGGGGGGGGGGGGTACAGAAAACCGTAGAGATTACACGAAAGTCTGAGAGAAAAGGTAAGTTTTTAACTTTGCTTTGAACTGCCTAAGGGGGGAGGCATTTCTCCGCTCAGTCGGTAAGAAATTCCAAATTAAAGGAGCAGTACATCTGAAAGAGCGTAAAATAGGTATTTGTATATTTATTTTTTAATACTGTGTGTCTATTGTAAAGCGCCTAAAGCTTCTTCAGGAGGGTAGGCGCTATATAATATCCATTATTATTATACTGTTCAATTTAAATCAGTACGTTTCTCCGTCGCAACCCAATGGTCGCACCGCATGATTGTAGTACTCCAACAAATTGATAAGGGGCAGGGACAAGAAAAAGGCAAACATTAAATAATATTCACACAGAAATACAGCAGTTCCGACATTTAAATCTTATATTCATTGATTCCACTCAACGAAAAGTCTCTTGCCTCCACAACACCGTTTGTCTGCAAGTTTCACATTTAATCAGTTCATGCTTCAAGCCGTAAGATGCTGCGGCTTTCTTCAAACTCCAAACTTTTAATCTGGTTGTGTCAGTAAAGGCCCCGCCACACGTGCCGGTTGTGCCCCGAATTTGAAGCCGATTCCGATCCGATTGAGATCGGATGACGTCAATTATCCGATCCGGTCCCAATCGGCTGGGAATCGGGTGTCTAGAACCTGCTCTATTTTTCCGATCCGAATCGGCCCCGGTTGTAAGCTTCAACCAATCAGAGCGCGTCTCACAAAACATGTCGTTTCACTGAGTTTGCAAATGGCGGAACACGCCGCCGTTGCTGATGTCTCGCACGCCTCTTCCCGAATATGATGCAAAACTGCTGATAATGCAAGCACATCATCATCACTGTCAAAACTAGCAGTCATTTTGCAGAACAGGTACGACTTTGATCTTCGGTTAAAACCGGTCGGCTAAACAAGTCGGGAAATATGTGGCAGTGCACACGTTTTTTTAGTCCGGCCCGATCACCTACCGATTCGAAACTGATCGGGAATCGGCCTCAAAACCGAGCATGTGTAGCGGGGCCTTAAGGCATGCAATTTAACTCTTAAACTGCAGGCCAGGCAAACGCTACTAAGCTGCAAGAGACATATTATAGCAAAAGACATAAATCCTCATGGGCCCCCGCGACTGCGGGGGCTCATGAGGATTTATGTCTATTGCTAATCCTATGTCCTGTTTGCCCAATGTTGTCCCATTTTTATCTGTGTTCTTGATGCAAATGTCGTTAAGTGTGCAGTCGTTTCAGACGCGAAATTCGTGATATCTGGCAACGAAAGGGTTAAACAAACAAACAACAACGCCAGTACAGCCGGTGTATCCGGAGCTCGGTCGAAAGGAAGTTAATGCGGCAATCTGCAGTCAACGCACGATTCCTTGTAGTGTGTGCACCGCTGAAACAATTTACAGTCAGAGCAAATTTCCTTCCAACAAAGTGCACGGGGGTGGGGGTTGGGGGAGCAATTTACGTGCACTACGAGCACTAAATAAACGATAGGCGATCGACGGTAAATCACTTTGGTGCGGCCAAACCACGTATGTGCCCTGAAAACCATGGGGACGTAGCATAGTGGATAAGACACTGCGTTGGCAGTCGTAATATCCCGGGTTCGAATCTCCTGGTGGGCAGGAATGAGGTGTGGACCTTTCCTCATTCCCATCGAGTCAAATTTACGTACAGACTCGGTTTGCGGTGCCTGTCTTGCCTTCGTGTGTACAGCACGCATAATCAAGTGCGCACGTAAAGAATCCCATTGACGCTATGCGAAACGAGTAGGCCCGTTAGGAGCGGTGGAATATTTCACATGCACCGAATTTAACCCATTTAACCCTGACGCACTACAGCAGGAGATGGGTCGACAATGATAAGGGTAGTCAAGCTAATCTGGCACTGCCCTTGAATTATCATGGTCGATCCATCTCCTGCAACTGGTGCATAATCATTGACGCCTTCAAAATTTGGAAAATACGTCCGTCGGGCTGAATGAGTTAATAGTAGGGTGAAGGTTTGCACATAAAGTAGCGCTTAATAGCAGCAGGTTTTCAAAGCTCCAGCTTCAAGCCCTACGGCGCCTTGAGCATCTCGAAACAGACATGTGCGCCTCGGAGCTTTCGTGTCCGCTCAGGTGGCATGCCTCACATTAGCTTTGGTGCAAATGTCCCAAGAGCAAATGTTCCTCATGTTTGTGTAACCTACCCATTCATGCAGAAGCGTATAAAGTCCCGAAAATTCAGACCAAAAAATGTGACTGCCAAGCATGTAAAATGTAGAGAACATCCCAAGGAAGGAAGAACCACGCTAAGAACAGATAACTAGCAAAGTTTGTATTTGTTTGTGTGTCTTATTTTGAGAAAGGGTTTGAGCCTGATGATTAATACATTACGTTGCAACTGTCTTTTCTAAGCGCGTTTGATTTGTCGTTGGGATGCTCTATAAAGTCCCTGGTCAAATGGAAATGACTGAAAATGCCATTTTGGAGAATGTCCCAATGCGCAAAAGGCCATCGGGCCGACGTCGGCCGCCGCTGGCCCGCGCACAGCTGTGCGCGGGCCAACGGCTGCCGACGTCGGCCCGATTGTCTTTGCGCACTGGGTGTCAGTGAGTGCTTTGAATGCGACAACCAAAGTCATGTGATGTGACACCAGAAGCAGATACATTTAGAATTTCAAATAATTTTTTGCAGATGTAACTTAATTGTGTTGCTCAAGATCATGTTATGTAGTCGCTGGATCAGTCTCTTTCATAAGACGTATGACAGATTACCCACCTTCGCGTCCGCGTTACTAATGTTCTGAAATCACGATATCTGGTACTGAGGACGTTGCAACCGTTTTTCTCTGGAACGGGTGCATTATAGACCTTGGTAGGGTAAACAACAACAACAACAACAACAACAACAACAACTGGGCACCTTTGCACTGGAGACTGTGACATCTGTGCCCAGGACGAGCGACATATACCAACTCAGCATTATTCCCGTACGAAGTGACAGTGCGGTTTTCTGGAAAGGGGGGGGGGGGGGGTGGAGGTTTGGCCTCTCAGAAGTGATCTACTAACCGCCCACGGCTTGTACAACCAAATGACACGTTAACGTGACCAGATGGCTAAACCAGTGGATCTAGGTATGCGACCTAGGGTCCCTACATTGACGCATAAAGTGTCAACAAACACGCTTACCCGCCTGTCCCAGACAACCCAAATTATCTCCCCAAAGGCCAAGCCATCCCTCAGACGCTTGGTCCTCTCCAGTTAACCCCCTTGTGCCTGCAACCACCGGTACTGTTTACCGTACCGGTGGCTGCATGCACAAGGAGGTTAAGACACAAGAAGATCCCCGTTTAACACCCGCGAGGGAATCCATAGAGTTAAATGTACAAAGACAGTTTCAACTGGACGGTGTCTTTCACATCTGGGCCAGATGGTCTATCTATATGTGTCTGTTCGTAGAACACTGCCATAAACGGCTGCATCGTTTCATCAGCACTTCAGATACAGCGCACAAGGGGCCGAGTTTCTCATTAGCCCCTTCTCTTTTTGCGCAAATTGCTGTACTTCAACAGTTTCGGTGGATGATAGCTGAAGGGTAGTTTTTTGATTACCTCATCGCTTGCGGCGCATTAGCATTTTGAGACTGCGCAGATGAGGCACCGACATTTTTTTTAAATTTTAATTTTAGCTTCTTCACTTTCAACGCAAAGTGCAGTACAGTAAATGATCTTCGCTTATAACAAGGACTGATTCAACAAAATTCTGTTACAACACATTTTCGACCACGCTCTTTCTGTGTAATAAAATACTTCGCTTATTACGCACTTCGGTTATAACTAAGACATTGTTTATGCTTTCTGAGGTTTTGTTATATGCGAAGTTTACTGATATGAACATGATAGATATGAAGATAGCTCAAGGGTAGTGACTGATCAGCTTGGCGCCGGTAGGCGCCAAGCTGATCAGTCACTGCCCTTGAATTACAATAGACATCCAGTCTCCAGTGGCTAACGCTTGGTTCTAAGATGCGGGAGATTGGGCTCTGGAAATAAAAGAAATCAATGCAGACGTGGATTTAGCTGCTAGACAATGTTTATGGTCGGGAACGACAATTCTGCGCTGTAGTAAGCTTATTTACGACATTTAAGAACCGATTGCGCGTTATAAAGTGCAACAGTCTGTTCATAAGTTTGTGAACATGTTAATACAAACACTGCAGAAGGAGACAAGTGGTTATTACAGTGTAATATATTAACGCATTCGAGACGAACGGCATCTCGTTCATCTCGAATGAATTAAAGAATGTTGGTCACGGAATGAAATGTGACAATGTGGCATCTTTAAAAAGCCGACAAACAGTATATAGAAAGCAGTTTTTCTCTCGGGTAAAAAGTTGCTCATCAGAAAAAGGGCTAAATGGTAATATTTTATTATGAATCTAGATTTAAAAAATACAGTTTTATTACTATATCCTCTGTACACCCAAGAGATGCCAAACGATTTGTCAATGTAGAAAAAGCACATGTGAAAAATAAACCTAAAACCATTTCAGGGAAAACCAAACGGTTGACAACTTTTAACCTTCTTGAAAATGCAGCCACCATATGACGGCATGCGCTATAGGGTTAACCCTTTTGATTCCTGCAGGAATCACATCCGCACAACCTGCTACCGACACCCAAAGGGTGAAAGAAGCATTTGACGAAATTTCAGACTGGGAAGAAACCAGCAGCCAACATCGATTCCAGAAATGTAACTTCTGCTCAGCTGCGGAGGGATGGAAACAGGCTTTCAGGACATAAATCAATCAATTAATCTTGAGAGAAAACGCATGCCGGTCACGGTGATAGTTTAGCCACAGTCTAGACGATTTGCGTCATGGATTTGTTTCGGAGTTCGATTCCAAATCGAAAACACAAAGGTAAAATTAAAGAGTTTTCCTTTTTGTCAACCGCATTTAGCTGGTCAGCTAAGGACGAACTGTGCCCTAAAAAAAGTAGAACTCCAAAAACATTAAGGTTGGCGTGTGATTTTGGACTTTACGGCTTGTAGCCATAAGGTAAAATATCACATACCAGCATTATGGGCCTAAGCAAAACTAAAATCGCTGTCTTGTACGCGGATTATGCCGCGAAACGTTAAATTTGGATATATATATATATATATATAAAGTTTTTCCTTCTTTGACACATGTATAACAAGCAAATTAATATTCATGAGCTTGCTAGGTCATACTTTCCTTTCCAAAATCGCTCGAGCACTAAGAAGACTCGATCTTGCTGACACTTGGATTTTTTAAACGGAAACGCGAAATATGCTCACACTGCAACATTAACGCGCTCCTTATGTGTAGTAGTAATGACAAACTTCTTAGTGTGTATGAATGCTCGAAATGTATATCCTCTACACACACACGGACGGAAAAAAGACGCCAGGAAACATGCGAGTCGGGCTGGACTGACAAGTGAAATTGACGATGTCAGCTGGCGATCGACAACCTGAGAAAAGAACAAAATAAAGAAACCTGCTGGCATTTTCCGCAATTATGCGAGATCTAGTTACAAGTAGAATTTACTCAGCAACACGCACGGTTATACAATGCACTGATGTCTTCCTAGTCAATCGAAATCTACGCGCTGAGTCGACAGCTATGTGCGGCCGTCTGCCATTCATGTGTTTTGTCTGAACACCGCAATCAGCCGTAAAATCAATGACGCAAGGCATAGTTTTGTTTTGGACTCATTTTATATATATTTACCTATTTATCGTTTTCTGTTTGCTTTAAAGTGCAACAGAGGTAGAATTTTGCGTGTCACGAGTCTGAAACACTTTAAGAACGAAAACAGAAAGACTTGCGGTGGTATAATGTTTATTTATCTAAGAAACAATTCATTAAGTGTTTGCCATTTAGATTGAACTGTTTCCCCCTTCGCATGTTTTACTGTACAGATATCAACGCTTCCTTTGCAAAGATCGCATTTTGGTTCTGTAACATTTCTTCTGAAAGCTGCAAAAAGTGTTACGCGTTTTTGTCTGTCGGTAGTGGTTTTTGTTGCGATGATTCCGGCAGGAATCATCGCGACAAAAGCCGCGCCCGATAGCTAAAGGGTTAACTCATTCGAGACGTGCAGCCTCCGGATACCGGCACGTCTCCAATGAGTTAACGTATTGTGTGTAAAGTGTTATCACTTACCCCCAAAGCTGGGTCTCAGTCGTATATCGTAGTTTTTCAGTAGACGGTCGATGGTCATGGTGGCGTTGCGGAACATGCCGATATCCGGCTCGTAAGTCTGGGCACTGTAGAAAGAAGATACAAGGCTTCATAGCATATTTAGAGCATAAGACGGTTCCAGTGTGAACTTAATCGATACGTGCCGGATACAGATACGCAGCGAAACGCCGCGTATCTGTATGCGGCACGTCTCGAATGATTAAAAAACAATTTACAAGATGAAGTCAAATGCAGAATGAGGCGGAAAACAGAGAAAATTAGACAAGTGTCCAGCAAATACGGGGTCTGATTAACTGGCATTGTCCCGGGCGCAAGCCGTTGCGTCGACGTCATTGCAATACGTCATTATTTGACGTCACACAAATGGTTTGGATGCACGCACCTGCGATACGTCATAATTAAAAACGCGGACGCTGCATGGAACGTCAAATTATGACACCACTGAATTTTGTATTATTTTTAGATCGTTTTCTGTCAGAGGCAGACAGCTGCGATATATACGTCATAAGCATAACGTGAAATACACTGCGTGTGGCGTCAAATTATGACATAATAGTCGCTATATAAGAGTCTGCAGTAAAAATGCGTGTGAAGAAAAAGTTATCATTGGGAACGGTTACACTGAAGAGAACGTCGATGGAAGACAAAAATGTTATACTTTATTCCTTGCCTCGTGTACCAAAGTCGGTTTCTCGGATACTGGGGCAACGGACTAAATTCGCTTATGCAGACATTCGTTTCGTCACTTGCCGCAGTTGGCCCGCGCACATTTTTGCGCGGGCCAACTGCAGCAAACGACGGCCCGATGTCTTTTAACGCACTGGGTCTCTCTTGTAGATTGTAGTGATTAAGCAACACGTGCCTACATGAATCAGGAATTGTCGTGTATTCGGGGGAGAAAATTGGAGGGGGTGTATGCGAGTTCTTGGGCACTAAATTTCAGACCCGATTTGAAATTACTGACCTGTCTGTGTATAGGCCAGAAAGGAGAAGGGAGCAGCATGCGTGGGATAACTGTTTTTGGTAGAGTGTATCCTTATGCAGTGGAGAATGGATTCTCCTGGTGGAGAATAAGGATGGCAGAACATTGACACGACTGATGCCTGTTTTGTTAATATTGGATCTCTCTATCTCTTTCTGAGCAAAGCTGATATACATATTTTGGGTGACTTTAAGGTTGATTTACAAAAGCAAGGCAATTCTTCATGGAGATCCATGTTAAATTTTCTAGGTTTGAAACATGTTGTTCCAGTCACCAACACGAGTGACTTCGTCATCTTTTAAACTGATAGACCATATATACATCACAAATGTCAATGTTGTACAAAATGTTCATGTACCTAATATTTCCATTAGTGATCACTTTCCAGTTTGCTTTTCATACAATACAATATACAATACAATACAATACAATACAATACAATACAATACAATACAATAATACTTTATTAATCCCTCATGGGGAAATTCACTGTCTGCCCATACAACACATGTCATCATTATTCACTCATTGAAATAATGAAATAAATAACCCATAATTCGCAGTTAAAGAGATGGACTGTAACAGACCTTTGTAACACTCTTGGCATCAGAAACACTTATGGTGTATTCCCCCCTGTGCTTCTGGTGTCAGCAATGTTGCAGTGAATTACTAAAAGGGCTAGTACTAAAGAACTAAAGAATGTTGACAGACACTATCTACTGATATATAATGTTGAAAAAGGTAACAGCCTGAGGGACAAAAGAGTTGGCATAACGTGATGTACTACTTTTGAGTACTCGAAGTCTGCCGACTTCGTTCGATACGTCTGCTGTCAAATTCATATCTAAGTGGATGTGTTTCGTCATCAAGAATGTCAGCCAGTTTGTTCGTAATCCGTCTGTTGTACAGTGTGTCCAAAGTATCATGTTCTCTACCAATTACACCGCCCGCTTTCCTGATTACTTTGTTACGACGATCTTGATCTCTTTTACATAAATTTCTACCCCAGCACGTCAGTCCAAAAGTTAGAACGCTAACAATACTGGAGCAGTAAAACATCTGTAAAGCCTAGTGCTGACATTAAATGATCTGAGCTTTCTCAAACAGTATAGACGGGTATGCGTTTTTTTCACAATAGCCTCTGTGTTTTGTTTCCACTTGAGCGCGTTGTCAAAAAGAACACCTAAATACTTGAAGGACTCTACACGCTCAACTTCTGTTCCCTTGATGACAACAGGATCGGGATGATGTTTGTATTCCCTGAATTCTGTGACCATCTCTTTGGTTTTACCAACATGTAATCCAAGATAGTTTCTGTCGCACCACTCTACAAAGTCGTCTATCTCCTGTCGATAGTGTCTTTCGTCCTCATCTGTAATCTGACCTGCCAGTGTCGTGTCGTCAGCGTATTTGTCCATGACACAGTCATGAGTGGTTCAACACTGTGTACAAAGAAAACAAAAAAGGCGACAGGACAGTCCCCTGTGGTGCTGGTGAAAAGTACATCTGAGATTAGATCCGAACTAATTCTGACATACTGTGGGTTGTTAGTGAGATAGTCCAAAACCCAAAGAATGGCAGAGGTATTTATGTTCATGTGAACTATACTAATGGTCAAAACGTAAGGGCCACCCCACTTTTTGTGTCATTGTTTATCGTCGCAAGTACGCCAATAAAATACAATGTTCTTTCGATTCAAATGGGTTAAAAGTTGACCTTAGACAGTCCACTGTACAGGGAACAATTGACAGCAATTCATCAATTCGCACGAACGTGTCAAATGCACGTGAAACATCGTCAGTTTTTGTGAAAGGCTGTGCGATATTGGCAAGCGTACCAAAGGCAGGCAGGTTGAAAAACTCGGTAAAGTCGTGATTCACGTGCTAAAGGGGTCAGTCGTGTACATTGAGCACTTCTGTTTCACTACAAATACCGGTACAGTAGGGGCATAATTGTCACTTTCCTAACCATGCCACCACGACGAAGCCTAACGCCAGTAGATCAAGGCCGGGCGCTAGCATGGTTGCAGAATAGAATTTCCTGACGAGAAGTTGGGAGACGTTTTGGGGTGTCCCATTTAGTGATCCAGAGGCTGCTGGCACGATTCCAAGAAACGGGAAGGGCAGAACTACGACCCTGCTCAGGACGCCCGCGCAGCACCAGCAGAAGGGAGGACAGATACCTCTGTGTGGCGGCTCTGCGCGACCGAACTGTCACTGCGACGTCAACTGATGCAAGCTGCAAACGTTAACGTTAGCAGAAGCACAGTCTGCCGACTTCTGCGCGAAATTGGCCTGGCTTCAAGCAGAGCAGCAGTGAGAATACCCTTCACTCCAGCTGATCGCAGAGCCCGGGTTGCCTGGTGTCGTCAATATGTGAGGTGGAACAGACTCCAGTGGACTCAGGTTCTGTTTACTGATGAGTTACGGTTCACTGTGTCCTTCAACGACTGGTCAGGGTCTGGAGACGCCAGGGCGAGCGATTCACGGATGGATGCGTCCAAGAGGTGGATCGCTACGGAGGAGGCTCAGTCATTGTCTGGGCAGGCTTCAGCAGAGAAGGCAGGACCACCCTCCACGTCATCCGAGGCACCCTGACTGGACTGCGCTATCAGGACGAGATTGTGCAGCCCCTTATCCAGCCAGCTCTCCAAACCATTGGCGACAATGCTCTTCTGCAGTACTACAACGCTCGACCTCATCGCGCCCGTGTGGTGG
This sequence comes from Semisulcospira habei, assembly GCA_036245525.1. Classification (NCBI taxonomy): domain Eukaryota; kingdom Metazoa; phylum Mollusca; class Gastropoda; family Semisulcospiridae; genus Semisulcospira; species Semisulcospira habei. The sequence goes on along the minus strand of BTPG01000005.1, from coordinate 90,001,770 downwards.
ATGAGTACCTTGAGCAACGGGGCATCACGAGGATGGAGTGGCCAGCTCGTTCACCTGGTCTGGCTTCCATCGAGCAACTCTGGGACGTGCTGGGGCATCGTGTAGTCAGCAACCACCCCCTACCTCAAGGCGTCTCCCAGCTGACTCAGTTTATGCATCAAGAGTGGGAAGCGATACCACAACATGTTCTCCGAACCCTGGTGAACTCCATGCGTCAACGCTGCATTGAATGCTTGGCTGCAAACGGTGGGTACACTCGCTACTGACTACCAGTCTTGTGTGAACATTCTAACGTACTGCTGTTGTTACAATTGTTTGATTTACTCAAAACTAAACTGAAATTGTTACTGAATAAATTAGCAAAGTAATGACTCCAAGTATTGTTACATTATTTGTGTGGTGTTGTCGGTGCGCCTGCGATAAAAAGTGGCCCTTACGTTTTGACAATTAGTATAGTTTGGAAGGGAGTAGGTGTGGCTAAATGGTGTTAACAGCAGACGAAAAATCATAGAACATCAGTCGAATGGAGGATCCTGGTAGTTCTAAATGAGAGTGGATGTTGTTTACAATATGCAAAATGGCATCATCAGCACCTCTTTGCCTTCTGTAAGCAAACTGAAAGGGGTCCATATAATATATTATTCAGAAACCTGTATGTGAAAATGTGAAAGAACAGCCCTCTCAAAAGCCTTCATGACACATGAGGTAAAAGCAACTGGTCTTAAATCATTCATCACAGATACAGTTTGCTTTTTTGGCACGGGGATAATACAAGAGGTCTTCCACGAACAGGGAACGACACACTGGGTAAGTGACATGTTAAAAATATAGCAAAGAATTCGGTACAGTTGTTCAGCGCATAATTTTAACTCATTTGATCTAACACCATCTAGCCCAGACGCTTTGCTTGGGTTGGTATGTTTAAGTACGCTAAGCACCTCCTCCTCAGTCACCACAATCACTTCACTTTGCATGTGTTTAGGTCCACTAACTAGTATTTCCTTGACCTGTTCCCTCTCATGCTCAAAATCATGACAATCAAATCTTGCATAGAACTTATTTAAGTCGTTGGCATAGTCCGTAGTTTTGCTCAATACCGGAATTGCTTTTTGCTTCTTGTTTCTACCTATCCGGCAAATTTATACCCTCCCACACCCTTTTCATGTTACCCGTTTCAAACTGTTTTTCTATCTTTTTTTCAACATTCTTCCTTCCCCTTCCTAAGCTCCCTTTTCAGTTCTTTTGTACTTTCCGTAACTGTTCTTTGTTCTTGTCTTCAAAACCTTTCTTCTTTCTGTTTAAGACCTCCTTGATGTGCCGTGACCCAAGGTTTGTTGCTGGAATAGATTTTAACAGGTTTTTCTTTTGACACAACACTGTCTACGCAGAAATTTATGTAGCTGCAAACTGTGTCAGCCAGCTCGGCAACGTCGCTTGTAGTGTCCGTAAAAACATTCCACAAGGTGCAGTCAAAACAACCTTTCAGGGCCTCTTTAGCTGCTGTGGACCACTTCTGTACTGTCCTGGTAACCGGCGGCTAGCGTTGTACGCGTTGTGTTTACCGTGGCACGAGTTTAACCAAGTTATGACTTGATCAGATCGTCCTAGGGGCGGCATCGGAACAGCGACGTACGAATCTCTGACATTACACCAAAACACGTCAAGAGTTCGGTCCCCTCGTGTTGTACACGTCACTTGTTGGTGGAACCCTGGCAGAACATTCTTAAAATTACAGTGATTGACGTCACCCGTGACACACTTGAACGCATCGGGCGCGCGAGTGTCAAGATCATGTAGATGGTTAGCGATGATATTGGCGGCATCTTTCTCGTTAGCTGATGGTGGTACGTAGACATTCGTTACTAAAACGTGTGAAAATTCCCGCGGAAGGTAATACGGGCGTGCGCTTACTGTCATGATTTCAACGTCTGGCGAACAGAATGTGTACGTCAGCAACATGTTGTTCGGATTACACCACTTCTTGTTTATACGTACCCACAAAGTCCACAACCCCCCCCCCCCCCCTCTTCTTTTTTCCCGGATCTTTATGCCTGTCATATATGATTGAATAAAATCCATCAATTGCAAAACTGTCATCTGATATGTTGCTATGTAGCCAGGTCTCAGTAAAGCACATCATGCTGCACGTTTGAAAATGGTCAGTATGTTGTACATTCGCATAGTGTTCATCGAGTTTGTTTTGCAATGACTGTACGTTACCAAAGATGGCAGAAGGCAGAAACGGGTTGAAAGCTCGTCTTTTGTTCCTTGCTCTCACCCCACCCTTACTGCCCCGCTTCCTGATCTTCATCTCAGATGGAGAGTCTAGAGAAGGTCGCACATCCATCGGGGATGAACGAATATCGAGAAACTGCTGGAGACCAAACTAGCCACCAGCAGGCACACCACTGCATTTCTTGTCCGAGAATTCATATTGACAGCTCTGTCACTCTTTCACGGTTGACGTGTAGATTATAAAAAAAACCCCACTAAAACATTGACACAAGGCAGACGTGTCGACGCTACCGCAGCGCTATTTTGTCACAAATGAGTATAGACCTATATCCATTTAATCGTCAATTTCGAAACCACTTGAAAGATATATACATACTCATCTCCTAAATTTTCTTGAACACAATCATCTGATTAGTGTTGCACAATCCGGTTTTCGACCTTTACATTCCTGCCAGACTACTCTAAATCACATTATTGATAAATGGCTCTCTGCCATAAATGACAACAAAGTATCAGGCGCAATCTTTCTAGACCTAAAACAAAAAGGCATTCGATCTTGTCAATCATTCCATCCTCCTGAAAAAAAAAAAACTACCACTTTATCATATTAACTCGAATACAGTTTCCCTCTTGTCTTCATATCTCAAAAACAGAACACAGAAAGTACTCATAAATGGCAAATTTAGACGGTGTAGTGACATGTGGTGTTCCACAGGGATTTATTCTAGGGCCTTTATTTTTTTCTATTATTTAGTAATGATCTGCCGCTGTGCATATCTCACCCAGAGGCTAACTGTGATCTGTTCGCTGACGACACAACCGTACACACATTTAACAAAGAGCTAGCAAACATCAATGAGGTACTCCAGCAGAGCCTGGACAAAATAGCTGACTGGTGCATTAATAATCACATGATAATTAGCATTCCAAAGACAAAGAGCATGTTAGTTACAACACGCCAGAAACACCAGCGCGGCCTACCAACTTTAACACTTATCTTAGATGGCCAACCTATAGAAAAAGTAACTAAACATCGCTTGCTGGGCGTAACAGAAGACAACCAGTTAAACTGGGAAACTCATGTTGATAACGTAAGCAAAACTTTGTCCAAAAACTTGTTCCTTTTGTCTAAGCTCAGCCGTATAGTTAATCCTGACGTTTGCAAACTTTTCTTTTACGCCCATATGAAAACGCTCTGTAATTACAGTTCCACTGTCTGGGACGGTTGCAGGGAAGTTCATACCAAAAAAGTAAATTCTCTGTATGAATGAATGAATGAATGAATGAATGAATGAATGAATGAATCAATCAATCAATCAATCAATCAATCAATCAATCAATCAATCAATCAATCAATCAATCAATCAATCAATCAATCAACTTTATTATTCCAAATACAAGTTGCCACGTACAGGAAAATTTGTTTCGCCACCTCCGGTGCAACTCGCAATCATCCAAACTCACACAATTTACACACAACACTGAAATGGACAATGGCTCGGGACGGGTGAAGCCCGTCGCCAAGGCGGCTCATGGCCGGCGCCAACGGCCCCAACCCGACCTGAACCTCCCTAACACAAAGCAAACTAAGGACAGCCCTATCATAGTATCTTTTAAGCACGTAATATAATGTTTTTAAACTTTCTGCTTGGCTGATACTAGTTACACAAATGAGAGATACGCATCAACAAAACAAAAAGACGAATTGTACTTTCACAGTTGCTACCTGGGGGCCCGTCGCTATAAGAACAGCGCCGGCTATTGGAAAGTCGCTCCGGCATAAACGTATGATGTTAAACTCATATTTCATGGACTCGCCTCCATAGACAAAAAAAAATCAAATCTCTTAAATTGCAGACATTAAACAAACAATTCGAATTTAATTGGTGTGTATAAATGTACAAGATTCTACACGAGAGAGCCCCAATCCATTTGTGAACTCTGTTTTCAGATAATCATAGACAAAACACGAGAAACAGGTCGCTCCACCTAACAAGAACAAGACTAGATATATATATATAAAACTAGCCTGGCCTTTTCAGGAGCAAAAGCATGGAATAATTTACTCTAGCATCTTATGTCTATTTCTAAATTTAGTATTTTTAAGGATCGCCTATATCGCTTTTTACTTCTAAACTAATACCTCGATTCAATTCTCCTCTATTGATGCTGTGCTGTACTCTCAGAGACATGTTCTAATTATAAGATGACCTTCAGCTTATGTCGATGTTATTATGTTGTTGTTGTTTTGTGTTTGTTTGGGTTTTTTTTTTTTCGCCTTTTATGCTTTTCGTACACTTGAATGTTCTTGACACTGTGTTTGTTTTTTTGTTTTTTTTTTAAAATATGTTACTGTGTTGCTCGATGTATATTTATGTGTGTAGAGTAGCAGGAGAGTTTGTAAGAGAGACATTCGCATGCCTATAACTCTCTCTCTCTCTCTCTCTCTCTCTCTCTCTCTCTCTCTCTCTCTCTCTCTCTCTCTCTCTCTCTCTCTCTCTCTCTCTCTCTCTCTCTCTCTCTAAATAAGGTAATATAAATCCGTTCACTCGAAGTGGCTATGATTTCGCAGCTGAAAGCATTGCAACCCAACGTCCGATAAAATACCAGATATAAATGAATTCGACATAAAGCTGTCTTTCTGGTTTAACGTGGAGAAAGGGTCACAACGAAGTCTTGTCCTCCCGTGCTCTCTCTCACTCTCTCGCTCTCTCTCCATCTCCAGTCCCCATCCAGAGCCTCTTTAATTAAAAAAAATCCACCTTATTTTCTCTCCCCCACCCTTTTTTTTTCTTCTCTCTCTTACCGCGGTAGAACAAAATTCCAGATAGAGGTTTTTGGCTGGGGTGGCCTCATTCGGACATTACGAATAGATTTATATTTGCGCTCGAGTCGTCTTTTAAGCTTACAAATATCTGCTAATCCGAGATTGCCTAAATTTCCTTCTGTCTAATATGCTTCTGCGGCTAGCAAAACTTTTGACGTTTGAGGCCAGATACATGTATATACTTCAACCCATCGCTGCTGAAAAAAATGCAACATTACCCGACTGCAAGAGGTATAGATCCTCATGAGCCCCCGCGACTGCGGGGGCTCATGAGGATCTATGCCTCTTGCTGAGACAACTTTGTATCCATGTTCCTTGAACGGCTGGGACTCTTCAGCGTCTACTGGCAGTGACGGGGTTAGAAAAATACGGCTTAACTATTTACCGTCGCAGTCCAGAAAAGAGAGTCTGATTTCACGGAGAGGATCACATTAATACAAAAGGCGTGGAACCTAAAACTCTGACTTTCCATCTGAGGCTAAAAGTTAACGTCGGAATATTGCATGCCACTTCCTGTGAAAACGCAGCCCAGCTGCAAGAGACATAGATCTTCATGAGCCCCCTGTCTGCAGAGGGCTTATGAAGATCTACGCCTCTTGCTAGATCCAAATTTAGACGTATGTCCCCCCCCACACAGAAAGTTAATCGGGCATTCAATGTATGCAACGAAGCGTCCGCCTGCCCGTCATAAAGTGGACTAAATATGAGAATGCCACAATATACGGATCGATCGTTTCGGAGACAAAATGTGACTTGAGAAAAAAAGATTGGCACCAACTGACACTTCCATTAACGCTTCTCAGACGAACACTGCCAGGGAAACGTGGTGGTTGCAGTTGCTGTTGGTGGTGTTTTTGGTAATGTTGATGTTGGTTTTGATAGAAAGAGATGACTATGGACGATGGTAATTTTGATGATGATGATGTTGATGGACATGATGAAATGCTTTTATTTAGGATAAAAGTTTTAGGCTTGACAATGACCCCCTTTTCAACAATGCTACTACTCTACACACGTGCAATTGCATATCAGTCAATAGAGCCTAGAGCAAAAAAAAAAAAAAAAAAAAAGCACATAAGCCATTATATATTAATGGTATGAACAAGCAAACAAGGCGAAAGGGATCAGACGACCTAAATGCAAAGTCAACCATACCTTCATCTAGTCCTTAAAAAAGAAGACGAATACCAAATGGAGATGGGAGGGTGTGGCGTGAGGGTGGGGTATGGTGTGACGTGGTTAGCGGTGGAGTTGAGACAAAATGGAGTTGGGGGGTGGATTTTTGCATAAAACTGATTTTGCTCTAAAAGCAAGGTTTTATAAGATGGCTGAAGACGTACTTCAATAATCATAATAACTAACTCAGTGCGCAAAATTCTTAAATCCTTTACTGCAGAGAAAAGGTGACCACAAGAGGCATAGGTCTTCATTAGCCCCCCGCAGCTACCTCTTGCTAACACGAACTTTGTAACCATGTTTCTTGGGCTGTTTCACAATGCGCAAACGGCCACCGGGCCGACATCGGAATGTCTTCTGCCAATGAAGATAAGTAGCGGCTAATCTCTCTGTTTGTTTGTTTGTCTATTTTGACAAAGGGTATTTTCCCGAAATATTAATAAATTGTGTTGTACCCGTCTTTTCTAAGCGTGTTTCTTTCTCCGTTGGGTACTTCCATACTAACTACATTATCAAAGAGTTGTTAGATATCCCATACTAACTACATTATCAAAGAGTTGTTAGATATCCCATACTAACTACATAATCAAAGAGTTGTTAGATATCCCAGACTAACTACATTATCAAAGTGTTGTTAGATATTCCATACTAACTACATTATGAAAAAGTTGTTAGATATCCCATACTAACTACATTATCAAAGAGTTGTTAGATATCCCATACTAACTACATTATCAAAGAGTTGTTAGATATCCCATACTAACTACATTATCAAAGAGTTGTTAGATATCCCATACTAACTACATTATCAAAGAGTTGTTAGATATTCCATACTAACTACATTATCAAAGAGTTGTTAGATATTACATACTAACTACATTATCAAAGAGTTGTTAGATATCCCATACTAACTACATTATCAAAGAGTTGTTAGATATTCCATACTAACTACATTATCAAAGAGTTGTTAGATATCCAATACTAACTACATTATCAAAGAGTTGTTAGATATCCCATACTAACTACATTATCAAAGAGTTGTTAGATATCCCATACTAACTACATTATCAAAGAGTTGTTATATATCCCATACTAACTACATTATCAAAGAGTTGTTAGATATCCCATACTAACTACATTATCAAAGAGTTGTTAGATATCCCATACTAACTACATTATCAAAGAGTTTTTAGATATCCCATACTAACTACATTATCAAAGAGCTGTTAGATATCCCATACTAACTACATTATCAAGGAGCTGTTAGATATCCCATACTAACAAAATTATCAAAGAGCTGTTAGATATCCCATACTAACTACATTATCAAAGAGTTGTTAGCAATTGCGGGGCTCTTGCAGTTGAGTGGTGGTCATTTTTTTTTCTCGAAGAAAGGGTTACATTTGAGAGGCATTAAAAAAAGACTACAATGTCTTATCTGTTCCACGTAGAACAGAGACGTATACACCATTATAATTCAAACCGTTCAGTGCCGAGAAAATGTGAGCACCACCCAACTGAAAGACGTATAGATCTTTTTGAGCTCCCGAACTAGCGGGGGCTCATGAGGAGATATGCCTTTTGCTGACATCACTTTTGATTCCGTGTACCTGGATCTTTGGGTTTGTGTGTGTGTGTGTAATTAACGAAGATTGCAGGCACTGAACGGGTTAAAATTAATGCGATATTAGACTGGCACTTGACAGAGCCCAAAAGTTACGTTTCCTTACGGATCGATCGTTGGGGAGACACTTATTAATATGTTAGTTGACAAGAAAAGATTGGTGAAGGGGCGCGTGGGCATATGATTCAGTTAACTCCCAAAACCAAGTTTCTTAAACTTGAGAGACGTCCATCGCTGATTTAAAAAAAAAATGGTATGTCTGTTAGAAAAGAGATGGAACCGACCATGCTTGTTCACGGGTAATTTCAAGATTGCATCGACAATTTCCAGCACAATGATTTCTGTAAACCAGTATGCGTCGGTCCACTGACAGTTGAGGGGTTAGAATTCAGAGTAAAAGTTTAATTCTGAAAGAAAATAGAACTAAACGTGTAGCCTAACTATGCTCACAATGCTAAAAGATTCAGCAGCGAAACATTTAATCGTGGACATGCTGATGGGGTTTTAGAGGTGTTGAGAATTAAAGACATGTGCTAGATTACGTCAGATGTGTGTGCTGCTCTGTGATTTTGGACCATACGGCCTGCGGCCATATGGTCCAAAATCACAGATCAGCACACATACTCACACAGCCGCTCACAAACGTTTCGACGCCGGTTCACTCACCTGACTGTCAGCGTTATGGCGAGCCATGCCCCACACAGAAACAGGGCAACGTTGGCCATGACACAGCCTGCTACCAGAGTCAACATGTTTCTTCCCACTTTTTCAGCAGGCATGCACTGTCCTGAGTCCAGAGACAATCACACGATTTTATCGATGACTGCGGTCAAGAGAAAGACGAGCACTTCACGAAGTCAAAAAAGAAATGGGCACTGAAGTCTTGAGACCTAGTCTGAAGTCGCGCACGTGGCTATTTGACAGGTATGCGTAAGCCATTGATCCATCACCTGTCCGAAATACTGCAAGTAAAAAAACATCACACACAGCTTTATCGTAGGCGGATGAAATCAAGAGAGAAATGAAAATTGAATGGAAAGATGAAAATTAAAATCAATTGTTTTAGAGGTTGCAAACTTGGTCGGTTCACTGACATTGTCAGACGTGGACTCGATTGCACCATCTATCCAAAATATGCAACAACAAGACCCCCCCCCCCCTACAAAACAACAACAACAACAACAAACAAACAACAACATAAAAACAACAACAACACGGCACAACTGACTGAAGTCTAGAGACAGGTGGAACACTGAAGTCTTGAAAACTAGTTCGATGTTGCGCATGTTGAGACATCACCTGTTTTTAGCCAATTTTGCTCTGTGGTCCCAAGGTGGGGGAGAAAGAGGAATCTGAGCTCACAATATTCTCTCTACTCCCGAAGAGGTGGAGAAACTGTCACACGGCTTATCGACGAGAACTGACAACAGTCATTCAATGAACACAAGGTCGCACGTGATTCAAAACTTTGTAGGCCGGCGAGCAACACGGTGAGCAAAATGCCCTCGGGCCGACGTCGGAGGCAGCCGGCCCAAGCAAATTTTTGCTCATTGAGCCAGGGGCCAGTTGCATGAGTGAGCTTAGTCCTGCGCCAGCCACAATGCAAGGTGCTCCGCTTGAAGCGGAGCACCTTTGCATTTTGGCTTGCGCAGGACTAAACTCACTCACGCAAATGGCCCCAGCTGCAACTGCGGTTGACGTCAGCCTTAGAACCTTTTGCTTATTAGAAAGCATCGTGGACCAACCATATTGATCTATGGTCACTGAAAAATGAAGCACCAGTATTGCGGGCCACTTAACTGGCTTCACCTATGACGGAGGAACAGCGACTGTTACAGATCGGTTGACCTCTATCCAATCAGGCAGCACATCAATCAGCTGAATTTCGTGGGGGGGGGGGGGGGGGGGGGAGGGGGGAGGGGGGAGGGGGGGAGGGGGAGGGGGGGGAGGGGGGAGGGGGGGGGGAGGGGGAGGGGTCTTTCCCTCGGCGATTTTTTCTACTTTGCCTCAGTTCCACGAAAATAAGAATATAAATTTACGAAGAAAAGCACAAAAAACCCAAACAAATAAACAAACAAACAAAAAACAAACAAAAAAAAAAACAAAAAAAAAAAACCACACTCACAAGAAAACTTAAGCCATAAGATGGAAGACAAACGCACGATTCATTCACGAACCAGATACTACTATGTGTTAACTCAATCGAGACGAACGGTATCTGAATGCCGCTGGTCTCGAATGAGTTAATTCTTGGTCTGTGCTTCTTTAGCATCATCAGGAAGAAAATACAGCATAAGGACGGTCATGCACATTGTGCGAATGAGCGGCTGTTTTCACGATTTTTGTTTAGCGCTTCACAATCCTGTTATCGGTTGACAACCATGCTTTTCAACATGGATTGTTTGCAAGTAGTTTTGTTTAGCCCTCAGCGGTTTGTGTAAGGAATTTATTCGTTTTCAGACTGGGACTAGAAAATCTAGACAGATTTACTGATAAAAATATGACAGAGGAAGACTGGTGTACGCGCCTACTGGCTGACACAATTGGCAGTCGACATGACAGGCGAGACAACTCTGAGGACAACACGCAACAGGCGAGACAACTCCAAGGACCCACCACAAGAGGCGAGGCCACTCTGTGGATCTCAACTAAAGTGTGGCGGCCAAATGAAGCCCTTCAAGTGAACACACATAGTCTCAACGACGCAGTCAGTCCTTGCACGCTACGACAGGAGAAAACACCGAGCACGACAGCTCAAGGGCGGTAGCAAAAGTGCTTGGGGCTTACACGGATAGCCTCCATGGTTTGTTAAACCTTTGACTGCCACTTATGATATCGATCGGTATCGTTAGTAGCTGTTAAGGCGTTTAAAATTATACACCACCCCTGGTACACTAAAACAAAGACAGACTATCACTGCTCAAGGGTGGCGGTCGAATAACTTGGCGCCCGACACACCACAAACAACAGAGAGACTGACCTTGATTAGTTTAACGGCGGGGCAGAAGGCTAGGCTTCTCTAGACCGACCATGCTAGTATAACTCATTCGCGACCAGCCGCATCCGGATGCGGCTGGCCGCAAATGAGTTATGGGTAGAGCAAGAATAGCTTGGCTCCTAGAGGTGTTGTAGTATGTTAAAACTACGCTGCGCCAAAACACACTTGTGAGGCAATTTTACCGATGCATAGACTGAAAAGCCTGAATTACATACAAAAGTTCATACTAAAATGATGATTGTCAAACGCGTAAGATGCGAAGAAAATCCCAACCTAAAAGGAAACACGCTTAGAACAGACAAGTCCAAAACAGTAGTGCTGTTCTTGTCCTTTGTAAGCGTGTGAATTTTTTATTTATTCATTTTTTTTTCTTTGCAAGAAGGGTAGGATTCGACGCCTCGTCTGTAAAATTATAGGGAATCATATTGAAGCCGCTGTAGATGTAGAATGGCGGCGTGTCTACTATCTGAGCACATCGAAGTATACCAAACGGTTAAGTAGTGAAGAGTCAGATAACCCGCCACAAACTCGACTGTGATCTTATTAGAGAATGAACACACTTCGAGAGATGTAGAAGACATAAAGGATTGAGATCATGTTCAGGTGTAGACGATAAGTAGAGAAAAAGCTTGCGTATCAAGAGACCATCAGCACCAGCTTGTTTACCGCGGTATTGTCAGATGTTCCGTAAAAAAGACGAAGATACAGCTGTCCACAGATGAATCTTCATAAGATTAGGTCTTGGTGTATGGATCACTGATATAAGCCACCACGTATATCAGGAGATGATGGAGAGACTCCATCTGTCTGAGATGAAGTCGACAAAGTGCAGAAAAAGCCTGCAAAAGATTTGAAGATAATATGCCAGCTTCATATCAGCCACCACTGATGCGTATCGGAAGATGAGCACCCGTCCGTGACGAAGACGAAGCGTAGAAGGAAACAACCAAAGATTGTAAGTTTGAGCCACCATGTGTATCACTGAGAGAGCGAGAGATTCACACTATCCAGTACCAGATGAGATATGAGGCACCTGCAACTGGGCACCAAGATGAGATATCTGTAATCTGCCAGAGGGGGCACAGTCCAGTCGGTCTCTTCTCTCCTCTCAGACACTCACTCACACACTTCCAGTGTCCCGCACGCGAGTCTGTTGCGGTCTTGTGACGCGTAGAAAATAGACCACACACGTTTAGCGTCACCCCCACAAGCGTCCAGTATCCCAGTTCTGGTCTGCCGTCACTCGCCTCCCTTCCTTCGTCCCTCGTCTCTCCCCCAATCTTGCAGTTCCTCGAACAGCCACGACGCTAGCTCGCTCCGCCTTTCAGGACAGAGGGGATGTGCGGCGGAGATGTGGGTAGGGGACAGGGTAGCCATCTGCAAGTGACATAGATCCTCATGAGCCCGCGCATTGCGCGGCTTCATGCGGATCTATGCCTCTTGCTTGTTTTATATCCTGATTATCTATTCCTGTCGCTTTTTTTTTTTTCTTCATATAGAGTAGTCCTAGGGAGGAGGCCGGGGGAATCAGAGGCCGGGGGACAGGGTAGCAAGCCTTGCCCATACACTGCGGCCCTTCGGCTGACCATCTTGCAAGAAGCATAGATCCTCATGCGCCACGGCAGGAATGGGGACTCAGCGATGAACAAAAAGTCATTCTGGCGGGTCTGATCTATATAGATTACATTCAATTTGTAAGGAGGGGAGTTTGCTACAGGCTGAGCTGATTTTTTCCCCTCCTTTTCCCCACATTCATTTTAAGAAATGTCTAGCAGTAGCAGGTTAGTGAGCATTGCTCAGAGACTCAGAATAGCACCCTTTATCGACCACTTTACACATTACACGATTTACTACTGTGTCTCTTACGTTGAGGAAGCTCCTACCATTTCAAGAAACGACTTCTCAGTCTGGCATTGAATTGCTCCTATAGTGCGTGTGCAGAGGAAGTACCTATCATTTCAACTAATGACTTGCTAGTCTGTAAGTGAAATGCTCCTGGCGCATGGACGGCACAGAACCTCAGCAGACTTCCACTGATAACCACTACTCTCTACGTGTGCCCATTTGCAGGAGACCAGGAAGTATTCAGTACAGATGTCAAATGTGTCAGCCAAGATTACTGCATGCCAGCACGAGTTTGTCAGCAAAGACCAATGTCAACTAAACCTCCTTGACATTAATCTGCCAATTACCGCAGATTGTATATCTGGAAAAAAAAAGTAAATTCAACGCCAGAGAGCCCCAACCACCCAAGGGACACTGATTCAAATTGGTGTCAGCAAGAGGCGTGGATCCTCCTCAACCCGCGCAACTGCGGGGCTCATGAGGATCTATACTCTTGCTGTTTGGTGGCGTTCAATGGCTGATATTGACTTTTGGTATGGAAGGTATTGATCAGTGGATAGTACTGAATTTTTCTCAGTCAAGGGGTTAACCATGTATGTGCTGGTTTGTGATTTTGGACCGTACGATGTAAAACCGTAAAATTTGAAATTCCACATTAACACAATATTATTATGTATCACACCTCGTCGTTTTATATGCGCTTAGACAGCCAGGTCTCAATACATATTATACAGAGATTCATCAGTTGGCAGGATGGTTCTGTGCAACAGCGTCACAATAAACACAGCAACTGCCATCAAAACCTTAAAGTTAAAGAGTCATCACAAAAGGCATATCTAGTCCCTTGGGTCCTTTTTAAAATACTTATATTTAAAAAAAAAAAAAAAAAAAACCACGTTCAGACCAAAGTCATGACGCTTCACACTTGCACCCTGTGAAGGCAAAGAACAATGAAAATTTTGCTTTTCACGAAAAATGGACATACTGTCTTTTGCTTTGACAGACCAGATATTTATGTCCTAAAACAGAGGTACAGTATAGGTTACTCCTGGATAATAACGCAAACCAGCGTTAAATTCTGACAGGACACTGGTCAATACAAAGGCAACACGCTGTCTATATCTGTTGTCCGCGAAATGCGAGATGGACGCGAATCATTTACACACAACGTCTGTTGCCCTCAAGATGCGATAGCGAAGAGTGCCTTAAGAAGAAGTTAAATGGCACAGAGCCTCAACAGCTAACAGAGCATCAAGCAGCCAGAAGATGGACTAGAACCAGTTACACTTAACGTCTGTTGTGCAAGAATTCGATAGTTCAGCAGACGACCTGACTGACGCAAAGAAACGTTTGGTGCCTGAGCTGGCAACCGACGATACTAGGTCTTACACTTAAACCTGATGATTTTCTCGGGCCAGAGATACACTGTGCCAGCCACTGCTAACAAGAGGCATTGATTCGCATGAGTCACCCTGCGGCCGTAGGGGCGTTTGAGGATCTGTGCTTCTTGCAGAAGCGGCTGTTCCACTCTTAGCCAGAGAATTCGGTGACGGAAATGCTCGTGGTGTCCCTGATTGATTATTTACAACTCAGTCCTCGATCATCTGCAAGAGGCATAGATTCTCATGGGCCCCTGCATCCGAAGGGGCCATGAGAATCTATACCTCTTGCTAACATTGAGCGATCGTTGCACGTTCTCTAACGGTGGATGCCACTGGGAATTAATTTTCTTGCAACTGTCCCTTTACTTGTTACCGCCAAGCATTCGCCTGGCCGGACATTGCGGTACTGCTCTAACAGTCTAAATTTGTGCCTCTTGCGGATATATATATATATATATATATATATATATATATATATATATATATATATATATATATATATATATATATATATATATTGCATGCAATTTTAGCAGCGGGCTAGTTCCACAGTAGATTGGGCCTACCTCCTCGTTACAAGCACCACAGACCTGTATCGAAGTTGTGCACGGTGGAGTAACAACACACGCATTTTAACTTATTCGAGACGTGCCGCATCCGGATACGCGGCTTAAAGCACTGTATCCGAATGCAGCACGTTTCGAATATGTTAATGTTCAGCTGCCTAGTTCCACAATAGATGAAAAATGTACCTGTGGATTACATCAGCATAGTATTAGATTGCACCGTCCGTAGCATTTTCGGCGGTGCTCTCAATCGGACTCTGTATTTAACACTTGCTTGCTAGACTGGTAGATTTCTCCTAGAAATTTTTAATCCGGTATCGGAGCAGCCCTGGTTACAACATATATGGATCTATAAATATGCTAAACATGTAAACCGTGTTAAACATGAGGGCAACGGATCTGGAGAATACATAGTGCTACCGGTGGGCAATTTTCTTTTGTTGTTCAGTGGTGGTTTTAGGAAGAGGGGAGGGGATGTTGGGTGAGTGGGAAGGGGGTGGGGGTGGGTGTGTGGTAGTGGGGGGGGGGGGGGCTGGGGGGGGTGTTTGGGTGGGGGTGGGGGAGAGAGTTTTCCTCGAACAGATACAAATTCCCCCATCCTTTAAAAAAATAGTAACCCTATAATCTACAATTGAATAAATAAATAATAAACTGAATACGTGCCCAGATAATAAAATAAAATATAAACAAAAAAAAAATAATTGAATAAAATAAAATAAATAAATAAAAATAAAATTAAGTATTGGTTATATCTCTGTCATATGTGCGACTAAAAGATAATCACATAACTCTAATCAGGCGGAACTGGTCCAAAGATCATAGCATCGGGGGTGGCAGTGCCAGTGGAGACTCTAAGGAGATGACAAATCCAAGGGAGGTAACTTCTTCTTTGGTGCGTCAACTCATTGCTGAAGCAAAATCGTTATTGTCCAACAGCAGTTGTGGAACCACCTATCGTTCTTTCTTGATTGCTTTTATTTGTTTATTTTTTCTTTCTTTCCTATTGCTGACTGTTTTATCTCTTTCTTTACCTGTTTCGTTTACATCTTCGTTTGTTCATATTTCTCCGGTTTCATAAAAAGAACGATAACAGATTTTCTGTCTTTCTTTTGCCTCTGTCTGAATGGTTCAACTTGACATAATATCTGGTGGGAAAAATCAGCTACACGTGTAATGAATAGATTACTGGGTACGGAGAAACAGAAATTTTGGGTATATATTTTTTGTGTTTAGCAGATTTTTCAAGCATTCAGATTTTTGTTTTGTTTTGTTTCTTCGAAGGGAATTCAAAATAACTGAAAAAGTTAGCATGAACATTACATATGGGAATATGACATTCGAGCTAAATATCTGCAAGCATTCATGACAAACAGTTTGTGACAATAGTACAATGGCAGGTGCGTGTTTGCGGCATTATGGAAAGGGAGAAACGGAACTACAAAAATATTTGCAACCATTTTTGAGCAAATGTCCAGACGTGAAATACAATCACTGTTGCGTGTCACTTATGTTCAGTCCCTCGACTAATTTCTGTCGTCAGCAAGAGATAAAGAACCTCACGAGCCTCTGCGACCGCAGGGGCTCGTGAGAATGATATGTCTTGCTGGATGAATTGGCTGACCATTTTTACTCATTCAAAAGAAAGATTTGTTTTTATAACTGAAGTTTGTGACTGTTCCCAAGTTGTAAGACTTATGACCTCTTCGCAGCCGGCCGATTGAATTATGTCTCTGAAACCATCACTCATTCATTGCCGGTCATCCTGTCCTGAAGCACACAGACTTACATATGGCCCCAAGAGCATAAATCCTCAGCAGACTGTGGGGATTATGAAAATCTATGCCTTTGCCAGTTTGGTGATGCTGTGCTCAGTTAGCGGAGGACTTAAAATCGAAGCACAAGGCAGACGGTCTCAATCAAAACTGGAACGGAACAATGATGACGGAACGCAACTCTCGCCATCCTGGCGTGTGCTCGCACGAGATGACATTTGCCCAGGGCCTTTAGGGCCAGTCGGAAACGACATGGATGTTCATTCTATTGGACAATTTCCTGACTTGGCTTATTCCCAGCAATCAGTAATTCCCAGTAAGCAAAGGTCCTCGAGCTCACGCCGGCCGCAGTGGGCCCGCGCACGGCAGTGCGCGGGCCCACTGCGACTTTCGTGGGCCCGAAGACGTTTCGCTACTGAGAAACCTTCTCTCCGTGTAAGCCGTGTCTGCCTTTATCTATTGATATGAAAAGAGGAAATGTGCACTTATCCTTAATGTTGGACTTTACATCTAAAATTCTGATTTGATCCGACTACAGTATAAAGGAATTAAATATGTGCTGCCTTGTGATTTTGTAAGGTTCACAATGACAATTCCAACGTCATTCTATGGGAAGCTGCATATTAAAGTTAATTCACTTCATTATCAGTACTTATTATGATTCCATCTCTGCGCTCGGGCCCCACGCTAGCCCGCCCCTCATAACTAAGCTGTATCATATTTTGTTTTAATCTTGTGCCAGCACTGACTTTGTTTGCTATGTTAACGCTCGCTGTTTGAAACTGTTCCAATAACGGCCAAGCACTGTCTGACCAGGGCATAGTTCGACATACACACCCTTACTATCTCCGGGTTTGAAGACCACCATGGAAGGACGAACGTTGAGCAATCAAACTGGCACGCAAAGAATCTGTCTGTCAACACCAATGGCCAGTATTTTAAAACTTTTGAAATGTCTTCCCTGACGAAACCACTTCCCAGCAAAGAAGACGGGAGTAAAATGGTCCAGCAAGAGGCATAAATCTTCAAAAGCCCCCGCAGTATGAAGATCTATGCCTCTTGCAGAAGGACTATTTTTGTATAAATCTTAGCATTGTCTGGTGTGTTATTTCAGTTGGCTTCCAATTTTCTTTTCATGGGACGATCGACTCTTGCGTCCAGCCGACTGATGGATGTGTAATAAAACAGTTAGGATGGATAACGAGAGCGATCGCAATTTTAGAACAGGGGCTGACTAGTTTGACAAGTTAAATTGGTGTGCTTTGACTTTACACGCTTTTTTCTACCTTCTTTTTTCTGCATAACGATCCTCTCTCTCTCTCTCTCTCTCTCTCTCTCTCTCTCTCTCTCTCTCTCTCTCTCTCTCTCTCTCTCTCTCTCTCTCTCTCTCTCTCTCTCTCTCTCTCTGCGGGGAGGGTGGCGTGGAGGCGGGGGGGGGGGAGGGGAGGGAGGGGGCGGCGGGGGAGGGGTGTGGGGGGCGGGGCGGGGCGGGGGGTGGGGGAGGGGGCGGGGGGGAGCGGAAGGTGGGGGTGACATGCATGTGGTCAGACCCCCTCGAACTAGGAAACAAACAGTATGTTAGAAAGAGATATACAGAGTTGTATAAGCATGCGTAGGCTCATGAAGATGTACATCTCGTACAGATGACTGCCTGTTTCTCAGTGTGGCACTGCGAATGAAATTGACGCGACGTTAGGGGAATATACGAAAATTGCAAGATGTTGTGAAACAAATTACATTTCGACGAAGACAATTTTCAAGATAAAAGACAAACAAATATATATTTTCATCGTAAATAAACACAGAAACCACCACATTCTGGTTGCTTGTGTATTTATACACGATGCAACTGTGAATTTGTCTTTCTGTTATCATGTATACTGGACAGGTATAGTACCAACATTAAGCCTCGTCCTTCAATGTGTCGGTAACTCATCTAAAACGAAATGTCTTGTTAAGTATGGTGAACAAAACAACCCACACATCAGGCTTGTGTGACGATTAATTATTCCTTCACAAGCAAATGGAAAAGACATGGATCCTCTTGAATCCTCGCAGATGCGGGGGCTTATGAAAATCAAAGGAACTCAAAGGATATCTACCCCCCCCCCCCCCCCCCAAAAAAAAAAAAAAAAAAAAAAAAAAAAAAGATATTTTTTCTTCAGAATGTAATGAGCTGGATATCAGAATTTGTGAAAAGAAATCGATGCACGCCCTTTTATGCCCATTTACCACATCTTATTAGTATTAGTCAGGTTAACCCATTCAGCCCTGACGCACTACAGCAGGAGATGGGTCGACCATGATAACTCAAGGGAAGTGCCAGATTAGCTTGGCACCGACAGGCGCCAAGCTAATCTGGCACTGCCCTTGAATTATCATGGTCGATCCATCTCCTGCGACTGGTGCATAGTCATTATATGACGCCTCCAAAATTTGGGAAATACGGCCATCGGGCTGAATGAGATAACCCATTTCATGCATTATAAGGTCTAATTACGTTTGGATTGCAGTGTGTTATGATTCTACTACAAATACTGCGGTTCGATTGTGAGGTAAACGACATACGTGTTTGCAATGCGTGCACCACTCTTAGCACAGAAAGCAGAAATTCACGTCACGCCCACTACTCCGTCGATTTACATGCTATCCTCATTCAATTTCCCTATCAAACAACACATTTAGACACTTTTTGCGCAGTGCATTTTCTTTTCTAAGCCTTCCCGGAGAAGACACGGGGAATGAAAAATGGACCCTTGGAAACATAAATGATGAATTTATCCTCCAAGACGCAAGCGCAATCCGCCCAATAAATTCACACCCTGTGGCTGTCTGTGGCGCTTTTCGTCGAGGTGATTCCTACATGAATCACCTCGACGAAAAGCGCTACCGACAATCAAAGGGTTAAGCCCGTGAAATAAATGTGTGCTGTTCTGTCATTTTGGACCCCGCGGCTAAAGGTCGTGAGGTCCAAAATTACGGACCAGCAAGCGCATAGCTATGGGGGGAGTGTTTTGTCAGTGTGAGTGCTTTTGGGATCGAATTGACAGGAACTGCCCGATATTCAGAAATCACTGCTTGCAGTCGTTTTTATTAGTTGATTGGGTAATGTAGTTGTCCCATTTGGCCAGGAGTGTCTGGCGTGGTATGCATGAGAGAGGACTAGAAATTTCAACCAGGCTAAGACATCTGGCTTTGAGCGGACCCCCGATTACTGTCAACTGTCATTTCATGCTTAAAAGTCCCGGAATCAGTTGCATAAACGAACTTGAATCCTGCGCAAAGCCACTAAGCAAGGTGCTCCGCAATTGCGGAGCACCTGCTTAGTAGCTTGCGCAGGATTTAAGCTAGCTCTGCAACTATCCCCTGGTCTATTTACATAGTCCAACCAACTCTGCTTATAACAAAATTTAGATATAACAACGCTTTTGTCATGATCACACTTTTCCCAATGTAAATTACTTTGCAGATAGCAAAATATAGCAAACGTGGGATATACCCACACACACAAAAACCCCACAAAATGGGTCCCCTGGAGAGTTGTGATATCCAGAGTTTACTGTGTAGGCTGAGACTTCTGGCTTAGACCAAGTCCACATTTTCTGTCCACGTACGAGTTACGCATGTTAGCCCTGGTTTGCCACGCACAGCTACCTTTCTCAGATTCAATTTTGGGGATTCAGCTTGGTCCTGCATGCTCAGCATTCTCCGAGTGGAATGATCCCATTTGAAATCACGTTTGTAAAAAGGGGGTCCCGGATCGCGAGAATGGTAAACGGTGCTAATAAATTGAATCACCCCAATCACGAGCTGGCAAATTACATTTGAAGCGCTTCGCGTCCCTTTTGAAGTGGTTGAATGCAGGAGTGCGGGAGAGATGTGTGCAAACTCATTCCGAGGATTAGACCAGTATGTCCGCTGGCAACAGCATAGACCATAAATAACCGGACCGCTCTCTCTCCTGCTTCCGGTCTCTGCACTCGTCGCGCAACTATTCTTGCGCATCAGTCAACTCATTATTCCGGTTCAGTACATCGGAGCTTTTCACGTGGATTGTTTCTATGATTTTGGTTAGTGGTGCAGTTTGTAAAGTGTCTTTTGTCTTGCATTATGCCTGGTGCAAGTTGTACGATTGTGGGCTGTGGTGCATGCAACGGAAAGCACAAGGGGCTGTCGTTTTTCTCCATTCGCCAACCAAAGGACTTGAAGTGGGAGAGAGAGCTTGTTCACGCCGTGAATCGTGCAGACAGCAATTTTAACAAAGACACTGCAAAGATTTGTTCTAGACACTTTCGACAGGAATGCGTGAAGTTGGGTAAGTATTATTTACCTAGAATATAAGCTCGTTCTAATCATATTAAGTTCAATTCACTATACAAAAGTTTTATCCTGCGATTTATTCGGGACTCTTGCATGATGTTAATATCGTAAGCAAAAGTAGCAGTACTCCCCAGTAGCACACGTGTGTACTTTCACTTTCAGTAAGTATTCAGTTCTGAGTCTTATTCAGTTTGCTACTTCATGCAGAGGAACGATAGAACGGAATAGAAATCACAGGAGTATAATTAACTGTCAATTTTGTTTATGGTTGATCACTATATAATTTGTGTCTTTGCAAATTTCTTATTTTTCTGGTATTATGTTGCTGTAGGTCCTGGTGGGAAAAAACGGTATCTTCTACCCGGGAGCCTTCCAACAGAGTGTATGCCTGTCAAGTCCATTGTCACAAGGCAACCTCCTCCAAGAAAAGAACCTGTAAGTGTCTATTTATCTTATAAAATCCTGTTGACAGTGTTGTATGACATTTGATAACATCCCATGGAGCAGTAGATCCATATCCGATGAACAGTTGTGCACTTGCCCATGCAGTTATGTCGATTTTGTACTTTAGACTTGGGCATTCATTTCTCCATTGTGGCATAAATCTGGTTTTGCCTTTGGCATTGATTTTTCCAGGGTTTATGATCAATTTATGACTATATTAAGAGGATAGTCCTGTAACTTTCCCAGGGCATGTGCAGTGCGCATAACTCTGTTTAAAGGGGTCACACAATTACATGGAAATGTCACATGTTTATATAAAATATATTTCCATTGGATTGAGGTCAAATTTAAAATTTGGTGTATAGTGACCTTATGAGGTGGTATTGTCAGTGCAATAATTCAGACTAGGCCAGTAGGGGCTAAACTGTTTAACAAAAGTGTGCTCATATCCTCAGTGCTTTTGGACCGATTTCATGGACATTTCACTTGAAGTGGCCACGACAACGTTTGTCACCCAGGTCATGGCCACAGGGTCAAGATGACTGAATTTCTTTGTACTGTCACATGAAGGCAAATTTGTTTTATTGGCAGTACACTTTTCGCAGACAGCAATTATGTCTCTTGTGCATAAAAGGATGCTATGGGGTGGGGATGTAATTTTTGTTTATTGGCAAAACCTGTTATAATAATAATAATGATATAATAGAATATTATTGTTATCTATTTGGTAACATTATGCATCATAATACAACTTCACACTTTTTAAAGGGATTACTCTGATACCTGAATTTCTTTGTGTGTATTTCAGGTAGCACGTGAACCACCTCTGGTGCCTGTCAAGGTTGTCTACAATAACTTCAGTGATGTTAGAAAAGCTGCATCAAAATTGCAAGCTCCATGGTGTGTAGTTCTGCACTCCGATGCCCAAGTTGTAGCTGTTTCACTAACGCCAACTGGTATTGGACATCTGCAAGTTAGCATCACCCCAGATCTATCCGCAGTGGTTTCTGTTTTTGGACTGCAAGCACCCCACCTGACGGCCAATATTGAATCAACTCACCTCTCTAAACATCTAACAGCTTTGATTGGTCTGCATGTATGTCCAGGTGTAGTGGACCATGCCCTGCAGAAATTTGCCGAGCTCCCAACTGGACAGGATCTATATTACAGACATGTACTCTATGTCTCAGAGACTTCTTCTATAACACATTCTTCTACTGCTCGATCAAGTACCTGTCATTTGCTGGTGAAAGAATTCTCCAAGATCTGTAACGACTGCCTTGAAGTAAAGAACTTACTACTGCGAAAACAGGCAAGAGCACATGCAAACGAAAAGACGCCAATTCTAAACAACAATCCATTGGTGTCAGTGTCACACAAAAAGCTGAAGCAAGCGTTCAAGACCATTCGCAAGCAAGCTGCTAAGCTGAAACTACAACTGGAAAACTTCAAAAAATCTCTGAAGACGGACTCCGTTATAGTGAGCGACACCTTGCATGAGTCTTTGATCAATGCCATTGATAAAGAAAAACTCTCAAATGAATCTAAGTTGACCAAGTTGTTTTGGGCTGAGCAACAGAAAGCCTTCCAGGTTGGCAAAAAGGGGATGCGATGGCATCCAACTATGATACGCTTGGCCATTCTTCTGCACAGCCGAAGTCCTGCTGCTTACGAAACCCTTCGAGCAACAGGTGTGCTTCGCCTTCCTGGTGAATCTACACTAAGAGATTACACTAATGTATTCCATCCAAACGCTGGTTTCCGCAGTGAAGTACTGGAGAGTATCCGCAATGAAACAAAGAACTATAGGGACAGTGAACGTTTTGTGGTGCTTTTACATGATGAGATGACGATCACATCAGATCTCGTCTTTGATCGCCGTTCAAGTGAGCTTGTTGGCTACGTAACAGGCAGTTCCGGAGACCTAAAGAATATTGCCACCCATGCACTACTGTTTTATGTAGTTGGTGTAAACACCAATCTCAGCAAGAGTGTGGGATTTTTTGGCACCAAAGCAGTCACAGCAGATGCACTGTACCCTTTATTTTGGAGGGCTGTAGGCCTTCTCGAAACATACTGCTTCCTGAAAGTTATTGCCTCGACGAGCGATAAGGCATCCCCTAATCAACGTCTTGTTGACATGCATGGCACACCTGGCAGCATCTGTTATAAAACAATGAATTTGTTTGCACAGCAGCGAGAAATATATTTCTTTTCAGATGCACCACATCTTGTGAAGACAGTGCGAAACAATTTGAGCTGTTCAGGGTCAGGCAAGAACACTCGATTCCTGTGGCAGAATGGTTGTCATCTTCTTTGGCAGCATGTTGTGGCTGTGTACAACAGCGATTGTGCTCAGGTGCTAAGACGAACGCGACTAACAGCTGATCACATACACTTGACTCCACAATCTGTCATGAATGTCAAGCTGGCAGCCCAAGTGTTGAGTGAGCGGGTTGGAAAGGTTATGCTGGAAATGGGGAGGCCAGAAATGGAACAAACTGCCAAATTCATACTGCTGATGGACAGATTTTTTGACTGCATGAATTCACGTAGTTTGACAGAAGCTCAACAAAAAAACAAGTCAGACATTGCACCATATAGAAATGTGATGGATGAGAGATTTATCAGAATCAAAATGCTTTTTGGATACCACACAGGAATCAATTGATAATTAATTAAAATAGACAGCAATAGCATTGTCACATGGCTAAAATGTAAAAAGACATCCTGATCACACACAATTCATACACCTACACCACATTTACAATAACATTTTAATAAATATATACTGCACAATATTATGTATCCACACTAATATAATTATCAAGTACTAAAACTCATTCAGACAAATTACAGCAAGCACATTCACTTCGATTTTCATTAAATAAAATAAAAAATGCAACAGTCAAAAAGGGATTATAAGAGTCATCACAGAACACATCTCACTACAGAACAATGAAAAATGGTAACAAAAATAAAAACAATGCTTGCACTACTCACACTCACATTGTGCATGTGAGTGTGAGTACTGCAAGCATTGTTTTTATTTAATGCTTTGTGAACCAGTACATCCACACCAATAGTAGATATTTAGATGTGCATTTTGTGTCATCCCACTGATTTCTGAACACTGTAGAAAGGTGAAAGGCAGGGATAATGGGGGAACATATGATGGTACGTACTGTCTAAGTTTTTGCAGATTTCACGAACGCTCTCTGGCATACAGTCATCTCTTTGCAGCTCTCCGCAAGCCTGGTTAACAATATTCACCGTCAGCTAGGAAAAAAAAAGGTTAACAGCGCCATTAATACATTAGGCAATTAAAGAGAATGCAACATGTATACCCATTGATTAAAAAACAGGCACAGACTAAGTTAAACTAAGAACAATTAAAATGTTGGCCTTCATGCTCCCTGCCAATTTATTTAGTTCTTTTGTGTTGTATAGTTATTTTATTTTTTTGTTGAGGGGGAAGGGAGGAGGAACGTACGTGTTACTTTAACCAAAAGTTTGTCACTTTCCCTCAACCCTTACTGTTGTACACGTGAGAGATTAAAAATCAGTTCTTTGTAATGGTACAAATATTATTGATTAATACTTTTTGCACTAATATGTACCTTGACAACGTTGGAAGTGGCGGGTAACGCCGAACTGGCAGCATGCAGACACTCTCCAACATCTTGGTCCTGATCGAATTCCTGGTTTAGATATTATAAGAATGTTAATACAGCTCGGCAGAATTATAGTAGAAAGAATAATTACAGATCTATCTAGATAGAAGCTACAGACTAATTTATGACAGATTTACAATACAGTCAATTATATTTCAACAGTTTCCATCTCGTGTAAACGTGAAACTAATACTAGAACACTTCACTTGATCTACTCCAGCAGCCTATCACGTGTGACACAAATAAACGATAGAATGCACAAAGGAAGACTTCAATCGAAATATAAACCGTCAAAAAACAAAAAAAGGCTACCATGTATGCCCCTATTTATTGAATAAGTGTTCAAGGTAGAAAATCTTGGGAATGTTTGCTCCTCTTTACCTGCAAAACAGTGTCGATCTCCATTGTTGTTGTGTGTGGAAACAAAAGCGGATGCGTAGGATGACTAAATCAATTGACGCATGCGCGACGGGAGTTCGGCCTGCGGTTCGTCTGTTTCTCGGCAAAGAGATGCTTGTCCGGTTATTGTGGTCTATGGCAACAGAGAGAGAAGCCCAGTGCGCAAAAGGCCATCGGGCCGACGTCGGGCAGCCGTTGGCCAGCGCACGGCCCGTACGCGGGCCAACGGCTGGCCCCAAGAAAGGAAACCGGAGGTAAGTTTAAATTTGTAAAAAGCGGCATTTTTATTGGAGTACAATGAAAGTCTCGCTTTGCACATCAATTTTGCCTCCCTAGCGCACAACTCTAGAAAGAAATCGGACAATTTTTGCTTTTGTCTTTTTGTAAGGTGGGGCTGATGAGGTTAGTTAGTCATCTGGGTTTAACGCCGAGCATGCGACCAAGGCCATCCAACGGCGGGGGGATGATGAGCGGTAGAGAGGGATTAGGTGGGTGACACGAGGGGTGGCAGGGGGATTAGGACGAGGAGGGAAGGAGTGGTGGTGGTGGTGGTGGTGGGGGGGGGGGGGATTTTGAAAGAGAGACACGAGTTAAAAATGCTTAGAGTGTACCCTCAGTTTAGGCAGGTCCTTGTGGCGTGTGTGTGCTGGTGTGTGATTTGGGACCTAACGGCTCATTGCTGTAAGACTCAAACCACAGAAAAGCACCAATATATGAAATGAAGCCTTCATTTCACAGACGGTTAACTTGTAATTTTGAAAATTCTTTACCATCACTTATTAACGATGGCAGTCAAAAAAAGAAACTTTTTTGGGGAACACCGTTTTACTTGCACGTTTGGCGACTTTGTTTTTAAACTTCGTACTCTGTCCATTTGCAACTAAACGAAACTGGACTTAACTTTTCCTCAGGGAAATTTGCTCTGCTTAGCAGTCAATCCCGCGTGAATATGGCACCGCTTGTTTTTAATGAATTGCGCTCGCTTAACACCTCCACGAGTGGAGGACCTTGAGAACTTTGAGAACTTTGATCAAAATTTGCTTAAACGTCATTTTACTACAAACCCGCAAAATATCAAATTTTTAACACAATCTTTCTGAACACGCCATGAAGGGTGATGAACTAACTAAGACAGCTGGTTCAAGGGCAGTGCTGCGCCAAGCTAATTTGGCACTACCCTTGAACTGTCATAGCAGATCCCCATCTCCTATAGATGGCGCAAGGCCTTCGTAGGTTTTACCACAGATGACGTAGTCGTTATTACGTTTGAATGAATTTAAGGTGAAAATAAATTGGGAAGCGGGGAGGGGAGGGGTGGGGGGGGATGGAAGGGGGGGGGGGGTATATAGACGATTTTCGGTTTTTAGATGTCCGTCCACCGTGCAGTAAACAAACGCTGGTGGAATGGTTCATTCAGCCATGATTGGACCTTTGAGTTGCAAAACATCTACATTTCCATACGTTTTATTATTGAATCTGGGTACTGTCCCGGTTACTGTCCCCAAAAGTCTTTTCATTTGCTAATGTGATGTCAGAACACTGAAAGAGATGGCGGGGAAAAAAATTCCATTATACTTCAAGATCTACTGAACTAGTATGCTGCTGCGCCATACTTGATCAGACATTTGGAATTCCTCGTGCTGTGCCCATACCCTCCCACAGGGGCGACAACTCTTTGCAAGAGCTGTCTGCACGAATGATTGGTCAATTTGGTTAGATTGTGGTTATCGTATGCTGAACACGCTACAATGTGCACGCCTTAAGGAACACTGATGTAAATTGAGCAGATTTGGTTACACAACGCTTACATTCTCGCGGACAAAATCTTCAGCTTTCTAAAGGAAGCCAATTTGTTTTACAAGAAAGTTGTCTCTGTATTCTGTATAAATGTGACTGTTCTCTATGAACTTTAAAAGCCTGTTGCCATGTACTATTGAACTGGGCGACATTTTAGCCAAGAATACTTTTAAACTATATTTTCATCATGTTTTAAGACTTTTCTCTTATTCTGGCTGACCAGACTTTTTACCCTTCCCACCGTGTGATGGCTTTAGTCGCCTGCTCGGCGTTAAAACCTAAAAACAAACTAAATGCATTCTCACGGGGCTAGAAATATGTCAGAGACGCAAACTCTCTTGAGAACTACAGTTACAAATCTGGTCAACAGGAGGAATGGGGTTTAATGTAGACAGCAAGAGGCATAGATCCACATGAGCGCCTGCATATGCGGGCATATGTCTCATGCAAAAAATAGACGTTTTCCGCGAGTTATGTACAGTCATAATTATACGTGTGTTTAGAAAAGAAAAAAAACCGGCAAATGGTATTTTCCAGGACTCTGGGTGTGACAACTCGCTTTACAAAACTAAGAATCTCCTGGTAGTCTTTGTAATTCCCTTACAATTCCCAACACGAAAGTCTCATTTGGATCGACTACCAGCGCTTAAGCCACTTCAGCACAGTTGCGGAAGTCCCAAGTCACCGGCAGAAGTCCTGAAATTAGCACAGTAGGATAAGTGTGTGTGTCGTGGGAATGAATAAAGACGTCATCATCGAAGGAATTGGAGACAGTGGGGCAGTGAGGGGTGGGGGGGGGGGGGAGGGAGATCCCAGCTAGCAAAGGTCCTCTGGTTGTGCGCGGGCCCACTGCGGCCGTCGTGGGCCCGAAGACGTTTTACTACTGGGGATGCGTGTCGGGAGATAGGGGGTGGGGGTGGGGGGGGGGGATAGGTGGGTGGGGGGGGAGTTCAGAGGTTGTTCCCCTATTGACAGTTTTACAGACCCTCCCTTCTACCCCCCCCCCCCCCCACACACACACACACAAACATTTTATTATTTAGTAGAAAAAAAG
Organism: Semisulcospira habei; assembly: GCA_036245525.1. Classification (NCBI taxonomy): domain Eukaryota; kingdom Metazoa; phylum Mollusca; class Gastropoda; family Semisulcospiridae; genus Semisulcospira; species Semisulcospira habei. The sequence goes on along the minus strand of BTPG01000005.1, from coordinate 89,973,657 downwards.
TCAGAAAGCTGAAATGAAATGTTACACCTGCAGAGAACAAAATAAGAGCAATCTGTGATAAAGGGCGAAAAACTAATTATTATAACTTATTCGGAACCAAATTTTACAGTAAAAAGAAGCTCATTTGCTTACAGGCGGCATGGAGAGAAACCTTCTTTGCAATTAACTGTTTCTGTTTCACACCCAGTATTTTAAAACCATTCAATTTTTGTAGGCTTTCGGGACACGGTAAAGAACTCTCCAGATTTCAAGAGACATAAACTTGCATTAAAAATGAAAGCAATGGAGCATGTTAGGAAGACAATTTCATAATCCATTTAAATTAAGCACCATGATGAGAAGAGTATACAGTTATAATGGTATACTGTACTCACGAGCAAAAGAAATGCGACATTTTTGAAACCATCGGAAACGCCCCCCCAAAAAATGGGTCAGGAAAAACCGGAAATTTGAGATGCTGAAAACAAGAGGGAAGCATCACTAGATAGAAAAAAAGAAAAGAAAAAAAAAGCAGGACACCCCACAAATCTGAAAGCCTTAATCCGAACAAATCAAGCTAACGAACAAAGTGCGCACCATTCAAATCGGCCTAATCAAAGTACGGGAACTAGACTTTTTCCAGCCAGATCTAGGTCACAGATTGTAGATTGCAGGTCACAGGTCGGAGTGGGTTGTTTGCGCACCCACCCAAAGAAACATCCCGAGTGCCTGATCCAGCTTTTCAATCTGCAAGAGGCATGAATTTACATGAGCCCCTGCGGTTGCAGGGGCTCATGTGAATTCATGCCTCTTCTAGTTCGAGGTTAGATCTAGCGGTACTTCAATTTGAGAGTCTTGGAATTAAAGGAATGAATGCGCTCGACTGTTTTCGTCTCCAAACACAGAGGAACCACGGATTCCGTCCATCAAATTTTCTTTGCCTAAATCCACATTCCTCATCTTATCACCCCACCCACAAAGGTTCAACTTCCTCCATCTGAAAGAGGCATAGATCTTCATGAGCACCCCTAGGCTGCAGGGAGAAAATAGAAAATAGATGCCTCTTGCTGGTAACTTTTCAAATGGGCTTATTCGTTTGAGGCTGATGACTTCTATTTACATTTCCATTTGCAATTAAGTTTAAAGCAGTTATACGTTTCCGCTTAGTTTGCAGGTTTTAAGTAACCTTTAGCAACAGCAGCTTTTTCAAATCTTAAGCTTCCCGCCCTGCGGCGCCTTGAGCATGTCGGAAAAAGATAGACATGCGCGGTGACTTGGAGACACTACATCACACCTCACGATCTTGAAAACTCATGCGGGTTGGTTGGTTAGTTCGGGGTTTAACGTCCTCTACGCCGAAGTGATAATGGACGGATCTAATGGGCGGGTTAAAGGGGACATTGCCTATGGAGTACAGCCTAAACACTGATCAATTCAGGCCCACTTGCAACTATGCCCCATTGATTCACCAGGACCTTTCAACGGACATGCAACTTGTTGGCCGATTTTATTCTGCCCTCCTCATACAATGTAAGCCCTTTGGCGCTCATCCTTCAAAGGTTACCCTAGTTTGAACTATTCAGTAATCTGCGTACAGTCTGTGCACCGCATTCCACAACCTGCAAGAGGCATAGATTTTCATGAGACCCTGCAAAGCAGGGGCTCATGAAAATATGTGCCTCTTGCTTACCAAATACCATCAATACCCTCTTCAGTACTAAGTCGTAAGGTGCGTTACTACACGAGCAAAAGCAGCGTAGTCCGTCATATCCAGGGTTATGTTTTGGTCAGTCTAGCGCAACATCCACGGAGGTTGATAAATGGGGGTGACTGTTTTGGCAAGCAGTAATCCAGTACTTTACTGAGGGCGAGGGCGGGGTGTAGGTAAATGTTGATTTGACCTGCCGCGTCTGCGGGAATCGGAATTCACATCCATAAAGGGAGTTGTAAATGTGTCTGAACTCTTCGCGTTCGCTTGCGATCGCGAACATTATGCATGGTGTGCCCGGTGAGCTTAAAATGGTCCTCGGGGCGACATGGCTACAGTTGGCCCGCGCACGACCGTGCGCGGGCCAACTGTAGCCGATGTCGGCCCGAGGACCTTTTTAGTGCCAGGTCAGGTCTATATCAAAGTGGTCATATTTTCGCATCACAGATTGCCCACCTCTGTGAGAGGGATCATGTTTTTATACCGCGACCCCATGTTTTGTGGAGGGGCTCAGTCACTAGAGCCCTGGCCTCAGTATCTTGAGATCGCAGGATCGAATCCAGGGTCAAATTAGTCGAATGACCAACACCATGTACCGTGTAGCCCCATTTTTTTTTAAACATTCGTTTCAAGGATTTGTCACTGTTAGCGATATGAAGGATTCATTATACTGCTATAAAAATGGATGTTTTCTGGATGAGTGCAGGTCTTTGATAGTTTGACCCTTACGGCTTGGGACCATAGTAGGTCTAAAGTCATAGACAAGCCCACCTTACAGTTGTTTATTACTACTGTATTATGGTTTCCTACCTTTGTTGCTATAAACACTGATATAGTAACGTTCGTGTTGTTTATAGACCCCTCTCCCCTCCCCCCCTCCCGCATACCCTCCCCCCCACGGTCTGCCCTGGGTGGGGTTAGTATTTTTAGTCCAGGCACCGTCAGCCCCAGGGGGTTTTCTCTCATCGGGCATGTTTCGCTACCTGTCCATCACCGTATTGCCTTTAAACTCCCTACGTCGCACTGCCTGTACCTGATTGGATGTGTTGCTAAGCTTAGCTTATTAGGCCCCGTTAGTTATTAGTATTGACCGACTACATCAATGTCTGTTTATTTTTCACAACTGCAGCACTCTGAAAAGCCTTGCTGCGGACGTAAGCAAGTACAATCAAGACCCTCCCCCCCCCCCACAAAACAAAGAATAATAAAATAAATAAATAAATAAATAAACTGAAATAAAATAAAAGAAACTGAAATAAAATAAATAAAATAAAATAAAATTTAAAAGAAATAAAAATATATTTTTTAAAAGGTTGTGAGGTTTTCATTATTTTTACTCTCCCACGCGGTGCAATCGAAAGTATTTCGAGAAGACCACGAGAACATGAATATCTTTCTTTGATTAATTAACAAAAATCAGATTTCGTTAATTTATTAGATTCTTCGTCATACTCTCCGCAGCACGAATCTACCCTTTGGCAAGCACTGGGCCTCCATCTCTCTCCAATCCTTTGTTATTTGAACGCAATCACGGCAAACATTAGAAGAATCTTTGTGACGTTTGAACACAAAGGGAAAAAAACCCTCAGTGATTTCTTTACACTCGGAGAGTGAGTGCCCTTTGCGGCACGTCTTTTCCTTCGGGGATGTAAGAACGCGCACACAGAATGGCAAAGTGTGAGCCTTAACCCATTTTGCCCCAGTCCACGCGGAGTGTGACCAGAATCACAGAATGGCAAAGTGTGAGCCTTAACCCATTTTGCCCCCAGTCCCTACAGCAGGAGAGTGATTGACCATGATAATTCAAGAGTAATGCCAGATTAGCTTGGCGCCACAGGCGCCAAGCTCATCTGGCACTACCCTTGAATTATCATGGTCAGTCCGGCATCTCCCGCAACTGGTACAGAGTCATTAGGCAACACCCCCAAAATTTGAGAAATGGGACCTTGGGGCTAGAAGGGCTAGAGCGATCTGCTCCATAACGGACTTTGATTTCTAAAATTCGCCGATACGAGTTGTCAATGTTGTCTCGCCTCAACTAAGACTTTTCTACCCTCCCCCCCCCCCTCCCCCCCTCCCCCTCCCTCCACCACAATTTATGTAAGTAGACACACCTACCAGAGATTTTCCCGCCACTACCTTTTAAACGTAACGTAAGGAATTCTCCTTCGTCAGAGCCCGAAATAGCTCAGGCGGTTGAAGCGTCGGAGCAAGAGAGCGAAAGGAATCGCCGGGTCGTGGGTTCGAGTCCCCGTCCCGGCCCCGGTAGCTGGACTCGCAATCCAAAGGAAAAAGACGGGCTTGTTCCATAGCATGTCCGTTGAAAGGTCCTGGTATATGGAAGTGGCACAGTTGCAGTGCGCCTGAATTGATCAGTGTTCAGGTCGTACTCCATAGGCAATAGTTTTCCATGTCCACCATACCCCGCCCGTCAGGGCCATCCATTATCACTTCGGTGCCGTGGACGTTAAACCCCGAACTAACCATTCTCCTTCGTCAAAAGCGGAAGGCGAGCAGAAAAGTCTTTCATTGTACGGCATTCAAACTTCATAATTGTGTCTTTTTTGTCCAGGATTAATAATAATAATAATAATAATAATAATAATAATAATAATAATAATAATAATAATAATAATAATAATAATAATAATAATAATAATAATAATAAATAGTTTTTCTATAGCGCTGTTCTCCAGGAAAACACTAGACTCACTGCGCATGCACAACAGCACACCCTCTCTCTGTCAGACACACGCACAATTATACGCTACTTTAAACCACCCCATCCCTTCCCAACAGCTTACACCTTACATCCACTTCCCTCTATTGTAAGACATACCGTAGAGAAAATGCGATCTATTGACGATATGACTGCAAGAAGTAGGTCGCAATAGTTCGACACAGTAAGCAAAAGGCCAACAGGCCGACGTCGGCCTAAAAGACATTTGACTTCAGAAAATTCCTCAGATCTGGGACACTGGAGACACTGAAGACAACCGCGTACAAGATCAGGAAATAAATCGAAATCGACCGCGATAGTTCAGCGTTGTTTGTTGCCAGTTTAGCTTGCATGGTTCATGCATGCGCCAAACTAAGTTGACAACTACCCTTGAACAGTCTTGGTCAATCCTATCTTGCTGTAGTGTGTCGATCGGGGCTGGGCTGGTTCTTTAAATTTGTCTTATAGTAAACAAAAGCCATAGACAGTTTGATGGTTCTGTTGCCAAAACAGCATTGCGTCTACATGCGCCAAACTAATTGGGCAACTACCCGTGAACAGTCATGGCTAGCCCCACCTTGTTGAAATGTGTCAAGGCTGGACCGAGCCTTTAATTTTGTGTTGTTTTTTTTAATTATTTTTTTTATCGTAAGCAAGAGTCATAGATCTTCATGAGCCCCCGCGAATGCGGGGGCCCATGAGGGTCTATGCCTCTTGCAGATTGTTTTTCTCTCCTTTGAAAAAATATTTTAGACATTGGCAACTAGGGCATGCCGAGTGCCGCGTACTCTTTAGATTCATTACGCATGCATGGATCTAAAAGTTCAGGGGGATGATGGCATGGAAACACCTTTGAAGTTGTGTGGTACGGCTCGGACCTGCATAAGATAACAAAGTAAAGAAGCCGCATTATTGACCAAATTCCGACGGGTGACCGTTTTAATTATACAGGGCCATCTAAATATAGAGCGGAGTCTGTTATAATAAATGAGGCCAGCGTTGATTTGTGGAGTGTGCATTCTATGGGGAATCACTCTACAGTCATTTTAATACATACTAAACAAAGACGATCATACGGCCAGAATTGTTTAAAAATCAAGAAAAATTCGCACACCTCCGTTTGCACAAAAAACAAAGCAAAATAAAACAAAGGACACAACAGGACACGAAATCTGGAAAAGAAAAATAATTTTAAAAAAACATAGACACACAAAACAAACAAACAAACAAACAAAGCATAACTGCAGCAGCAACAACAACAACAAACACATAAACAAATTGAGATCGAATGAATAGAATACAACACAACACAACACAACACAATACAATACAACACAACACAACACAACACAACACACAACACAACACAACACAATTCACAATGGAGCGCAACGCAACGCGACACAACACAACGCACCACAACACAACACAACACAACACAACACAACACAACACAACACAACACAACACAACACAACACAACACAACACAACAACACAACACAACATAACACAACACAACACAATTCACAATGGAGCGCAACGCAACGCGACACAACACAACGCACCACAACACACCACAACACACCACAACACAACACAACACAACACACCACAACACAACACAACACAACACAACACAACACAACACAACACAACACAACACAACACAACACAACACAACACAAGAAAACAAAGACAGTCCTTTCTTTATATGTATGTTTTAGACAGTCGTAAGACTTTTAGGCAACGGACACTTTATTAACTCATTCTACCCCAGACACACCACAGCAAGGCAAGGGTCGACCATGTTAGTTCAAGGGTGATGCCAGAATAGCTTGGCGCCTATGGGCGCCAAGCTGTTCTGGCATCACCCTTGAACTATCATGGTCGATCTGTGTCCTGCACTACAATGCAGTCTTCAGAGAACAACGGCAAAATTTGGGGATTTCGGTCTTGGGGTAGAATGAGTTAATATAGATTCTGGTTTTAGTAACGCAGAAGACCAAGGAACCAAAAATCGATGACCGCTTTGGACAGGTTCCCGCCTCACACAAATGACCGTTTAGCCTTTTTAATCATGATAAACCACTGCTTGAAATTAGTTTGACTATGATAGTTCAAGGGTGGAGCCAGAATAGCTTGGCGCCCGTGGCGCCAAGCTATTTTGGCACCACCCTTGAACTAAAATGGTTGATTCATTTCCTAATCTGTAATGTACATAGCCTTCATCGACAATAAGCAATTTTTTTTTTAAAATCAGCCTAAGGATGTAATGAGTTGACAGGTTTAACTGCATAAAACGACGGAATGGAAACAGTATCTAAGAAATCTTTCCCTCCGAGAAGACAGTCACGACTCGTCAGTCCTACCCTTTATCCCTGGTTAAATTACTCAATCCGAGGATGTGAAAAGGGGTAGATCTCTGCGAGCAAGATACATACTCTCATGACCTCCTGCATCTGCACGGGGTCATGAGAGTCTATGCCTCTTGCAGACGGATGTATCTGACTGAAGGAATGTTTTCACTGAGGGACTGTCTTCGCAAACTCGATAATGGAGCCCCGAGTGGTGGTCAATAGTAGGGGAGACAACCGGCGGTATACTCAGGCCGTCAAGGTTTAGCTCCCTTGGTGGGGGAAATTACATGAACTGCGGGCCCTCAGACGTCCGGTTGTTATTTCTTTACTGTATAGAAATCATATTAGTTGACTATGTTTATTTGGGGTCTGTCGGGAGTAGTCAAAGAAATAAACACGCAACAAATAAGCAACCAAATGCGCAAAAGGTCATAGGGCCGACGTCGGCCTGGTGGCCTTTTGCGCATTGGGAAACCATGAAAAACACAAGCAAGCAAGCAAAAAAACCCAACAACTCAAACAAACAAACGAACAAACGAACTAAGGAATGAACGAACTAAGCAACGAACGAACTAAGGAACAAACAAACAAACAAACAAGCTAACAAACAAACAAACAAACAAACAAACAAACAAACGAAACAACCAATAAGCAAACAAAAAACCAACCAACCAACCATATATGGTAAGATTCGCGATCAGTTTTCTTTCCAATCAATAACTAACCTTTTTTGTGCATATACCTTCCAAACTTTCGCAAAATCACATGTTCAATAACACACACACACACACACACACACACACACACACACACACACACACACACACACACACACACACACACACACACACACACTGACACACACGCACACATACACACACACACACACGCACACACATACACACGCACGCACGCAGTCACACACACACACACACACACACACACAACGTTCAAATGTTATTTCATTTATATTGATGCATTAAAAATGCATTATTCTTGTCAGTATTTAGAAGAGCCCGGCAGAATGAACAAACATAAATTACACAGATTTGTTTTGAACTTTCGGGGGACAACGTGATGATCGAAATATGTTTCACGCAGCAGACGACATTTAAAAGGATGATGCTATTAAGAAAAGTATCTACAGATAATATTACGGTCTGTGGTTTGACAAATAGCATCATCATGGGACATTCGTACGTTCTTCAATCAAATCGCCGAGACATTTTAACTCATTCAGGGCGCCTCGCATCAATAAGTGTGTAAGTTTCATGTTTGAACTCATTCAAAGCGCCCCGCACAATACCTGCGGAAGTGTCGTATAGTGTTGCCTACCGGCAACGCTATACGACACTTCCGCAGCTATTGATGCGGGGCGCCTGGAATGAGCTAAAACCGTTTATGAACAAGAAGAGGGAAAATGTGAGAGGTCCCAATGTAAGACTGTTTATCAAATAAATGTTTCCTGTCTTATGGCTGAACTTACAACTGTTTTAATTCAAACGCCGACGACTGACAAAAACAGACCATATATCCAGACCACGATAGCTGTAGTGTTAGTGGCTAATCAGCTTGTCCCCCGTCTAGCATCAACTATGGGAAATAGATCGAAAACGATATACAGTAAGTTCAAGTTTCGTGTGTCTGACTAGATTAGCGCGCCAAACTTATCCAACCGGCGCTGCCCTAGAGATTTTGCCAGTTGTCGATCCATCTCGATCGTAGTCGATCCATCTCGATCACAGTTCATCCACTTTATACGTTTATACGTTTATCGCGGGTCGACCCATAATATTTTCATAACTTGCTTGCACATACAAAGCTGACCATATGATTCTTCAACGTGTAGCAAGAAAACTTCGGTTTTGTTTGTTTCAAAAGTCAGTAAAGAGATGCAGAAAAGTAAGCAAAAAAGATCTTGGGGCCATCATCGGCCGCAGTAGGCCCGCGCACTGTCGTGAGCGGGGTTACTGCGGCCGACGTCGGCCCGAGGATCTTTAGTTCACTGGTCTGCGTGAGAGTGTTTATCGTCCAGAAGTTATGCGTCTCCTGTGATTGACGATGTGTGGCATCTACAATCCTTCAGCCGGCAGAGTCGGTCGCGCGCGAGCTCGGTGAGTGATGTGTGAAAAAGTAGGACTGATGAGGCAAATGAGGAGGAAGATGAGGAAAATAGAGGTTAGGGAAAAGGGACCATTACTTTATTTAGTGTGATGAAGCGACAAACTGCGATTTCGATTCTCTCTTCAATAATACGCACGGCTAAGCTTTGAAGTTTCTTGTAGAGAATAATGCGTTTTAAAGGGCTTTTTATCAACGGATATTTTGATGGATATTCTGGAATGTAAAATGTAAGAAAAAAACCCACAACAAATTACAAAAGAAATGTATAAAGGATTTTCCCCACCCCCACCCCCACGCCCCTAAATAAGGAAAAGAAGCACACTCATAAAGAAAAAGTATAACACTTGTACTTGTCCTTTACATTCGCGGTTCTGTTGTGGTTGTTGTTGGGAATTTCTTTACAATTGTCACGCTTGGCAGTCAACATTTTGGTCTTAAACGAAAAGCAGAAACATCTTAACTCTCTCATTGCCACAGCAACCACCAGCCAACTGCAAAAAGCCTTTATGCTCATGGGTTTCCGAAGTTGCGGCACTCTGCGTGGATCTGTGTCTCCTGCTGGCTCCATTTATGTCTGTGTTTCTCGTGCAGAATTTGTATATATGTGGGTTTTCAGTCTGTGATGAGTTCAAATTTATATTTTCGGTCACTGGCAGTTGTCTTCAGTGACAGGTGACATTTTTAGCCCTTAAGACGTCTCTTGAGAGAGCACCAGTCTTTTAAGATCCCTTTTCTTGAGTAAAAATGGTCGTTGCAAAAACAACAACAAGAAAAAAAAAAACAAACAAACAAACAAACAAACACACAAACAAACAAATAACAAAAAACTGACAACAAAAACAACAACAACAACAAAAACAACAAGAAGGAAACAAACAAACAACCACAAAACCCAAACAAACTAAGAACAAAACAAACAGGTTTGAATGCGTCAAAGAATATTAACCACGTAGAATTAAAGAAGCTTAGCAAGGTCTTATCTTATCTAAATTGTCGGCACAATCATATTCACAGAGCCTCTTTTTACACACACAGACACACACACACAGTAACCCATGCGATAAACATTTACGGCTGTAAACCCTGCTTGGCAGAAATGTAACATCAACGAATACTGACCGACTGATTCACACACTCTGTGACAAGCAATGAAAGTAAAAGTGAATGATTAAGCCAGTTAGTGCCTTTTGACGCGGACCGTGCTTCTGCAATCTTATTTAACTGAACACAAAGAGTGGTGTTAACAAGAGGCATAGATCCTCATGAGCCCCCGCAACTGCGGGGGCACATGAGGATCTATACCTCTTGCGACTGAACGGGTTAATTTGATTGTGATCAAAGAAAACGACATGAGAAACAGTTAAGTCTTTGAAGTCTAAGAGTTAACCTCAGAACACTATATTTGAGTTTCAAAAAGGAACATTACATGTATATTGCAATTCAGGCCAAATCCCGCAATGGTGGTGCGGCTAGAAGTACTTGGCGCCACCCAATATCGCAGGCGGACCATCACCCATATTGCGCTGCCTTTAAACTATCACGACCTCATGGTCGATGCATATCACAGTCTTGCTGTGGTATGTCAGATGCTGTCGTTAGCCCCTTTTCCCTGTCCGAACATCCTCCTGCTTTTACGGACAAATTATTTAACTACAGATTCATCACAAGAGATGTGGACAACCCATTACCTCCCTTGTTGACAACTTCCGCTTCCTCTTCACAGGCAGGCTGGGAAATGTCTTCTGCTTCGCTGGTCAGAGAGAATGACGAACCGTTTGATGGAGCGTTTTTACTTCAGTATAGCTTCGTTTACTGCAGTCAAACGAGATATAATTGGAGGCAGACGACAGATCAAAGTGGCTTTTTGTGGCTTTTTGGTGCTGACAGGGAGAATGAATTCCTAATTTCGACAAGATGTTTTTGGATGTTTGTGTCGCAGGGGTTGAATGCCCAGTAAATCATGGTTCGCAAGTTCATCGTGTGTGGATATGCGCACGCGCCACTGTGTGTGTGTGTGCGCGCGCGCCTACAAGTGGTGGATGGGATGGGAGGGAAGTTAGGGCACAGAGAGAGAGAGAGAGAGAGAGAGAGAGAGAGAGAGAGAGAGAGAGAGAGAGAGAGAGAGAGAGAGAGAGAGGGAGAGAGAGAGAGAGAGAGGGAGGGAGGAAGGGAGGAAGGGAGGGAGGGAGGGAGGGAGGGAGGCAGGGAGGCAGGGAGTTTGGAAGATAGGCATTGCTATGCCTAAAACTTTTTATCCTGAATAAAAACGTTTCATCATCATCATCATCATTTCCATCCATCCATCCATCCATCCATGATGATGATGAAACGTTTTTATTCAGGATAAAATGTTTTAGGCATAGCAATGCCTATCTTCCAAACTGTCCTGCTACTCTACACATATAAAAATACATCAGACGATACAGCAAAAGATCCATCCATCCATCCATCCATCCATGATGATGATGATGATGATGAAACGTTTTTATTCAGGATAAAAGGTTTTAGGCATAGCAATGCCTATCTTCCAAACTGTCCTGCTACTCTACACATATAAAAATACATCAGACGATACAGCAAAAGATAAAACATATATAAGTATATCAATCATCAATCATCAACAATCAACAATCAACAATCAACAATCATCAATCATCAATCCATCCATCCATCCATCCATGATGATGATGATGATGATGATGAAACGTTTTTATTCAGGATAAAAAGTTTTAGGCATAGCAATGCCTATCTTCCAAACTGTCCTGCTACTCTACACATATAAAAATACATCAGAGGATACAGCAAAAGATAAAACATATATAAGTAAAAAGACCCCCCCCCCCTCCACCATCAGAAAAAAAATAATAAAAAATAATTTCAAAAAAAATTAAAACAATATATATACTGGTATGAACCTGACATGGTAATGCAGACAGTCGAACTGTTACATAATCTGCAGCAATCTGCTGTGCTGGAGCAACATACTAAGCCAGAAAAATAGAACATTCACATCGACAGCAGATCTTATGGACGCGAACACTGAAGATAGATAACTTTGAAATATACTTTAAATGAGAGGGCAAGTTATTTCATAACTTAGCACCGGAAAATGATATGCTAGATTGAAGATGTCGATTCTCGGTTTTGGGAGATGGAGTAAGCTGTTCCTCGTGTTCTCTATTCGTGTGGGAAAACAGCTTACGGAGATAGGGAGGGGCGGCATCGTTTAGAATTTTTTGCACAAGTAAGCATCTATTAAGTTCCAATTGATTACCGAGTGGTAGAATATTAAGGGCCTTCAGTCTTATCAGTAGGGGACGAATCAGGAAGAATAAGCTTAATACCTTGCCGGTAAAGGGAATTAATATTTTTCAGATGAATGTCTCCACAGCCGTCCCAGATATTGGAAGCATAATTACAATGTGTCTTGATGTGTGCGTTAAAGAATAGTTTTCGAGCATCAATGTCAACTATACGACTTAATTTGGATAATAAAAAGAGATTCTTCGAAATAGTTTTACAGGCAGTTTCTATTTGAGGTTCCCAGCTGAGCTGTTCGTCGACTGTCACTCCTAACAAACGATGTTTTGACACTTGCTCTATGGGCTGAGAGTGAAGTGACAGCTCAAGGGGTTGCAAACCACGTTGATGCTGTTGGCGTGTCGTCACCAACATACTTTTCGTTTTAGGAATACTAATAATCATATGATTTTCTTCACACCAAGTTGACACTTCATCTAAACTATGTTGGAGGACAGCGCTCACGGTTGAAACATTTTTATCAGATACATGTAATGATGTATCATCAGCAAATAGTTCACAGTTTGTGTAGGACTGTGATATTGACAGTGGAAGGTCATTTATAAAGATGTTAAATAATAACGGTCCTAGGGTGGATCCCTGAGGAACACCATGAGTCCCCAAGCCTTCCGCTGAGTATTTACCATTCAAGAACACTTTCTGCGTTCTGTCTAAGAGATAGGACGAGAGAAAAGCGACTGCATTTGAGTCAATGTGATATAAAGGTAACTTCTTTAGTAAGATTGAGTGGTTAATGAGATCGAAGGCTTTTGTAAGATCTAGAAATACTACACCTGAAAGTTTGGACTCATTTATGGCAGTAAGCCATTTGTGGGTTATGAGAGTTAAGGCTGTCTGACACGAATGTTTAGGCCGAAAAGCTGATTGTGGTGTACTAATAAGGCGGTTTTCCTCCAGGAATTGAAGTAAATGAGGATGTATGATTCGCACTCAGACTTGCCCACAGTCGCACGTACAGACTCACGCAACAGACGCATAGACCGCCACTGACTCAGACGGGCGCATTCATGCGGTAAAACTCAACACACGGGCTCCCTTTCTAAAGTAACTTTATACAATATAAAAGAAAAGAAACGCTCAAATGATTATCAAACTATACACATTTCCCCACACCCAGCATCCACATCACATACATATCACACACTATCTCCTTGCCAGGCTAGGTATTAGTTTCTCAATGTCTCCAACCTGTTTGATGTTATTGCCTGGTTACGTTGGTCCTTCTCACGTCTAGGCGTGCAAGTCCTTCGTTGTACGCTTCTTCCTGTCGTCCTGTCTCTTTATCACGGACGTCCTCGTACTCGTACCGTAGCGCAGTTCTCGCCTTGACTCGGGTATCTCGGTCCCGATCGCTTCACTCCCTGAGTGAAGAGCTGGAGGGGTGATGACCTCACGTTAGGTCTGGTGACTGACGTTTCGGCGTCCGTCGCTCCCTCTTTACAAGCACTCTAAACAACAACAAAAGTCCCAACGTAACACTTGCTAAACACACAACATATTGGATCAATGAGAAACGTTACGTAACCTGGCCGATACAAATAACTCACACGTTCATTCACACACACACACGTGCTTCAAAACCCGAACTACTTCCGTAACCCCCCCCCCCCCCCCCCATAATTCAGTCACTATCTTAAAACAGACTATACATTATTCAATACACTGGAAAAGACTATGCTTAACCAACCACGTACTACCTTCCTAGCGACTTAGGCATACACACCTTACATTCCTTTAATTATCCATCTCGGTACATGAACTAACTCCCATTCATTTAGTTATCCATCTCGGTAAATAACTGTAAACCAAACCACCGGTTACTTCACTGAATTCTAAACCAACATAACTAAACCAAACCGGTCAACACTATACAAGCAAATTACTCTTAGCAACGCATACTGTCTTTAACTAAGCAACTATCAATACTACATATATAGAAACATACCTGAATTCTAGGTTTCAGAGTCTTGGAATACGGGCTAGGTATCTCAAACACACCCGTTTCATACAACAAGAAAGCCCGTACTAACGTGTTCACTGCTCTGCCAGACAGCTTCCACCTAGAACTCACTATAACAGAACTCACTAAAACTCCCTTGTTAACCATGTCTTAAAGATTTCACGTGGATCTCGTGTCACCCGGACTATCGGCACAAAACAAACCGTTAACAAAAACCGTACCGTATTTAACCTAATGTGTGAACGCTATGCATAAGCATAGAGTTTCATCACAATGTATATGCTTTTCAAGTGGTTTGGACACTGCTGTTAAGATTGAAATAGGTCTATACTCATTTGGGTCGATCAGGTCTTTGCTTTTTGGTAGAGGAGTAACTTTTGCTATTTTCAATTCATCGGGAAACATGCTCTTTTGAATCAAAATGTTATATATAAAGGCTAATGATTCAACAATAAAAGGGAGCGCAATTTTCAAGATTTTACTGCTAATACCGTCAACACCACAAGATGTTTTACTTTTCATGTTAGTTATAGATTTTCCTACATCAAGGACGGTCATTAGGGGAACTGAGAAAGTATTGCCAGCATTTATCTGACTGTGCTGTTACAATTGTTTTGAACATACGTATTCACCTGGCTCACTGGTGTTCGTCTGTGACAGGGTTTTAGCAATGTTAAGAAAGTGTTCATTAAATACACCAGCTGTAAGGTGCGGGGGGACACTCGTTGGTTTGCTAAATTGTTCTTTAGTAAATGTGTTAATCACCTGCCACACGCTGCGTATGTCTTTGCCGCCCGCAATAATCTTTTCAGCATACTGCCTCTGTGCTTTACGTACTAATGATTTAACTATGTTTCGCTGTTTTTTGTACTCGTCAAATTTCTTTTGTTGTTTCAATGGATCTCTTAGTTCCATCGCAGTTTTAATCTCATCCGTCAGCCACTCAGGTACAGTGGGATGTTTAACACGCTTAGTGCGCCTCGGGGCATGTCTGTCAAGTTGGTTGGTTAGTTCAGGTTTAACGTCCACAGCACCGAGGTGATCATGGACGGCCCTGACGGGCGGGTTATGGGGGACAGGGAAATCTATTGCCTATGGAGTACGACCTGAACACTGATCAACTCAGGCGCACTCCAACTGTGCCACTTTTATTTACCAGGACCTTTCAACGGACATGCTATTGAACAAATCCGTTTTTTCCCCCTGGATTGTGAGTCCAGGTACCGGGACCGGGACGGGATTCGAACCCACGACCCGGCGATTCCCTTCACTCTCCTGCTCCGACGTTTAACCGCCTGAGCTATTTCGGACTCATGTCTGTCAAGAACACCGAGGAACAACTTATACCAGTGGGACAGCGCTACATTTTGATCGTTATAGTTATACACATCGGCAAATGCTGTTTGGGAAAGGTCATGCAAAATATCATCTTGGTTAAATTTTTTGAATGATCTGTAGAGGATGGTTATATGCTCCTTATGAGGTTTCTTTGGCAACTTCGCAGATAATGAAAAACAAATAGGACAATGATCACTGACTGGTTACATAGACATTGCTACTGTCGTTGGTTGTATTAACATGGTCAATTAATGTGGATGAAGTAGCAGTGACCCTGGTGGGTGACTGAACTACTTGTGTAAGGCCTAAGAACGTTATCATGGATTTCCATGACGTGTTGCCAGGTTTTAATAAATCAACATTAAAATCACCGAGTATATGTATATCACCCTTCGAGTTTTGTGCTTTGTCAACCATTACAACAAAATCATCTTGCCAGGGGTTTCTGTAAATAAAACATAACGAAGATCGGGGTTGACTTGGCGGTTGCTTTTATCTCAAGCCACAGGCTTTCCACATGGGTGGATTCCAGGTCACATCGTCGTGTTACGTTGTTAGCAATAGTATTGTGAACATAAGCACAAATGCCAGTATGACCAGGCGCTGAAGCATCTCGCCTATGAATGGAAAAATTTTGTATGGTGATAGCTTGGTTACTTATATTCTCTGTCAACCTACTTTCTGTAATGCCAAATATATGATATGGGGAGGGTTGGTTGAGTAGTACTGTAACGTCTGATACTTTACTGCAAAGGTGATATACATTGAGGTGGCCTATTCTAAGCAAATGATCGCTGACACTAGTAAACATGTCAGGTAACTTCGCAACCCAATACTAGTTTCAAATATACTAACAAACTAAATGACAGTTTAAACAACAATAACAAAGTGTCACTATGTGGCATGCAGATCAGTGGTCAAAACACAGCACTAAAACATGCGCGAAAGATAAAAAAGGAAGAAAAAAATAGCAGATCGCAGATGTAAATGCAAAAAGTCTGCAGATATATAGGTCTCTGCGTGTGCAACGTACCGTTGCTAAAAATCAAAACGCGATGAAGCGTACCAGAGTAATCTTATTCTAATTGCTACCGACACAGTCAGTGATAAGAATCACTTTAATAGCGACTAAGTTGTGCACTCCTGTTCAATACACAGGCTAACACAGTTTGTAAAGTCACAGAGCGCTGCAACTGTCATAATTTAATTATACGCGCATTCCGATGAGAATTGCACGCGACAAGATTGAAGACCATATGGAAGGACAGAAACATCACACTCTGCTCCAAGATCAGACTGATGCGCTCCTTAGTCATCTCAGTGTTCTTGTATGCCTGCGAGTCATGGATCCTCACAGCAGACCTTGAAAGGAGGATACAAGCCACTGAAATGAGATGTTTTCGAAGGCTGCTTGGCATCTCATACAGAGATCACATCACAAACGAGGAAGTGGGAAGCAGAATCAGGCAAGCCATCGGGCCCTATGAAGACTTATTAGCCATTGTGAGAAAACGCAAACTGAAGTGGTATGGGCATGTCACACGTTCAGCAGGGCTTGCCAAAACAATCCTGCAAGGCACTGTGCAAGGAGGACTAAGGAGAGGAAGACAGAAGAAAAGATGGGAGGACAATATCTCAGAGTGGACAGGACTGAAGCTGAGCGCACGCTGAGAATGACAGAGAACAGAGAGGAATGGAGGGAGCTGGTTGTTAAGTCATCAGTGGTGCCCCAACGGTCGGCAAGACTACGGGATATAGATAGATAGTGTCTATCCACACTGACCACTAAGCCAGTCATCACACACTGATCAGTCATCAGGGGTCAAGTGCTAATCCTGAACCTCTTAGTAACACGATTAATTTGTGTGATTGTATCGCGACTAATCGTCGCACAAAAGGCGCACGCACTGGGTGTCTCTGATCCGTTACGGTCTATCACACAACAAATACGAACTAAACGTAGTTGAGACTCCGTCGCGACGTCACACATTAGACAGGTTACCTATGTCAGAAAAAAGTACACGAATCTATATCGTGCAGTGTCACCGATTTCTCAGGTACAAATTGAGTTTAAAATCACTTTGAGTATAGCGTCAATATTGAAGGATATAGACTTGACAGCGGTTCTACGTCGCAATCAAAACTACACACGTTTCACAGTTACGACAGCAATAGAGTTCTGTAGTACTAATCAATTGATAATTATGAATTTGAGCATTTGGATGACATCAGTCCTGTATGAATAATCTCATTCGGGTTGATATATGACAGAAACAGCAGTCCGACCCGGAGCTAGGACAGCCCGTACAGGCGCAAGAGAGAGAGAGAGAGAGAGAGAGAGAGAGAGAGAGAGAGAGAGAGAGAGAGAGAGAGAGAGAGAGAGAGAGAGAGAGAGAGAGAGAGAGAGAGAGAGAGAGAGAGAGAGAGAGAGAGAGGATACCGCGATACCGCATGTTTGTCTTGGCTTTAATCCACTGTTTTCGCCGAAACACGTGTAATTTTGACCTGCTTTTGATTTCTCGGAATCGTCTGTTCCCCATTTATTGGTCGTTTTACGCCGACTACAAACCAGTTCAAGGAAGAGGTCGACCATGATAATTTATGGTCTTATAGGCACCGAGCCGTGACCACCGCTGAACTATCCTGGTCGATCAGTCTCCTGAACTATCCTGGTCGATCAGTATTGTGCTAGAGCTGGTTTTTTTCTCATGTGATATCGACCAATATAGTCTATCAAACGTACTACAAAGGGGTGTAATTCATGAAGACTTTGACAGTATCCTCCCTTGTGTCAAAGTACGTACGCAACTGTTGCCTCAGAGTCCAATAAATGTCACCACACAATTGGTATTTACTGTCACATTACAAGAAAATTAGAACAACAAAACCTCCATTGAGATATCATACTGAAGTCTACATCTCTTTTATGTATCACCTTCCCCCCAGAAGTTGTGAATTTACAAGATATTAGTCGACAAATCAAATCAGAAGAGTAAAATATAATCTTTCAAGGTACAAAAGACGCAGATTGTTTTTGGCGTTCCATGCAATTGTGGCCTGAGACTCCAAGACATAGCCAAGTGACAGAAACTGATTGTTTTTGGCGTTCCATGCAATTGTGGCCTGAGACTCCAAGACATAGCCAAGTGACAGAAACTGATTGACTTGTTGCTGGGGTCAAAACATCGTTCGCGCCACTTGCGTCATTGACTGTGCAGGAGGCAATCCGGTGACATTTTGCTCACCGAGATGGATCCTTTAGTTTTCTGTTGCTTACGTACTCTGATAGCTGTGCTTGGACTGATTGAAATATAAGTGCTTTTACCTCCTATATTATTATTACATTATTCACTCAGCTTCAGCGCCAATGTTTTCCAAAGGAAAGACCTCGGGAGTCGTGTCGACCCGTTGGCTGTCGACAGCAGTTTTTGTCGCGATGATTCCTACAGGAATCATCGCGACAAAAACCGCTACCGACAGTGAAAGAGTTAAAAGATGATCATGTTGGCGCCTGGAAAGCGACAGCTTATAAACAGGCGACCAGATGGGGTACTTTTCAACCCTTTCACTGCCAATTACAATACAGCATATACAAATCTCCAAAACGGTGACAAAGCTGACTCCCTTTAATCCTTTCCGACTGAGGACAAAAATACATTATGAATAGAACATCAGTCCCAGTTGGGCCATGAGAGTCTATACCTCTTTCCCTTTGATGGTGCCTGTATTGTCTTCTGCAGTGACGGGTTAACAATACTAAAACAATACGACACTATTACCCTGCTACTTCCAGCCTAAATTGTGTTAACCGCTTCCCTGCCACTGGAAGAAAGGTTGTGTTTCTGAAGTCGTTACTTTAACCCAAAGAACGTCATTCGTCCAAGGAATATGGACACAAAGGCATAGGGTTCATGAGGTCCTATGTCTCTTGCAGTTGGATCATGTTCATTTTTTTAAGGTTTTTGCAGGGAAGGGGTTAATGAAAAGACGAAACTGTCTATAAATATGCCCGGCACATTGCTGTAGAGGTGAAAGGAAAATAGAGTTCGTCTCTTGGTCCTCTCCGTTTATTAGCCGATTGTATCTGGGTGACCTCCAGTAAACGCTGCAATTATACAAGCATTATGCATCCTCCTTTCTCGCCCAGGTCTAACCATTCACAAGATGTCCTCGTCAGTATAGTGAGTACGCACGCCGTGCATGTCACAGTGATACAATCTAAGGGTAGTGTCACATTAGCTTGACGCCCTGTGTGCGCCAAGCTAATCTAACACTACCCTAGAACAATTCCAGTTGATTCATCTGCTGAACTTGACGTTGTGAGAAAAAAAGAGTTTTCTGAATATAGGGTGCGATAGGCGACAAAGAAAAGTCCAGCCAAATTATAGTCGTTTTCGATCTGAACATATAATGTTTCTTGTCATTTGCACTTGTGTAAAGAATTCTATGATTTGATTAGCCTTGCTTCACCTCGGAGGAAACACATAATTAACCTGGAAACGCAATTCAAATGTTTTTGGCGGAAAAAGTAGTGGAAGACAATACTGAGTGCATAATCGAATTATCCCTCTTGTGCGGCAGAAGGCACAGAATAACCCCTCTTCGTCAAAATTTTTTCTGACTGCCCGTGTCGGGATGAGGGTGGGGTTTTGGGGTGCGAGGTGGGGGAGGAAGAGAGAGAAATACAGCTGAAGGTTAAAAGCAACGATACTATGGTCCAGACACTAGTAATGTCAAAAGCACTTTTGTCTAAATTATCATGTCATGTTCACTTTTGTCTAAATTCTCCCTTGCGATGCATCATCGGTTACCCTGGGAAATATTGTACGAGTCTAGTGTTCGAATATTTAGAACTATTGTCATATATGACGAATTATGTCAGAACATGTGTAGTATTTCAACAGAACTTTTTTTTTCTAGGTATGAAACGGTATAAATTGTTACGTTTAAATTAAAATTTGATGTAGTACGTACATTATAAGGTGACATTTTAACACAAAAACGAGAAATAATAAAATAAAGTAATTTTCTTTTCTTTTAAGTATTATTTCACCCAGCTTTAGGATGCTGAACTTCTTCACTATGAGGACCAGTGAAACTATTGACATTTGTAAAATCACACGAACGAACGAAAGAACGAACGAAGGACCGAACAAACAATCAAACAAACAAACAAACAAACAGCAAACGAAATTCAAACCAAAACGGTGACTTCTAAGCGTTCAAAAACGAACGAACGAACAAATAAACAAATACACAAACAAACAGACCAACAGACAAATAAACAACAAGCAAACAAACAAAGAAACAAATGAAATTCAGATAAAAAGTTGACTAGCAAGCGTTCAAGATAAATGAATGAATAAATGAATGAATCCTCTTACAAGGACGTCCAAAACCCAGTCCGCAAAGGCAATCGGGCCGCCGTTGGCTCGCGCACAACTGTGCGCGGGGGGCCAACGGCGGCCGACGTCGGTCCGATGGCCTTTTGCACATTGGGAGCATAAAGTAGGAAGCATGTTTCTGTTGTTTGGGGATTGTCTTTGAAACCCTTGTAGTCCAGCGACCAATGTATATGAATATGCAAAGTGGATTTAGCAGCCGATATAGAACCTTTGTCATCCAGGACAACTGCCGTCGGGCTAAAGTCGGCCGCAGTGGGCCCTCGCACGATGGCCTTTGCGTTATGGGAAGCTTCAGTGCTTGCTGTGAACGGTTTTTAACACATTCGAGACCAGCTGCATCCAGATACGCGGCTATATGCCACGTCTTGGGATGTGGCATGTCACGAAAGGAGGTAATCTTGCATAGTTTTGTGTAAAGACGATATGCAAGAAAATTCCGCGGAATTAACTTTTCTGACAGTGTCACAAATCGAATGCGACCTGACCGGCGACCCTAGAGCTTACTCTTCAAGCTGAAAATTCTTATTGTCATTCTCACTTGAACGAAAATGTCTCAAAATGTCTCAAAAAGAACAAACACGGGCAAACTGTAACCATCCCTTCAAAAATCTGAACCAGTCACCGAACACTCACAAATGTGTGGGTAACACTACTTGAAGTCGTACCAACTACATGGCCGTCACTTAAATGGTAAACATAGAAATTATTTAAACTTCCGAATATTGAGCGCAGTTGTTGTCATATCCATGGATGCAAGATCTTAGTTGAGTTTCAAAGGGAAAAAAACCAATCAATCAATCAATCAATCAACAAGAAGCAGGGAAGGACGGAAGGAAGGTCAAACAAACAAACAAACAAACAAACAAAACAAACGAACGAACAAACGAACAAGCGAGAATGAATGAATGAATGCATTTTTTACCAACGGTGCAAAATTTTTTTGTAAACTGTTAACCTAGATCAAATAAGATACACTCAGATGCAAGAGACATAGAACCTCATGAGCCCCGCAACTGCGGAGGCTGATGAGGATCTATGCTTCCTCCTGGCCACATTGAGATCCAGCTGAAAATCTGACTCATCATTTCTAGACGCTGGCAGTGAAGAGGGTTAAACCATAGTGCAGTCTCTTCACCATTTAACACTTTAGCTGTCAGTATTGTTTATTGCTGAGGTAATTCCTGACCTTTGGGCTGTCGGCAGCGCTTTTTGCCGAGGTGATTTCTTCAGCAATCATTTGGACAAAAAGCGCTACCGACAGCCAAATGGGCAGCAGTCACAAATCAACATGAATATTCCTCACCATTTAGAGATAACAGAGAGTACAATATAGAGTCCGATTTGTGAACGAGAAGGTGGCAGGACATTGTTTTTGCAAGCAGAGGGCATACGAAGTACTCTGTTTTCTGTATTGTACATTTTAAAATGTTTGCCCTTGTGATCTCCGAATGGTGAGTGGGGCTGGATTGTGTTTGTCCCGAAACTGAGACTGACATGTATAGATTTTTTACAATTACAGGTCCTACACCAGACGTGTCCCTTGTTTAGCCCTGCACGAAACGCAGCTTTTTTGTTTGCCTCCCGCCTCCTCCTCGCCCCCCCCCCCCCTTCCCCCTCGTCCTGTTCACATCCAGCGCCATTTGCAGGAGAAGGATTGACTGACCGTGACAGTTCAAGGGGAGAGGCTTTAGGCTAGTCTGGCATGTCTAGTCGAGAGACGTCAGAATTATTTTCTAGCAACATCATGCACTTAGAGTATGTCTGATTTCACGTTTCAATACTTGACCCCTTCACTGCAGAGAAAAATACAAGATACAACTGCTAGAGGCGTAGATCCTCATGAGGCCCTGCATTCGCGGGTCCTCATGAGGATCTATGTCTCTTGCTGACTTTTGCTTTATACCCATGTTTCTTGGACAACTTTGGCGCTTTGGCGTTGAATTATTATTATTATTATTATTATTATCATATAATAACGGTATTATTATTTTATTATTTAATTAAGAGACTGCAAAAGCACAGGTTGCGTCAACTGGTTAATGGGACACTATATCTTTGACCTTCACGGCAGATCCATTTATTTTTAGGCAGTGAACCTAACTAAAACTTTGGTCCTTTCGGGTCAAGAAGTGAATGGTCATGTCCCAAACGAACGTACGTGGGCACACGAAATCGTTACTTTCAATTCTTTTCTCTTAGCTCTGCTTCCAACTCAAAATTGACATAAAAGAAAAAAGGCAGATGGCAGACGTAGTCCCCCAGCAAAGTCTTTACATCTGCAAGAGGCACAGAATCTCATAAGCCCTGCAATTGCAGGGGCTTATGATACTATGTGCCTCTTGTTAAGATAAGATAGGTCCCACTGACTTCCATGGACAAAAATGACCATCGGAGTCAGATCTTCACACACACACACACATACACACACACACACACACACACACACACAACACTCACACACACACACACACACACACACACACACACACACACACACACACACACACACACACACACACACACACACACACACACACACACACACACACACAAATCGAAAATGATCGGCTTTTCAGGGCAAAAAGAAAACAAGAGTCCCGAGGAAATAAATACGAGACTGTATACAATGCGTGTGTTAATGCGAGTAATCAGAAAGGCAAGCGCAGACAATCTGCGGTCAGACATGGCTTGGGAAAAAAATCGAAAGTGATTTCTGATGCGTTGTCTGTCTCAGTGAACTGGACGATTTTTGGTGCAAACAGACAGCTCAACAAAAAGTTTCAGATACAAGGGAATACTTTCAGCACAGTTTGAGCTACACACATTCTGCATGTTTTGTCACTTGTTAACACATATCTGCCCTAGGACCGAAATCCCCACATTTTGATGTTGCCCTCTAAAGGACTGTATTACAATTCTAGAGAAAGATCGAGTAGGATAGTTCAAGGGCGGTGCCAGAATATCTTGGTACAAAATCGGTACCACATATTCACATTTATCACATCGAACAGTACGACTCGATAAAAAATTATGCTTATCCACGTCGATTAACTCATTCAGCCCCGACACACTACAGCGAGATATGGCTCGACCATGATAGTTCAAGGGTGGTGCCAAAATAGCTTGGCGCCTATAGGTGCCAAGCTATTCTGGCACCATCCTTGAGCTATCATGGTCGATCTATCTCCTGAATTGCAATCCAGTACTCAGAGGACAACTCCAACACGTGAGAATTTCGCACCTGGGACACAATGAGATAAACAGAAAGTGCACCAGATCAAGCAGAGGTTCCGACACTATCACTCAAGCAGACATCACGAAACAGCCCCAAAGGGAAGAGCACAGCTAAACTATACTGTATAATCACAGTATGATGTCATAGGCAAATCAATGCAAAAATATGCATTTGGGTCATAGTTGGGCCGTCTCGGTTAACTGTCAGTTTCAGGACTCGACTGTCATTTGCATACGCTATGACCTGTCAACCCGCCATGTCAATGGCCTGCGCGACGGCTCGTCAAACTGAATAAAAGGGGGAAAGAATGAAATGATGACATAACTTATAGGCCTACAGACAGGAAAACCACAAGTGTGTTATTTTGCATACAAATGGCGAGATTTGCGTGAATTCTAATTTGCTTGCAAATGGCGAGATTTGCGTGCATTCTAATTTGCGCAGAACGTCTCACACGCAAGCTCTTTTACTTCGGGTTTGTTGTTGGGCATTGATCGATCGTGATACCTTAAGAGACGTGCCTCTTAACTCATTATGCCTTGAGGACGACATTACCATATTTTGGCTGCGTCCTTTAGTCTGTCTTTTGAGGACTAGCTCACTAAATTGGAGATATATCGACCATGATACAAAACAGGTCTTTGAGGTCTACCTCACTAAATTGGAGATAGATCGACCATGATTGTTCAAGGGTGTTGTCAGAATGGCTTGGCGCCTGGAGGCGCCAAGCCGTTTTGACACCACCCTTGAACTATCATGGTCGGTGTGCATTCCTGTCATATCGTGTCAAGGCTTTATGCGTTCAGCACGTCTCTTGAGAGGCACTGAGCTACCATCTTAGAGCCTTTCCTTTTACATCTTTGAGATTACAGTAGATTCAACCACCAAGTCTCATACCATGAGTCTCGCAGACTCCGCTTCTATATACAGGCCTGACGGGCTATCGGAAGTTATCTGAAGACAAAATACAGTAACTCCATGTTTTTATGATACAGTAAACAAAATCTTGCTTGTCATAACAACAACAACAAATGGACTTACTAACTTTTGCCTTCACTGATAGAGTAGTAATCGGAATACTGTAATTTACAGCAGTAATAGAAGTACTGTAATTTAGGGCAGTAATCGGAATACTGTAATTTAGGGCAGTAATCGGAGTACTGTAATTTAGAGCAGTAATGGGAGTATTGTAATTTAGGACAGTAATCGGAATATTGTAGTTTAGGGTAGTAATCTGAGTACTGTAATTTGACAGACCCGGAGTAACACCCTCAGTCTATTTGACAGACCCGGGCTAACTCCCTCAGTCAAAGTGACAGCTACCGAAAGTTCCCTTCAGAATGAGGCGTACACTCTCGTGGCCTCATGCGGCTTCAGTGGCTCCACTGAGTCAAGCTGATGGAAGGTTAACTAGTTAGTTAGTTCGTTCGTTCGTTCGTTAGTTCTTTAGTTAGTTAGTTAGTTAGTTTGTTAGTTAGTTAGTTGGATTTATCGCCGAGCAGGCGACTAAAGGCCATCTCACGGCGGCTGATGGAAGGTGCTGGATCAAAGAATGTTGAGTTCTTGACTCGAGTAGACAAGATCGTATGTCCTCATGAGCATCAATAACTTTGGCAGATGTTGGAGGTTTTACCAGTGCTTTCGGTACAAAGGTTGTTGACCGTAGCGACTGTTAGTGTGTGCGTGCGTGCGTGAGCGCATCAATAGCGTCTGTATATATATTTTTAGACCGCATCAGATCTTTGAGAGTCCTTCGAGTTAAGTCATTCAAAGCGCCATGCATAAATAGTTGCAAAAGTGTCGTATAGCGTTGGGGCAGGCAATGATATACGACACTTTCGGAGCTACTGATGCGGGGCACCTTGAATTAGATAAATACGGCAACTATACCTTACATGATATTAAATACTGATTTCAGTCAAAGAACGTAACATAATTGTATGGTATTTAAACTTGACGATTAAGATTTAAAGAAGTAAACGTAATGATGCAATTTGCGATATACGTGACGCTTGATTTGATTGTCAAAATATGAAAAATGTGCTCAACAGATTAAGAAAAATATATATGGAAATGACGACATAAGACAAGTATAAAAAGAAATTCAAATTTTAGGGCTGGCCACAATCTTTCACAGAGACAGTTGCTATTGCTTCTTACAATGTGTAAACCTTTTTCTGATGTGCAGTAACGATTTCAAAGTAAAAAAATAATGAAAATTGATATGCGAGTCGCTTTAAATAATATTTGTTTTGGATGATTCACCTTTTGAAATGGAGATGGTCCTCTTTTTATATCGGACACGTAGTGCTAACCTGGTTATAATCAGATTGATAGTTGAGTAAAACAAGTGTGCTGGTCTGTGATTTTAGATCTTACTGCCTAAGGCTGTAAGGTCCAAAATCACAGACGGCACACCACTATAAATCATCACATTCAGCACAAACGGAAAGTTTTTTTTTTCCTGCCTGGGACAGAAATGATCTATTATTTGGAGGAAAATCGTGTTTTTAACTAGTCGGAGCGAACTTAACGCGTTAGGTAATGAAATTAATTCTACATTTTAAACATGAACCCCTTCAGTGCAAAAGCACAGCGAACGCGACCCAAAATGCAAGAGAGATAGATTTTCATGAGCCGCCCCGCATGGGCGGGGGTTCATGTAGATCTATGTTTCTTGCTGTCATATTCATATACGTAAACTTCAGGAAGAAGGCTGTATTCAGCTATAATCTACGATGATTTCAGAAACATCACCTTCCTCGGAAGGTGAACGACAGTAAGAAAAGAATCTGAAAAGCGAAATTTTCATTGCATTACAAAAAGAATCTAGCTTTTCACAAAAATGGACTTGCTGCCTTTTACTATGACAAATCATTTCTAAGCGCTTGCATGGTAGAAATTTATTAACTGTTTTTGTATCCGGCCAACCTTTTTCCTTTCGATCGCATTTTTTTTTCTCGAACGCTATTCAGGACATTTTCCTCTTTTTTTTTTTTTGCACTCTGCAAAAGGACTACTTGGCCAAGATGTTTTTCCCCTCCAAAAAAGATCACCGGTCCAGAACCGAACATCATCAATTAGCTATCAGACGTGAACACGTATTAGACCCGGAATGTCCTCGGTATGTTTGCACCGAATGAGATCCGCAATGATCTAGTCAAACATCGAAGTGTTTGCTCTGCGATCATGCAGGAACTGGGCTGCTGCTTTTTTTGTACTCTCTCTCCCTCTCTCTCTCTCTCTCTCTCTCTCTCTCTCTCTCTCTCTCTCTCTCTCTCTCTCTCTCTCTCTCTCTCTCTCTCTCTCTCTCTCTCTCTCTCTCTCTCTCTCTCGCGAACTCTCTCTCGCGCGAACTCTAGCCAGTCTAAAAGATGTGCAGACTATCATCAACCGTATGAACCATTGTAGCCAGTGCGCAATAGGCCATCGGGCCGAAGTCGGCTGCAGTGGGTCCTGTACACTGTTGTGCGCGGGCCCACTGCGGCCGACTTCGACCCGATGTCCTTTTGAGTGAGGTCTGTGTATGACACTTCCGGCGAACAGATGATCTTCAGCCCGACCTCCATTTTTTATTTATTTATTTTTCTGGGGCGGGTCCCGAAGGCCTTTTGCGTACTGGGTACTTGTATGACACTTTCGGCGAGCCGATGATCTACCTTTATTATTTGTTTTTTCTCTGGGCATGGATAAGGGGGGGGGGGGGGGGTTGGGGGGGTGTACAAACTTTGCCACTTTGTCCCAACAAGAACAGTTTATACTCATAAATCATCTCAGCGCAATGTGTAAAAGTGTGTTTGAAGACATACCCGATGAACACGTGGTCTGACGTGGACCTTCTTCGGGCCGAGCGTAGCCTTGCACGAGCCAACCCTCTCCGACTTCCGGCCTAAGACTTGTTGCTTTCAGGGTTGATGCATTCTTTTGGTTATTCTACAATATTCTACACGATACTCTTTGTGTTGATATTGCTTCTTTGTCCAACTTACTGGAATTTGTTTCTGTTGTCGTAATAGCTTTTGTATGCTGGAGCAGTAACTACACAATCCTTTTACCCCCCCCCCCTCCCCCCCCAAAAAAAAAAAAAAAAAAAAAAGGTTCAGTTTATTTCAGTTGAGTCTCTGCGCTCGGAAAGGTGCAGACGCGCTCCACCCCACCCTTTAGAAGTTCATCTTGTTCCTTGCGATATCGCACCAAAACTGGTCTGGTTTACTATTGATCTCTCTTGTTCTTTTAAATCCGCCCACCGCCCGTGGCCTTTCTCCACACCTCTGTGGCCAGTTGCGTGACTGAGCTTAGTCCTGCGTCAGCCACTATGCAAGGTGATCCGCTATAGTAGTGGCTGGCGCAGAACTAAGCTCATTCATGCAGCTGACCCCTGCTTCGTAGGCGATCGACTGCGTAGTGCCCTTAGCTTTTTAGCTGTGTATGTCCAGCGCTGAGTAATTCCCCTTGGCATGTGTACTGTTCTACCAGCGTTAGCCTCACCTATCTGGTTTGTGAGGAAGAGACTTAGCTTTTTAGCATAAATAAAGGACGAAGAAAGCATTCCATTAACATCTGTTTCGTCGGACGAAGTAGGCGACGTGGACTGCAACTTAAGACTCGGTCAGAAGAATCATCAGAAGGACAGGCTGCAGTTTCATCCCAAATACACCAAACAACTGTAGACCGACCTCCCTCGACCTCCTCTACCAAAACTATCACTATCGACCATTTTGGGCAAGAGACATAGCTCGTCATGAGCCCCTGCTGAAGCAGGGGCTCATGACGAGCTATGTCCCTTGTAGACGGAAGTGTATTGATGAAGGTTTTGATCGAGCAATGAGCTCGAAAATTGTCATGACCAAACATTGACTCTGGCGTTTGGATTCCGGCTAATGAAATAAAATGGACACTTGGGTATGCTCTCCGCCCATTTTTCCCGAGTTTCCTCCGAAGTACCGAATGCACAAAAGGTCATCGGGCCGACAACGGCCGCTGTTGGCCTGCGCACATCTGTGCGCCGGGCCAGCTGCGGCCGACTCGGCCCGATGACCTTTCGCTGGGAACTAGTTGCCGAGTCTTATACCGCTAATTTGGGATGACTGGAATGGTGAGGCTGATAAGACTAATTTTGAAGGGCTGTAAAGGTCGAAGTCATGGTCATTTTATTTTATTTTATTTTATTTTATTTTATTATAGCTTTTATTATTTTCTTTTGCTATTGTTATCATATTGTTATGTTATTTTTACCTTTTCCTTTTTATTTTGTGTTATGTCATTTCATTTTTATTTGCTTAATTTATTTATTTTATTTTATTTTATTTATTAATTTATATATTTCTTGAACTTTATTTTATTTTATATTCTTTCATTTTATTTTATTTGATAGTGCAGTACAGGATCCAGTGTAGCCAACCAAATTGTGTAAGTTGTATGTGGCTGAGAGGCCAGTGCAGCGCTTTGGCTGGCAGAATTCACGATTTAGTCTCCAGAGGCGAGTAGTTGTTCTGATTTCTGGCAATAGAAAAGTTTACGATCAGTAATATTCTTTTTGCCTTAACTTTTGCTTTGGCAGGAAACATTTTTAGCAGCTAAAGCCCCCCCCCCCCCCCACCACCCCCCACCTCCCCAAATACGGTGAAAATAAAACAAAGAAATTAAATCCCGAATAATACGAGATCTATGTATGAAACAAATCCATCGCCGTATTGGTTGTATGTCGCCTTTGTTATTATGAGTTTTCGCTCTTGTGTAAAAGTCAACGCAGACGTGATAGATATTACCAACGGTCGGCTGACATTAGATCAGATATATGCAGGGAAGTGTATCCTTTTCAAATAAGCATGGAACACACAGACAGCAGACATACCTCGAAGTGCATTTACGTTAAACACCGTCAGTGATATGGCAATGCTTAGGACAACTAGAACTGATATGGTATAAGTTAATTATCAAAGTGTGCTTTATCGTTTTGCATTCTACGTAAGAGTATTTGTCGTACTAGTCCTTTCTAAACGTGTTTCTTTCTTTGTTGGGAATTTCTGTTCGTTTTACTGACACGCTTTGCAGTCATCTTTTTTGGTCACGATTAAACAAGGCTTGACATGAAACAGTTCTGATAAATCTCCCGACGGATTTCTTCTTTTGCCGCATTGTGTGCTTGCGTGCGTGTGTGTTTCATGTCTGTGGGTTGGGTTACACCCATGTGATCATTTTTTTTACATCACCTGAGACAAAGCTGTCAGCAACTCCAAACACTAATATTTTTACTCCCAAATAAACGTCAGGACGCGAACAACAGCAATTTCCAGGACATGTACACAATTTCACATTTTTTTCAAAATGGCTAAACACAAACACGGTCGCCTCTGTTCACATCCCCAAACGCCCCCCTCCCCCCTCCCCTCCCGCCCCCGCCCCCTCCACCCATAACCCTCACGCGCACCCCCACCACCAACTCGCCTACCCTTACCCACACCTCCCCGTCCTAATTCACCCCCAAATACCAGTAATCGAACTTTCCGTGACGCAATAAAGCCCATTGGCTCACTTGCTCACTCCATCAACCAGACCTTAATTCCATTTGCATGAGGTATAGATTCTCATGAGCCTCTGTGACAGCAGGGACTCATGAGAATCTATTCCTCTTTCTGGTAA
>BTPG01000005.1:89935367-89937867 GCA_036245525.1 Semisulcospira habei | reverse complement strand
TTCGCGCATGTTTCAGTGCTGTATTTTGACCACTGATCTGCATGCCACATTGTGACACTTTGTTATTGTTGTTTAAATTGTCATTTAGTTTGTTAGTATATTTGAAACTAGTATTTGGTTGCGAAGTTACCTGACATGTTTACTAGTGTCAGCGATCATTTGCTTAGAATAGGCCACCTTAATGTATATCACCTTTGCAGCAAAGTATCAGACGTTACAGTACTACTCAACCAACCCTCCCCATATCATATATTAGGCTTTACAGAAAGTAGATTAACAGAGAATATAAGTAACCAAGCTATCACCATACAAAATTTCTCCATTCATAGGCGAGATGCTTCAGTGCCTGGTCATACTGGCATTTGTGCTTATGTTCACAATACTATTGCTAACAACGTAACACGACGATGTGACCTGGAATCCACCCATGTGGAAAGCCTGTGGCTTGAGATAAAAGCAACCGCCAAGTCAACCCCGACCTTCGTATGTTTTATTTACAGAAACCCCGCAGCTACAGTGTCCTGGCAAGATGATTTTGTTGTAATGGTTGACAAAGTACAAAACTCCAAGGGTGATATACATATACTCGGTGATTTTAATGTTGATTTATTGAAACCTGGCAACACGTCATGGAAATCCATGATAACGTTCTTAGGCCTTACACAAGTAGTTCAGTCACCCACCAGGGTCACTGCTACCTCATCCACATTAATTGACCATGTTTATACAACCAACGACAGTGCCCTTAGCAATGTCTATGTACCCAGCACCTCTGTCAGTGATCATTTTCCGATTTGTTTTTCATTATCTGCGAAGTTGCCAAAGAAACTTCATAAGGAGCATATAACCATTCTCTACAGATCGTTCAAAAAATTTAATCAAGATGATTTTTTGCATGAACTTTCCCAAACACCATTTTCCGATGTGTATAACTATAACGATCCCAATGTAGCGCTGTCCCACTGTATAAGTTGTTCCTCGGTGTTCTTGACAGACATGCCCCGAGGCGCACTAAGCGTGTTAAACATCCCACTGTGCCTGAGTGGCTGACGGATGAGATTAAAACTGCGGATGGAACTAAGAGATCTATTGAAACAACAAAAGAAATTTGACGAGTACAAAAAACAGCGAAACCTCGTTAAATCATTAGTACGTAAAGCACAGAGGCAGTATGCTGAAAAGATTATTGCGGGCGGCAAAGACATACGCAGCGTGTGGCAGGTGATTAACACATTTACTAAAGGACAATCTAGCAAATCAACGAGTGTCCCCCCGCACCTCACAGCTGATGTATTTAATGAACACTTTCTTAACATCGCTAAAACCCTGTCACAGACGAACACCAGTGAGCCAAGTGAATACGTATGCTCAGAACAATTGAAACAGCACAGTCAGATAAACGCCGGCAATACTTTCTCAGTTCCCCTAATGACCGTCCTTGATGTAGGAAAATCTATTACCAACATGAAAAGTAAAACATCTTGTGGTGTAGACGGTATTAGCAGTAAAATCCTGAAAATTGCGCTCCCTTATATTGTTGAATCATTAACCTTTATATATAACCTTTCGATTCAAAAGAGCATGTTTCCCGATGAATTGAAAATAGCAAAAGTTACTCCTCTACCGAAAAGCAAAGATCTGAGCGACCCAAGTGAGTACAGACCTATATCAATCTTATCAACAGTGTCCAAACCACTTGAAAAGCATATACATAATCATTTACTTCAATTCCTGGAGAAAAACCACCTTCTTAGTACTGCACAATCAGCTTTTCGGCCTAAACATTCGTGTCAGACAGCCTTAACTCTCATAACCCACAAATGGCTTACTGCCATAAATGAGTCCAAACTTTCAGGTGTAGTATTTCTAGATCTTAAAAAAGCCTTCGATCTCATTAACCACTCAATCTTATTAAAGAAGTTACCTTTATATCACATTGACTCAAATGCAGTCGCTTTTCTCTCGTCCTATCTCTTAGACAGAACGCAGAAAGTGTTCTTGAATGGTAAATACTCAGCGAAAGGACTGGTGACCCATGGTGTTCCTCAGGGATCCACCCTAGGACCGTTATTATTCAACATCTTTATAAATGACCTTACACTGTCAATATCACACCCCGACACAAACTGTGAACTATTTGCTGACGATACATCATTACATGTATCTGATAAAAATGTTTCAACCGTGAGCGCTGTCCTCCAACATAGTTTAGATGAAGTGTCAACTTGGTGTGAAGAAAATCATATGATTATTAGTATTCCTAAAACGAAAAGTATGTTGGTGACAACACGCCAAAAGCATCAACGTGGTTTGCAACCCCTTGAGCTGTCCCTGCACTCTCAGCCCATAGAGCAAGTGTCAAAACATCGTTTGTTAGGAGTGACAGTCGACGAACAGCTCAGCTGGGAGCCGCACATAGAAACTGCCTGTAAAACTATTTCAAAGAATCTATTTTTATTATCCAAATTAAGTCGTATAGTTGACATTGATGCTCGAAAAC
>BTPG01000005.1:89920367-89930367 GCA_036245525.1 Semisulcospira habei | reverse complement strand
GGCCTTGGGGTTGAATGGGTTAGGTTGTAAGGACGTGAGCATGTGACTACCGGACTCTGGTCAGGACAGGCCTTTTGTTTGGACAGTCGTGGATCTTCTGTTGTTCCTTGCGGCCGGAATCAAAGAAAAGCAACACTCGCAGGTCCTGGGCTGCGGTCGGTAGGAGCATTGTCACCCGCGACTCTCTCAGTCTGAGGGTGTAGATGAGGTCGATCATTTCTAGCAGGTGGCGTAGATTCTCATCAGCTCCTGCAGCTGCACGGGATTATGAAGACCTATGCCTCTCGAAGAGGACGGATATTGATTGGGGGTGATTATGTAGACTTAGACTCAAAAGAATCCTCATTATGAGGATATCAGCAGAATGGTTTCACTGCCACCAAAACGTATGGATTGCAATGCGCCCCCCTGCGGCTGCAAGGACTCACAAACATCTGTGTATCTTGCAGAGGAAAAAGGTCTGGCGGGTGGCACAATCGTAGAGGTACAAGCGGACGACTTCTCAGTCTAAGGATTTAACTCATTCGAGACGACCTGCATCTGGATAATCGTCTTTAATCCACGTATCCGGATGCAGCACGTCTCGAATGCGTTAAACAGACTCTCATTCGTCGACAAGAGGCTTGGACTCTTATGAGCGCCAGCGACTGCAGGGACTCATTAACACCTATGTCCCGTAAAGATGCAGAGAATTCGGTTTAGAAACAACGTGGCTTTTGCGGAAGACTGAGAAACATCTAGGAGATTCCTGCCGGGTATTGTTGTGCTGGCAGCCAATTTACAGCCCGTCTCCAGTTTATACTGTCAGTGGGACTGGTAGCACGTGCTGTGCTGTAGCATCCCCCTGAGTACTCTTTCACTCAGACGCAGAGAAATCCGTTGTAAATTAGAATTGTCTTTTAATTAACCTCTTGACTGTTGCTGGCGATACCGTTCGGCCGAAAAGACGCGTAACTACGCGTTCTTTTTCCGTCGAACGGTATCGTCAGTAGCAGTAAAGGGGTTAGTTAAGTTCTGAGATTTGAATATCGATCGTCACAGCTAAATCGTTTTATGCAACCTGCTTGACCTCTCAGAGGAAAGCGCTGATGTGACGTAGCTTGGTGCTTTAGTTGGTCAGACTCTGTTTTTCTCAGCACTGCCAATTCAAATCCAGTAATGGGCGTTAGCCCTGCCCGGTAAAGGCAAAGGCCAGTAGGTCTATTTTATTGAGAAAAAAAAAAAGCACCGTTTTCAAAGCATTCCATTGGAAACCTCGCTTGTCACCTACCTGGACACAGGCCTGCTGGCTCTTGACACTGAAGGGCAGAGGTACGATATTTAATTTTGCCACAAGACTAATCTGGCTAGGATGTCACCTAGTCATATTCGTTTCTTCCCAGTCAACAAAAGACCCTCGGGCCTCGCCGGCCGCAATGGGCCCGCGCACGGCCGTGCGCGGGCCCACTGCGGCCGACGACGGCCCGAGAACCTTTGCTTACCGGTTTCAGTGTTTCAATATAAGCTTAGTTACCGCCAGTAATTTAGAATTTCGACGAATCTCTTGTTGTAGTACGTGAGACGTGCGTCGAGACCTCTTGTATAGTACCCTGGGTATATCTGGGTCAAAGTGTTCATGCTGTCTGGTCACTTCCATCCCGTCCCGCCACCACCGGCCACCATCGTCCCGCTCATTTCCTTTTCTGTCACTTTCATCTCCTCTGTACCTCCCCCTCCGGCTTCGTCACTTCCGTTCCTATATTTGCTGCCGGTCGGTAAACAGGAGTTATTCTTAAACAGTATCAGGTCAAAGATAGTAGGTCGAGCCCTTTTATTCTGTACTCGCACTGCAAGAAAAGTAACGCCTAAAGGCGCCGCGGGATAATCAGATCAGAAAGAACATGTATACAAAGTGGTTTGAGCAAGAGGCATAGATCCTCAGTTCAGTTCAGTTCAACTCTCTGTCTGTTGTCTCTCTCCCCCTCTCAAATAAAATAAATCCATAAGATAAGATAAGATAAGATAAGATAAGATAAGATAAGATAAGGTAAGGTAAGATAAGATAAGATAAGGTAAGATAAGGTAAGAAAAGACAAGATAAGATAAGGTAAGAAAAGATAAGATAAGATAAGATCAGATAAGATAAGATAAGGTAAGGTAAGATAACATAACATAACATAACATAGCATAACATAACATTAAAAAATAAAATAAAATAAAATAAAATAAAATAAACGAACGAAACAGCACACCTAGTGTGTAATATGCAAACATATTTATCGCATTTGTTGCACAAAACGCATGAATGCAGTACGGGATGAATAAACGTCTGAACTGCAGATTCAAAATTGCAGTGAAAAAACCATTGCTTGATTAATCGAGGCTCGAGTTCTGAAATTTAGCTAGTATTTACACAATTTTCATCATCACTCATATGTTTTTCCTCTCATTTCTCAAATCTGAGTACACAGTCATCAATCTTTAACGTGTCATGAAAAGGAAGAAAAAATATTTATAGCGGAGTGAAGAAGCGACCAAACAGGTGAAAACAACGCCTTTAACACCACCTTCAGCTTGAAGAGCAGCTGGAGCCAGTCATACTTTCGCAAGAGGTATAGATTCACATGAACCCCTGTGAAGGCAGGGGCTCATGTGAATCTATGCTTCTTGCAATCAGAGATGATCGGATGGTGGCCTGTGGAAAAAAAAATCCGCATCTTCTAAGTTTGATTAACTCATTCAGCCCGACGGCCGTATTTCCCAAATTTTGGAGGTGTCATCTAATGACTATGCACCATTTGCAGGAGATGGATCGACTATGATAATTCAAGGGCAGTGCCAGATTAGCTTGGCGCCGATAGGCACTACCCTTGAATTATCATGTTCGACCCATCTCCTGGTGAAGTGCGTCAGGGCTGAAAAACAGCCTACAATTTTGTGAGAAAGCGAGGTTTTCATTGTAGTGCAATGAAAACCTCGCTCTTCACAAAAATGGATTTATTACATTTTGCCTTCACAGGACAGAACGCCAAGACCCATCGGCCTTAACAGAAAACAAATTGTTAAAGCAACAGACGGTTGAATTATGAATGGAAAA
This sequence comes from Semisulcospira habei, assembly GCA_036245525.1. Classification (NCBI taxonomy): domain Eukaryota; kingdom Metazoa; phylum Mollusca; class Gastropoda; family Semisulcospiridae; genus Semisulcospira; species Semisulcospira habei. The sequence goes on along the minus strand of BTPG01000005.1, from coordinate 89,927,291 downwards.
ATAACATGATGCACATGGGGCAAATCGTTAACTTTCGATGCTCGCAAGTGCAGTGTAGGCGATAATTTCTGGTTTTATCTGATTTATTGGTTTATTTTTGCACGATGTATTACTGCAATTGGCATTATGCAAAAATTTTCTGGTGACAAAAACTAATTTTTCTATGCCAGTTTTGTTTGCATATGAAATATACGTCTGTAAGTAATTTTCAATTGTTATCAAGCAAGCATGAAAATCTTTGCCTGTCCAAGGAAAAAGACGGGCTTGTTCGTGTCCTTGAAAGGTCCTGGTAGATGAAAGTGGCACAGTTGCAGTGCGTCCAAATTGATTAGAGCTAAGGTCGTACTGCATAGGAAATAGTCCCCCTGGGACCGTGCGGAATCATTCTTGTTGCGTGGACAATTAATACACAATTAACCCTTCAGGTATCGTTAGTGATTTTGATCGAAGTGTTTCCTGGAGGAGTAACCTCGACCAAAATAGCTACCGACACCCAAAGGGTTAATCAAACAACCCACCAAATTGCCTGGGTCCACGTGACGGAAGACAGAAAATGCTTTGAGATTATCTGATTAAGAGTTTTATTATTCTACACCTCACAAACTGCTGTGGGAGCCGATGGGCGGACCATGATGGTTCGAAACCAGATCAGTTTGGAGGCGTCGATAATCTGGCTGCTCCTGACGAAACTGTTTGGTGGTAAAGACGCGACAGTAACAGCCAAGGGGTTAAACTAACACTCATCCGTTTTGCAGCTAAAAATCTGACAAAGGACTCACATTCGGTGCCATGCTCGAAAGGGTCCTTAACCGTTTGGCTGTGGGTAGCGCTTTTTGTCGAGGTGATTTTTTTTTAATCAGAAACACCTCGACTAAGAACGCTATCGACACCTAGAAGGGTTAATGAGTAACCTATGGTTTGCCCTATTGGTTGTATTTGTAAGTGTAAATAATGCATTTAAAATACAATAAAATTTGAAAAATCACAATCCCAGATCATAGAAATTGCCATAGATTGTTAAAACGATTTACTCGAAGGCGGGCTCGGGTTATTAGAGGGTTGTCAATGGTGTCTGCCTGAGCTAACACTTTTCTAGCCTTCTTTTCCAATCTGTTAAAACAGTGGTTTTTTATTCCCCCTGTTGCCCTACAGAAAGAAATCTCGTACCTGTAAACGAGAAGCCCCTAGTAGCTGAAGCACATACAAGTTTTCCTTGTACGACATTTACACTATTAAGCGATGCTAGTCTTGTTGTCCAGCAGTATTGTACGACATTAACACTATTAAGCGATGCTAGTATTGTACGACATTAACACTATTAAGCGATGCTAGTATTGTACGACATTAACACTATTAAGCGATGCTAGTATTGTACGACATTTACACTATTAAGCGATGCTAGTATTGTACGACATTAACACTATTAAGCGATGCTAGTATTGTACGACATTAACACTATTAAGCGATGCTAGTATTGTACGACATTAACACTATTAAGCGATGCTAGTATTGTACGACATTAACACTATTAAGCGATGCTAGTATTGTACGACATTTACACTATTAAGCGATGATAGTATTGTACGACATTTAGTATTGTACGACATTAACACTATTAAGCGATGCTAGTATTGTACGACATTAACACTATTAAGCGATGCTAGTATTGTACGACATTTACACTATTAAGCGATGATAGTATTGTACGACATTAACACTATTAAGCGATGCTAGTATTGTACGACATTAACACTATTAAGCGATGCTAGTATTGTACGACATTTACACTATTAAGCGATGCTAGTATTGTACGACATTAACACTATTAAGCGATGCTAGTATTGTACGACATTAACACTATTAAGCGATGCTAGTATTGTACGACATTAACACTATTAAGCGATGCTAGTATTGTACGACATTAACACTATTAAGCGATGCTAGTATTGTACGACATTTACACTATTAAGCGATGCTATTATTGTACGACATTAACACTATTAAGCCATGCTAGTCTTGTTGTCCAGCAGTATTGTACGACATTAACACTTGATGCTAGTCTTGTTGTCCAGCAGTAATGTACGACATTAACACTTGATGCTAGTCTTGTTGTCCAGCAGTAATGTACGACATTAACACTTGATGCTAGTCTTGTTGTCCAGCAGTATTGTACGACATTAACACTATTAAGCGATGTTAGTCTTGTTGTCCAGCAGTATTGTACGACATTAACACTATTAAGCGATGTTAGTCTTGTTGTCCAGCAGTATTGTACGACATTTACACTATTAAGCGATGCTAGTCTTGTCAGGGGCCACTGTCGCGGAGCACCTTGCTTAGTGGCTGGCGCAGAACTAAGTCCACCCATTCAGCTGAACCGACGCCCATTTAACACATTCTACCCCAACACCGAAATCCCCAAATGTTGCCGCTGTCCTCTGAACACTGCATTGCAGTGCAGGACACAGATCGACCATGATAGTTCAAGGGTGATGCCAGAATAGCTTGGCGCCCATAGGCGCCAAGCTATTCTGGCATCACCCTTGAACTATCATGGTCGATCCTTATCTTGCTGTGATGTGTCTGGGGTAGAATGAGTTCAGCAGGAGCAGACTGACTGAGCGGTCAATATCAGAGCATAGCGACAAGTTAGATGGAGGAACGGTTCAGTCCTTTTACACAACGGAAGTCAGCCCTGTCGTAAGATATAGAAATTCTGTCAGTCATCGACCCAATCAAGCGCAGCAGACCGGCCCGCCGATTCTGTGCCATTGTGCCCTCTTTCCCGTATCATGTTTGCCATCGACTTCCTTCAGCGAACTCTTCATCCTCCACTAGTGCACAAAGCGCAAAGAAAAGAAAACTTCCTGGGAAAATCATTAGAAACTGCATCTGGATGCGCAAAATCTTTATTCGTTACAAATGAGAAATCTTAGCTCCGTCACTGCCGAGAAAGATTGAACACGTAAGTTTTAGGGGTGTAGATCCTCATGTGTCCCCGCTACTTAGCGGGAGCGAATGAGAATCTATGCCTCTTGAAGAAACCGCTTTGTATCGATGTTAGTTCCTTTGACGTCTAGGGAGTTTTGGAGTTGAATTTAGAGTGATATCAGAAACACAGTCTGCGTCCACTGGCAGTAAATGAGCCAATGGTGCAAGGTTTTATCAGTAAAAATGTTATGTACTGTTGAGAACAAAATGCCAGCTACCGGAACACATAACGGCAGCAGAAACTGCGACATCGTAGTCATTTAGCCCCTGACGCACTAAAGCAAGAAATGCATCGACCATGATAATTCAAGGGTAGTGCTATATTAGCTTGGCGCCTGATGGCGCCAAGCTAATCTGGCACTATCCTTAACTTGTCATGGTCGATCCATTTCCAGCAACTGGTGCAGGGTCGTTAGTTGACACCTCCCAAATTTTGGCAATGCGGCTTTGGGGGTAAAATGAGTTAAAATTAAACAAATGTCAAGCAGATATAGATTTTAAAATATATATATAGTTTGAACAGTATAGTGCACGTTTTAGATATGTGTTAGTCTGGGACTTTGGACCTTCAAATGGTACAAAACTCTTCCTGCAGTTTTAACTCATGCGTATTATGGATTTAGGTCTTTGATTACTAATTTTCTTCTTGAAGCAATGCATGAATTATGCGACAGGAATGCGTAAGCGGAGTAGAAAGTTGATAATGTCTGTTTAATAATATGCACGTACAGCCGGACCTGTTTTTGAGTGACCACCTTTATCAGAGATCACCTGCCATGAACGACCGTCAGTTAGGTGGCTGTATAGCCAAGTAAATGTTGGTCTTTAATGACAGGTGACACATTTTGCCCTACAAGACTTCTCTTAACTCATTCGCGACCAGCCGCATCCTGATGCGCGGCTTATGCCGCGCATCCGGATGCGGCTTGCCGCGAATGAGTTAACCCGCTTAGTGTCAGCTCATGCACGTAGATTGTGTTTTTGCAATCCTCTTTGATTCAGCACTTAACAGGCCCAGCTGTCCCAGGAACATGGATTCAAAGTGGTGTCGACAAGAGGTATAGATCCTCATGGGCCCCCGCGACTGCGGGGGGCTCACGAGGATCTATGCCTCTTGCAGTTGGGTGGTGTTTAGATTTTCTCGCCACTGAGCGGGCTAAGAGACCACCTGTTTGTTTTTTTTAAAGACCTTTTATCTCTTGCATTAAAGGTGGTCCTCAAAACAGGTCCCACTGCACTAGACACAGGCTGTTACTGTCCATCCGTCTTCCACAGCTGGTGCTGGGAGCTTTAAAAAAATGGCCGACAGTACTGATACCACAGAATCATTAGCTCAATTCAGACAGGTTGCCCACCGTGTCCCCGACACCCACACACGGGGGAAAAAAGCGAAATAAGGCAGCATACAGATAGGCACATCAGCGACAGAAATCGAAAAGGACTGACTGCCACACTGCTTGTTACTCTTTCAAATAAACAGCCACGGCGCAAGATGGGTCCGCTGTGACAGGTCAAGGGCAGTGACTGATTAGCTTAGCGTCTTGAAAGGCGCCAAGCTAATCAGGCACTGCCCTTGAGCAATCACGGTGGACCAGCTGCAGGGAATTCAGATCAGCCGCAGAATTTGACAGAACTGACAGACGCTGGCACTGCCGGTTGCTCTTTCAAGTCTAGTCAGCGTCACCTACGGAAAAATGGATCGGCCTTGATAATTCAAGATTAGTGCCTGATTAGCTTGGCGCCTCGAAGAGGGCGCCAAGCTAATCAGACACTGCCCTTGAATGACCTCTCCCAGTGGACCCATATTTTGTAAATGTATAACTCAGTTTTGTCAAATATATATGCAGTCATAGGCATTAAGAATAATAACGGAGAAGACGGACAACTGGTTTATTTGTTTGATTTGTTTTAGTTAACGCATGCTGCTGGTTCTTTTTGTTGTAATTCTCGCGTCACTCTCGAAGGTGATATCAAGTGAGAGACACAGAGAGTCTGTGAAATATTTACTTTGCGGAACGGTTGCGAAGAATTAGATTAAATATATTAGGAAAATTAAATGGTGACGAACGACAAGAAGAAAGACAGGAGAAGTCAAAATCTTATACTGTAAGTAGCAGATTAGGTGTTTGATCTGCTACTTTATGTGTGAAATATGAGGGTGCGTTTGTGCATGTATCGATAAAACATCCATCCTGGACATGAAAAAAACAAGTAATACTGTTTGCGTACTACTTAACCTTTGGACGTTGACACTGCTTAAAAGGTGTGTGTACTGGTCTATGATTTTGGGCCTTACGGCTTTCAGCCGTATGGTCCAAAATCATAGACCAGTACACACAAATATCCTTCTCGAATTTGTAAAAAAAATAAGTAAAAATAATCACGAGGGACAAGAAGCCGTCACTACGTGACAAAAAACACAGACATGCAGCGAGACAGCAAGCAAAAGAGCGAACACTCTCAGTGACTCGAGCCCAGCGTACGGCTAATATTGAACTCCGGAGCAAAACAGTTCGGAAGGAAGCGGCGGGCTGTTAGCCGAGACTGAAGAGAACCGAGACTTTGGCTCGCGCCTTGCGGCTAGCCGAAACTCTGGGGCCGTAAAACACTCTCTGATCTGCGCTCCGTCGCCCGAGTGCTGTAGCGAGCGACTGAGAGGAAATGCCATCACCAGCAAGCATGCGTCGCTCGCTTCTCAATCTAATACTCACGGCTGGCTTACTTTTCAGGTAAGTCAAAATTTTGATTTTTTTTGTTTGTTTGCGCATTCTTTGTTTGCGCAATTATTTGCGCTTTGGAAACACCTCATTAAAACAAACGCCGATCATTATTTTTTCTTTTGTTTTGCGCAGTGTTCGCGCCATGGAAACACTTGACTAAATCATACATTTATACATCATATAACGATTTATATGTATTGAGATAAATCGTTGTATGATCAATGTGCCATTTGGTCAGGTGTTTTCATTTCACAAAAGAGTTATTTAGTTATGTGGGTGTACGCCGAGCAGGGGACTAAGGCCATATCACGGCGGTCACTATTTAACAGTTAAGCACTATTAACAGTGAAGTGAAGTATTAACAGTTAGTGAAGTGAGTGAAGTATTAACAGTTAAGCGGTAACATAAGATATTAACTCATTCGAGACGAACGGCAGCCGGATACGCGGCTAAAGCCGCGTATCCGGATGCCGTTCGTCTCGAATGAGTTAATATGTTATGTTGTGTTTTTGTGGTTTTTATTTTACGTGTTTTGCGGGATATGGAAATTGGCATAATGTCAATGAGGAACCCTCCTGAGACGTCCACACATAGCTTTCTTGGCATTTCACACCGATGCTTCTGCCAGCAGTCCAACGTCGCAAATCAAGAGCACAGGTGACAGGATAATGGTTACATTCTTTTGGAGGTGCCGTCGTACAATTCTACATAAATAAACACAGTAAGCTTCGGATTTTACAACAAAGTGCAAAGGCGGCGCCCACACCTTCTTGTTAGTATATCCGAAATTTGTAAAAAGCGGAATAAACCTTAGAAAAAAGCGTTATCGGGACTTCTGAATAATAAAAAAAGAAGAAAAGAATGAAAACACGTTGTTATATATCCGACCTTCTCATTAGCGGACTCGAGTGTATGTTGTGCAAGGCAATCGATTTCAACCTTTTGGCTGTCGGTAGAGGTTTTTGTCGCGATGATTACTGTAGGAATCATCGCGACAAAAACCACCACCGGGTTGTCCCAAAGTCGTGTCATTAGCAGGAGCAATGTTATCCAATGTCAAAGACAGTTGTTTTATTTTTTCCTTTGTTTTTCTGTCGGAAGTGGCCTCGAAATTCAATGCAGATATATACTGGTGATAATGCGCGCACACCTGACAAGAAGCTGGATTGAAATTAACTCATTCAGCCCGACGGCCGTATCTCCCAAATTTTGG
>BTPG01000005.1:89847867-89915367 GCA_036245525.1 Semisulcospira habei | reverse complement strand
CAATGCCTCTTGCAGTTGGGTGGAGTTCAGATTATCTTGGCACTGAACGGGTTAACGCCCTAAAGCTGTATCATTCTAATTGCAAATAATGCAGTCTGTTTAAATTATGGGCTGCTCTGCGTTAAATTCTAATAGCAAATAGACTTCATTTGTAAACTATACAGAGAGAAAATGAAATAAAAAGTATTTAACGCTTTTATTATGAGCAGTTGTAAAGCCGTGATCTATGCCACATTAGAAAATGCATAAAATAGTTGCCAAAGAAGCAGATTTTACACTGCCTGCCTAAGATTCGAAGTTTTTCATAATTTTAATGCAGAAAAATACGTGCCCTTGAAAAACACCTTGGTGTTATTATCACTATTTTATTTTATTATTTTTTGTCCTTGTGTTCTTATAAATAGCTTCGCTCAGTTTCTTTCACGTCAACTTGAAGTGTAAAGCTTACGGGGATAAACTAGGAACAGAGCACCTTGACTTACGGACATTTTTTTTTTGTAAAAGTATTACAAAGTTTAAATTGAAATTATTTATTTATTTTGTCAAAATAATTTTACCAGTAGAGGAGACAATTTTTTTCCTACCAAAAACTGCACATCTGTTGAGTTGCAATTTTCCACGCTCATCAGTGCAAATAGATAAAGTTACGGATCATTACGTCAACTTTTACGCCTAGACGGAGTTGTCACCCACGCGTGTGATGCTGAAAAATACATGTTTGATTCCTCCTTCCCCTCCCCCTCGGACTTGTAAACTCCTCAAGATTCCTTCACTTTCAGAGATAACTGTAAGGGAGAGATCGATGACTCTGGCTCAAGGGTAGTGTTTAATTAGCTTGGCGCCATAGACGCCAAGCTAATTAAACACCACCTGTGAACTAAAAGACTTATTCGCTTCCTGAAACCTCTACACATATTGCTCCGCAGATACGAATACAAGTCAGGTCAGTTCTGCCTGTGGTTCTAGGAGTGTGATGGTGGTCCTTTGAAGAACCTCATTTTCAGAAGATTTCTGGACTGGAATGGAAAGCTCAGCCAAGAAGAAGAAATCGTGTTTTACAAGCCCCTATCCCGTCTGCTTGGCTTCTTTGTAATCTGACTACTGGGGTCTGTTCCAGGCACTGGAAACAAGATACAGAGCTTGTCATGCTACAGCATTCATAAAGTAGAAGATTGCAGATCCCTTACATTTAAAATGTCTTGGTATCAGGTCAGTTCAGTTAGTTCAGTCCGTTTAATATAGGGTCTTTCACTTCGGAAGAGACCATGCGCGGTCCAGTCCATCGTTTAGATGTCCTCCCAGAGTTCCATTCGATAGTGCACGAACAGTGGTCTGGTTTACAATTAATCGTTCGTGTCTAGTCTTCATAATCATGAGTCAAAATAAGACAGCTACATATTTAAATCTAATGTTGACACCGTTGGTTTAGTTAACTAATTTAGACGTGCCGCCTCCGGATACGCTGTTTATGCCGCGTATCCGGAGGGGCACGTCTCGAATGAGTTAAGACATTCCTAGCTTTGCAAATAAAGTACATACTTTACATTATGATCAAGAGCTCTAAAGTTGATTTACTCATACAAATGTTCAAATAATTTAATAACGTACACTCTTAAAGTGAAGTCCCTACTTACCAGCCAAATGGCCGTCTTCGTCATCTTTCTAATAGCTGTCTGCTTCATCCAAACGTTTATTATATTTAGTTCTTTTTTCTGAATACAATACATGAAATTGTGAGCTCTAAATTTGCTTCGAGTTATGCCTACAGAATCCAGAACATATACTCTTAAACTGACGTCACTGCTGTTCAGGAAAACCAGTCTGTTGACGTAAGGGTTCTACTTCTTCACCTTTTCTGACAGTTGTCTGTTTTATCCGGATGTGTACCCTATTTAATATTAACTCTTCAGTGATAAAGAAATAGTGATTAAAACTCTACATATGCCTAGCAGACTTATGCCTAGAGAATCCAGAAACATACATTAAATTGACGTCACTGCTTTTCAGACAAACCAATGTCTTGTCGCAAGGGTGTTAATTCGACGTCCTTCCAATAGTTGTCTGCTTGACCTCTTTGTATAATCTGCACATTTGCAGTCATTTTTTCCAGAATGGAGTATATGAATATGAGATCTAAATTGACTCAAGTCACTGCCATAGAGACATTGCGTGTCTTGACGTAAGAGTGCTTCGTCGTCATTTTTCTAATAGCTGTCTGTTTCATCTGATTGCTTACCCTATTCAGTCTTTCTGTGAAGTATGCCACTTGCAGACAGACATGAGAATCCATGCTTCTCATTGGGAGAGATCAGCTCCATCCGACACTGAGGGTAATATTCCGTGGACTGTTTTCCTCTGTCCGTCAGTCTATTCCATAAAGGAGCACGAGGCAGACCTGTGTTTATAAAAGGATAAAAATGGATCTCGGTGAATGACGTCAAGGCTTGAAAACAGTGCATTCGATACTGAAAACACTATACAATTTGGTCGTCTGACGTCATCTCTTAGTCTAAATGAAAATCAAAACCTGCACGTTTTCTGAAAATCTGAAAATACACTTTCTGGTCAACATGCGATATTTTTCATGTAGCCCGCTTCTCCACCTCCCTAGCCAGCCGTGTTATTAGTAAAAACAATTTTCATTGGGTCAGAGTGTGCAACAACAATTTCCATTGGGTCAGAGCGTGCCAGACATTGTTGATATTCAACCTTCTCATCGTTCTTCCTTGATCTTGGCGCGAGCTCGTTCGATGGGTCTCGATATGTCTTTCACTTTAGCTGCCAACTGCCGGAGATGGATTTCAAAGGCGCTCACAAGTAGTCCATGATTAGCTTAGTGCATGACAGCACCAAACTAATCAAGCACTACCGTTGAATTATCACGGTCAACTCCAAACTGACAATGAAATCCAAACAAAACTGTACTACATAATTTTTGGGCGTTTCTAGGCAAATTATACGTATTTCCAAATATGAGATGAATCGACCATAATTATAGCCGTGGGTGTGATATATACTCTGCCATATTCAAACCATAGATCAGAAAAAGGAAACGTATTTATATGCACTTCGTGTGGTCCCGGGATACAGCTATACTATGGTCAGAGTACCAGAAATGCCGGGTCAATGGTTCATCTCCAGTCATAAAACCCGCTCCCCCGACAAGCTGTGGAGATGAACTTTTCCTGATTTGTCGTCTGCATTCAACGCATCCGGGGATATATATACCGACACTGGTTGCCGCAGAACAGCGTTGCGAATCGAGGAAGGCAACCAGTGCGGAATACACCCTGCTCATACCGATTTTTTCTTCTTTTTTTTTTAGATAGACTTTTCGCGATTTTACGTCTGCATTCAACTTGCCTGGTGATGAATGCATTTTGATCATACTCAGAAAGGAGGTTAACTCATTCAGTCCGACGCACGTATTTCCCAAATTTTGGAGGCGTCATCTAATGACTATGCACCTGTTGCAGGCGCCAAGCTAATCTGGCACTGCCCTTGAATTATCATGGCAGACCCATCTCCTGCTGTAGTGCGTCAGGGCTGAATAGGTTAAAGAAGTAGACAGCTAAAGCAATTGGCTGTGGGTGTGAACTTTTCTTGATTTCGCTGCGGCATTCATGGCTTCTAGTGATGGATGCACTGTAATCATACCCAGCAAGAAGGTTAAAGAGAGAGCCATGTGAAGCAATCGGCTGTGGAAGTGAACTTTAGTTGATTTTGCGTTGGCTTTCAACACATCCGGTGATGAATGTAATCTGATCATACTCAGGCAGCAGGTTAAAGAGGTAGACAGTTGGAGCGATCGGACCCTGTTGGGGGGAAGACCTTTGGCGTTGCCCACCGATCTGTCACAAGCTGTTCTGTATACATGCACTGGCAAATGTCCAAATGTAAGATGCTCCACTTACTTTTGTTTTAAAGGGGACTCAAAGTAAACACGAAATGGGGACTAGTTTTGTACTGTAAAACAGCAGAATCAGCTAGCAAAGAAAATGTTTGAAATAGTTGCAGTAGTTCGGCCAGAACAGAGTTTGGCAAAAGCATTTGTGCCGTTACTGAATTGCTCTGCAATATCTTAGTGTTGGGAAAAACAAATTAGCGATGGCGATACTTTTTCAATACTATGTCTTGACCAGACTTCTACTCCAATATTTCAAAAACGAAATTGTGCACGCTGATTTTTAGTGTTACGCTACAAAAGCGTTTTTATGTTATACTGGCTTCGGGATCCATGTAACAGACGTGTTACTTTCCACTTATCCTGTTACAGGTGACATCCCTGAAGTATATTGTACGCAGTTTTGCATCGTCAACAAAGCATTAACCTCTGTACTGCGGCGGCGCAACAAACACCACCAAAACTTAACCCGCTCATCCCTGACGCATTACAGCAGGAGATGGGTCGACATTGATAATTCAATGGTAGTTCCAGATTAGTTTGGCGCCTATCGGCGCCAAGCTAATCTGGCACTGCCCTTGAATTATTATGGTCAATCCATCTCCTGCAACTAGTGCATAATCATTAGATGACGCCTCCAAAAGTTGGCAAATACAGCCGTCGGACTGAATGAGTTAGAGAGGCATCCATCCATATCTGGATCTACGCGTCTTGTGGGCCCCGATTCGTAAACGCGTTGCTCGGACCGGCTTGAGTTCTCTTTTGCATTCAATTTACGATACCTTCAGAAACACGTGGCCACTGACAGTGAAGGGGTTAATCTACTTGACGCGGAAGATGGATCTGTCAATAACTCATTCGAGACGCGTCACATCCGGATACGCTTCATAAAGCCGCGTATATAAAAAAAGCATATCTCGAATGTATTAATATTAAATGAAGCGTTCAAGGGTACCTCTTGGTTTGGTTCTTTGAGGGAAAAAGTATCTACTGATTGTTTATGATTAATTCTACGGCATAGCTGCTGGCAAAATTAATTGTCTATGGTCTGAGGAAGCACCGGGATAAACAGGCACCAACTATCCAGTAAGGAGCAGCCAAAGGGCCGACGCGAGCGGGCCATTTGCGGCCGACGCCGGCCCGAAAACGTTTTGCTTACTTGGTATGAGCTATCACGATCGATCCGTCTAACTCAGGCAGCGATTGAAATGAGCTTTAAACTTCTGCAAACTAAGCTTACACGGAAACAAACTTATTCTCCATTTTCTCGTGCAACCGGGCCCATTTTTAGCAAAGTGAGCTGCCGACTCAAAGACCCTGCAAACCCACTTTCATTAACTTAAGCCTGGCTATGATCCGGTTGGGGCCGGCTCGGGGCACGTGCCTGTGCACGATCTAAACGCCCTCTAATCGGTTCCCTGGCCCAAACCTCGCGTTCTCGCTTCCAGCGCGAGACACTGCGTGACCTGCCTATGCCCTGAACCGCGAGTTTTCTCGTCGATCGGGGAGACTGCGTGACCTGCCCCCGGAGTGGGCTTGTGTTTACATATCGCTAAAATTACACACATATACGTCCAGAGAGGGGGAGAGTGATAAGATTTATATCGACCAAGAAAGATGAGAGGAACCTATCCTTTTGAGAAATGTACATTTTAACCCTTTTCATCCCAATATACCCATTGCATAAATACATTTGACTATGATAGTTCAAGGGTGGTGCCAGAATAGCTTGGCGACAGAGGCGCCAAGCTATTCTGGAACCACCCTTGAACTAGAAACTTTGATCTATCTTGTAATCTGCCATGTTGCCTTCAAAGCTCAATAAGTTTCTTTTTTCTTTAATTCAGCATCAGGATGTAACGGGTTAAAGAGGTCTAGGGTGACACGTTGGTACTTGTAGCCAACTATGGAAACCTATCATAATAATATTAACCCCCTTGTATTATGCAGCCACTGGTACTGGGGTTAACTCATTTATCCGCGACTCACACAACAAGATATGGATTAACCGAGATAGCTCGAGGTTAACCCATTTAACCCCATGGCCACGTTTCCCAAATTTTGGAAATGTCACTTAAACCCTGTCTATTAGTTGCAGGAAATGGACTGACCATGATAATTCACGGGTAGTGCCAGATTAGCTTGGCGCCATAAGGCGCCAAGCTAATCTGGCACTACCCGTGAATTATCATGGTTAGTACCTCTTCTGCTGTAGAGCGTCGGGGTAAATGGGTGCATAATAGTTTGGCGGGACGGATTAATATGTTAATCTCGGCGATTTGCCCATCTAAATCATTTCCATGACTTCGTACAAGTAACTGCAAATTTTGTCAAGATGGTTTTTCCTTAAGCCAAGAACTCTTCAAATTATCTTTTTCTTCGTGCGTTGCTTTCTCTTGTGCTTTTTAAAAAACTCATTAAACTCCGACACGCCACGGCAAGACATGGATCGAGCGTGATAGTTCAAGGGTTGTACCAGAATAGCTTGGCGCCTATTCTGGCACACATTTTGAAGTATCACGCTCGATCTGTTTCCTGAAGTGTAATACAGTCTTCTGGGGGCAACTTCAAAATTTGCGGATTTCGGTCCTGGAGCAGAATGTGTTAAAAATTCTTGTCATTTGCAGAATGAGACAATGACAATACAAAAACAGTTTACAAACAGATGTTTGCCGCCATGTTTTACAATCATGTAACATATAACCAGATTTCAGATTCCATCTCACCCCCAAAACAGCGCAAAAATAGGAGGGAATATTGTTACGCTAACTTGACAGCCGTGCTGACGGAAGGTGACAAGGACGCTTGAAAAATGTTCATCCGATGGCCGTGAAAATTGCGCAGGCTCAGTTTAAACAAATTTCCAGATCGCGCAACTGAGGTCCTTGGGCCGACGTCGGCCCGATGACCTTTTGCGCCATGGCTCTGCTGGAACAAACGACGACATTTGTCACAGGAGGACGCAATATCAGCGGTCGTTTAAAACCGATTTTCTCCTGATTTTTTTTTCCAGCGAGGCTTTCGGGTCCTGTGAACATGTGCTGGTCTGTGATTTTGGACCTTACGGCCTTCAGGTCCCAAATCACATACCAGCACAGAATTATATTTTTATTTTAGACCAAAACAATGTCCGTGACAGCCATCGCTTACATATTTGAAATATTACACAGAATAATTATTATTATTATTATTATTATTATTATTATTATTATTATTATTATTTATTATTATATTATTATTATTATTATTATTATTATTATTATTATTATTATTAATCATGTTTCATCAGTATATTGTACGCAAAGAATAGTAAGAAAGGTTCTGTTTTTTGTTTGAAAGAGTACACTTTGTTCGGAAATCAGATGTCGATTATAACTACACGCGTTTTGACGAAAACTTTGGATTAAAAAACCCACATTATTGTTCGGGCTTTTAAACCAGTTTTCATCGAAACGCGCGTGCTGAAATGTTGAAATATTAAATTGTGCACTCTTCGATGACTTCGCTGAATAATTATCCCGCAAATCTATTCTGATTTTTTTAGAGCTTGAAATGTTGCACTCAAGAAAGACTGCCAGTATTTAACAAATCCCTTATCTTTCTACCTCTTTTTGTCTGTTATTGTTAATACTTTGCTATCGCTTGAAGCTAAAAGCCGCTACTTGAGCTTTTGGCTGTCAGTAACGCTTAACGTCGAGGTGAATTCTGCAGAAATCACCTTAAATAAAATGCGCTACCGACAGCCGAAAGGCTTAACTCATTCGAAACGTGCCGCCTCCGGATACGCAACATAAGCCGCGTATCTGGAGGCAGCACGTCTCGAATGAGTTAAACAAAATCAACTGTAGAATATTTATGCTTTTGTTCCAAATGTAATACTACTTGGTAGACCAAATGCACTTTTAGTAACATAAAAAGAATATCATCAATAAAAAGCGCTACCGATTGACAAAGGCTAGACGATGTCGGCTTTTGTAGTTTTGTGCTTGGGTTCTAACTGTAAAACCACTGGTAGATGTTACCTGCGCTTGCAGAAACATAAGAAATTCACTTCTCCGCCATTTACTGCCGCCGGCTGGCTTCCTTCAAAATCTCTTCATTGCCTGACAAAAGACAGTCCACGCTGAGCAGGATGTCTCCGGGTCGATGTCGGTCTGAAAGCCTATTGCCCCTATCTCCCCACTGTGTGGACCGGTCTCTGTAAGTAACCAGGAGCCAGCTCGGTGCATGAGTGAGCTTAGTCCTGCGCCAGCCACTAAGCAAGGTGCTCCGCTACAGCGGAGTATCTTGCTTAGTGGCTTGCGCAGTACTCAGCTCACTCGTGCAGCTCAGGCCAGGGGTCTGCGAGGTTGGAGTGTCCAAGGGGAGCGACTCTCTAATCCTCTGGCCAAAGGGGACATAACTCACGGGAGATCCGTCCGCGGACCGAAGCTTTGTCTCGCTCGGAAATTTTTCATTATCGCGTCCTCACGGTCAGGGTCAAACGCTGCAAGCTCAGTTCTCCTTTATCATTTGACAAGTAGGCCTGGGCAGTTAGTCGTTTGAGGACGCTTTTCAGACGCTGCAGGAACATGTCCCCATGATTCAAAGCCGAGACGTGTTGCACGTTGTAGGTCATGTTTCGGTCTACATGAGCGAGAGCGCTTTACTGCGGTTTTCTGAGGCACAGCGGCAGTCACCTGATTGTCGGGTTACAGTGGGAATGTTGGTGAAAGTCAGAAAATACACATCTCTGACCATGTTGCTAGCTATGGTCGTCCAGCAGACCACATGTACCGAGTCTGTTTACTATTTTGTCAGTCCTTTTGTTTTGGTGCTGCTAACAAGATTTTTAACAAGACCTTTTTTTTATTAGCGACAATAATTATGCACATTAAGTGACAATTAAATTCTAATATTTACACTCACCATATTAACTCTTTACGCCATGAAGACGTAATTATCAACATGTTTAGGTACCATCTGAGGTCTATGTTATTGTTGTGGAGACAGATAGACCATGATATTTCAAGGTTGACCTCAGAATAGCTTGGCGCCTCTATTATGACGCCAACCTTGAAATATCACGGTCGATCCACATCCTGTCGAAGTCTTTCAGGGCTTTATGGGTTAATTTGATATGGCTAATAATGTTACGGATATGGATAATAATGTTCAGAGATCGAGCCTTAATCTCTTCAGTAACCCCTCGACAGCGGAGAAAAGGTTAACACGACCCGACCGCTACAAGAGACATAGATCTTTATGAGCCCTCAGCTAATGAGATTAAATGCCTCTTGCTGAAACCACTTCGAGTCTATGTTCTTGGGAAGTCTGATGCTGTATAGCGTTGAATGTACGAAGACTGCACAAATACAATCTATATCCACTTTGATGGTGAGGTTACTGTTGCCGTCTCAAAAAAAAAAAGTGTTCTCTCTGTCCTTGCTTGTTCATTGTGAAAATATTTAAACATTTCAGTGCTTTTTAGTCCAAAGCGTGTTTCATTTTTTTCCCATTGCATTTGCTCAGCAGTCACTAACTCTTTTGTTTTGTATTCCAAAATTCTGACAAGAAACTCCCACCAAAGAAAACAAAACGCTCAGGAAGGATAATTACAACACAACTACGTCATAATTTACTTTTCTAAGCAGATCTAATTTCTCTGTTTAGGATTTTCTTTGCATTTCACACGCTTGGCAGTCATTGTTTTGGTCCAGCTTCCAGAAATCTGTCGCGTTTGTTTCTGATTACAGAGAAGGGTGGGACGCTCCAGGGACCGCGAGATAGCACGTGATGAACGTTCCTTCGTGTCTTTCGCTTAGCCCAGATAACTTTTTAACTCATTCGAAACTCACAAGCTGAAACAGGGGATAGATGCGCCAAGCTAGTTCAAGCGTTGCAGTCCTTGAACTTGCTTGGTCTATCCATGGAGCCTTTGAACTAGCTTTCCAAGAACTAACTTGGTCTGCCCATGGACCCTTGAACTAGCTATCCTTGAGCTAGCTTAGTATATCTATCGACCCTTGAACTAGCTGCCTTTGAACTAGCTTGGTCTATCCATGGAACCCTTGAACTAGCTATCCTTAAACTAGCTCGGTCCATTTCTCCCACACAAACGATGCATATTCTTTAGAGGACTCCTTCCAAGTTTGGGCAGATTGGTTGCAGGCTTGAAATAGTTGTAAATATTTTTTTCTCTTCCTCTAATCCCAGAATTGTTGCGTCCCAAACCTTTATCTTTTGGTCTCTAAAGGCATTTATTTTTACCGGTCGGTAAAACTCGTTTATGTTCCAATCTTTGCGCCATTATTATCTCTTTTGGCTCTTTAGTTTTTGTTTCATCCTTTATGTTTTGAAATCCTTTCGAGTCCAAAGCCATTTTGATCACAGTGTTATCTCTTTGCCGAGAAATACGTAAGTGTCTCGGGAGATGGTTCGACCGTGATAGCCAATGGGCAGCGGTTGATTAGCTTTGCACGTGTATAATCATTGCGGCATTATCGTCTTGTACTTTCTTACATTTTGGTACACTTTTGTTTTGTTTTCTACTGCACGTTTTTGTATCCCCTCTGTCTTAGAGTCAAAATCTTCTCGGTCTAATTTGCACACAGAGAGATTATCTTACGCACCTGTATTCATTATCCAGCGTGTTAAGACTTGCAAACCTAAATGGTATCAAAACAATTGCATACCGGTTGTTAAACATCGACCAGTCATGTTGGTTTAATGGTTATCATGAGGTTAGAAGTCAAACACGTTACTTTGTCCACAGTATCAGCATTAAGTAGCTGTCACTACTGGCTGGTAATGAAAAACAATTACAACGAGAACAGAATGTCTTTATTTTTCAATGGCTTTCAAGGCACCAAGCTAATCACTCAGTGTAATTATGCTACCACGGTCGATCCATCTCCTGCAAGTGGTGCTGGATGTGACAGAGCTATATTGTGTGAAGTGGGAGTGTTTTATGACTCCGTCATTGCTGATTTGTATGCATGAGAAGGCGTTGGCCCGTCTTAGCTTGTTTTTCCTGATCGCCTTAACACATCCATCACTCCGTGACATACTGCAACAGGAGATGAGTCGACCGTGACAGTTCAAAAGTGGTGCCAGAATAGCTTGGCTCCTCCATGCACATTGACCATGATAGTTCAAGGGCGTCGCCAGAATAGATTGGCGCCTAGAGGCGCCAAGCTATTCTTGCACCGACCTTGAACTATCATGGTCGATCTCTCACCTAATATGAATTCATTTTTCGACAACGTCCATCTCTGGTAATTTTCATTTGTTGGCACCACCCTTGCACTATTTTGGTCAGATTATCTCCTAAACTGCTGTGCATTCTTCATTGGACATACTCCAGTTTCGGGAATTTGGGCATGAGGGTTCATTGTATTAAGACCAAGGCGTGGGTTTTACTTAGATTTATTTTCCATTTGTTTCGATAAACGCCTCCGAAGGGAAGATGCACCTTTTTATGTGAGCATTTGTTTCTGTTAGAGTTTTTTTTATTTATTATTTTTTTTTTAACGGCACAGAAAACATGCAAGTTGGATTGTTTGGATCAAATATACGATAGGAGGCAACAACGAAAAGTAAAGAAGTAAAATGTATAAATAAATAAATAAATAAATAAATAAACAAATAAATAAATAAATAAATAATGATACAATTAATTATAAATAAATAATAAATAGATACAAAATAAATAAATAATAATAAATAAATAAATACAAAATGATACAACTAATTATAAATAAATACATAAATGATAAAAAATTATTATTAATAAATAATAGATAAATACATAAGTAAATAATATTATATAAATAATAATAATAATAATAATAATATAAATAAAAAGAAAGAAGAAACAATAATAATACCCCACCCCCGAAACTAATATATATATATATATAATATATATATATATAATATATATATATATATATATATATATATAATATATATACACATAATATATATATATATATAATATATATATATATATATATATATATATATATATATATATATATATATATATATATATATATATATATATATATATATATATATATATATATATAAAACATGTATCAACAACATCACGACATAACTTTTTTAGGGGGAGTATTCCGAGCCTTTCCCACATATTGAATACTATATTACGAAATAAATTTAGTGATTATTTCGTAATATAGTACTTTCCAAATTCCTCTTTCAGCGCTTCATTATAAAAATTTTAAAAAAAGAAATTAGTTGTTTTATACCGTGTTGCATCTGTGCTTCTCAACAGTGTGTCTTCCAAAATCTCTTGGGAGATTAGAGATTCGAATATCATTTCAAATTTAACTTTTAAATGTATTTGTAAGAGAGAACGACTTGAAATTTCTTAAATTTCTACTGCATCTACTAAAAACAATTCAATGGACGATAGTATTCGATACAGAGCTGCGACATAATAAGCAAAAGACGGTAGGGCCGACGTCGGCCACAGTGGGTCCGCGCACAGTCGTGCGCGGGCCCACTACGGCCGACATCGGCCCGAGGATCTTTGTTTACTGGAAAAAGGTATTTAAAATCGCATCGCATTCTTACATCGACGTATAATTTTTTTCTCTTGTTGTCGTCAACAAACAGACCCCCCCCCCCCCTACACACACACACACACACACACACACACACACACACACACACACACACACACACACACACACACACACACACACACACAGAGAGAAAAAAAGCCTGTGAAGGAATCGATTTGCGGTAAACTACACATATAATGCTAGCAAAGTCCTCGGTCACAAGCCATCGGACGTGCCATCACTCATGAGCAGATCGTTCTCACGGGGACCGTTCAAACCATGTTACAGCTGGTCCCAACGCGGCCATACACTCGGTATGCAAAAGCTCCTTTGGCCGACGTCGGCCTGAGTTGGCCCGCGCCCGACTGTGCACGGGCTAACTCAGACCGATGTCGGCCCGATGACCTATTGCGAAGTCACAGCGGCTCATGCGCCAAAATCCCAAAGCTCGCGTCCCAGGTTTGAATGGCTCTCTTCTTTTTGTAGATGACGGGGACGAAAGTGGTCCGTTTAGAAAAAAGCCCTCGGTAGGGGCGACGCCACACGCTTGCCGGACCGAGCGCCTCTTGCTTACTGGGCTCTTTAGTTAGGCAGTAACGCCGAATGGCAACATAACCCCGCTTCTTATTGTGACATGAATTCTCTATTCCAGTTGCATTCCCGTAGCTCTAAACACGGCAGGAATAAACTTTGGACAAGGGGGATTTAGGAAAGATGCATACTAAATTGACAACAGAAACGTAGATGTCATATGAATCTTGTTCCAAACCATTGCTTTCGTATTTGGGATGATTGAGTTCCAAGCCCAACTACAGATGCAAAGCTTTATTTGACACAACTCAATTCCTCAGCATCCGCTAATTTTGATAGATACTGTATATGCCTGAGTTAAATAAAAAGTTTTCGAAGACTAGCGTTTCAAGAATATACGAATTGTAATAGATCATGTTCAGAGTTTTAAAACATGTCAAAAGTGCACGTTTTCAAACGCAAACAGTGGATACAAAACCCGGACAAACATGTAATATCGCATGGTTGTCCGGGCTTTTAATCCACAGTTTGCGTTAAAAGACGCGCATTTATTCAAAACAACTTCTGCTTTAGGGAAATTGTATATCGCCTTCTGTTTTTTTCATCGTGCTCGTCCTAGTTACAATTTGGCCTCAATGAAACATAATTAAGATGTCATTAGGCAAAAGGTAAGAGTAACACAAAGATAATTATAGTTTTGAAGTTGAAGCCGGCACAACCTTTGAACAGCATTGGCAGATAACTCTCCTGCAGATGGCGCTTCAAGCAAAGAGTGAATGCTGCGTCTGTGTGTTTGTCTGTGATTTTGGACCTTACGCCTAGAAGTAGTAAGGTCCAAAATCACAGATCAGCACACGTTTGGCTGTTGAAAGATCTCTCTCTCTCTCTCTCTCTCTCTCTCTCTCTCTCTCTCTCTCTCTCTCTCTCTCTCTCTCTCTCTCTCTCTCTCTCTCTCTCTCTCTCTCTCTCTCTCTCTCTCTCTCTCTCTCTCTCTCTCTCCCTCATGTGTGTGGTTAGTTGGTAAGGGTGTATGTGTAAAAGTGACCGTTTAAACGGGACACAGAATCCCTTGGGTACAGCTATGTGCACGTATGGTCATATCCGAATTGACGTCAACCACACTCCTGGTATTGTTGGTTTCAGACAAGCTCACTGACCTAAGAGCAATCACGTTTTCCCACAAGACTACCCATTGAATATATTTCCATCTCAAACATTAATGCACTAGCTAGTACTGCGCTGTGAAGGCAAAAGCCATAAGCGCATATTTGTGAAAAGCGACATTTCTATTGCAGTACATGGAACAACTTGCTTTTCACAGAAATGGACTTACTGTCTTTTGTCTTCATAAGGAACACAGTAGGTACCTATGAATCAGTGATGGCGTTGGTATGTGGACACTAACGACATTGTGTTGCTTATATATTGAAAATACACAAATGGTAAATTAAAACGAATTATGTCATATTGATAGATGAAATATAAGTTGTAAATTATTTATAAACGTTAACGTTGATCAGTAAGGATAGAATAAAATTAAATTAAAAATGTTATAACGTCCTGAATAAACTTTTGTTGTTATTGAATCGTGAGATTTAACCCCTTGAGCCCTGATTCACTACAACAGGAGATGGGTCGATCATGATAATTCAAGGGTAGTGCCAGATTAGCTTGGCACCTGTCGGCGCCAAGCTAATCTGGCACTGCCCTTGAATTATCATGGTCGATCCATCTCCTGCAACTGGTGCATAGTCATTAGATTACACCTCCAAAATTTGGGAATTACGGCCGTCGGGCTGAATGAGTTAAGCAGACTACTTTAACCAGTCTTTGCTTCTTTTTTTTTTTAAACAAGGGAGGCAATTTGCAAGTTTCTCTTTTTTTCTGGAATAGAATGTAATTTCTTTAATAATGATAACGAAAAGGTTCCAGTAAACCCTCAGTGCACACATGTTGTCTCTCTCGATTCGCTAGCGCTTGTAACGTTAGCTAATCGAGGGAGACAAACAGTGTACTCTCAGTCTCGCTTTCTTTTTCTTCCATGGTCAGAATTACAATCCAGTGCCTTTTTTGTCTTGAATAGCTTAGAGGAGCTCATTAAAACTGAATTCCTTCTACGTTTCTCGTGACTGTTTCGCGTGAATCTCGCGGTAGTTGATCTCCCAAGGGAGACTACCTTACTAGTTACGCTCACACTTCTGTCCCTTTCACCGGCAATGACCATCCATTTAACAGAAAACTGAGCTCTGCATAGATAGAGAAAAAACCCAACACAACTGCAAGAGGCATAGATCCTCATGAGCCCCCGCACCTGCGGGGGCTCATGAAGATCTATGCCTCTTGCTGAAACCGCGTTTGTATCCATGGCCTTTCAAAGGCTGGAGATCTCTGACATCTCTGTCTCGCAAAGCACGTCGTTTCAGTTTGCAAATGGCGGAAGATCAGTCAACCACCTTCGTTGCCGATGTTTCGCCCGCCTCAGTCTTCCCGAATATGATATAAAACTGCTGGTAATGCAAGCACATCATCATCACTGTCCAAATTAGCAGCCATTTCGCTGAACAGGTACGACCTTGATCTTCGATTCCAACCGGTCGGCTAAATAAAGTTGGTGAATGTGTGGCAGTGCACACGTTTTTGCAGTCCGGTCCGATCACACTCCGATTCGAAACTGCTCAAGAATCGGCCTCAAAATCGGGCATGTGTGGCGGGGCCTTTAGACAGATGGCACTCAAGAGGACAGACCTTGTTATTCTCGTTGGTCATCGGGGGGATGTGTTTGTGGCACCTTACACTTTTACCGATTAAATTTGCAGGGAGGAGTAAGGGGGGGGGGGGTGTCCACACTCCAAAAATGGATTTCGATATAGCTGTTTCATGTATTTTTGGACTGGGGGAGGGAGGGGTCTTGGGGGGGGGGTTGGGGGGTTGAGGATGGTCCAGAACCCATGAAACGCTGCTCCCCCGATTTGTCCCTGGCACAGAATCATCCTCAGGAGAAGTTTGTTTAATATTTTTAGCTCATCACATCTATTACCGGTTTTGACATTTCTGAGCCATGACTTCTCACAAACCTAGCCCGATGCGCCAAATAGACACTTCAGCACTAATTTCGTAACAAAAAAAATGCCAGCGTAGACTGTTTGGTGTGATTAATCTTTCCTCCGGGGACGAAACCAGACGATAAAACTAAAGGAAAAAGATATTAAAACCTAATGGAATGCCCCCGGAGGCTATGGGATGTGGGAATAATTGGAACTTTGGAAGACACTTTCTCGCCCCGGTAGACGTTTTGTTTCTCTTGGAGTTTGCAGAAGATTTTTGTATCGACATCGCAAAGAAATTCCCCAAAGAGAAAGAAATACGCTAAGACAAGACAAGTGCAACACAGCTATTATACTTAACTTGTCTAAGCGTGTTTCTTTGCATTTTACACGCTTCCCAATGCTCAAAAGGCCATCGGGCCGAAGTCGGCCGCCATTGGGTTAGCAGTTGTCTGTTTGGTCTGGATTCTGTCTTTAATTTTTTTTTTAAATAGTAAAATACACCAGCAAACAAGCATCTCTTATCATTTGAGGCAGCAGTTTTAGTCACTTATACATTGATTTAGACAGTAACGCGCGCGCGCTCGCGTGCATGAACACACACACACACACACACGCACAAACACACACACACACGTACGCACGCACGCACACACGTACGCACGCACACACACACATGCACACACACAAGCACACACACACACACACACAAACACACACACACACAAACACACACATAAACTAACCCCCGCTAACTCCCCCATACCTCCACCGAACCCCCAAAGTCCACTTCCCCTATTCCCAATGAAATGTTGTTGTTTTTTTTAAAGTCAAAACTACGTATCAAAACAATTATCCTCTTAACCCTTTCAGCGCCAACACCCTACAGCAGGAGATTGATTGACCATGATAATTCAAGGGTAGTGCCAGATTAGCTTGGCGCCTTGAATTATCATGATCAATCCACCTTCTGCAAGTGGTACATAGTCTTTAAGTAACACTTCCAAAATTCGGGAAAAATGCACCCATGGCGCTAAAAAGGTTAAGATCTGTGCCATCTTCCAACATAAGTTTTAAATCGGCGAGAAATATCTCGCGCCCAATACTTTTACCGCGATTAGGAAGAAAGACTAATTTTGTCTCCCTTCTGGACATACAGGGTCTCCAAGCTTTTCAATAAATTAGAAGGCTCTGTCCATTATGGCCAGTCCCTCTGATGACTCGATCATTGTGCAATCCAACGTGTTTTCTCTTAGCTTGCTTTCTGTATTGTTCTCGTAGTTACACTTTCATCGTTAACCCCGTTCACTGCCGGGGCAAGGCGAAGGCTACAGTTGCAAGAGACATAAACCCTTATGAGCATGAGGATCTATGTCTATTGTTAGGGCATGTGTTCTTTAAGCCTATGGTTGGTCTCATTTATCCGTGTTTTCATACGAATGTCGGTCAGTATGCATTCGTTTCAGTCGCGGAGTTCGTGATCACAGGCAGCGAAAGAGTTAATGAACACTTTAAAGGTAGAGAGCCTGATTAACCCGTTCAGGATTAACCTGTTCAGGGCCAGCTGACGCAGGTTATGTTTATACAGTCTTTTTTGATTAAATCCAAATGGCGCTAGCTATCCTAGGAACATGGACTCAAAGTGGTGTCATCAAGAACCATAGATCCTCATGAGCCCCCGCAATTTCGGGGCCCATGGCGATCTATACCTCCTGCAGTTTGGTGGTGTTCATATTTTCTTGGCACTGAACGGGTTAAACCTTCGCGGGCAATACCCTTTTTGGAGTACCGTCTTGGTGTTCTTGCACATCTCCCTTTGAGAAACCTCCAGTACTCGCAACCTTTGCCATTTTGGTCATTTTGTCTCACCAGTCTGGTTCAATCTACCTGCAAGAGGCATAGATTCTCATCAGCCCTTACAGCCGAAGGGCCTCTTGAGAAGTTTTGCGTCTTGTTGACAGAAACTAGCCTGTAACAATACCTTTTAACTAAATTACATATTAAAGAACCCATATGGGCTTCACTCTTGCTGACTTTTTTTTTTTTTTGGTGGGGAGAAGGGTCGGGGTGGGGTTTGTTACCTTTTTTCTTCAATACCGCAAAAGGTAAAGATTTTCACGAAATTTGTAAAATCCCCGCGGCTAATGCGAATCTAGTCATCGTGTGCACAGAAACGGTCCCTTTGTACATCTGTATTTCAGGACTCTCTCTCTCTCTCTCTCTCTCTCTCTCTCTCTCTCTCTCTCTCTCTCTCTCTCTCTCTCTCTCTCTCTCTCTCTCTCTCTCTCTCTCTCTCTCTCTCTCTCTCTCTCCTTTTCTTGCTTAGTTTTATTTTCTCTCCTTTTCTTTCTTCGAGGTAGTCAGGGGGAACCAGTCTAATTGCCTCCGCTCTGCAGTGAGGGAGATTATAAAGCCGGGAGGCGGGTAATGAGACCAGGAGCGCGTCAATTTAGCTGGGGACTCCGGTGCCACTTTAACGCCTGCAATTCAATTTTGTCATTACTTTTACTCCGTCTGGGAACGTCCCCAGTCTGGCAAGAGGCGTAGATTTTCAGAGCCCCCGCAAATGCGGGGGCTCATGAAAATTCACGCCTCTTGCTGGTGTTATTTTCCATCAATTGTTTTCTTCAGAAAATCGAACGTGGTTTAATGATGGTTTTAAGGAACACTACCTAAGACGTAGACATATATACCAGAGCTGCAAAAAGGCTTAAATCGGCATGAGGACGCGCAGGATGTTGACGTTAATAATGACCAGTATCTGCTAGTGTTGAAATTATATCTACGTTCCTTAACAAGACAAAAACACCAGCGGCCAGTTTGAGAAAGACACACATCTTTATGAGTCCTTGCAGTCTGCTTTAACTCATAAAGACAATGTACATTTTCCTCAGTTTTACGTTTATGTTCCTATGCAGAAAACCCAATAGGTGTTCACTGTGACATGAATTAGTTTCCGAGGACGGTTTGCGGGTCAACTGGGGTCATTGCCTAGGGCACTGAACACACTTCCCTGTGTGTAAAGGACAACGGTGCCTCTGCCAGGCCTTCCGAGAAAAGGGAGATTTGTTATTGTTATTCAATGAAAATCTCGCTTTTCCAAGAAACGGACATACCGGCTCTTGCCATTTAACTGTAGTATTCCGGTTTTACTATACTGAAGATAGAGAACTAAACAGATCCGGAGAAAGAAAAGACTCTCCGGCCAAAGTCGGCGCAGTTTACTTACTTACTTACTTACGCCTGTCACCCCTACCCGGGTATAGGCCGTCGACGAGAGACCTCCAGCAACTCCTGTCCTGTGCTTCTCCTTCGATTCTACTCCAGGTGGTTCCCAGTCTCTTGATGTCTGCTTGGAGGTCTCGACGCCAGGAGTTTCTCGGCCTACCTCTTTTCCTCTTTCCCTGGGGGTTCCATGACAATGCCTGCCTAGTGATACTGGAAGCTGGCTTTCTCAGGCTGTGACCGATCCATCCCCATCTTCTTCGCCCAATTTCATTCTCTGCTGTTATCTGCTCTGTTCTCTCCCAGAGTCTGACGTTGCTGATCTTCTCTGGCCAGTGGATTTTCAAAATTCTTCTAAGGCAACTGTTCATGAAGGTCTGTACTCTGTTGACTGTGGTTTTTGTCAATCTCCAAGTCTCTGCTCCATATAGGAGAACTGCTTTTACATTGGAGTTGAAAATCCGGACTTTGGTGTGTTGTGACAGCTCTCTGGAACTCCACACTTCTTTTAACTGGAGAAAGGCTGCTCTGGCTTTACCGATTCGTGCTCTGACATCAGTGCCGCCTTTTTTGTCTATGATGCTCCCGAGATAGGTGAAGGACTCCACCTCCTCCAACGGGGTGCCAGCAAGCAAGATTGGTTCTTCCCTGGTTGTGTTCAGCCTCATTGTCTTTGTTTTCTGTTTGTGAATGGTGAGGCCCACTTGGGACGAGATGTCAGCAAGCCTCGTGGTCTTGTCCTGCATTTGTTGACGAGTGTGGGACAGTAATGCCAAGTCGTCTGCAAAATCGAGGTCGTCAAGCTGTGTCCACAGTGTCCACTGTATTCCACTTCGTCTGTGCTCTGTGGTCATCTTCATGACCCAGTCTATGGCCAGTAGGAAGAGGAACGGAGACAGCAGACACCCCTGCCTGACACCAGTTCTGACCTGGAGCTCCCTGGTGAACTGCCCTTTGTGGATCACGCGACATGTCATGCCATCATAGCTGCTCTTGATCAGGCGGACGAGCTTTGTGGGTACACCGTAGTGTCGTAGGAGTTTCCACAGAGTCTCTCGGTCCACGCTGTCAAATGCTTTCTCATAATCCACAAATTTGACGTACAGCGGCGAGCTCCACTCCAGAGACTGTTCCACGATGATGCGGAGAGTGGCGATCTGGTCTGTACATGATCGGTTCTTCCTGAATCCTGCTTGCTGGTCTCTCAGCTGGGGGTCAACGGAGCTCTTCATTCTCTCTAGGATGATCCTGTTGAAGACCTTTCCTGGTACTGACAGCAAGGTGATTCCTCTGTAGTTGGAACACTTGCTGAGGTCGCCTTTCTTGGGAAGCTTGATTAGGTACCCCTCCTTCCAGTCAGCTGGCATCACCTCCTCTTCCCAGATCTTTCCAAACAGTGGGTACAGCATCTCCACTGTTGTCTCTAGGTCTGCTTTCAGAGACTCCGCTGGGATGCCATCTGGCCCTGCTGCTTTGCCGTTCTTCAAAAATGCCACTGCTCTTCTGATCTCTTCCCGGCTGGGTCTGTCACAGCTGATGGGTAGGTCGGTCTCTGCCGGCTGGATGTCGGGGGGGTCGGGTGGGCTAGGTCTGTTCAGTAACTCTTCAAAATACTCGGCCCATCTGTCGAGTTGGTCTGCTCTGTCTGCAATAGGCTTGCCTTCTTTGTCTTTTACTGGTCTTTCTGTATGGCCATACTTACCCGACAATCTTCTGGTAATGTCGTAGAGCCGTTTCATGTTGCCGCTGCCTGCTGCCTTTTCTGCCTCTGATGCCAGGCTGTCTGTGTAGGCCCTCTTGTCTGCCCTGATACTCCTCTTCACCTCGCGGTTGGCTTCCGAGTATTCCTCCTGTGCCCTTACTTTGGCTGCTCTCGTGCGACTGTTGTTGACCGCTGCTTTCTTCTGCTTCCTCGCTTCTATCTTCTTCAAGGTCTGTGCCGACAGCCAGTCCTTGTGGTGGTGTTTCCTGAACCCTACAGTGTCTTTGCAGGTTGAGTTCAGCGCCTCTCTAACTGCCTTCCACTGCTGCTCTGTGGTGACCGCCTCCTCTTCATTTACTAGCTCCTGTAGCGCTTGAAACCGGTTGGACAGCACCAGTATGAACTCTTCTCTAACTCCAGTTTCTCTCAGGAGGCCTACATTATAGCGCTGTCCTCTTGTTGTCTCTGTGCGGCTTTTCTTTAGCTTGAGCTTCATTCTTAAGGTAAGCAGATGGTGGTCTGAGGCGACATCTGCTCCCCTCCTCACTCGAACATCTTGAAGGGATCTTCTAAATTTCTTGCTAATGCAGATATGGTCTATTTGGTTCTCTGTTGTATGGTCAGGTGAGACCCAAGTTGCTTTGTGTATTCTTCTGTGTGGGAAGATGCTGCCTCCAATGACAAGTCGGTTTAGAGCACAAACGTCTACAAACCTCTCCCCGTTCTCACTCATCTCTGAGCCTAGTCCCTGTCTCCCCATCACCTCTTCGTATCCGTTGTTGTCCTCCCCTATTTTGGCATTAAAATCGCCCATGACGATGGTGATGTCTCGCTCCGCACATTTGTCCACGGCACTCTGGAGTCGGTCGTAGAACTCTTGTTTCTCTTCCTCGTCACTGTCATTGGTGGGCGCATAACACTGGATGACGTTCAGCTTGAGCTTTTTCTTAGTTCTAAAGGCTGCTGTGATAATTCTTGGCCCAAGAGGTTCCCAGCCCATCAGCGCTCTCTGTGCCACTGGTGACAGCATGAATGCTACTCCTTCTGTATGGGGGGCATTCTCCTCTTCATGACCTGAATACAGAATCATCTCCCCACTTAACAGCCTTTTCTGGCCAGACTGCGTCCATCTGGCTTCACTGATACCTAGCAGGGAACGGTTGTACTTTTGCATTTCCGCTGCTATCTGTGCGGCCTTGCCGCTCTGGTACATGGTCTTGACGTTCCATGTGCCCATGGTTGTGTCCCTGGATAGAGAGAGGCGGCTCGGTCCTGTAGCTTCCGAAGACTTCCGGCTTTCACCACAGGACGTCATAAGTCTTCTAGTAGAAGAACCTTCCTCCTCCAGGAAAGGAATTACTGTTAGTCTTTTCGTCGGCGTTTTTGTAGCTATTTCCTTTTTTGCAGGGTGGGGAAGCTACCCCCACGCCCAACCCCCTTACTAGGAGGACCAGGGGTTTTCTGTCGGGGTCACCTTCCCTTAGACCATGTTGGTTCACGGCACCTTATTTCATTCGGTGCACCCCTCTCACGAGGGACCCCCTATCCACCACCCAGGGGACGCGCCTCAACGCCATAAAATGGTCCCAGCGCGAGGCGGTGCAGTTTGCCATTGAAGATAGTTTGCCTTTGATGTAGGCGACATTAGCTCAAAGAATTATTACATTTAAAAAAAAAAAACAGTAAAGAAATGTTATTGATATTTGTACCTTTGTAGCCTGACTTCGATTATTGCTGTATTCATGTAAACTTTTGTTTCCAAGCCAAGCTTGAAATTTGTCTTTCTCAGCATTATTATGTCCACAGTCCAGTTCTCGCCTCCAGAATGCCGGTTCGATTCCGAA
Source organism: Semisulcospira habei (assembly GCA_036245525.1). Lineage (NCBI taxonomy): Eukaryota > Metazoa > Mollusca > Gastropoda > Semisulcospiridae > Semisulcospira > Semisulcospira habei. The sequence goes on along the minus strand of BTPG01000005.1, from coordinate 89,892,544 downwards.
AGTCTGCAGAGTGCTGGTCTGTGATTTTGGACCTTACGGCCGCTGACCGTAAGGTCCAGAATCACCGACCAGCACACAAACAGTTTAACGCCAGGTTCCCAGTGTCGCGCAACAAAATAAACCGTGCAGTACAAGCACTAAGAGACGAAGAAATCCGATTTCGGATGGAGCAGCCTTACGAAGTTGTGTTAATTCTCGCCCGCGACATCCAACGTTTCTTTGCCATGGTTACCGGAACGCTACAAAAGCGAATCTTTATTTTTCGGGGGAAAAAAAGTAAGGTCTGGTCTGATCCACACGCAAAAGTGTTGTGTCAACTGCTTCGTATAATTAAGCGTTACCTTTTCAGCTCTTAAGATCGTTGGTGGAGGTGACCGCAGCTCCGCCAGCGGGATGCTGTTTAATAGAGAGTTGCAGGCGTTTGGCGCCGGTTCAAGCCATCTCCCCAGTATGCAAAGAACCCTAGTGCCGACGTTGGCTGCAGTGGGCCGTGCGCGGTCCCACTGCGACCGACGTCGGCCAATACCTTTGCTTAATGGGGTGTGATTACATGTAGTTATACGGTGGTAAAATTCCTGGCTTTTTGACCGATCATTTCGGTTTTTTCCAAGATCTCCGACTTTGTTCCCCCTCGCACCCCCCCCCCCTAACCCCCCCCCCCCCCCCCCGCTCTCGGCAAAACTGGCAAAACAGGTTAAAAAAAGCGGTATGTTGCATAGTGGCAACTCGCCTTCCCTGGCGATGGCAGCCCAAAGTTTCCTACTAGGGGCAATACAGTTTCTGTTTCAATTTCTTTCTACCCCCCCAAAAAAAAAAAAAAAAAAAACAAACAAACAACAACAACAACAACAAAAAAAAAAACACCAAAAAAACACAAGACAAAACAAAAAATCAGAAGTGTCCATTGAAAGAGATATAATATATTGCTGTCACACAAGTTGACGCACCTGCCGCCCTAATTTGGCAAAAGATAGTAAGTTATGATTATTTGTCTTTTTAAGTTAAATTTTAATTGTATTACAATTAACGTCTCTCTTTCGCATGAATATATTTACTGTCTTTTGCCTTCCAGGGGCGGATACGTGCTATTTTGGCTTAGGGCGGGCATTATGCGGGTATTATGCCAGTATATGACAAAAGCTAGTACGTCCAATTATTGAGAAATGCGAGATTTTCATTGTTATACAAAAGTGGACACAGGCTTTTGTCATATAACAGCAGTATTGTCCTGTGACGTCGGCAGTGTTGTCTTGTAACGTAGGCAGTGTTGTCCTGTAACGCAGGCCATGTTATCCCGACTGGTCTGTCTCGATCTTTACGTGCGCTCTCTGCACGTGCTCTTTCTTGATGTCATTTCCTCGCATCGAACCCTCTTTCACTACAGGGTCTTCTGTGAGAAACCTCGCAGAATCTGCCCGAGACCCTACACGTCCGGGCGTGATTTTCAGTAAAGGATCGGGCAGCGGTGGAAATACACAGACGTCTGTATAATTATCAGTAAAAGATGTGGGCTGAAGTCCTGGCAGTGTGCATTTTTGAAACCTCCGTTAATTTAACGCCAAAGATTCCAGTCCGTCCAGGGAACACGGATGCAAAATGAGACCAACAAGAGGCATAGAACCTCATGAGCCCCCGTCCTGCGGGGCTCATGAGGTTCTATGCCTCTTGCAGTCGCTTTATCTCGGCAGAAGGGGTTAAGAAACATAGACGTGTGGAGGGTTGCTGATTGCCAGACAGAAATACATAATAATGTCACCAGCCCCTGCGCAGTTATTTACATCCATGCTTTTTGCAGATAATAATGGTTTATCTTTCCAACCAATACGGTTAGTTATTAGGGTTTAAAGCCCAGAAGGCAACTAAGGCCATCTGACGGCGGCAAACCAATATGGAGTTACGCACGGTGGAAAAATATTGCTGCCTATTTAAGACTACATTGCAACCATTACCTCCACTTACGAAGCACAGTGATCTACACATTAGCGAGGCGTGGACATCTTTAACTCATTCAGCCCGACCTCCGTATTTCCCAAATTTTGGAGACGTCATCTAATGACTATGCACCAGTTGCAGGAGATGGATCGACCATGATAATTCAAGGGCAGTGCCAGATTAGCTGGGCGCCTGTCGGCACCAAGCTAATCTGGCACTACCCTTGAATTATCACGGTCGACCCATCTCCTGCTGTAGTGCGTCAGGGCTGAATGGGTTAAGATCCCTTGTAAGAAACAGAGGCTCAAGAAGTTCTTTGCTTTTTTGATGATGAAAGAATTCACTGCTAGGCACAACTTTATAAGATCATGAAGGGGGAAATGGCTGTCTGGTAAAAATAAATAGTAACTTATAGAAAAAGGGGTTCTTTGATTCAATGATTTCCGAATGTAAGTAATAAATACTGTTGATCAGGGGTAGACGTATATATTAAACTACAAATGGTGATGTATTATGAGCCAAGGCTTTCGTTTGACACTCAAGTTCTTGCTCCGATGCTCTGCCGGAATGGTCGCATAACACTATAAAGAATGTTTGACGTCATCTTGTCAGACGAAGTCAAACGTTCTTTATCGTGTTCTGCTACACACAGACGACACACAATGTACTCAGGTGATGATCGTACAGAAAAGACGTGTGTACAGATCAAAGAAAACCTCGCCGACAAGGGGATAATGCTTTGCTTTTAAACTGAAATTCGATTAACTTGCGTGGAGGCACCGATTCCTTAACACAATTATGTATTTTTCACATTCGTCTACATGTGATCATGAGTTGTATACTTTTAATGTAGCGCAGGCAATGCTCCACACTGCAATATTGTACATATACTACATTTTGATGCGCGAAAGACCGCTATAAGGACGTCGTCGGTCGCCATTGACACGCCCACGGCCATGCGCGAACCAACGGCGGCCAATGTAGGCCCGATGACATTCTGCGAACTGAGATCAAGGCTCAAGTAACATCTTTATCTTGACAGCTGCTTGCACGAAATATGGAACATGTTAGACGTATCATCAGTGTGTGTGTGTTGGGGGGGGGGGGGAGGGGGAGGTGTGTGTGCGTGTGGGGAGGGGGGGTGGGTGGGGGGTCTGGTTGCTCCTGAGCTCGAGCGTATGAAATAGTTTTTGTGTGCGTTACCTTTTCTAGATTTAGCGTTATAGTTAACATGTTATTAAGCACAGACACGTAAAAAGGTCTGTGTGCCCAGTGTCTCCATTCTGACATAAAAATAAAGTTTCAGTTAAGTGCAGTTCACTTTAGTTCAGTACTGGAGGGCCAGCAATGTAGACTGATTGATCATCGTGTCTGTATACCGACTGTACGAAAACAACTTTGTCAAGACCAGATGGTGACACCTTAAATCCATCGGCCATGACGCACTGGAACAGTTTTAACCTCTTGACTGCCGAGAAAAACTGAACAGAATCCAACTAGAAGAGCAATAGATCCTCATGAGCCCCTGCGACTGCTGGGGCGCATGAGGATCTATGTCTCTTGCTAAGACAAACTTGCATCCATGTTTCTTGGAACTTTGTGACTTTTGTTCATTGAATGAACAAAGATTTAAGAAACAGAAATGTACATAGGGAGGGGGTTAAGTCAGTTGTGAAGATGAAATCCCAACAAAGAACAAAACTCGCTCAGAAAGGACAAGTGCAACGCAAACGATTTCAAATAAATTGTGTTGTACTTGACCTTTCAAACGTGTTTCTTTCTTTCATGAGGCCATTCTTGCAATTCTTGCATTTAACGCTCTTGACAATCTCCTTTTCTTGGTTTGGATCTCAATTTAACCCCTTCACTGGCGAGAAAAAAGGTGAACACGATCGCACTGCAAGAGACATAGATCCTCATGTCCCCCGCAACTGCTCATGAGGCTCTATGCCTCTTGCTAAGACCAGTTTGCATCTATCCATGTTGCTTGGACGGTTTTGACTTTTGCAGATTTGGTCTCTGAATGAACAAAGATTTCAAAAATAAAAATGCCTATGTTCAGAAGGGGCATGAGTAGTGTCCCAGTGAGTTAGAGATCCTGGGGCCGACATCGGCAGCAGTGGGCGTGCGTACAGCCGTGCGCGGGCCCAATGCGTCCGATGTCGGCCCGAGGATTTTTGCTTATTGGGTATAACTCCCCCCCCCCCCCCCGACTACGCTCCTACGTTTGCCATGCACCAAATGCTCCCAAGCTCCCAAGCTCCCAAGCTCCCAGCGATTCCACTGACGCTGTAGCATGATCTTCGCATCTAGACCAGGGTCCCCAGGGAGTCATAAAAGTCACCCCCGCGTAATAACCCGAAAACAATGATGAAGAAAACTCCCAATGTGTCTCGACAGCCATTAGTGCCGAGTCGATAGGCACTGTAGGTATATTTCTTGTCACGTTCGGTCCCAGACCCTTTCTTGGTCACTTCCAAAGGGAAGTGTCTGTGTGTGTGTGTGATGGTGTGTGTGTGTGTGTGTGTGTGTGTGTGTGTGTGTGTGTGTGTGTGTGTGTGTGTGTGTGTGTGCTGGTCTGTGATACTGGACCTTACGGCTTCCAGTTTGTAAGGCCCAAAATCACAGATCAGCACACAATCATTCTGATGCGCTGTTTGTTTATTGTTAACGATTCAGTAGTAAGGGCATTTGCCGAAATAAAAGTTTAATAGGGACTTTCCGGAAAACCCCAAATCACCGACAAGCACATTCTGACTTGTGAAAGGCAAAAGACAGTTAAGTCCGCTTTTTGTGAAAAGCAAGATTTTTATTGTGATACAACAAAAATATTGCTTTTTCCCCAAGATTGACTTGCTTTCTTTTTGCTTTCATGTGACAGACACATTCTGCTACGCTGTGGCCATGCTTTGATAGGCCTGGAGCTTGTGGCCTGTGAAGGGAGTATGCGAGACACAATGCACTTTGCGACGGACGAGGGAACCCGGTAGTGATAGGTCTAGGGTCGACGTCGGCTGCGGTGGGGCGAGGGCCCACTGCGGCCGACGACGGCCCAGGACCGTTTGCTTACTGGAAACTAGAATGATATGAATCAAGCTGAAAATGCTGCCTGACCAGCTTTCAGGCGAATAGTTATAATATTAAGCAAAGCTATGATTATTAGTTTCAAAGGACGCAAAACCTTCGGATTAGGCACTACCTTCAAGCTAATACAATGGATCCTTTTCAACTCTCGACGTTGAAAGTGAAATAGCGTATATGGGGATTCCATCAGTCAGACGTGCTCAAGAAAAGCGCCAAACTAAATCAAGCACTGCCCGTGAACTGAAACAATCAATGCTCTTCAACAGTCGCCGTTGAAAACGAAATTTCGAAGTGGTTCCATTGATAAGACGTACTCCAACGGTCATTGTAAAGTATCACCAAATAAGCAAAAGACCCTCGTACCGGCGTCGACGACAGTGGGCCTGCGAACACTCGTGCCCGGGTCCACTGCGGCCTAGGTCGGCATGAGGCATGCTTACTGGGTACGCTCAGACCAACCAAAAAAATCATACGTCCATTAGCACGAGATCGATATTCTTTGCATTGCTTCTCGTTTTACGACATACAGCTCTGTGATTTTTTTTCTTTCTAACGAAACCAGAACGCACAAATATGCTGGTATGTAATTATGGATCTTACGGCCTGAAGCCGTAATGTCAAAAATCACAGTCCAGCACACATTTGTAACATCCAATTATCACATATACAGCTAATGTCTAAATTTGCTTTAATGACTTGGCTTTCCAGAAATATGCAACTGCAGAAATATGCAAATCACCCAACTGCAAAAGGCATAGATCCTCATGAACCCCCGCAGATGCGGGGGCTCATGAGGATCTATGCCTCTTGCATGTTCCTTTGATGGGTGGTTGATGCTGAATTTACAATGATTCATAAAACACAATCTGCGACCTCATCAGTGAACGGGGTAATATTTTCTGATCAGCATACATTCCGCTTTTTGGCAGAGACATATTATTATGGCAGGGGAAGGGCTGGGATATTCCGTGAGGATGACTTTGTGACGAGATTTTAATAAATCTGATAAATAACAGAACACAAAAAGGGGGTGGGTGGTGTGTGTGTGTGGGTGTTGAAAGGTCTTTGTAAATCAAAATAGCACAGTTGCAGTGCGCCGGAATTTATCAGTGTTTAGGGCTAACTCCATAGGGAAAAGATGCCCCTAACCCTCATAACCCGCGCCTTTATGGCCGTCCATGTTTACTCCGATGCCATGGGCGTAAAACAACGAACTAATCAAGTAGGGGGCGAGGGGGGGGGGGGGAGCGGGTAGTGGTACAATTTTAACTGAAAGTTACCCTTCGGTCAGACTAACGCAGATTTCAGAGGACAAAATCGGAACGTATCAAGAGTGCGAGCAAGTTGAAGACGAGAAGGTTGTTACTCAAATCACGTTACGCAGGTCATGTCGCTGCATCTACAGTCGACTTTGGAAATAAGAAAAGTCGGATATACAGGTCTCGTCCACACATTTTCGGTGTAGATTTCTTTCTAGATAACACGTTTCGGATATAACAACAACAATATGCTATGTACCCCGTAGCTTACTTACATCCAAAGTTCACTGCAGTAGTAGTTATTGGATCCTGACGCCCAGATATCTTTATTAAGAATAATATATTCATTCTCTGCACACACACACACACACACACACACACACACACACACACACACACACACACACACACACACACACACACACACACACACACACACACAATTTTTGTTGTCTTCTTCCTCGAAATTCCAGCCTAACGCTGAAGCCTTATAATTTTGGCAGTAAAACTAATTGAGGAATTAACCCCTTCAACGCCAGCGGACGCAGAATTGTGTCTTCGAAAGCAGGCAGGGCCAAATTCAACACCGACTAATTCCATCAATCCAAGGAACACGGATGTGACTAGGGTCAGCAAGAGGCAAAGAACATCATGAACCCCCGAATCTGCGGGGGCTCATGAGGTTCTTTGCCTCTTGCAGATGGGTGGTTTTCGCATTTTTTTTTCAGGCGAGAGGAGTAAATTGAGTTCATTTTTTTGCCAGGCATAAACCATCAGTGTTTCTGATGCCAGGAGTGTTACACAGGTACCAGTAAGTCTGTTACAGTTCATTTCTTTAATTGAGAGTTATAATTTATTTAATTAATCGAATGAGTGATTGATGATGACATGTGTTGTTTAGGCAGACAGTGCGTTTCCCCATGAGGGATAAAGAAAGTATTATTGTACTGTATTGTATTGCATTGCATTGCATTGCAATGCATTGCATTGTATTGTATTGTATCGTATTGTATTGTATGTATTGTTTGTATTATTGTAGACCCTTATGAAACCCTGAGACATTAATTGATTATGAAAATATGTGCCGCATGTAGTTTGGTTCATGCAAACAAACAAAACAACAACAACAACAACAACAATCCTGATCGGAGATAGCAGGGACGCGTGAAGAACGCCATAAAAAAAGAACCGGCATTCAAATCCCATTTACCGTGAGCCAATAAAACGCGTATTGCGTCAGAACCCAGCCTTTAGGCTACACGTGTTTCTGGACAAACTTCAATATCTCATCTCATTCCATCCCCCAGAGACACTGATTCACATGAACTCAAGCAGGTACAGGGTCTCATGCAAATATGCGCAGCCTGTTGACCATCATCGGCGCCATTGTATATCAGACTTCCGGTTTAGCAGACACGTGATCTGGTGTAAGCGTACAGCCTGGAGGCAATATTTCCAGGGAGATTCTGCTAGGATTCGTGATTTTATTGCTTGCATGCGAATCTCGCCAAATTCTGTTTCTTTTTCAGAAGCTATCCTAGCTGCAGCAGATTACGATAATTAAATCCATTACGTAAATCGTTTTCTTTCCCCTAACCCCTTCACTTCCGGTGGACGCAGAAAACATTGTGTTCTCGATAGCAGAGCAAATTCATTGCAGAATAATCTCATCAGTCCAATTGGCACGGATGTGAAACGGGCCAGCAAGAGGCAAAGAACCTCATGAGCCCCCGCATCTGCGGGGGCTCATGAGATTCTTTGCCTCTTGCATTTGGATGGTGCTGGAGTATCCGCAGTGAAGGGGTTAAGCACGCGTCTGGCACCATGTTCATAGATACAAGATTCATAAATCCTCATGGGCTTTTGCATTGCCAGGGCTCATAAGGATAATTACGCTTCTTACCCGATTTATACTGTGTCCGTGTTACATATTTTAGTATATTATTTCCAAGGCTAAAGAGGCCGGTGAGCGTAACAATTTATAACTACTTTGGCTCACCCAAACGAAATCGTTTCCAGGAAATTTCATTTAGTCACCTATTTCGAATCGATGCTTCCGTAATTGTTGATTAAAAAAAAATTTCTTGCTTCAAATATAGTTTGATTCAAACTTTATTCATTTAGTCCCGACATATCGCATCAAGATATGAATCGACCCTGATAGTTCAAGGCTGGTGCCAGAATAGCTTGGCACCTAGAGGCGCCAAGCTATTCAGGCACAACCCTTGAATTATCAGGCTCTGTCTGTCTTCTGAGTTGCTATACAGTCTTCAGAGGACAACTTGGACAATTTTGGGATTTCGACCACCGGGCACAATCGGCTAAATGCATTTAGGCTAGACTGAATGTATTCTAAATCGTCCGCCAAATAATATCTCGTGAAAATGAATAAAGGCCTGATACTGAACGAGGAGGCGTACGTAAATTGCTAACACGCATCGTTATTCGTATTTAAGAAATGTAAAACTGTGTATGTGCTTTCATGCGTGCGTTCTTGCGTGCGATCGTGCGTGCGTACCGCGTGTGTATGTGTATGTGTGTGTGTGTGTGTGTGTGTGTGTGTGTGTGTGTGTGTGTGTGTGTGTGTGTGTGTCTTGTGTAGTGTGGTGTGGGGTTTGTGTGTGGTGTGGTGTGGTGTTTGTGAGTGTGTGGTGTGGTGTGGTATGTCTGTGTGTGTGTGTGTGTGTGTGTGTGTGTGTGTGTGTGTGTGTGTGTGTGTGTGTCTGTGTGTGTGTGTGTTTGAGTGTGTGTGACAGTGTAAATTTCAAACAACCAAACAAATACCAACCAACCAACCATCCAACCAACCTACCTACCTAACTACCTACCTACCTATCTACCTACCTACCTACGTAACTAACTGGCTAACGGACTAACTGACTAACTGACTAACTAACTAACTAACTAACTAACTAACTAACTAACTAACTAACTAACTTAATTTGTAGATTTTGCAAGTTAGTCCTACAGACAGCAGGACAGTTCAATTTGCAATAGGCACATATTCTCTTTGCCTCTTGCTGAAAAAAAATGCATAGTATCGATTCAGATGCACTTTTCTATTTTGTGCACCAATCGGAAGTGTGCAGTTTTACACAGTGAAACCCTGATCGTAAACTGGGTTTTAATTCTGAGAAACTGCGTGCTCACCTAAAACAGGCACGTGATACCCGCACCCCAGCCACTCCCGCTCCCCACCCCTCCCCGATCCTACCCCACTGTAGATGATCTGTTCTTTAGTCGTTCGCGAAAGTCAACGGCGTTTAAAGTTGTGACTGTTATTAGCATTATTTCCTTAAAATGGTGATGTAAATGTAGTTGTTTTTTCTGCAAGCAGAAGGTATAGATTTTCATGCACCCTTACCGCCACAGGAGCTAATACAGATCTATGCCTCTTGTTGGAAGTAAACTGGCTGTGAGATTCGGCTGGGAGTGATCCCTTGAAACGGTGATTTAAAGAAGGCTTATCTCTGCCGGTATGACTAGCAAGCACAGATTTACAAGCGTCACAGACTGAGCAAGCAAGAGGTATAGATTCTCATGAGACCCTGCTTTAGCAGGGTCTCATGAGAATCTATGCCTCTTGCATACGGACTGGGCTAGCTGAGAGGTTCTAATGGGAGTGATTTTAAAGGCAGACGGCAATCCGCTGCGAACAGGAGACCTTTTCAACACGGGAAGGCGATCCCGAGCAAAGATCCCGGCCCAATCATTCCAGATTAGCACAGGCAAATATAGTGAGTCGCCGCGACGCCTCTCTCTCTCTCTCTCTCTCTCTCTCTCTCTCTCTCTCTCTCTCTCTCTCTCTCTCTCTCTCTCTCTCTCTCTCTCTCTCTCTTTCCCTCTCTCTCCCTCTCTCTCTCTTAATCCCCTTCAGTGCCAGATGACGCAATTGTGTTTCTGCATTCTTTGTCAGTTCAACACCAAAATGTCCTAGCTGTCCTAGGAAAATCGAGTCAAAGTGGTGTCAGCAAGAGGCATAGATCCTCATGAGCCCCCGCAACTGCGGGGGCTCATGAGGGTCTATACCTCTTGCAGTTGGGTGGGCTTCAGATTTCCTTGGCACTAGACGGCTTAAAACAAGTCTTTGTCATCATTTATCTTTCAAAACTAAAGTTTCAGAGTTTTAAGTTTTCCTTTTCCTCACTATGTCGTCTATGTAACTAACCATTTGCCCTAAAGAAATAAGTACACTTTTAATTTCTTGTTATTTCTGTCTCTCTCTCCGCAAAGCTTTAGGCTACTGTCTGGGGGCTACAGTGACTTTGTGGTATCCTGTTTCACTTGAGAAGCGATTGTGTTCTAAGCCCGACAGACAGTAAACGTGTACGGACTTCAGATCTGTTACGTATACCCAGTCCCTGAAATTGTTGTTAAACAAGAGAAGGAATTTCATTAAAGTCTAATATATTAGCCCAGAGTTCAGGTCTCCTTTTAATAATAACATTATTCTACCTATGCAGATTTCACGTCCTGTTAAACCCTTCACTGAGCACAACCCAGCTGCAAGAGGCATAGAACCTCATTGGTCCCCGCAGACGCGGGGACCCGTGATGTTTCTTTGCCTCTTGCTTGCCCCAAATTATGTGCGTTCCTCGGGCGGATGCTCGAGGTCTAACGTCAGGCATAGTTCGTAGCTGCGAGCACTGACTAGTTAGACGAGAATCTGACAACAGGCGTATAGAGGAGTGAATAATGTATCGGGAGACGATAAGTAAGACTATAAATCAACACACACACACACACACACACACACACACACACACACACACACACACACACACACACACACACACACACACACACACCACACACACCACACACACACCACAGACACCACACACACACACACACACACACCACACACACACACACACACACACCACACACACACACACCACACACACACACACACACACACACACCACACACACACACACACACACACACACACACACACACACCACACACACACACACACACACACACACACACACACACACACACACACACACCACACACACACCACAGACACCACACACACCACACACACACACCACACACACACACACACACACACACACACACCACACACACACACACACACACACACACACACACACACACACACACACACACATTTTGACGCATCCGTTTCGCATAGAATTGTCTGGGATTTCATGCAACGGCCGTGTTGATTTCACGTCAGTTCAAATTTACCAGAAGAATCAAAATAGTTTTTTTCTGCCTTTTCCAGCTCTGACGCCATTGAGTGATGTGTCAAAACCGTTTGCTGAAATCTGGCTGTGAGAGCTGTCGGGTTTCCATGTCTGTTGTTCAATACAAAAGACAGTAAGTCCGTTTTTGCGAAAAGCGAGATTCTCATTGTAACACGAAGAAAATATCGCTTTTCACAAAAACGGACTTTGTCTCTTTTGACTGCACAGGACAGATGTAAGTCGGTGGAGTTAAAGTCCTTTTATCTGCAAGATGCACAGATGCAAATCAGACCGAGACCATGCTGCTGCAGGGTCGCGTGTGAATCATTGCTTCTCAGAGGCGTGACATACATCGTTTCTCATGGAGCACCTTCCGTTTAGAAGAAAAATGGCTTTAGATGGAATCCTGGGCCAGCTGCATGAGCGAGCTTAGTCCTGGGCAAACCACTAAGCAAACCACTCCGCTTTCGCGGAGCACCTTGCTTAGTGGCTTGCGCAGGACTAAGCTTGCTCATACATGCAACTGGCCCTTGCTTCTGTGGTACTTGCTGTAAAGCTGTAAATAACATTCACATTCATCTTTCTGCTATAGCTTTTCATCTGTAGGAGACACAAATGCGCAATGGGCACTGTAGCCACGAGCCAAGTCCCATGCGTACCTGTGTCACGGCCGAGAAAAGTATTTGAACACCATCCAACTGCAAGAGGGATAGATCCTCATGAGACCCCGCTACCACGGGGGTTGATGAGGATCTATACCTCTTGCTGAAACCATTGTGTTCTGTTGACGGCTAGAGATCTGAATTTACAATGACTTCTAAAGACAATCTGCGTCCACTGGCAGTGAAGGGATTATTAAAACGAGCTACGACATTCAAATGTAAAACAATGTAAAACAATCCCTTGCCTGAGGCATAGATTCACTGACATGAGACCCTGCAGTCGCAGAGTCTTACAAGAGATGAAGCCCCTTGAGTCGGTATCATCTCCAGCTGTGCCTTCAACAAAAGCTTTAATTTGGCGAACTTGTGACGAACACCCAGACGGAGAAAAAAGTTTCGTTCGCGGAAGAACTAGATTTTACACCATTGTGATTTTACTGTAAACTGTTCTGCCCTTACACTCCGCTGCAAAATATTGCTCGACCATGATCGTTCAAGGGTGGTGCCAGAGTAGCTTGGCGCCACGAGGCGCCAAGCCATTCTGGCACCGCCCTTGAACTGTTACGTTTGTCAGCTGGACTTTTGTCAACAGATATATCTTTGTACCTGTCCATAACTTTATATAATACTGCAAGGTATCGGTCGACCCAAATCATTCGAGGGTGGTGTCAGTATAGCTTTTATTCTGTAACACCCTTGAACTATCATGCTCGCTCCTGAATGGTCACTTGTTATGTATTCTGCAGAGAGTTACATCTAAACTAAGGACTTTTTTTTCGAATTTAAGACTCTTTGTCGTGATATTTTTCTTCCAACACTGCCACCTGCAAGGGACATATTGATTGTGACAGAGCAAGGCCAGTCCTTGATATACTTAACGAATACGCGTCTACAGTCGTCCGTAACTGTGTGCTGGTCTGTGATTTTGGACCTTACAGCTTAGAGCAGCGAGTTCTAAAATCACAGACCAGGTCTTGTTTTTCTTATCAGATTGTCTGCCTGGTATGAAGAAAATCCCAACAAAGAAAGAAGCACGCTGAGAAAAGACAATAACAACCCGCGTTCGTGTTGTACTTGTCCTTTCTCATCGTGTTCCTTTCTTTGCTGGGATTTTTCTTTGCATTTTGCACGCTTGGCAGCCGCTTTAACACATTTTACCAGTTAACCGAAATTCCCAAATTTTGAAGTTACTTAGAAGGACTGTATTACAATTCTAGAGACAGATCGAGCATGATAGTTCATGTGTAGTGCCAGAGTAGCTCGATGCCCATAGGTGCCGAGCTATTCTGGCACCACCTTAAACTATCATGCTCGAACCTTGTCTTGTTGCGGTGGGTCGGGACTGAATCAGTTAAAAGTTGACTGCCCAGCGTGCAAAATGCAAAAAAATTGTGCGGTGCGGATTTTGTCTGCCTAGAGTAGATTTGTCACAGACTCAGCAGGTTCCAATGTCTTGTGCAAGCGAGTCTGGCAGCTCTGCTGGGAATCTCATATTACATTTGGTGATTGAAATCTGTTTTGAAGTTCCGCGAAATTGGGTTTATAAAGAATAACTGCATTTGTCTTTTTGAGCGTTTTGAGACGTCTGAAGAAAGACTGGTCTGATGTCACCACAACTACAAACCCGCTACCATGCACTCCCCCACCCTCTCCATCCCTCATCCCTCATCCCAAACATACTCCCATCTAATATACCCATCCACACACACACATCCTCCCCCAACGTCCAGGCAAAACGACGGGCTTGTTAAGATAGCATTTCCGTTAAACGTTCTGGTAAATCAAAGTGGCACAGTTGCAGCGCGGCCGAATTGATCACTGTTCAGGTCCTACTCCATAGGCAATAAATGTCCCTGCCCTCCCCCCCCCCCCCCCCACCCCCATACCCCGTCCATTATCATTTCGGTGCCAAGGACAATAAACTTCGAAATAACCTGACCTAATCCTCCCCAAGCCTAACACATACAAACACATCAGATAAGCAATCTAACACACGCACACACGCACACACGCACACACATGCACGCACGCACGCACAAACGCACGCACACACACACATACACACACACACACTCACACGCACACTCGCGCGCGACTGCAAAAGAAGATACCTAAGCAAATTGACGCGGATACTACTGACGATTTTATATAATACTTTTTCAGTTTCTAAACCAGTTACAGTACAGTTAACGTGTTTTGAGCAACCAGGCTTTTGAGAGAAAAAGTGGTCACAAAAGACAAGTACTCTCTCAAGAAAACGTTCGAAGAGCAATACGTTTCACCTGTCATTAAAGACCACCATGCTAGGTGGCTATGAAATTGTCTTTAACTACTAGTGATCTGGTATAGTCAATCAAAACAGATTATGCTGTAAGCTTTAAAAGACCTTAATGTGTAAAACCACCGACTAGCACTCCCAGTACCGTTTATAGGAGAACTCCCGAGATAGACCCACTGGGGGAGTACGCCACAAATACACTTCTACTGAATAGAAGTGTATTTGTGGCGTACTACACAAGTGAGTCTATCTGGGAACTACTGAATACTCTCACAAACTGGACGGGTTATTTCATTTGTATTCTCGGGTATGTTTCAGCGTGGGCTTTGGAATGCAGGCAGACCACCGCCTCGTCTCCAGTGTGTTGGACAGGTTGCTGGTGGGCTACGACAAGCAAGTGCGCCCGGGAATTGGCGGTAAGTTTTTCTTTTATTTTCTCAGCTTCAGTCTCGGTGATTTAAAAAAGCAATGGCGCAGAAAACAAAAGAAGGGCCAGGGGAATAAGGGCCATGATTCCCCCGAAATAAATGTAGCGGGTGGACGTGGGGCTCAGAGTATACCCTTGTCCCTCCCACCACCACCCCGTTTCCCCAGTATTTTTTTATTTTATAATTTTAGAAAACAAAAATGTTTTAGAGAATAAAATCATTTAGACTTGTATGTCTGATTATTTGGAAGGCTTCTCTACGATCCCCACCCCACCCACTCCAACACACACACCTTTGTTTGAAGTTTTGGAGGCTGTGCTGTTGCAGGTTCGACTCCACCCCACCCATCCTCCTCACCCAATCCATCTCCCCCGTTGTTTGATATTCTGGAGTCTGGAAAGTAATGACAGGCACGCAGTCCCTCTTCCCTTCCTCGCCCTCCCGAAGAAAAATATCTTCCTACGCTACTGCAGGGTGGAATCGACTGTCGGAAACCATACAACTGGAGCATATAAATAAATGAAACGTTTTTATGTGAGCCCAAAAAATAAATCAAATCTCTCTCTCTCTCTCTCTCTCTCTCTCTCTCTCTCTCTCTCTCTCTCTCTCTCTCTCTCTCTCTCTCTCTCTCTTCTCTCTCTCTCTCTCTCTCTCTCTCTCTCTCTCTCTCTCTCTCTCTCTCTCTCTCTCTCTCTCTCTCTCTCTCTCTCTCTCTCTCTCTCTCTCTCTCGCTCTCTCTCCCGCTCTCCCTAATTGTTGACGAACAACTGTGCTGGTTGCCTCATCTAACACAACTAGGGATGACATTATCAAAGAAGCTGTTTTTACAATCAAGATTAAAATCTATCATTGATACTAAGACACGTAAGCTATTTTTCAACTCCTACGTAAAACCTCACATTGACTACGCATCTACTATTTGGGACGGTTGTAGTAAGGCTAACCTTAAGCGGATTAATTCTCTATACAAGCGCGCAGTTAAACCGATCCTCCCAATCCCTTCTCTAACTTTGGAGGAAGAAGCTTTAGGCAGCAGGACTCTTTCCTTTACATCAACACCTTACGTTAAATGAGTGCGTACTTATGCACAAAGCACTGATCGGGAAAGCCCCCCTCTACCTGGCTAAGCTTTTCACTGAGAGCGAAAGGGTTTACAGCACTTCGAGGAACAGTCTCGTCATTGAACGTCCCCGAATTGACTTGTTTAAATCCAGCCTTTCGTACGCGGGCGCCTATTTATGGAACTCACTTCTTCCACATATACAGCAAACGAGACATCTTTCATTGTTCAGGACGAAAGCTTTTAAATACATCTCAAGAGCAAACTTGAAAGAAACGTAGATATTGTGTCCAAATTAGCCATGTCAATAATTTCCTTTTTTAACGCATTGCTATGGTCCTCCGTTTTGCACTTGTTAGTTTTCATATATCTCTCTTTACCGTAGTGTTTTGCCTGTTCACTATACTCCTACACAAGAGTAGCTGTATCATAAGCGCGCAGTCACTGTCTATAAACACTCACTTTACATCGCATCCCCCTCCCCACCAAGACCATGTCAATTGATGTCAGCGACTTGAGAACTTATATCGAAATGTAACACAAGTGACCTGTGGGTGTAGCCGCTTGTTTGTGCTGTTAACATGTTGCTTTAATGTTGCTTTTAATGTTGTAGTTTAGCAAGGACAAACACGAAAAGAGAAAGAGGCCGTCTGTGCACCTATTGTTTCCATCCTTGAGAAATAAAGTATCATTCATTCTCTCTCTCTCTCTCTCTCTCTCTCTCTCTCTCTCTCTCTGTCTCTGTGTCTCTCTGTCTCTCTCTGTCTCTCTCTCTCTCTCTCTCTCTCTCTCTCTCTCTCTCTCTCTCTCTCTCTCTCTCTCTCTCTCTCTCTCTCTCTCTCTCTTTCTCCGGCCTATGACTCTGTCTGGCTGTCGCCTTGTCTGTGTGTGAGCGTGCGTGCGTGTGTGTGTGTGTGTGTGTGTGTGTGTGTGTGTGTGTGTGTGTGTGTGTGTGTGTGTGTGTGATCCCCCCCCCTCTCTCTCTCTCTCTCTCTCTCTCCTCTGTGTGTCTCTGTCTCTCTCGTCCCTCGGATGGTCTGTCTCTGGTGAGTGCGTCTCTCTCTCTCTCTCTCTCTCTCTCTCTCTCTCTCTCTCTCTCTCTCTCTCTCTCTCTCTCTCTCTCTCTCTCTCTCACTCACTCACTCTCTGTGCTCTTAACGAAGTGCTTTCTTCCCAAGACATCTTGCCCGAAGCAAAACGTGTCATCAAATTTCCGTTCCGAGTCATCCTGCTAATCTCGACCACGGCGTAAAGTCGGCCATCATCGCTAGAGACTTGTGACGCGCGAAGAGAACACTTTCATTATTTCGTCTCTTCAGCCAAACCAATCTATTTGCAAGAGGCATAGATCCTCGTGAGCCCCTGCGGCAGCAGGAGCTCATAAGGATCTATGCCTCTTGCTGGTTGTAGCTTTCTTCGTTCATGCTCTCTTAGACGATGGAAGCAAGTTTGTTTAATAGGATTCTGGCCTATACTTAGCAATCGAAAGCATTTTTGCTGACGACGTGATTGTTATGGGAAGTCACAATGGCAAGAAACACTTCCAAGAAAGAAAGAATGCAGCTTACGGGGCATCACAACGACATGAAATAATTTCCTGGACTCATGTCCACAAGAAGTAATAATGTCGCATAACGGCCTTGTACTCAGAGTCACGCTGACAAGTGGTACTCCTCAAGGATCCGACGAAAGAAGACATTGTGCTGATCTGTGATTTAGGACCTTTCGGCTTCCAGCCGTAAGGTCCAAAGTCACAGACCAGCACACATTTTCGGCCGAGAGGTCCAAAATCAAAGACAATCGCCTTGAGGGGAAGGCTGAACAGGAAATGCCTGCATAGTAATTCTGCAGAGTAGGGAAGATTTAACTTCGCCAAACTTCTTTTCCTTTCCACGATAGTTTTCTGAGGTCAGTTAGGTCGGCAGTAGCTGAGGGTTTCAATATAAGACAATGTAGTATACTTTGCTTATATAAAACACGGTCGGTTATAACAAAAGTCGGATATAACAGCTCTTTTCTTCTGAGGTTCCCACAGCAACTTCTTTGTACGTGCATTCCCTTATAACAAACGTTGGATATCTAAACAAGAGTGGCTTCCGTGGCGATTTGCTATATTCAAAATTTACTGTGGGAGATTGACTGTGTCGAAAGTCCGCAATAATAAATAAACAGCATCAAGAGGAGTCTAAAACAATTTCAGAGTTCGACTGTGCAGTAGCACACTAGACTATTGAATACTTTCGCATACATTAAAAAAAAAAAAAACTATTTTGGATGCTTTTTGTTTTAACCCATTCAGCCCTGACACACTACAGCAGGAGATGGGTCGACCATGATAATTCAAGGGTAGTGCCAGATTAGCTTGGCGCCTGTCGGCGCCAAGCTAATCTGGCACTGCCCTTGAATTATCATGGTCGACCCATCTCCTGAAACTGGTGCATAGTCATTAGATGACGCCTACAAAATCTGGGAAATACGGCCGTCGGGCTGAATGAGATAAGCACTGACCTCTAAATCCCTTTGCAGAGGAATGTGAATTTGAACTTTCTTGAGAACATAGTGAAACATCTTAGTGAAGGCGGCACTAATTCCAAGAGGAATTTGGTTACAATTCGTTTCTCTTCGTTATGCTGTACTGCGGTTCTGAATAACCAAATTCTTCGGACTGGATCAATGTGTTGCTTACTATCTGGCGAAGCACATACGCTCGTGCATAATATGCAGAAATTACAGTCTGGTTCATTTGTTGATTTGTAGATTTTTAAAGCGTTTCCATGTCTAGACGACCGATTTCTTCTCGTGACCATATCCACTTTGACAGGCAAACCCTTTAACTGCCGTGAAAATGCGAACAACACTCAGCTGCAAGAAGCAAAGGACCTCATGAGCCCCCGCAGATGCGGGGGCTCATGAGGTTCTTTGCCTCTTGCACGCCTCGTTCCATCAGTAATCATTGGACGGTTAAGATTAGTTTGCTTCGAGTTTCATTGGTGTCACAGAAATTGGGGGTGGTGGGGAGGAGGGGTGGGGGTGGGGGGGGGGGGGGTGGGG
Source organism: Semisulcospira habei (assembly GCA_036245525.1). Lineage (NCBI taxonomy): Eukaryota > Metazoa > Mollusca > Gastropoda > Semisulcospiridae > Semisulcospira > Semisulcospira habei. Next base: position 89,873,571 of record BTPG01000005.1, on the reverse strand, counting down.
GCGGTTTCAAAGGATTAATTTTTATCCGCTGGCGGTAACAGCTTAATAAATGGTTACTTTTTGTTCATTTTCCTATGCACGCACATTGCAATTATTTCAACAGTTGCTTTCATTCCGTCTACGAGTGTAAGTCAAAATGCGATATTTTGTTCTTTTCCTTTTAACTGGACAATATGCCCTGATTTTAGTGACGTAGATGATAAGACCTTATTATCAAGCAAACGCATACGTAAAGCATAATTATGTATCACAAAGCAATTTTGCATGAGACTAAAGTCATTCAAAGAACGTAGCATGCCTTCTTTGAGCGACTTTATTCTCATGCCAAACGACATCCTGCTGCCCTCAAATGCCTATGTTCTTCTCGTTTCCAAATGGTACACGCCATTTTTGCTGTCATGCGCCGACAACCTCTAAGCCCATCCATCGGGGAGGGGATTTCCTTAGGATTTTTGTGGCAGCCATTATCCGCACACTCATTTATATCAAAAGAAAATAATCATTTTATTTACATTATATTTTTATGTTAAAAAATGAGTTGATACAGATAATGTGACCTCCTAATTCTTGTTCACAATGCACTAGACACTATCCTCTATCACTAACATGACTTCACTTTGCGAAAATTTACTTGAAATTTCCCTCGCTGACAAAAGCGAGAATAAAAGTGAATTCCATAGATAAAGCACATTTTGAATAGAATGGGGACTTCTTGTATATATCTCAGTTATATTACATGTTAACCCATTTACTGCTAGTGGACGCAGACTGTACCTGCGAAATATTGTTTATATTCAACGTCAAAGATTCCCAGCCTTCAAAGGAACGCGGAGACACAGTGGTTCCAGCAAGAGGCATATATCCTCATTAGCCCCCGCAACAGCGGGGGCTCATGAGGATCTATGCTTATGGCATTTAGAAACTATTTGTGTGTGTGTTCCGGCAGCAAGGGGGTAAACAGCATCTCCATAACATGATTTTGGGTCTATTTTGAAAAAGCTGATATTTAAAATCCTGTCATGCACTTATACGCACAATGCTCTTTCCCTACCAAGCACGCAAAAGGCTATTGGGGCGAAGTCGGCCGCAGTGGTCCCGCGCACAACCGTGCGCGAGCCCACCGCGGCCGACTTCGCCCTGATAACCTTTTGCGTACTAGGTATTAAGTTAAGCCATCTCTCTCACTGGTGGGAGTGGTAAGCACAATTATATACACGACAGTAGACCGACACAGTTCACCGGATCTAAGCCAGAAAGTCTTAGCCTACTGTTAGTGACAGCGGGTCAAGACTTCTAGATTAAAAAAAAAAAAAATTGGACGGTGGACTCAAACCGACGGTTTCAGTCCACAGGTCCAGTTTGTACAATAAAAATGTAGCCCTACTTGTCAGCCGGCGCTTTTCATATTGTGCCATGTTTAGCGTAGAACTCCCACAGTCGTTTCCTGAATCGATGGCGGCTCATTAGGAGTTTTTACGGAGGCCGGTCTCACGCGCTATCATCACGAGCGCAGGCGGGCAGGGACGACAACTGCCTCTGATTGATGACTTCACTCCCTTGGCTGATGACTTCTCTGCCCTTTGCAAAAACGCCCGCAATAGCTTCTGAGGCCGACAATTTGCACAACGTCAGGTCTGATTTGCACGGGATGTTTTGCAGATTGGAAAAATAAGCACACATATTGGCCCGAGGGGCCTCAAAATAGACAAATATATACGTGCATACTCAAAGTAAAACATTGCAAAGAAGAAACAGCTGGAGTCGATCTCGGTCTGTAGGATTTAAAGCGACCTACTCCAGGGCGATATTTGATCGCTAAAATTTGCCGATAGAACGGTTTTACAATGTTTCCCTTGCCTCAGCTAAGATTTCTATCATTCCTTTCACATCCCATGTGAGTATAGGCACACGTAACGAAGATCTTCTGCTGCCCCGCCCCTTGTACGGAACGCGGAAATTCTCAGAAGACTAGGAAAGTCTTTCATTTAGCGACATGCGAACTTGATAGGTTAAATGCGCCTTTGTCTGACATTGTTGTATGACATAAATTGTACTAGTATCCTTCATAAATGAGATACTGCGAAGTATTAACTTTTTGTTTGCCTGGAGCAGCGAATTTAACTCATTGTAGCCCAAAACCGAAATCCCAATTTTGGACTTGAAATAGATAGACCCTAATAGTTCAAGGGTGGTGCCTGAATAGCTTGGCGCTTATGGGCGCCAATCTATTCTGGTACCACCTTGAACAATTGTGGTCGATCCATATCTTAATGTGGAGTGTCGGAACTATTTGAGTTAACTAACCACATTTTATCTCTCCTATACTTCGGTGGAAAAGTCATTCTGGATACCGGGCCTGAATATCGGGTCTCATCTTTAACTCGTGGATTTAACTTCCCACGAAACATATTTCACCAAGGACAGATCATACTTTTTAGGCTTGGCATTCTAAAGTTTCTAAACTTCAGACACGGTCGAGGTTTTTGTAAATGACAGGTTTCAACCGGGGGCAATCTCATTTGCAACGAAATAGCAGACGAAACGGTCCCGGGTGAGCAGACTGCTTGAATGCCACGTCTGATTTTGAAAACCGCAGACTTCACGATGCAGTCTCACAAATTGGAAAATCAACTCATTCAAAGCGCCACGCATCAATAGCTACGGAAGTGTCGTATAGCGTTGCCGCCGGCAACGCTAAGGCGACACTTTAGCAGCTATTGATCCGGGGAACCTTAACGGAGTTAACCCTGTGTGTGTGTGTGTGTGTGTGTGTGTGTGTGTGTGTGTGTGTGTGTGTGTGTGTGTGTGTGTGTGTGCTGGTCTGTGATTTCGGACCTTTCGACTGTATGCCGTGAGTTTCAAAATCGCAAAACACCAGACACACACGCAAGACCTGATAACCTTTACACTGCCAGTGGTGTTTTGGAAATCATGTTGAATTCAACGTCAAAGATCACCGGCCGCCAAAGAAACGTGGATACAAAGCGGTTTCAGCAAGAGGCGTACATCTTCGTGAGCCCCCGCAACTGCGGGGGCTCACGAGGATCCATACCTCTTGCAGATGGGTAGTGTTCACGTGTTCTTGGCAGCGAGCGGGTTTAAGGTTTGATACCTAAATCCAGATGCACACCGACTGAATTTGAGTCCAATTTCAACGATTTACAAAGGTAGGGTATGATTCAGTAATGGCTGGTTTTTTCTTTTGCCCAAAAGGGGAATGATGAACTGTGCAGAAAAAGTTGAAGATTTTCAAAGCCTTGTTAGATGCTTATTTCACCACGCGACTGCCGACGTTGCTCGTGAGATTTGTACCGGTCTGTAATATTGGACCTTACGGCTTCCAGCCGTAAGGTCCAAAATTGCAGACCTGCACACACGAGCCGCAAGTTTTAAAATTACATATATTTGAATCAGATCCTGTACTTTGGCACGCGAGGTACATATCAGGCAACAAGACCCCGTAATTGCGATAAATGCAGACAGAAATCGTCATAACACAGAGTAAGTTACTGAGTATGACAACGTATAAAGCCGCGAATCGGAATGCGGCACGTATCGAATGTATTAATTAACACAATATTTGCTGGTCTGTGAGTTCTGATCTTACGGCTTGGAGCGATAGGGTCTAAAGTCAGAGACCAGAACACATATGTTTGCATGACAGATATTTTGCAGAGTAACCAGTTCAGTGCCGAGAAACTATAAAATTATGATCCCCACCCAAATGCAAGAGGTATAGATCCTCATGAGCCCCCGAAGTTGCGGGGGCTCATGAGGATCTATGTCTCTTACTGCCACCACTTTCAATCCATGTCCCAGGGGCATCTAGGAATTTTTGGTCTTGAATCAACGAAGATTTCAGTAACACAGTCTGCACTCAACTGGTTAACCCTTATCATTCGGAATACACCAGTGTGTGAAATAAGTTTGACTAAAATAGTTCACGGGTAGTGCCAGAATAGCTTAGCACCTCTAGGCGCCAAGCTATTCTGGCACCACCCTTGAACTAAAGCCATTGGTCTATATCCTTATCTGTAAGTACTATAATGTAGCTTGCATAATTATGGCAGTGTACAAATTTGAAGCTTTTAGCCTCAGTATGATATGGGTTACGTACTTTTGCGAACAACAACTGCTCAACTGGTACACTTTGTATTTTTTCATAAAACTCATTACATTAAAAAAAAACAATTCCTTTCAACTATCTAAGCAATATTTGCATTAGATTGCTTTACATCTTTGGAATGTGTTTATTCATAAAAAGTTGTAACTTAAAAAAAAAAAGAAATGGCAACTTAAAGGCTCGGGTTTCAAAGGTGAACCTTCGGCTACAGCAGCAGCACGGAGGGCATTACACTATTTTATGCTTTGCGCCGGCTCGGCGTGTGCGTTTATATACACCAGCCGACGTTTTAAATGCAAAGAAAAAGTAATGTGATTTCAAGTATCACCATTAACGGAGGATTCGATCGAGGAGGTTATGGTGGGGAGGGGGGTGGGGGTGGGTGGGTGGGTGGGTGGGAGGTGGGTGATGGGGGGGGGAGGTAGGGGGTGAAGGGCGGGGGGCGGTGCAGATGAAACCGGATGTATCTGTGTGACATTTGAATCTCAGGATATCATTTCTTCAAAGTGTTTACTTTAGCGAAAAAATCTCGCGAATCTGACTAGGTATGGAGAGAAATGCTCACTTTTGACATTGAATAGATTTCTGATGAATCTATATCCGGAGACGTACTCGCAGCAGCTGCTGACTTTAACCCTTTTTCTGTCGGTAGCGGATCGCGTCGTGATGATTCCTTGCAGGAATCACCACAAACAAAAAAACAAAACAAAACAACAACAACAACAACAACAACAAAAAAAAAAACCGCTACCGGCAGCATAAGGATCTAAAAATATGATCGGCTTTAAAGTGTTTGCTTTAAGGAATACAAAATCTCGATCCTATCTGTCTGCACATATATGAAGGCATTGCCCCAAAAGAAGTGACTCTCCACAGAGGAAACATTACCATAAGTGTGCTGGTCTGTGATTTTGGACCTTACGGCCTACGGTCGTAAGGTCCAAACTCGCAGACCAGCACTCATATCTATTACGTCAGAGATACATTATCATAGCGTAGCGGTCTATGATTTTGGAGCTCACGGCTCTAGACCTTAAGGTCCAGAAACATATCTAGCACTGACACACGTCTACATAAAGTACGTCTTATTTTCAACAGCTCTTAACCTTTAGCATATGTCTGCTTATATGTTGCCATATGTGCGTCAGTCTGTGAATCTGGACCTTGCGGCTGGGATCCGTAAGGTCCAAAATCACCTACCAGCACTCGCGTCTGCATACTCTATTAGATTTTTTCCCCTCAGCTCTTTTCCCTTCAGTATGTCTGCGTGCATCTGATTCGCGTCTCAATCGTTTGACGTTACGGATCTGTTCAAGTATCTAGTCCAGGGAAGCATGGATTTAGAAGTATCTAGTAAACAGTCCTCCGGTCTAGCCCCCTCTTAGTCACAAGATGCATAGATTGTCATGAACCCCTGGGCATCATAAGAATCTTCTCATTTTACTGTGAATGGGCGAAAGTATTTATTCTAATCAATACAACCATCGATTTAGATGATCTTGTAAACAGTCCTTCGGCTAGTTCCCTCTCTCAGATTCAAGAGGCCTCGATTCTCATGTGTCCCTGCGGTTGCAGCCGCAGGAGCTCATGAGAATCTATACTCTTGCTTTTAGCATTTGCAAGGCATTGACATAAAACATCATGTGCTCCGACGAATCTAGCTGGTAGGGATCAGCTTCAAGAAACGGGAACGCCGATTCAGATTATTCGATATGACCATAAGAACCTAGATCCTCATGTGCCTCGGAATCCGCAAGGACTCATGAGAATTAATACCTTTTGCTTGTCACATCACGCCTCTTGGCACTACGTACGTTTCTGCTTTGCAGACGGTAATAGACATAGATTTTCATGAGCCCTTGCAGCCTCAAGACCTCATCAGAAATCGTTGCCTCTAGGTCTTGCACGCCCCTTTGACATTTATATCCGTCTGTGCTTTAACAACGAAAATAAAAATCATCAGAGGTTTAAGCCTGTGTATAGTAGGACAGGACATGCATACGTCTTTCCTCCTCAAAGGGACAAGGGCGTCAGGGGTTATAATAGTTGCACGAGCGAGCTTAAACTCCTGCGCAAGCCACGAAGCAAGGTGCAACGCTGAAGCGGAGCACTTTGCTTACTGGCTGGCGCAAGACTAAGCTCACACAAGCAACTGACCTCGAAAGATTAACCCCGTTGTGCATGCAGCCACCGGTACTTCTTGACAAGGGGGTTTAAGCCTGTATCTAGAAGGAAAAGGAACCTCGGAAACTTGTTTCCCAGGAAGTGTGTCCTCACAAAGGGCAGGCACCTCAATCTTCGGCCCGTCTCCTTAGGCTGTGTACCGTCTGAAACGTGTCGATTCTCCAACAATGGGCCCCAAAATGAAGCTTTTCACTGTGTCCCGGGTCGAGAGCTTCCCGCCTCATGCGGGCGTCCCGGGGAGGCAGAAGATGAAGATTGCAGGAAGAATAATCTACGGGTTTTAAACCCTGATGAGTTCTTTCACTAGAGGTACTGAGGATGCAACTGATGCCTGCTACAAGCGATAGGCTTAGATTCTCATGAGTCCCTGCTGCTGCATGTGCTGATGAGAATCGAAGCCTCTCGCAGACGGAAGTTTGTTCCTCATCTTCCAATCTACAAACTTACAATCCTTTTGCGTTCTTCCGTCCGAGATGCTGAGATGTAAAAATAGGTTCGCTCTTACAAGCAAGAGGCATAGATCCTCAGGGGCTCGTGAGGATCTACGCCTCTTGCAGACGATTGTATGTGAATGAAGACATCCTTGTCCTATGCCACCTACACGAAGGACACAATTATCCTTCATGATCGCCTGTAAATTGAACTGAAGGGGTTCATACAGTTCTTACTCTTTGTTGGCGAGGCTAAGTCCTATCATAATCTGTTCTCACCGGTGATTGAGGAGACCCTTGCGGATTCACTGACAGCTGAATTGCCCAATGGAACCTGAAATCGAGTAGTTAACACCATACTGTCTCCTGTCGGTAGCAGAACAGTTCCCTGGTCGACACTTGCTGAAGGACTGTAAATTGAAACCCCTGATTGCTTCCGGCGTCCGAAGGACACCGACGTAAAATTATTACTTTCTTCGAAGATGACCGATCGATCACCGACGTTAAGGGGTCGGTCTTTATGACGGTATGAGAATTGTTCCCTAGTCGCCACTTGCTGAAAGACTGTAATTTGAAACTCCTTGTTGTTCCTCAGCGTTCGAGGGACGCAGATGTAAAATTGTTACTTTTTTCGTCGAACGGATACTAAAGTAAATGTATGAAGCTGGTCGAAAATGCAGTAAGACATCCAATAACCCTTGATAGTAATCGGTGTAATCTTAAGAAGGATGCATATTAAGAGGGTTTTCTTTATCATATTAACACATTCGAGACGTTCCGCATACGGATGCGCGGCTTCAGGCCGCGTATCCGGATGCGGCGCGTCTCGAATGTGTTAACTTCGAGTGAGGGACAATAATTGTGCGACCATTGATGGTAGCAAGCAGAGAGAGCCGTCCTTGCATAATCACATTTTTTGTATCCGCGAAATATTAATAAATTAACATTAATTAATATTTACCCGAAATATTAATAAATTGTGTTGTAACTGTTTTTTTCTAAGCGTGTTTCTTTCTTCGTTGGGTGTTTCTTTGCATTTTACACGCTTGGCAGTCACCTTTTTGGTCTGGATTTTGTATCCGCGGGGACTCATCAGAATATGAGAAGCAGCTCAAATGATGGAGGGCACTGGCAAGAAAAGTGTCAGGAAGACTGAAAGCAATTCCTTCAGGATGTTTCCTACTCACGCTGGCCTGGCCTCTCCTGTCCGACGACGCCTGAAAATACGCTTTGTTTCCTTGAGAGTAGGGCCGTCATTATCCCACATAACTCGGCAGATATCGGTTACTGTCCTTCAAAACTCGGGAGATACTCGTGATTGTCCTTCTGGGGCAGATCTCTTTCTCGTCGACTGCTGATCAGTGCGTAGACGTGGGGGGAAATGAATCGAGGATAGTGGCAAGATCAGCACTGCCTTGTGAAGGGAAACGGCAGAAAGTCCACTTTTGTGAGAAGCGAAATGTTCGTTGTATTACAATGAAAATCTTGTTGTTCACAAGAATTGACTTTACTCTCTTTTGACGTCACAGGAAAGAGATTAGCACTAGTGTGACACTTTTATCAATCTAAGTTGCTGGAGATAGATAGACTAATCTTTCATGCACCAAGGTTACCATCTGAGTAGAAAAGGCCTGTCAGAGTTATATCAGTCTGTTTACCGCAAGAATCACAACACAGAAACTGCTTTGCTTCACATCACAAACAGCCTGCTTACTCATGCTGATGTCGGAAATGTGTCTGTGCTGTCACTTTTAGACTTGTCAGCAGCTTTTGACACCTTAGATCACACAATTCTTCTTGATCGTCTGTAGTTTTCCTTTGGCATTTCAGGTGTTGCACTTGCATACTTTACTACCTTGAGGACAGGTACCAGTCTATAAGCGTCAATGGTGCTCTTTCTCAGCCTATACAGCTGAAGTTTGGTGTACCGGAGGGATCGGTTCTGAGTCCACAGCTTTTCTCACTATATACCGAACCTGTGTCCCATATCATCAGAAAACAATTCTGAGTTCCACAAATACGCTGATGACACTCAGCTTCTTAAGACAAATCAACCTCAGAACTTCTAAACTGTTGTCTCTAGCATGGAAAACTGCATTGGTGAAGTTAAAGATTGGATGACTTCTAACAAGCTCAAATTGAATGATGACAAAACCGAAAGCATGGTTATAGGTACGCTTGCTCGTACTTCTGTCTCTTGTATTGATCACATTACTTTAGGTGGCCATGAAATTCCATTTAAAGCAGAACTGAAGAATCTTGGTATTTACCTCGACTCTAACTTGTCTATGGAGAGGCAGGTTAGCCACATTAGTCGCACTAGACTCAGCATCATAAGACCCTTTGTGTCAGAAAAGACCATTGCACAGCTTGTCTGTTCGCGCATCCTTTCTCGTCTTGACTATTGCAATTCGCTTCTTGCAGGCATCACCTCAGATCAACTATGTCGCATTCAGTGCATTCAGAACAACGCAGCCAGATTAATTCTTCGCAAGAAACGCTCTGACCATGTTACCCCTCTGTTAAAACAACTCCACTGGCTCCTTGTCAAACAGAGAATTGAATATAAACTGGCTACCCTGGCATACAAGCATTTTGACAATACACTCCCCCTTTGCCTCTCCTCCAGTCTCTGCTCTCATAACCCTTCCCGTAGCCTACGTTCTTCTTCCCAGAAATTACTGGTCCAACCGAGAATTAACTTAAAGACTGCAGGTGCTCGTTCTTTTCAGTACCAGGTCCCTCATGTGTTGAACTCTCTACCTCCCCATGTCCGTCAATCCCCGACACTCTCAGTCTTCAAAACCAACCTGAAAACGTATCTTTTTAACTTGGCATATCAGTGTTAATTTTCCTTTGCTTCCCATCATGTGATTTTTGGATGGTGTTACTGTAAATAGAATGTGTTCGTTGTATGAAAGACTGTGGTTAGTATGCCTGAACTGTTTTTGTTGTTGTTGTGATTTGTAGTTTATTGTGTGTGTTTATAATTTCATTTGTAAAGCGTTCTGAGCCTGCGTAATTGGAGAAGGACGCTGTAGAAAAGCGTTGTATTATTATTATTATTATTATTATTATTATTATTATTATTATTATTATTATTATTATTATTATTATTAGTAGTAGTAGTAGTAGTAGTAGTAGTAGTAGTAGTAGTAGTAGTAGTAGTAGTAGTATTATCACTACCCATGAACTATTATGGATGAGTCGAGCCACGACATACAGGCGTCTCTGTACGGGTGTGACAAATAGGTATTGGTGATTGCCAGAAACTGTTGAATGTAGGTAACTATCCCAGACAACACCTGCAAAGCCTATTCAGCTTAGGCGTTACCCTTAAACTACCACGGTCAATCAATCCATGTCATACAGGAAACCCTGGAAGTGTTTAGAATCAAGCTGACTGCATTATTGGTTCCATGTTTGGCAACGAAAAACAGTCTACGAGACCATGCCTATGTTGGTTGTCGCCCTTCCGAGGATGCACTCACCAGGCACTGTCTTCGAGCTAGATTTATCATGATCATCTCCCACAGAGGCCCCTTAACCCCTTTATGCATGCAGCCACATGTACGGTTGACTGCACAGATGGCTACATGCGCAATGCGACCCAACTTGTGTTTTGAAATCACTGTCCATTTACCGTCAAAAATCCCAAGATGTTGAAACATATGGTTACAAAGAAGATTGAGCAAGAGGCATAGATCCTCATGAGCCCCCGTAATTCCGTGTGAGCGGGTATTTCTGATTTTCACTCCTCGGTACCGTGCTTGGCACTGAACAGCTAGCCGTCTCAGACACCTCCGGTGTAAAATATCGTCGAACCATGCCCGCCCAAAGGGATCCTCATTAAGGGGCATAAACCACTCAGCATTCACACTAGGAAAGGGGAGAAGGCCTCACTCTGGCGGCGGTTAGGGAACGCAAATAAAGAATGGGATTACTTCCTTTTGCGCCACAAAAAGGGGGCTCGTTATGGGCGCAAACTGTTCCAGTGTCCGAGTCAATACGCACGGGAGGACTAACGAAATAAAGATAATCACAGGGAAGGATAGTGAGGAGGACGATTGGAGGGAAAATAAGTGGGATGTGGGATCTCTGTCGCGGGAGATGATTTTGCGCCAAGCCGGAAGGTTACAATGGGTGATTCCCTTTCATTTCGGCCTCGCGTTGATGACCGGAAGTCTTCAGACGTCACCGCTCTACCTTGACAATCTCAGGCTAAAATCTCCATGACTACATACAATGTGAGTCCCTAGACAAGAGGTATAGATTATCATGAGTTCCTGCGACAGCAGGAGCTCAGTAGAATCTATGCCTCTTGTAGATATTGGGAACCGCGTTAGGGACTAGTCCACGGGATTGAGTTTAAAACTATGACAGACGAGGGTGTCCTCAAACTGTACAACTTGTATCCGATGTTGGCAGACGTTTCCTGGTGATCTGATGAAGCGTCCTGATTGCTGTCTGGTGAAATAAAAGCGATCTTCAGCAACAGGGTAAACCGAACGTGACAAAAGGTGATGCGAGGGCAACGGGTCCACGTAGATAAAACGGCAACCTCATTTGATTCGCGACGAACTGTGATTTCGGACCTTCCGACTTTAGCCTGTAATTGAGGTCCCGAATCAAGCACGCGTGTTAGTCTAGTGACAGCAGAACCGTTTCTTAGCGACCAACCGTGTGATAGTTCACCTGTCGTTAAAGACAATCATTTAGGTCGACTGTAGCCACAGAAACGGTGGTCTTTAACGACAGGCGACACGTTTTGCCCCTCAACGATTCTCTTGAAAGAGTTCCTGTCTTACAAGACCACTCCATTTTCTTGCAATAAAGGTAGTTGCTCAAAACATGTTCCACCGTATATGTTCGGACCTTCCGGTTCACAGAGCAGCACATCAAGCGAACGATTTACAACCGACATCCGACACATCATGATGATTCAGTGAAACGTCTGATTGGTGTATGTTGATGGAAAGGCAGTGTTAACAATTTCCGTGTCGGTAGCTGTTTTTGTCGCGATGATTCCTGCAGGAATCATCGCGACAAAAACCGCTGCCGACAGTCGGAGTTTTAAGAAAAAGGGCAAATGAGAATTAGAGCGGTATCGCAAAAAACGCAACGTTTACCAATGATTGAAAAGACCAGTGTGTGGCCTTTTATATTTCCGCCGTGAGATGGCCTTAATCGCCTGCTCTTCATTAAACCCAAATAACTAACCTTTTATATTTGTGTGTGCTTTTTCGTTTCAGGCGAGACGGTGGTGGTGGACACGAACATGCTGATCAAAAGCATGGGCCCTATATCCGGGAAGGACATGGTGAGTATGGTCAACATAAAGAATGTACTCGACACTCTCTATATCTACCCTGCTAAAGGCACGCTGACAATGGCTTGGAAAAACATCGTCATCACACTGGTTGTCTCATCGATTCGCTGCGCTATCAGCGCAGCGAATCGATGGGGACAACCCGTGTGTGAAACGTGTGTCTCATAGTTCAAGCACTATCCATTGACGATGTGATTGCTGATTTGTTGCTGTTGGATCTAAAGTATGATCAGCTAATAGAACGTACGCGACATTCTATCCACCGTGCAAAAAGCTCGCTGACAAAGGCTTGGGAAAACATCATCATCACACTGGTTGTCTCCCTCGATTGGCTGCGCTTTCAGCGCAGCAACTCGAGGGACCAGTGTGTGAAACGTGTGTCTCATAGTTCAAGCACAATTCAGAAACGATTGTTTCTGTTGGGCGCAAGCTTTCGGCACCAAGCTGTAAGGCCAAAGTTAGTTATTGGGTTTTAACGCCGAGCAGGCGACTAAGGCCATCTCTCGGGGGACACAAGTCAAAGACCTGTAAAGTCTTTGTTGTGTGAGTTTCACTAAAGGAGAACTTGACAAATCCATATTATTTGAGAGACAATTTATTTATTTATTTATTTATTTACTTCTTTTTTTTTTAAACCGCTGGGCTGTTTTGGTGTATGATGTCAGTTGTCCTTGACTTGTCTCGTTCGGCAATGCAGAAGCTATTCATGATATTTATATGGAACAATCAATCTTGTGCTCTGAAAGCATGGAATAGATTTTTTTTTCACACCCTCGGTCATTTCTTTCATATCCTTTTCCTCCTAAATGCGGAAGTCGTTTTCTTACAGTTGTAGAGAATTTATAGAGAACTCCTGGCTCGACCATGATAAGTTCAAGGGTAGTGCCAGATTGGCTTGGCGCCTGTTGGCGTCAAGCCAATCTGGCACTACCCTTGAACTATCATGGTCGTACCGACTGTTGGCGTGTGAGTGTGTAGGGAAAGTAAGGGGCAGATGAACGTCCGCCCTGGTTTGGTCAGACTCCATTGATGTGAATGAATGAGTACTGGGGGCTCACGCGGGGCCGCGCTTGACTGGAGAACGAGAAAATTATTGAGATTTACTGCAAGTACGGTAGCATGCGCGCAAACACGTACGCACGCACGAACGCAAACACACGCGCGAACACACGCACACACAGACACGCATACACTCGCACTCATGCATGCAACACAGAGAGAGAGAGAGAGAGAGAGAGAGAGAGAGAGAGAGAGAGAGAGAGAGAGAGAGAGAGAGAGAGAGAGAGAGAGAGAGAGAGAGAGAGAGAGAGAGAGAGAGAGAGAGGAGAGAGAGAGAGAGAGAGAGAGAGAGAGAGAGAGAGAGAGAGAGAGAGAGAGAGAGATGATGATGATGAAACTTTATTTATCAACGGTAAAAAGTTTTGACAGAAACAAATCGTCATTTTACAAACTTGCCGTTGCTAACATCTACAACATAAAATAGATTAAATAATAATAATAATAATAAAGAATTATATTTACACGTATTATTTCATGCAACAATAAAATTTTTAAAAAAAATAACACAAAATAATAATAACACTTAACATTCATCTTATACCATACAAAACACACACACACACACACACATACCAACAATAAAAATAAATGCATAATTATATTACATAAAAACATTAACCATCAGGGTTTGTTTAAATGCCCAGTGTTTTTTATGTTTGGCTCATCAGGTAATCGAAAAGTTTCGTTTTAAAGATTCCAAGTGAGGCTATAGTCTTCAAATGTGCAGGAATAGTGTTCCATACAAACGGTCCAGAAAAGGATAAACTAGTTTTAAAGAGGTCAATTCTAGGCAGAGGTAGGGGTAAAGTATTGTTCCTTGAGGACCGTTCGCGTTCTTGCTGTGGCACAAATTTGGTGGTTAGATACTGCGGTGTCATGTTATTTAATATCTTGTGCATGAGGATGCATTTGTTGAAATTAAGTTGTTGACGCAGGCCGAGAATGTTTAGATGTCTAAATTTGTCTATGGTAGGAATGGGCCGCGTATCTATCATTTTGACAGCTCTTTTATATATAGAGTTTAACCTGTTCATGTGAACATCACTACAACCGTCCCACACTGTGGAGACATAATCAACGTGAGACTTGATATGGGCATGAAAAAACAGTTTACGAGTATGTGTATCCGTTACTTGTCTAAGCTGGGACAACAGGAAAGTGTTTTTAGCAATGGTTTTACAGACTGTATTTATATGCGTCTCCCAACATAATTGTTCGTCAACGAGTATTCCCAAGAATTTACGCTCTGTGACTTGTTCTATCGGTTTAGCGTTCAGTTGTAAATGTAACGGCTGTGGTCGGCGTTGGTGTTTTTGTCGTGTAGTGATTATAATACTCTTTGTTTTTCCTGGATGAAGAACCATATGATTCTCTCTACACCAGTCGGAAACCTCGCTGAGACTACTTTGTAAGCTTATGTTAATGTCAGCTGTTTTTTTTGCCCGAAACATGGAGGCTCGTATCGTCCGCAAACAGGTTGCAATTAACATCAGTGTTAGTAATATGCAAAGGCAAATCATTAATGAATATTATAAATAGAAGAGGTCCCAAGATCGACCCCTGGGGGACACCGTAGTTAACTTGTCCTTGTTTAGAGTATTTTCCATGAGTATATACCTTTTGTTTTCTGTCTTTTAGGTATGATCTAAAAAATGCTATGGCAGTTTCACTTATATGGTATGCTGCTAGCTTCTTTAAGAGAATGTCATGGTCGACAAGATCAAATGCTTTTTGTAGGTCTAAGAAAACAACTCCAGACATCAGGTTTTTATTTATTGATTCCAGCCAGCTGTCTACAATGTGTGCCAGTGCTGACTGACATGAGTGTTTCGGTCTAAAGCCGGACTGATGAATATTTATGAAATTGCCCTTTTCTAGAAAATCGAGGAGGTGTTTTTGTATGTGTTTTTCAAGGGGCTTTGACAGGGCCGACAAAAGTGAGATAGGACGGTAGTTATTGACATCTTCAAGATCTTTTGATTTAGGGATTGGAATTACCTTGGCCTCTTTGAAAATAGTTGGAAACGTGCTGTGTTTTATACAGAGGTTAAAGATATAAGTGAGTGCCTCTACCGTATATGGTAGTGACATTTTCAGAATTTTGTTGTCTATACCATCCATCCCGGTGGACTTTTTGTTCGGCATGCTAGAGATGAATTTGCCGACTTCAGCGACGGTAATATCAGGAATGATGAATGTCTGCAGTATATTTTTGGCCTCACAGTATTTTTCCAGTACACTAGGAACTTGGTACTCTGCGTTACTACTTGCAGCTGACTGAGCAAGTGTTTTTTCAGCTGTCGATAGGAAGTGCTTATTTAATATATCAGCTGACAAATGGGATGGTATTTCAGGGGCTGATTTACCCTTTGTTATAACGTTCAGGGCTTTCCACACCGATGCTGTATCTTTTTTGTCCCTAATCATTTCCTTGAAGAACAGTTTTTTTGACGCTCTCACTAAGTATTTAACACGATTTCGTTGTTTCTTATATTCATCAAACTGTTTTTCTTTCTTAAGTTTGTCTCTAAATGACATGGCCTGTTTGACATCTACTGTTAACCAGGGTGGCAGGGTAGAGTGCTTAACTCGTTTTTCTCGTATGGGCGCATGCTTATTTAGGACTCCAAGGAATAGATCCATCCAGTACGACAGGGCACTGTCAGGAGAAGTGTGGTTATACACGTCCCTGAAAGGAGTATTGCGCAGATCCCGCAGAAAGTCGTCGTTATTAAATGTTTTGAAAGAACGATATTTAATTGTTTTATGTCTCTTTTTGTTCTCTTTATCTAGTTTCATGGAGACTGTGCAACATACTGGGTTATGGTCACTGACAGCTAAGGAGGGAACATGTACATTTGATATTTTATCATCATTTGTCACATAAATATGATCAATCAGGGTTGAAGATGTACATGTGGTTCTAGTGGGGGTTTTAATTAACTGTTCTAAACCGAATAGTGCTGTTGTTGACGCCCATGCAGCATTGGACCCTTTAGATTTAGAAAGATCAATATTAAAATCGCCCAAAAGAACAACGTCAGCTTTATTTTGATTTACGCTATCCATCATTGCTACGAAGTCATCATACCAGTCCCAGCTGGCTGCGGGATTTCTATAAATAAAGCCAATGAGGACGGGGGGTGATTTAGATGTCTTCACTTCTACCCACAAGCTTTCCACTTGAGCTGACTCTAAGTCTTGTCGCCGTTTGACGTTACCAAGTATTGAATTATGTATATATATAGCTAGTCCAGTGTGTTGAGGGCTTGAGGCATCTCTGCGGAGTACTGAGAAATTTGGGACAGAAATGGAGTTATCCCTTATTGAACTTTTAAGCCTCGACTCGGACACACCAAAAATATGAAAATGTAAGGGCGTGTTTAGGAACACGGATAAATCGGGCACCTTGTTAACTAGATGGTATATGTTAAGATGGCCAATTCTCAGTTCGTCTGTTCGTTTTGGAACAGTATTTAGATTACGATTTTGCATGTCGGTAAAAACACAAATGTAACAAAAAATATAATACAAAATTAATATGGTCACAAAAAATAATCCAACAAAATAAAAAATAAAAATCAACTAATATCAATATCTATAGAATGCTTTAAATAAGCTCAATAAAAGAATACACGGCAAAGAAACACAAAAGAGAGAGAGAGAGAGAGAGAGAGAGAGAGAGAGAGAGAGAGAGAGAGAGAGAGAGAGAGAGAGAGAGAGAGAGAGAGAGAGAGAGAGACAGACAGACAGACAGACAGAGACAGACAGAGACAGACAGAGACAGAGACAAAGACAGAGACAGAGACACAGACAGAGAGACAGAGAGAATCAATGAATCGATGAATCAATGAATCTTTATTTTACAACGGTGAAGATATTAACACAGTCAGTGACTATGTCATTTTTCGTACCTGCCGTAGCGAGAATCAATGAATCAATGAATCTTTATTTTACAACGGTGAAGATGTTAACACAGTCAGTGACTATGTCATTTTTCCTACCTGCCGTTGCTACAACTACGACTAACTCAGTACAAAATATACATAAAACAGGGACATCAAAGCACAGTAATACAAGATATAATTATAGTCCACTAAACATAAACACACGCATACACGCACAAACGCACTTGCGCGCGTCCACACACACACACACACACACACACACACGCACACACACACACACACACACACACACACGCACATACACATGACTGTTAGAATATACACATTCATTCGTGTGTCTACGTATAACTAGATATTGTTATTTGATTGATATCAGGTATCTATAAAGACTTATCCTGAAACGAGATAATGTCGGAGTGGCTTTAACGTGATGTGGGAGTGAGTTCCACTGTGTGGAACCCGCAAATGACAAAGTAGATTTAAATATATCTATTCGGGGTTTTGGAACAATATAAAGACCCCTCATATTCCCATAGCAGTAGTCTGATTTGTTAAACAGCTCTGTTAGATATTCTGGAGCGCTATGGTTCCACACTTTAAACATCAGTACCCCTTTGTTAAATTTAAAGTGATTTTGAAGGGGTAGAAATCCAGCTTTACTAAGTTTTTCGATGGTCGTCAAGTGCGGGTCGGGAAGAATTAATTTAGCCATTCTCCTATGTAAAGGATTTAGTCTTTTTTAAGTGTACATCACTGCAACAATCCCACACCGTCGATGCGTAGTTTATATGTGACATGATGTGTGCATTACTGAACAGTTTTCTGGTTTCACTATCTGTGTAATACTTTAATTTCGATAACATAAAGACATGTCTAGAGACCGTTTTACAGACATTGTCAATGTGCATCTGCCACCTCAGCTGATTATCAATTGTGACCCCCAAAAGACGATGTTCGGCTACCTGCTCTATTATTTCGTTGCCGAGTGATAAATTAAGCCTTAATGGTTTCAACTGATGCTTTTGGCGTGTTGCAATAATCATAGATTTTGTTTTACACCATGCTGCTATATCATCGAGACTTTGTTGAGGGCCGTTTTCAACTACACTTATGTCTTTATTAGCTGTGTGGATCGAGGTATCATCGGCGAACATATCACACTGATTCGTAGATGAGACTTAGAGGTAGGTCATTTATGTAAATACAAAATAAAAGAGGACCTAAAATTGACCCCTGCTGAACTCCGAGTTTAACATGTTTAGTAGAAGAGTAGGCTCCATTTACAATTACTTTCAAGGTATGACGTAAACAACGAAACAGCCATGTAATTTCGAAAATAATGCTTAAGTTTGGAAATCAATATTGTATGGTTGACTAAGTCGAAAGCCTTTCTAAAGTCAAGATAAATTACACCTGTCAACTGCGAATTATTCATATTTGAAAGTCATGTGTCTGTTAATCTGCTCAGAGCCGTATGACATGAGTGCCGAGGGCGAAATTCTGACTGAGACGAATGGAGCAACTTTCGTGATTCTAAGTAGTCAGACAGATGTTTATGAATATGCCTTTCAAGGGGCTTAGATAATACTGACAGCAGTTAATTGTTAGGGTCAGTACGATCTTTTGATTTTGGCAGTGGAACGACTTTTGCGACTTTAAGGTCTGTAGGGAATACATTTTTTGTAATACATAAGTTGTAAATATAAGTAAGGGTCTCAATGATGTATGGTACAGACAGCTTTAATATTTGTGGGTTGATATCATCATGGCCGGAGGACTTTTTATTAGCTAGGTCACTAATTAGTTTGCCCACTTCGTGCACCGCAAGTATGGGGATACTAAATGGTGGAGTGCCAGTTGTTTTTCTGTTGCAGAACTTAATTATGTAATCGGGGCATGTGTCTGCCTCTGTGTCACAACTAGGAGTAGTTATCAAATCCGCTACAGACAGAAAATGTTCGTTGAATGTGTTGGCGGAGAGATTACTTGGGATGGTTATAGACCTACTGCTATTGCCTCGGGTGATCGAGTTCAGTACCCGCCACACTGCTGACACATCTTTGTTGTCCTTGACAGTGTTTGCGGATAAAGTCTCTCCTCGCGGCGCGCACCATTAACCTAACACGGTTTCGCTGCTTTTTAAATTCATCAAAGTGTTTTTTTCTTTTTAGTTCATTTTGCACCTACATGGCATGCATTATTTCTTTTGTCAACCAAGGGGGAAGTATCTCACTCTTTACTCTTTTTGTTCTAATCGGCGCATATCTGTCTAATACTCCAAGGAATAGTCTTTACCAAGTGCAGAGCGCAATATCTGGATCATCTGTGAGAAGCACCTCGTCAAAAGGAGTGTTACTAAGATCGTGTAGAAACTCATTACGATTGAAATGCTTGAATGACCTGTAGGTTGTTGTGGTATGACGATGTTTCTTTAATTTGGGGAGTTTTATAGACCAGCAACAAATCACGGGGCAGTGGTCACTAACACTAAGACCTGAGACACTAACATCGGTCACCGCCTGCGGCTTGTTTGTATAGACGTGGTCAATGAGCGTAGAGCTCGTGGCGGTAATTCTGGTGGGGGATTTAACTAGCTGTACTAGGCCAAATAAAGAAGATGTAGTTTCCCATGCGGGATGGGGTTTAATCATGTCTATATTAAAGTCACCTAGAAGAATGACGTCATTGTATCCTTTACTACATACTTTGTCTAGGTTAGTGGTAAAACTGTCATACCACTCGAAGGTAGACGCCGGATTGCGGTAAAGAAACCCGACAAATGACGGTGAGCAGTACGGGCTTTTGACCTCAATCCACACACACTCTACTTCAGCCGTTTCTAAGAGAGAGAGAGAGAGAGAGAGAGAGAGAGAGAGAGAGAGAGAGAGAGAGAGAGAGAGAGAGAGAGAGAGAGAGAGAGAGAGAGAGAGAGAGAGAGAGAGACATTGACACACGCATACACACACACACTGACACACACACACTGACACACACACACACACACACACACACACACACACACACACACACACACACACACACCGCGACAGAGAGAGAGAGAGAGAGAGAGAGAGAGAGAGAGAGAGAGAGAGAGAGAGAGAGAGAGAGAGAGAGAGAGAGAGAGAGAGAGAGAGAGAGAGAGAGACTGACTGACTGACTGACTGAAACTTTATTTATCAAGGATTGAGATATTAGGCGCACAGGCCTTTCTTCCAATCGTCCTTGCTACATCTACTGACATATAATAACAGGCAAAGCTACATTAAACTCACAAACAACATCGAACTGAAATTAATGCGAATTACGACAACACTACAAACTGCAACAATGATTTAACAAAACACACAGGTACCCATACGAAGATGTTTGCACGTGTCATAATATCCGTTTGCGGGAGCCCTCCCCAGACACTCCCACCCGGGGGGCACGCCACAAATATACTTTCACTCGAATGACATACTAAGCACATCGTTTGAATAAACTGTGCACCGGCACTGCATCCCCTGACCAGGTCTATACGGGAAGCACCCTCACAAACGGCACGTGAACGCAAATGGTATAATAAAAATAATAGTTGCATAAAAAGAAATAAAAATATATTATGGTTAGACAACACGAGATAATTAAATTTACGTTGCCTTGGATAAGTGCTTGAACAGTTTTGCTTTAAAAGCAGCTAGGGAATTAACTACTTGTAGATGCAAAGGAATAGAATTCCACAGGAAACCACCTGAGTATGACAAACTGGATTTATACAAATCAATGCGGGGCCGTTTTATGCTCAGGTTGCTCCGAGAGGTGCTGTATCTCTTCTCAGTAAGAGTAAAAAGTTCCGATAAGTAGCCGGGGGCCTTACCCTTAAGAGCTTTGTGCACTAGTACGCACTTGTTAAATACTAAGTGTTTGTCAAGAGGAAGGAGTCCAACTGCCTCGAGCCTCGCCTCAGTGGGTAGAGATGAGCTAGGAATAATGAGTTTGGCTGCTCTTCTGTATAGCGAATTTATTTTCTTGAACTGAACCTCGCTACAGCCATCCCAAACTGTTGAGGCATAATCAATGTGGGGCTTGATGTATCCATTGAAAAATAGTTTACGCGTGTTCAGATTAATGACCGCTTTCAGTTTAGACAGTAAAAATAATTTCTTTGAAATTGTCTTTCCGATGTGTATGAGATGAGGCTGCCAACTAAGTTGGTTATCTACAACTACCCCTAGTAAACGGTGCTGCTGTACTTGCTCTATGGGGACAGCTTCAAATGAGAGGTTTAGAGGCGCGGGTTGCAGCTGATGTTTCTGACGTGTTGTGACTAACATGCTTTTTGTTTTAGTTGGATTGACTATCATTCTATTTCTACTGCACCATTTAGAGACTTCTTGTAGGCTCTGCTGGAGGCTGTTGGTTATGTCAGCTACAGTTTTACCGGATGCATGTAGCGTCGAATCGTCAGCAAACATGTCACACTCGGCACTAGCACATGTGATGTGTAGTGGTAAATCATTAATAAAGATACAAAATAACAATGGGCCCAGAACCGAACCCTGAGGAACACCAAGCTCTACCTTACCCTCTGAGGAATAGTTACCATTTACATAGACAGCTTGTGTTCTCGCAGAAAGATACGAGTTAAAAAATGAAAGGGCTGACGGGCTGTTGTTGTTGAAATAAACATTAAGTTTCCTCAGCAAGATTTCATGATTTATCAGATCGAACGCTTTTTTCAGGTCCAAGAATACCGTGCCAGTCATTTTGTTATTGTTGATGTTATCTAGCCATGAATCAACCATACGTACTAATGCTGAGTGGCATGAGTGTTTGGGTCTAAAACCGGACTGGAACTTATTTAACAAGGACCGTTCTTCGAGGTACTGGAGGAGATGCTTTTGAATATGCTTCTCAAGTGGCTTTGATAAAACAGACAGAAGAGAAATGGGACGAAGGTCATTTACATCAGTAGTATCTTTGGTCTTGGGTATAGGAACAACTTTTGCTTTTTTAAACGCCACAGGAAAAGTATTGTACTGTATGCATAAGTTAAAAATGTAAGTGAGGGGTTCAACAATATAAGGCAGTGATATGTGGAGTATATAACCATTTATACCGTCCACACCAGCAGATGTCTTGTTCTTAAGGCACGTTATATAACGCCCGACTTCGTGAACAGCGATAAAGGGGATACCAAACGTATCATCGGACGATAATCGTTCCTGGCAAAACATGGACAGTTGATCCGATATTACATACGCTGACGGATCAGGGCTGTTGGAAGTAAGTAGCTGTTCTGGAGCTGAGAGAAAGCAATTGTTTATGCTTTCCGCAGAGAATTCGTGTGGAATGATATGAGTCTGCCTGCGCGTGTTGCTTGTTAGAGTATTCAAAGCAGTCCAAACAGAAGCAGGAGATTTTTCGTTCTCAATTGTCTTTTCAACAAATAACTTTTGAGCTTCTCGAACTAAGTACTTAACTTTGTTACGCAAACGTTTAAACTCAGCGAAGTTCTTTTCTCGTTTAGCGGTGTTTCGTGCCTCCATAGTTTGTTTGATTTCCTCCGTTATCCAGGAGGGAGGCTCGCGGCGTCGGACTCGCTTCCTTCTTAGCGGCGCGTGTTTATTCAGCACACCGAGGAACAGATCAAGCCATATAGTGAGCGCATTATCAGGGTCAGTGCAGTTATACACTTGATCAAATCCTGCATAGCTTAGATCATGTAAGAAAGCATTCGTATTGAGCTTTTTAAACGATCTGTACGTTATGTACGAGTGCTGGTCCCGACTTTGTTTTGCGGGCAGATTGCACGACCATGTACAGGCGATGGGAAAGTGGTCACTGACGGCTAATGAAGAAACATTAGTTTCCGCTATTGCTGTTGGGTTATTAGTGTAAATGTGGTCGATGATGGTGGCAGCAGAGCGTGATACTCGCGTTGGAGATTTAATCATCTGCTTTAGCCCGAAAAGAGTGATCGCTGATTGCCATGTAGGCTTGGGTTTCAGCATATCGATGTTAAAGTCTCCCAGAATGAGAACATTTTTACCGGTGTCGTTCACTTTATCCATCACTTGTACAAAGTCGTCATACCAGTCAGCAGTAGCAGCTGGATTTCTGTACATAAAGGCGACAAGGATGGGAGAGGAATGTGGTAGTTTCACCTCCAGCCACACACACTCTAGCTCTCTGGACTCAAGGTCTTCACGTCTGCGCACCATATTTCGGATAGAGCTATGTACATAGACAGCTATTCCAGTGTGTCCAGGGTAGCTTGGGTCACGCCGGATTAGAGAAAAGTTAGGAATAATTAAGCTAGCATCACTGATGTTTGGGCCCAGACGTGATTCCGTGAGACCAAAGAGATGGAAGTGCGATGGCTCATTTAAAAATAAACGAATATCGGGGACCTTGTGAAACAGGTGAAAAATATTAAGGTGTCCGATTTTCAGTCCAAGTGATTGTACGCTAATTGAAGCTTTCGGCATCGCTTCTCGTCAGTTCGCGTGAAGTCACTGTAAAAAGCCTCTATGATCTCAAAATGGGATCACATACACAAAAATGCACGATGATCTCAAAATAAAATCACATACACACACAGTACGGTTAAGTCTCTCGAGCCAAGAGAACTTGGAGTCCACAAAGACAATTCACTGGCTAAAGGCCAAAAGGTCACTGTGACTTCCGTAGTCAAACAGTTCTCAGTGTGCTGCCTCAAAGGCAAACACACAGCCAATGTCAAAACAGTCTGTAATATTTCGCAGTTCCGATTATCAGAAAGTAATCACTATTTACGTAACACGGTAAAAAACTAAATAAAAATGTCTAAGTGCCGCAGCACTTGTTAAAACACATGCACAGAAATTCGAACGTTTCTGTTATTATTTCAAATTAAGTCCACACAACCTATACAAGGGCTCACACACCTATGCACATAGGAACACACGCTATTGTCCGCGGTTCGCGGATTGCGGGTTGAATCGTAGTCAAGATTAATTATTTAAAAAAAAAAAAAAAAAAAAAAAAAAAAAAAGTCATAGTTTTGAATGACTCGATGGGCGCTAAACCAAATAAACTGAATGACAATTGTCAGTGTAAACGCTATATAGTTCTACCTAACACATTCACTGTGCCGAGCAGACACGGATTAATTTAATTACACTACAGCTTAAGGCCTCAGACCACCCATCAAGTAGGGTAACTGCCAATGAGGGAAAGGTGGGGGGTATGGCTGGAAAGGCGGTTGGAAGACTGGATACGGTGGCAGTCCGGGGGGTGTGGCCTGGGGCCAGGGAACGATGGGGCGGCCGTAATTCCCGTAGTAGGACGAAAAGGCGTGAGGGTCCACGGCTACAGCGTCAGGCCGATGGTACAATGGCTGTAGGGAAGGAATGCTGGCACCAGTGGTGACATCTGCATGTGAGTTCTCTGTAGAACCGGTGGCGCGAGATGTCTTGTCAACGGGAGGCTGGCTGTTGTGGTTATTGGGGACGGGGACAGCTTGGCGAGAGACAACCGCCCTGTCACTGTTATTGCTGCTCGCCAACACTGAAGTCTCCCACCGGCGGGTGCTTGCAAACTTTGACCTCTGCTCGGTGCTGTTTGTGGGACTGGAGAACAGTGGTGGGTAAGCTTGCTCGTACGTTACGGTCCGTTGGTTATAGTGGCTACCACCCTGATTATTTACCGGAACATTGTGTATGTCATTGGACGAGCCTTGTTTACGTTGCATACGAGTGTTAGGCAGAGCTTCATCTTCGGCGTGATATAAATACCGTTTCATCTGACGGAGCAGGACCCCTACACCTCTTTCACTTAGATGTAGTTTGTCACTGCTAAAGAGAGCAGCAGCAACTTGTCCCTGTGGTGTGTAGAAGGCCTTTTCTTGAAGGAAGAGCACTTTCTCACTGACACAGTGCTCGGCCAGACGCTGGTTGACAGTTTCTGTTAGTTGTAGTGACCGTCGACCCTGGGGGAGGATTGCTGTGTACGCAACTGCAGCAGAAGGAAATGCACGGCGGACCTGCTTGGTGAGACGTTGGAAGCTCTGCAGAATCACCTCCGTGTCGTGGCCCGAGGCGCAGTCGTTTGTACCCACGTGCACCACAACACGGCTGATGTCCTCACGGAGGTCACACGTCTCTAGGGTTGCAGCCAGGTCACCAGCCTTGACCCCGCGCAGGGTACGCACGCACGTGGCCCCACTAGGATCAAGCCGGCGGCGATCCACCCGCTGTAGATTGGAGTCGCCGATCAGTAGGGCAGACACTTTACCCGGGGGCGGCAGACGGAAGCTGAAGAGTCGCGGGGCTTGTGGCGGCCGGTCCTTGATGGGATTAGCTCCCATATCTTCGCCGCTGGCCCCACCTGCCGAAGACTCGCACGTCTCCTGACTGAACGTAACGGAATGCTCAGTAGAGTCAGCATGGGTAAGCTGCTTTTTCAGGACAACAGGGGGAGTGGAGGAGGCAGCTGAGAGAGGAGTCGTGTTTTCGAATGGAGGGATGGAGTCGTTAGCGGGTGGAGGTGGTGTGTTACCCTGTTTCTGTCTAGCCAGTAGTTCTTTCTGGCGGCTCTCAATAGCGTCGACCTTTCCCATTTTGGTGATGAGTCTAGAAACTTGCCTTTGCAAATCGCTATTTTCTTTTTTGAGGGCGTCGATTTCCGCTTTCATGTTCTCGCGTAACT
>BTPG01000005.1:89815367-89842867 GCA_036245525.1 Semisulcospira habei | reverse complement strand
AAAACAAATTACAAGTGCTAGCTAGTGGCATTGATCCTTATGACCCCCCGCATCCTGCGGGGTCACATGAGGATCTATGTCTATTGCAGATAATTTTGTGTACGATGTCGATGTATGCTGAGTAGATATTTGTTCAGGAACTTCTGTACATAGATCCTGATTTGATTTTGCGCAGAGCATGCGGTATAGTTAGGTGGTCAGTATGCTTCGCAAGGACCCACCCGGTGAGTAACAGGTCCTGGGGATGGCTCAGGCCGTTTAGTTGGCTCGCGCACGGCTTCGCGTAAGCATACTATAAGGTCGACGTCGTTCGAGAGTATTTTGCTTACTGGGCAGGGAGTTGAAGCCGACCAAACAGATGGCGAATGCAATGCACGACTTGAAAACCGGCGCTGATTATGCTACAAGAAAAATACGGCGGATCGACGAAAACGTTGCTTATTGAAGTTAGAAGTCGAACACACGGATAATGTTTACAACGAATGACTTGAAATCTGGCACTAATAATTATAAGGCCGGGCGACACGAGGACATGCTGCTTACTGAAGATCAACATTAAACATAATTATAATGTTTACAATGAATACGGCAGGCATCATTATATCTAAAGGAGACGGCGGCCGGGTTGCCCGAGGACCTTTTACTGACTCGGAAATCAGCAGAAGTCGAAGAGATGTGGTTTGAGATGAACGGCTTTCAATTACTTTCTTGATTTCGCGTCGTCAGCGCCTGTTTGAAACTGGTGCTGACAAGATTAAATGCAGAACGCTTGATGACACCTTTGGTCTGAGGATGTACTGTCATGCGCTTTAGACTCAAGTTGAGGTGTTCAGTTTTAATTGACGAGGCCTACGATATAAAAGGCGGTCTGTTCATTTGTCCTACTGTCATCCGATTATCATCGGGCATTGTGCGCTCGTCCTGACCTCTGTGCACTGTTTCCCAAACGTGCTGAGCTTTCAGAACAGCGGCTCATCATACAGGAAGGGGACAACGGTGATAGTCGCCGCAAATTCGATCATAAACAAGATTTCACGGTTCCAATTTTTCATCAGCAGGGGTCCCATAATAGATCATAAATAGGTTGTTTTTGTGTGTTTTTTGTGTGGTTTTTATTACGTTTTTGTTTTGAAACAGCTGACGGTCAGGGAAAAAATGAAACAAAGAGATGAAACCCCACATTTAGTCGAGACGTGTTGTTCCACATTTCTTGGTCAGTGTTATTATTTAACCCATTCCCTGTCGAGAAAAACTTAACACCACCCAGCTGCAAGAGGCATAGATCCTCATGACCCCCCGTAGTTGCGGGGGCTCATGAGGTTCTATGCCTCTTGCAGAAATCACTTTGCATCGATGTTCCTTTACAATGATGTCAATAACAACAAAATCTCCGGCCAATAGTGAAGAGATTAACTCTTTAATCCATTAAGGTTAAGAAATAAAATACCCACAACTTTACATCAGAGGATAGATTGACTATGGTAGTATCGGATCAGCGTTTAGGAAATGAATCGTAAAGAAAGTTTCACATGCGTCCTCAATTGACAGTTAAATAGTAGAGCCAGTTGGCTCGGCCACTGGGCACTGTGAGGTCAATTGGTTTGTTCAATAGACATGTTGGGGGTGGGGGTGGGGGGGGGGGTGGGTGGGTGGTGGGGGTCAATGTTCTCGATCAATAGACATGGTCGGGTTAATTGGCATGGTCAGCAGACATGGTGGGGTTACTTCGCTTGTTTTAGTCACTGGACATGTTGCCTGGTGAGGTCAATTGGCTTGGTCAGTGGCTTAATTAAGACTTTCTGTCTACTGGCTTTCTAATCCCTCCCCCCACACACCCCCTGCCCCCACCCGCGTGTCCATTGATATGGATTAGCCCCTTCCCTGCCAATGAACATATTTTTTGGTTTTTGAAATCTTTGTTCATTCAACGACCGACCGTCACAACTGTCAAGAGGTGCATGGCTACTAATTGGTCTCAGCAAGAGGCATAGATCCTCATGAACCCCCGCCATTGCGGGGGTTCATGAGATCTATACCCCTATATTTAAGTGATCTTCATTATTTCTTCGGCAATAAGGGGGGTAAGGTTTAAATGGGATACGCTATTTCGATGCGCGCGTCAGTATCATCATCGGACAGGTGGAGGCGAAATACAGCAAGTCTGTTTGTGTGAAAGGCGAGATTTTCATTGTAGGACAATACAAATCATGCTTTTCACAAAAATGGACTTACTGTCATTTGCCTTCACAGGACACAGCCGACGCAAGGGTATAAATCCTCATGAGCCCCCGCAGTTGTGGGGGCTCGTGATGATCTATGGCTCTTGCTGACGCTTATCCTCTTTTCTTTGACCTATGGGGATCTTTGTGATGATTTCAAAAGCGCGACCTGCGTCGACTTCGCAGTAAAGGGGCGTAGCGGTCAATCCGTGACAAGAAGTCAACAACAATTAAATGCAAGAGGTATAGATCCTCATGAGCCCCCGCGGTTGCAGGGTCTCATGAGGATCTATGCCTCTTGTTAGCTCCACTGTGTGTGGTCCACTTTCCTTCGGCGTTGAATTTGCGATGATTTAAAAAACGCGATCGGCGTCCAC
This sequence comes from Semisulcospira habei, assembly GCA_036245525.1. Lineage (NCBI taxonomy): Eukaryota > Metazoa > Mollusca > Gastropoda > Semisulcospiridae > Semisulcospira > Semisulcospira habei. The sequence continues at coordinate 89,840,271 of BTPG01000005.1, read as the reverse complement.
TTGGGAGTGAAGGGATGTAGCGGTCAATCTGTGAAGCTCCTAGACACGGTCACCGCCGGTGAAGGCGGAATTGGCCAACCCTCTCCTTTTTGCACTCCTCCGCTTGCCCGACTCATTCCTGGCCGGGATCATAGCCAAACAGATGAGGATCGATGCCCGGGGGACGTGATTGGGGCACGGGATATCAGACCCTGTTCGTTTTCCCAGCGTTTAGGCGCCATTTAGCTTGATGGTGGATAAAGCCGCCGCGCGTACGCCTCCCTGTCTTTTTCACCAGCCGCTGAGGCAGGAAACTGAAATGGCCGCTCCTTGACTGCCACTCACAAAGCCGTTTGCCCCAAATGGCGCAACAGACGTTGTTCAGACGTGGGTCAGCATATTACGTGTTTCGACGAGAATAGTGGATTAAAAGCCCAAGACAAACATGCGATATATCATGTTTTTTTTCGTGGGCTTTTAATGCACTTGTTTCCACGAAATACGTGCAACTTTGACCTACTTCTGATATTGAATAAAAAAATCAGCTGGTTGGTGGTATCAAGATGGTATGCATGCGCTAGGAAAGGCATATAGACATCCATTGCTTAGAATGGTTTTCCCAAAAGTAGCTTCAGTTATGAACTAGATCTAAATCTACACAATATATAAAACGTGTAACGGTTAACGACGTGTGCACAAACAAAAACAATTAATCGGCCGCGCCCATGCGCCCCAGTCTACACATTTCATGAATTGGAAACGAGAAGCATTACTGATCACATAGCAGAACACAAAGCTATCAGCTTCAACGTGTACATGTACTCAAATACATGAGCAAAATCGCACATAACTCATTCTGCCCGCGACACACCGCACCAAGATATGGCTCGACCATGATAGTTCAAGGGTGGTGGTAGAATAGCTTGGCGCCTATAGGCGCCAAGCTATTCAGCCACCACCTTTGAACAATCATGTTCGATCTGTTTCCTGAATTGAAATGCAGTCCTCAGAGGATAACTCCAAAATGTGGGTATTTCGTACCTCGGGCACAATGAGTTAAGCACGCATTTAATCCCTTGGTTGCCGAGAAAAGTAAATGCAACCCAGCTGCAAGAGACATAGATTCTCATGGACCCTCGCATTTACGGGGCTTATCAGAGTCTATGTCTCTTGCTGGCACTTCTTTGTGTCATATTCCTTGCAAAACTGAGACTCTTCCTTTCGCGTTGAATTAAGAAAAAGTCCAGAAACGCAATCTGAGTCCACTGGCAGTAAAGGGGTTAATGTCAGCCCCTATATTCTCCCCACTCACACCTCCTCCTCTAGCCCTCCCCCCCCCATCCAGCCCCTTCTCTTTTCTTACAATTCAACAAGCGCGCAAACACCTAGTCATAATCCCCTGCGACAGCAGCTTATACGAAAAAATAAGAAGAAAAAGCTTGTACCAGAGTCGAGCACAAAATCTATGGGCGAGTTTGGTCACGCCGATGGCTGGACGAGTGCTTTTCTGGGCGAGGTTTGCCGAGGGCGAGATTGATGTTTGCTCGTTTGCAGGGGCGAGGGAAGATGGGACAAGACATACGTATTTACCGCTGAAGATGCTCTTTCCTTTTCATTGGTTGTTTTTGTCCACGTGGGACGATGATATATGGGGGCGCGTGCGCACACGAGCAAACGGAAAATATCCATCTGCAAGAGGAATATATCCTCTTGGGCCTCCGCAGTGCGCGGGGGCCCAAGAGGATCTATGCCTCTTGCTGGTCAAATTTATATCTGTTATCTTTATTAGGAGGAAACTGGGCCTTATATGTATCATGAAAAGGGTAGTGAAGGAGATTGGAGGCAAATATCGTTTTTACTTTTTAAAATTTATTTTATTTTTTTATGATCTGAAATTGACAGGAAGTCTTGGGCGAAAATGATATGGGCTTGGGCAAAATCTAGGAAGCTTTTTCATCGCGGTTTATTTCTTTTTATTTTCAATTTTAATTTGTTCAAATATTAAGGAAAAACACAACTTTGATGCTTTATTTCTTGAATTTTTCCCCCTATATAATGTAATCATACTTAAACTACCTTTTTATATCTCATATTCCGTTTTCTTTTCAGATATATCCGTTTACATGTGTGATATTACCATAATTATACTCTGGAAATTTAGAGCTATAGGCCGACATGCACTCCGTTTCTTTTCTAGTTCTTCACCGTGCAAGCTTACTAGTATACTGTTAGAAAACGAGTTATTTCTCGTCTGAATGAAAAAGATAAGTAGATGTAGTCTGTTTCTGTCTGTACTTCAATTTGCAAATTTAAACCATTTAGCCCTGAAGCACTACAGCAGGAGATGTGTCGACCATGATAATTATCATGGTCGATCCATCTCCTGTAACCGGTGCATAGTCGTTAGATTTGGGAAATACGTGCGTTGGGCTGAGTGTGTTAATATATTGTATAGTACTAGTCCTTTCAATGCCTGTTCTTTCACTGTTGGATTTGTTTACATTGTACATTCTTGACAGTCACTGTTCTGTTCTAAATTTTATATGACAACGATCATGCGTTCCGTTTCTTTTCCAGACCTACTCCATGCAAGTCTACTTCCGGCAAAGGTGGCGGGACCCTCGTCTGAGCTTCAACCTTTCCAATGTGACACAGTTTACCCTCAGTAACCGTTTCACCGACCACATCTGGAAACCCACGACGTTCTTTCTCAACGGACAGCGGTCCAAAATGCACAACCTGACTGTTCCAAATCAGTTCATCCGGCTGGAATCCGATGGAAGCATCTACATGTCAAAAAGGTTTGTTTGGAAAAGTTTTATTTTATGTGTGCTGGTCTGTGACTTTGGACATTACGGATGAAAGCCGTAATGTCCAAAATCACAGACCAGCACACATTCAACTCTTTCACTTTCACCCGTTAGCACAAAGGCAGGTCTTGATTAGGTTTACAGCAAGAGGCAGATATACATCACGCTAAGAGACTACTTAAGCAAAGATGGCATGAAACAAACTCGACGAAAAACAGAAAAACAAAACAAAACACCACATTGTTTAATTTGTTTGCTTATCTTGAATCTAAAAACCACAATATCACCTTGACCTTTGCAGTGTTCAGTCTAGGAACTTTGTGACTGAACTTTGCTAGTTAATGTCTGTTTGTTTATCTTTTTTTGTGGCTACATTGTTTATCGGATTATTTCACCACAGTTAATCCATCACAGCTGGAAAGCCAAAAAAAAAAAAAAAGGACCGAGGTTATGCCGCAAATAGGATGGCCTTGTTCGAGGGCCATGGAAGAAATCGCTGTTTTTAGAACCAAAAATCTGCTGACAAGATCGACGCTGAGAGACGGACACGAGTTTTCCATACACCGATATGCCTGCTGCACTTGATGAGAGCAACATTTGCATATTCTCCGCGCGCTTTCTGTTGATTGTGAAAACATTCTTGACTTCATTCATTGAAATATTCTTGGGCCTCACAACTCAGACATATCTATAGATGGGCGTGTAGTTTCATACACCAGCTCTTTTCTAATGCACTCCTGACGCACTACAAGACATGGATGGACCATACAATTTTAAGTGTGGTGCCAGATCAGCTTGGCACCTAAAGGCGCCAAGCTATTCTGGCACCATACTTAAAATTTCATGGTCTTTTTTGTATACAGAAATGTAACATAGTCTTAAGAAATTAAGTCCTAAGTTTGACATTTTCATCTTTGGGCTCAGTTTGTAAAACAACATCGACGCCATTTGTTCAGATGTCCTTGCACTTGGGACTTATAAACAGACGTAAGCAAACAAATGCATACCACTGTTTATATTTGTTTGTACGCTCGGGCACATCAATATCTGTGCATCCTTTGCTACATTCGTTAACTGGTACGACCTTTTCTGGCATGGGGTCAAGGCTAGCCGTACTTTGGGCAGAGCTCTGTTTATTTTCGTTATGAATACACGCTCGTCGTCTATTCCATACTCTGTCAGTAAAGCTGTATAGGCACAAAAAATTCAGACTAGAAATTTCAATAGCGTCTTAATAAAAAAAAAAACTGTCAGGCATGCGTTTTTGCTTTAATGAAAACGACAGAAGTTCGCCAGTATGGCATCGTCGAATTTGACCACGAAATGATCCTTTCCTGAAAGTCACAGATCTACATTTTTACTGAAGAACACACTATAATTATATCTGTCGTTTTAAGGGAAGGTGGTTGTAGATTTGTGCCGTAAGGCAACTGCTGAAAATGTATAGCCTCACTCTTAAAGTTTACGTATGTACAGGGTTTTCTTCCTGCCGTTTTAAGACTGCAAGTTCTGTGACCTTTACCGAAACACAGACCTAAAATATGTCAGCAAGAGACATATTATATCCTCGTGAGACCCGCTTCATGCGGGGACTCATGAGGATCTATAACTCTTGGAGATAGAGATCGTCCTTTATTGAAATATCCAAAGCCCTCGCACAACGATCTTTTGGCAGCGCCTGAGCGATTTCTGTGTTCCTGTCACTCAAATCTGGCAGGGCGAGAGAAGCAGAGTTATCGACCCTGCGAGTGGTGATGGCCCCCGAGAACATTTTGCTGACTGCCCAGTCGTTCTGTCAGGGAGTTGTCTCCCTTCTCCCGTACACACAATCAGAGACAGTGATCTGCCACTTGTGGGAATATATTCTACACGCCGAGCAACCGTGATGATTTTCAGAAGAAATTTCCCTCTTTTTTGAGGCGCAGTCTGGCTCTCTCAAAGCGGTCAAATTCAAAGGAAAATCGGCTTTCCTCAGTCGACTGACATATTTAATTATCGGATAGTTTAAGTATTTTAATGTACATCTCTAAACCCCTTTACTGCCGGAAAGAAATTGGACGCCACTCAACTGCAAGAGGCAAAAAACTCACGAGCGTCTGTAGATGCGGTTACCGAATGCGCAAAAAGCCATCGGGCCTACGTCAGCCGACGTTGGCCCGCGCACAGCCGTGCGCGGGCCAACGGCGGCAGACGTCCACCAGATGGCCTTTGTGCACTGGGTACGGGGTCCTTTGCCTCTTGTTGACCCTATTCCTTCGATTCATGGGATTATTCGGTGTCGATTTGTTTTCTCAGATTTTTAAGACACCATTATGCTTCCACTGGCAGAGAAGTAGGGAAAAATATAAATATATGGCAGAGAAGTAGGATATATATATATATATATATATATATATATATATATATATATATATATATATATATATATATATATATATATATATATATATATATATATATATATATATATATATATATATATATATATATATAATTTTTCATTAAATTTTGAGAATGCTGTGCTAATGCCATGGGATTCCAAGCTGGAAAGCTTCCATTGTGTCATCAGGGGGGAAGATAGAAAATATTCACAAACAGATTTTGGACCTGCTGAGTAGATTTAAAGTTTTTGCTGAATGGATTTAAAGTTTTTGCTGAGTAGATTTAAAGTAGGCGGCAAAAACTTTAAATCTACTCAGCAGGTCCAAAATCTGTTTGGGAATATTTTATATCCCCCCCCCCCTCGGGGGGAGGACTGGATATTCTCCAGCGGATGGCGGGGCGCCTGGGGGTAGACCCTATTGTTTTATGTAATAAGTGTTCAGTGGAAGGCTCAAAAGATCTAATAAGCGATGCAGTCACAAAAGGGCAGCTGGTGTCCTGATGACACAATGCAAGCTTACCAGCCTGGAATCCCATGGCATTAGCACAGCATTCTCAGAATTTAATGAAAAATTACGTCCCTTGGAGCTACTCTGATTGAGTGCATTTTTTGGCTTTGGGCGACGCCTTTGTTAAAAGTAAAGAATATATATATATATATATAAGAAGCCCTCGCTGAGAGGGCGAAAATTTGTGCATAGAATAAAAGTGTAACTCCTTCTAAACTACGTGGTGTTTGTGGATCCTTTCTTCATATGTTAAGTATTTCACTGCTGCTTGGATCCATATTTGGAGTGTGTGGTGCCAGCTTTCTTGGACTGGTTTTATTTATTCATATATATATATATATATATATATATATATATATATATATATATATATATATATATATATATATATATATATATATATATATATATATATATATATGTCTCCAGTCCTCCCCCCGAGAGGGGAGGCAAAATTGCCTAGGTGTTGCCTTTTCAAAATTAGTCAGTCTTCTTCCACTGCAACACCCCATAAAGCTTTAGGGATGCAATCCACGCTGGCCTAGTGGTTGCTACCAGTCAAATTCTGGAGGCGGCTTCTGGTATATGCGTTGTGTTTGCAATTTCAGGTTATGCCGTATGCCTACCTGATGAAACCCACCTTGGGTCGAAACCGGTCGTAGGCGGCAAAACCTTAAATCTATCCAGCAGGTCCAAGATCTGTTTGGGAATATTCATGCACTAGCCTCCCCTCTCGGGGGGAGGACTGGATATTCTCCAGCGGGTTGCGGGGCGCCTAGGGGTAGTCCCTATTACTTTATGTAGTAGGTGTTCAGTGGAAGGCTCAAAAGATCTAATACGCGATGCAGTCACAAAAGGACAGCTGATGTCCTGATGACACAATGCAAGCTTACCAGCCTGGATTTCCATGGCATTAGCACAGCATTCTCAGAATTTATTGAAAAATTATGTCCCTTGGAGCTACTCTGAGTGCATTTTTTGGCTTGGGCGACGCCTTTGTTATAAGTAATGTATATATATATATATATATATATATATATATATATATATATATATATATATATATATATATATATATATATATATATATATATATATATATATATATATATATATATATATATATATATAAAGATCACTGCTACCACCCCTACGCCATCGTAACACTGCCAATATTTATATTCATTTATATTCATATATATATATATATATATATATATATATATATATATAATATATATATATATATATATATATATATATATATATATATATATATATATATATATATATATATATATATAAGAGATATGAATATTGGCAGTGTTACTATGGCGTAGGGGTGGAAGCAGTGATCTTTTTTTGTCAGGGCCAAAGGAGTTAATACCTTCACTCCCGGGACAAGGCGAACGCTACCAGCTTCAAGAGGCATAAACACTTATGAGCCCCCGCAGTTGCGGGGGCTCATGAGGATTTATGTCTCTTGTTAGCTCTATGTTCTTTATGCCTATTATTGGTGACATTGTGATCTGCATTCTTCACGCGAATGCCGGTCAATGTTTAGTCGTGTCAGACGCGCAAATCCGTGATCACTTTCAGCGAAGGGGTTAATGTCTCTAATAGACGTTAGAGATCCAGCTTCCTCGCCGCAAGTGCAAACGGGGTATATCTGGTGCGACTTATGACCGCCGAGCACCGGATCACGTTACATTCGGCATTTGCTGCTTGACAGAATATTGTGAGGGAGCAAGGTTATTATGACATATATGTTTCCCCCTGGAATCACAGTCTAGTGCCTCCTTTTACAAATTGAGTTTACCGTCTGAGGCTGTGAATCTGGACTTTCCTTTTCCGGCTTTGGAACACACACTTTCATTTGTCTTGCAAGAGGCATATATCCTCATGAACCCCAGCTACCTGCGGGGACTCATGAGGATCTGTGCCTCTTACGGATAAATTGATTTCGCTGAAGACGTGCCAGCATCTCTAGTAGTCCCTAAGGATTAATAATGTTTAATGCCCTTGTTTGATGGATGCCGTTGTTGGAACATTAAAATTGCAAGACTCTGTGTACTCCACGAACTATCTGAAAACAAAGTGGTTTGCTGCTGTTTGGCCATCAGCAACGAGTGGGGACAAAAAATCCTTTCATCGTCCACTAAAGTTAACCTGTTTAGAGCCAGCTGACGCAGAAAATGTTTTTTGCAATCTTAGGTAATTCAACACCCCTTGCTACCCCCCCCAACCCCACCCCCTCCCACCCTCCCCCCCCACTCCCCCCGAAATAAATAAATAAATAAATAAATAGATAAATAAACACATAAATAAATATTTTTAAATCAACAAACAAACAAACAAACAAACAAACAAACAAACAAACAAACTAGCTGTCCCAGGAAAATGGATTCAAAGGGCTGCTAGCAAGAGGCATAGATCGTCATGTGCCCACGCAACTGCGGGGCCTCATGGGGATTATACACCTCTTGCAGCTCGGTGGTGATCAGATTTTCGGGTTAACGGGTTAAAGTAACAAAGATATATAGATTGACATCATTGTTGAATTGTCTATTGTCTTATATCATGATCACTCATGGCTTTCACCTGATGGTGATGGAACATGTAAAGCAGCCCGTCAATATCTGAATTTTTTTCTTCTTCTCAGAAACAAGCATCTCGACCTCATACCACCTTATCCACATAAATACGAAACATATGCTAGTTAGGTCTCATGATAGCGGGGACCTAGGTTCCCACTTCCTGTGCAACTGTTTTATCTGGAACATACTCATGCAATGCACACTGCAAAAAGCACTGCCCGTGATGAATAGCCCGCTCGCTGAGGTGCAGGAGCAAATGAAACATTAACTCATTCAGTCCGAAGCACGTATTTCCCAAATTTTGGAGGAGTCATCTAACGACTATGCACCTGTTGCAGGAGATGGATCGACCATGATAATCCAAGGGTAGCACTACCAGATTAGCTTGGCGCCGACAGTACCCTTGAATTATCATGGTCGACCCATCTCCTGCTGTAGTGCGTCAGGGCTGAATGGGTTAATCTTCTCTTTTATTTGGACTCCGTATTAAATGTCAGTGCATTTCTCTGCACCTTTTGATTTACACTGTGTGCGTGTGTGGCTTCTGGCCAAACTTGCCCCGTGAAAGCCAAAAAAAACCAATACGTCTATTTTCGTGATAAGGGAGATTTTCATTGTGTTTCGATGAAATCCTTGCTTTTTACAAAAATGGACTTACTACCTTTTGCTTTCACAGGGCCGCACCTTCGACTGAGTTTTATCAAACGCGCCATTGTCTTCTGAACCGTTCCACGGCCGAGAAAAACTGAACACCACCCAACTGCAAGAGGCATAGATCCTCATGAGCCCCCGCAGTTGCGGGGGCTCATGAGGATCTATGCCTCTGTCGGAAGCACTTTGAATCCACGTTCCTTTGACGGGCTGTGGGTCTTTGACTTTGAATTTGCGACGATTTAAAAAACTCGGTCTGCGTCCATTGACAGTGAGGAGGTGAACACTTTGTTGTTTGTAGCCCAAAACTCGGTCTGCGTCCATTGACAGTGAGGAGGTGAACACTTTGTTGTTTGTAGCCAAAAACTCGGTCTGCGTCCACTGACAGTGAGGAGGTGAACACTTTGTTGTTTGTAGCCCAAAACTCGGTCTGCGTCCATTGACAGTGAGGAGGTGAACACTTTGTTGTTTGTAGCCAAAAACTCGGTCTGCGTCCATTGACAGTGAGGAGGTGAACACTTTGTTGTTTGTAGCCCAAAACTCGGTCTGCGTCCATTGACAGTGAGGAGGTGAACACTTTGTTGTTTGTAGCCAAAAACTCGGTCTGCGTCCACTGACAGTGAGGAGGTGAACACTTTGTTGTTTGTAGCCCAAAACTCGGTCTGCGTCCATTGACAGTGAGGAGGTGAACACTTTGTTGTTTGTAGCCAAAAACTCGGTCTGCGTCCATTGACAGTGAGGAGGTGAACACTTTGTTGTTTGTAGCCCAAAACTCGGTCTGCGTCCATTGACAGTGAGGAGGTGAACACTTTGTTGTTTGTAGCCAAAAACTCGGTCTGCGTCCATTGACAGTGAGGAGGTGAACACTTTGTTGTTTGTAGCCCAAAACTCGGTCTGCGTCCATTGACAGTGAGGAGGTGAACACTTTGTTGTTTGTAGCCAAAAACTCGGTCTGCGTCCATTGACAGTGAGGAGGTGAACACTTTGTTGTTTGTAGCCAAAAACTCGGTCTGCGTCCATTGACAGTGAGGAGGTGAACACTTTGTTGTTTGTAGCCCAAAACTCGGTCTGCGTCCATTGACAGTGAGGAGGTGAACACTTTGTTGTTTGTAGCCAAAAACTCGGTCTGCGTCCATTGACAGTGAGGAGATGAACACTTTGTTGTTTGTAGCCAAAAACTCGGTCTGCGTCCATTGACAGTGAGGAGGTGAACACTTTGTTGTTTGTAGCCAAAAACTCGGTCTGCGTCCATTGACAGTGAGGAGGTGAACACTTTGTTGTTTGTAGCCCAAAACTCGGTCTGCGTCCACTGACAGTGAGGAGGTGAACACTTTGTTGTTTGTAGCCCAAAACTCGGTCTGCGTCCATTGACAGTGAGGAGGTGAACACTTTGTTGTTTGTAGCCAAAAACTCGGTCTGCGTCCACTGACAGTGAGGAGGTGAACACTTTGTTGTTTGTAGCCCAAAACTCGGTCTGCGTCCATTGACAGTGAGGAGGTGAACACTTTGTTGTTTGTAGCCCAAAACTCGGTCTGCGTCCATTGACAGTGAGGAGGTGAACACTTTGTTGTTTGTAGCCAAAAACTCGGTCTGCGTCCATTGACAGTGAGGAGGTGAACACTTTGTTGTTTGTAGCCAAAAACTCGGTCTGCGTCCATTGACAGTGAGGAGATGAACACTTTGTTGTTTGTAGCCAAAAACTCGGTCTGCGTCCATTGACAGTGAGGAGGTGAACACTTTGTTGTTTGTAGCCCAAAACTCGGTCTGCGTCCATTGACAGTGAGGAGGTGAACACTTTGTTGTTTGTAGCCGAATTGTGCTGACGTTTGTCAGAAGGACTACACAGCCTAAAACTTCCACGTGTTGTTTAACGCTTCGTTTGCTGACTCTTCCATTCGAAGGTTTTCTAGGTTTCGGATTATTTATTATTATTATTATTATTATTATTATTATTATTATTATTATTATTATTATTATTATTATTATTATTATTATTATTATGTTTATTATTATTTTTATTATTATTATTATTATATTTATTTTTAATTTTATTATTTATTTATTTATTATTTTATTTATTTATTTATTTTTTAATTTATTTATTTATTTATTTATTATTATTATTATTTTTTTTTTTTGGGGGGGGGAATGGGGCGGGGGGGGGGGGGTGTTGGCCTACGCAAGCAAATAAACAGATGATGACGACAACAATCACACACTCATATCAGCACCCTATTTTCACAGATATAGATTTCTGCCTGTTGCTCTCCAAATCTGCAGGCAGTTACCGAATTTCTACCATTTTTTTCTCAAATCTGTTTCAAGTGCCCCAATTCTAGTAATCTGTACGTGTGCTGTTCCGCGATTTTGGACCTTCCGATTTAACTCATTCGAAAAATGCCGCCTCCGGATACGCGGCTTGTATCCGGAAACGGCACGTCTCGAATGAGTTAAGCCGTGAGCGGTTAAGTATCACAATCATAAGCCAACGCATATTTGCATAGTCCGAGGCAAGATGGTTTCGATTGTCATGTAATTGCGTGTCTTCCTTCTTTGGTATTCTTTTGAACTGTGTTTGTCGCGTTATCTAGAGTACCTGCCCTGTGAAGGGAGAGGGTCTTGTTTTGGTTGGTAAAAGCAAGGTTTTCATTTCTTTCCAATGAAAATCTCGCTTTACTCATAAAAGGTCTGTTGCCGTCAGAGGGGTCACCTTTTTGCGTTATGATGATGTAATGACTGATGACATGCATCACACGTGACTAGCAGACTGCCAGGGAAGACGTGTTTTAGCCGGACAAAACCAGTCTAAACTAAATCACCCACTATGCCGTCAGACCGCAGACCTTTGGCTTAGTGGCTTGAGCTGTGATGTCGCCATAAGGTTTCAAATTGTCATCAGACAGTCTGGAAAGACGTCACAGAAACGAGAGAAAAAATAAATAGGTGTAGACTGGTCGGAACAAGTTACATAGGATTTTTGCTTTGTTTGTTTGTTTGTTTGTTTTTTTGTTTTTTTTTTGTTGTTCTAGGGGGTAGTTTTGCGTTGAGTTTAGTTGATGCTATTTCTGACCCTGTGACAGCAAGAGACATGCATTAAGTTTGTTTTTGTGAAAAGGCGAGATTTTCATTGTAATGTAATGGAAATCGCGCTTTTCCACAAAACATGGACTATATATATCTTTAGTCTTCACAGGGCAGATTTGCCGTTATCAGCGCATGTTTATTTTGTAAAACCATAATTCCGTGACATGCTATACAGGATGTTGATCAACCGTGATAGTTCAAGGGTGATGTCAGAATATTCCGACACCACCCTTTAATTATCATGGTCGATCGGTCTCCAGAACTGTGATGAAGACCTCAACGGATATCTATTAAAAATGAATAATGCTATTCTTAAGATGTAGCAGGTTAATATAGTCACACGTCTTCACCCGAAGGAAAATTTCCTCTAAAAAAAACCACGAGTTGCCTTCATCGATCCGATCCGCAACATGCGGAGCGGATCGAGGGAGATAACCCGTGTTTTATATAGACATTACTTGTTGCGTCTTGTCCTGTCGTGGGATGGAATGTTCATTACTTTTGATGAAAGAGGCCGGTATGGCTCTGAAAGCATCTCCGGCATCCCGAATCCAGACTTATTTCACGGCCAGTCGTGCGTCGGCATGGCGCATCTCACTTGATGTGATTTCTGATCCAAGTCCTGCTGCCTACAAGCGGTACAGATCCTCATGAATCCTGACGAAGTGTATTGCCATCTTGGATGCTGGACATTTCATACGCATGTGACACACATTTTCATAGAGCCTCTATAAATTTCCTTTCGCGGGACAGTAAAGTTGTGTTTTTTTAAATACAAATACGTCTGCATCTATATGCAGTAGTTTCCATATCCATGAGGCAAGAGTTCATGGAAATCTGTGCCTCCTGCGGGTAGAATCTTATGAAAATTTAGGTCACAGAGGCCCCCCAAAATTTGCGTCTCTTGCCCATAGAAACTTATGCAGGTTTACGTCTGATGTGTGTAAGGATTGGCCCCAATACTTACATCTGAATTTCAGCCAGAGGAAGACATGCGAGTTGAAGACTTATTCTCCCATGCAATCCCCGGATCTCGATGCAGTCTGGAATCCACCGGAAGCCTTCGTGAAGCTTTTGTAATGAGTCCTTCATTCATCCAGTCCATCTGTAAGGGACATAGATTCGCATGATCCCCTTGCAGCTGCAGATACATCATGAAAATGTATACCTCTCACTATGTGGGATCGAATCCACGTACGCTCGTTTTTTATGTCAGACGGAGAACGCTGTCGGATGTCTAATTCTGCGATCGTAATGAATCTTGCTACTTTGCATTGCCCGTCTGAGACTGAACGAGCGATAGCCTCGTCCAAGTTAAAAATCACTGATATAAATCTTGAGTTACAAGAGGATTAGATCATTTATTTAACGCGCAAATGCGGCGTTCATTAGGATTTATGTCTATTTCAGACAGATGTCGCCCTCGATAGAAGAGGTTTCTTGTATAATGGACTCTGCGGCGAAAATTGGTGTCTTTTTAGACTCGAAGATCGCCAGATTGAAAGAAGTGTCCAATTATCCGCGGGTTATTTTGAGCTAGTCCGTGATTAGCCAACACCCTGTATTCAGGAGGCATAGATTCTCATGGGCTCTTGCATATGCTGGGGCTCATGAGAATCTGTGCCTCTTGCCAATCCCACTTAACCCTTTCGCTGTCGGTAGAGGTTTTTGTCGCGATGATTCCTACAGGAATCATCGCGACAAAAACCGCTACCGACAGCCAAAGGGTTAAACTCTTGTCCTCAGCCGCAAGATGCATCACTGATTGGAGGCAGGTTTCTAATCAGAAAAAGATCTTCAGGCCCACGTCGGCTGTAGATGACCCGCTCATGGGCTTTTCGCTGGACATATACCTGGAAGATTCGTTGTCGGCTCGTCGACCTTTCGTAACGCGTCGCCAGTTGCAGCTGGCATGCTTTCGCACTAGCAGTTGCGTACAGCCTGAGGCTGCATGTAAGGTAAGGCAATCTAAGCAAAGCTAAGTTAATAAAGCTAAAGTAAGCTACTAAAACTATCGTAGATATGCTAGGCTAGGTTAAGTAAGGCTAAGGTAAGCTACCAGACCAGACCAGACCAGACGAAACAAAATGAGATCAGATCGAGCTGCATGTAAGGCAAAATAAGACAAAGCAGGACAGGACAGGGCAGGACAAAACAAGACAAGACAGGACACAACAGGTCGAGACGAGATAAGATAAGATAAGACGAGATATTAGAAAAGAAGATAAGACAAAATAAGATAAATAAAATAAGAAAATATAAAATAAGACAAGATAAAACAAGATAAAATAAGATAAGATACGATAAGATAAGATAAGATAAGATAAGATAAGATAACACGATACGTTATTATCCACAAAGGGAAATTTGTCTTTGTGGAGCCGCTGTCTGCCAGCGAGATGCTCTTCTAGCCTAGTATAGCCCGTGAGGACTGCTTCGAGCTGTAAGGTACAAAATCACAGATTAGCACACTTTTTTGATTGGACACATGGACAGCAAATGTAATTGAACTTTAGACCTACACGCCGCAACGCCTCTAAACAAACGTACAGTCGGAGAAAAGACGCTAACCCCTTATTGTGTTTCTGAAATCGTTGAGCAATCAACGACCAAAAGCCACACCCGTTCGGGGGCACGGGTACAGATTGGTCTCAGCAAGAGGCATAGATCCTCATGAGCCCCCGCTGTCGCGGGGGCTCATGACGATCTATGTCTCTTGCAGATGGATCGAGTTCACATTTTCACGGCAGTGAAGACGTTAAACCGAGGCATTAACCCTCCCACTCCGTCACCCCTGCAGAAAGGGGAAATGAAACGGAAGCGACAGACACCAGCCTTTTCGAGAGCAAGAGGCAAGAAAAGAAAAATAACTGGACCAGATTTAAATCAAGCACGCTAAGACCTACTTCAGTTTAGAAGCACATATCCAGATAGTTTCAGCAATCCTCACGGATCTTCAGGCAGCGGGGGCACATGAGGGTCTGTGCCTTTTTGCGGTGGTGAGTATTTTGGGGGAAAAAAGAGTCGGAATCGATGCGCAGAATGCGAAGGAAGAAAGAGAGGCACTAAACCTTCTGTAACGATTTAAGAATTGGAAAGCGAATGCCTCCGGGAAATAACGCATCTCTGGAAGTACTGCCTGCACCATCCCATGGCTATGCCGCCTGCAAGAGGCGCAGATTCGCATGAGCCTGGAAAATAGCAAACTCGGGAAGTCCCTGAGCCTTTCTGCAAGAAGCATAAAATCATTTTATACAATGTTCCACAAATAAAGGAAGTCGTGGGCGTTAAGGGTGTGATTGCCATAAGGGAAAAGAGACCGGAGGAGGGGCAGACGGAAAACGTAGCATTGAGCAGTGAGAAGTTTGCGTTGAAATGCTTGAAATCCCCCCCCCCCCACCCCCCCACCCCCAAAAAAAAGAAGTCTTCCAAGGTGCAACGGATACGGGTAGGGCGGAGTTTGGATGCAGATAAACCTGACAACCCGTTATGCAAAATAAATCACTTGTGTTCTGATCGAACGATGAATGCGAGCAATATACCCCAGTAGCAAAACGTCTTCGGGCCCAATGCGGCCGTCTTGGGTCCAACGACCTTTGCTTACCGGATATGGGCCAACCTGAGTACGACTGATGTACGACAGGCATAAGTTAATTTAGTTATACAACGAGCTTACCTCAGATTTCTGATCAGATTTCTACTCCTCCGAGTTGATCCACAGGAATCAGTAGGAAATTTTTATATCTGATTTCCAACGAAACGTACTTGACGTCATGATGTGAATCGTCACCTGCGGTGATTTGAAACTCAAAATGACGTCATGTATTACTGTCTATGTTTACAAGAGCGTTCCAGTCTCCTGTTGGTTTTACTTGGCTCCGCCAAGCGACAGTGCAATGAAACGGTAAACAGTGGTGCCGGAGAGAGCATAACCTTTATCACACATGTCCAGTCAGTCTAGTATCACATTCCTGTGAATATGAGTGAAGTTGTAAAAATTCTCGTTGATATTATTGCGCAGCACACTAAACCTTGTCTACAGGAGTCGGTGGATCGACCAGTTTAGTTCCAGGCTGGCTACAGAAAAGCTTGGCGCGTACAGCCACCATCTTTGAACAATCGCGGTAAATCCCATTCCGTAAGTGATATGTAGTCTGAGGATAATGCCTTTTAATTTCGACTATAGGGGTAGGTGTGGTAATGAGTAACAGAAACACGCGCTTTTTGTTGTTCTTTTTTGCGTTTGCTTCTTCTTCGTCTCGAACGCCGTCACACTTGGAGCTTGGCTCTCAAAATGAAATCTGTGGTCTGTAGCGCCTCCACAGGCCCATACAGTTACTCTTGTAGAGTGGGGGGCTTCGGCCATATCTCCTCCCTCAGCAGCTGGTGATTCCCACAGTCCTGGATGATGTGCTCTGCGGTTTGCTCTGCTTCTCCACAAGGGCTCAGGGGAGATGGCACGAGCGTCTATGCAGGTGGAAATTGAGTCGGTTGTGCCCGGTCCTCAGACGGAAGATTGTCACCTGCTCTTGTCTGGACAGCTGATGGTAACTGTTTTGGGGCCGTCGTGGTGGTCTGTACATAGACTTATTTATGGTCTTCATCTCTGTGAAGCTGACTCCATTTTCATCTTGTTCTTCCTCCGCACCCCATTTTGCCATTCTGTCAGCTTCTTCATTGTCGTAGATGCCACAGTGTGACGGGATCCACTGCAGCACCAGTCTGGTGCACTTGATGTTTTGCAGTGCCTCTTGTAGACGTGGCAGTTTGCTAGCTGTTGCTGCCTCAAGGACAGACATGGAATCAGTCAGGAAGACAATCTGGGCATTAGGGTCTGCAGTGCCACTAAATTTGTTTGCGGCTTGGACCAGGGCTTCCACCTCAGCTCTGTAATTTGTGCAGTGAAGGCCTGTTGGTACTGCCTCTGCCTGCCATTTTCCGTTTGGGTACTGAATGTACACCCCAGCCCCTCCACTCTGAACTGCATCTGTGGCTGATCCGTCGGTGTATGCCCGTATCCATGCTTCCTGGGATACTTTTCTTCTAGCATGTCCAGTGTCAGGGCCTTTTTGCTCACAGTGCTGTGCTCATCTGTGGTGGTGATGTGGGGTACCGTGGATGAGATGGTGATGTTTTTTGGCTTGCTTTTCTAGGGCGGAAAGTCGCTAGCAGGATTCAGAGCCTCTACCTGCGCAGGAAGCTTTGCCTGGTGTTTTCTCTGCAGCGCTCTCGTCTCCTTCACAAAGCTTCATCTTTTCAGTCTCCCTGAGGTTGGTTGTTACATCCTGGCGTTCATAGGATGGTCTTTGGAAGACTTGACTTTTGTGGACTGTATCAAGGCTTTGCAATCTCTTCTCATGTTGTCTCTTCCATCTTTTTATTGGTGTGGATCTCATTGCGCCGGTGATTATACGCAGTGCCTGGTTCTGAACTCTGTCAATGGCCTGCTGGTGTGACTGGGCTGCCGTCAACCATGATTTGGATCCGTACGCAAGGTGTGGTCTCACTGTGCCTTGATATACATTTTTGATGATCTTTTCATTGGCTCCCCATTGTGTTCCAGCCAGCTTTCTCATGATGTTCAGCTTTCTTCTAGCTTTCGCTTCTGTGTTCCAGATGTGCGGCTTTTCGCCAGCCTCTTGTCAAGGGTGACTCCCAGGTATGTCTGTTGGTCTTCATACCGCAGCGGGGTGTTGCCCAGTGTTAGGTTGCCAGCCTTCGCTTTGCTGGAGAGAGAGAAGAGTGTGGCTGATGATTTTTCTGTGTTGATGGTCACACACCAGTTGTTAGTACAGTCTGTCAGCCTGTCTAGGGCTAGCTGCATCCTGTATGTAGCGGTTGTTGCATACTCTTCTGTGCACCAGAGTACCAGGTCATCTGCGTACAGGGCTGCATGGACTCCTTTAGGTAGCTCTGGCACAAGGTCGTTGATGAAGAGTATGAACAGGGTCGGTGACAGGACTCCGTCCTGTGGCGGCCCCTGATGCAGCAGCACCGTTTGGCCACATTACCCATCCACTGTCACACGGGCTCTGCGATTGTGCAGGTATGACTTGGTCCACCGGCACATGTTCTCTTGGATGCCACTGCGAAGGAGTTTCACAAGGAGACCATCCTTCCCCACCTTGTCTAAAGCCTTCAGTAGGTCAATGAAGGCAGCTAATGTCACCTACTGATCTTGAAAGGCATCTTCTATGACCTGTGCAAGGTGTATTTTCTGGTCTTCTGTGCTCTTGTAGCTTCTGAAGCCGGCTTGCTTTGGCACGATAATGCTCTCGGAGTCCAGGTACCACTGCAGGCGATTGTTGATGATGAGCTCCATGGTCTTGCACACGCAACTTGTCAGGCTTATGGGGCGATAACTCAGGGCTGTGTACTTATTCTTCAAATTTGGGATCATCCTGGCTTCCTTTCCTTCCAGCACTGGGGTACCTGTCCTCCTGTACAGCTGTGGTTAAAGATGTCCAGTAGCTTCATTAAGGCAGTGTTGCCAAGGTGTTGTAACATCTCGATTGAGATGATGTCTGGACCTGGAGATTTTTTCTTCTTCAGCTGTCTGATGGCCATCTTCAGTTCTGGAAGGGTGATGTCCTTCTTCATTGCATCATGGATGTTTTCATCTCTTGTTCTCTCTCTCTTTCTTCCTGTCTGATTTCTTTCTCAAGCATTTGTGGGACAGTGATGTTACTGTCTTTCGCATAGATATTTGCGAACATGTTTGCAGCTTTCCTACCAGTCAGTACTTTCCCTCTTCTTCCAGGGTGATCGAGGTGATTCCTACAGGAATCACCTCGACAAAAAGCGCTACGGACAGCCAGAGGGTTAATGGACGTATTTTACTCACTGTGTTCAGTGTTAAACTCACTGCTGAAATTTATTGGTGCATCTAACCCCTTCCCTGTCACTTACGCATATTATATACTTGCAATCTCTGTTCATTCAACGACCAAAAGTCACAACCGTTCGAGGATCATGGATACACATTGGTCTCAGCAAGAGACATAGATCCTCATAAGCCCCCGCATTCGCGGGGGCACATGAGGATCTATGCCTCTTACAACTGGATGGTGTCTGTCGTGTCCCGAGAGTCAAGGGGTTAAAGGTGTATGATTGTGCGACGCAGCCTGTGCTGGATTTACGCTACTAAAGAATTTATACTTTGTCTAGATGGCTGGTGTTTGTGCTTGTCGATGTTTTTCGACCTTCCGACTCCAGGCAAAGAAAGTCTAGAATCACACACACACACACACACACACACACACACACACACACACACACACACACACACACACACACACACACACACACATTACACACATTACCACATTTAACACATTACATTATTATCGTCTTTGTAGGGTCAAGAGAAATCCCGCATCCAGACAGCCCTAAAACGTACAGTAAAATTAACTCATTCGGCACCGACAGACCACAGCAAGACATGGATCGAGCATGATAGTTAAAGGGTTTAGCCAGAGTAGCTTTGCTCAATCTGTCTCTAGAATTGTAATACAGCCCTTCAGATGGAAACTTCAAAATTTGGGGATTTCTTTCATGGGGCAGAATGTGTTAAACATACCCGAACGACACATTTCTTTTTTTGTGTGTGTGCTAAATCCGAAGTTCGTTATGATCATAATAATTTTCGTAGATTGTAAAGAAATTGCAACAAAGAGAGAAACACTTTCAGAAAGAACAAGTGCAACACAGACGTGTTGTACTTGTCTTTTCTAGATTGTGTCCTTGTTTGCTAGGAATTTCTTTTAATTTTACACGCTCGGCAGTCACACGTAATGGTCTGCATACCATAGACATAGTGTAGTTGGAACCTCTAAGAAAGTGTCCCTTTACCTTATATCCAAATTATTTATATTGTATATCAGGCCTTGATATAAGCGAAAAATATTGTGTTAGTTCAAACCATTTAGGTGTTGGTGGAGAGTTTGGTCGAGGTGATTCCTACAGGTATCACCTAGACGAAAATCGCTATTCCGACACGCAAAGGCCTAACTTAACACACGAACATGTCCTGCCGAGCGACGGCTTTAGTAGCCTATTCGGAATTAAAGTCCTGATAATTAACTAACATGAACGCGACCACTTTTTTCTTGAATAATTTTATGGTCCACCGCCCCCTTTTTTGGCGACACGGAAACCACCCAACACTGAACTCGTGTCTGAAATCACTTACAATAGGAGTTCAGGGAAAAGGAGGAAGGAAGGGATGAAACTGTGACAAGTGCTTTCGATTCCTGATCCCACGTCGTCCGCTGAATGTGTTTTTAGTTCCACATTTCCACTTGAAAATCCTCAGCGGAGATCTGCACCCACGAGTTCTCTCCCTTCTGCGCATGTCTGCCCATGAGTTCTTTCTCCTCCACAGAGGTCTCCCAGTGAGTTTTGTCCCCTAAGATCTTTCTTAGGGATTTCTCAAGAGCAGATGACACACTGAGCAGAACCTATTTTTTTGTATCACTTGCGAAAATGTGAGATACTCGTAAATGTTGTTTTACCACTTCGTCTTGCAAGAGGCACAGATTCTCATGAGCCCCTGCATAAGCAGGGGCTTTTTTTTTTTACAATCTATACCTCTTGCTGATATATGCACCCTTCCTTTTCAACCCTCATACCACATAGAAACTGGAACGGAAAAATCGCAGTGCGAAGACTTTTGTCAAGCTTCTTTCTTATAGTGTTTTCGAGACTGTCATCGAAGAGCTGTCGACTCTGTGTCATGAGCACCAACATTTTTAAACCGGTCCTTTTTTTACAAGTGAGTCGGTCTATGATTTCTGATCGTACGACTGAGAGCTGTAAGTCCAAATTCAGACACCAGCAATTTTATGAGTTATCGAATCTTGTGGAATTTAAAGGTGTGTGATTTAGGTCCTTTCGGCTGTGAGACATAAGGTTTAAAATCACAGACCAGCGCACAATTTATGATGGAACTTTTCTTCGAAGTGCTGCATGTATGTCCCGTTTTGGACGTGCAACCTGGGGAATGCAAACAATGAAACCTATACCGTTGTTTCAACACTTAAATGAACACGTGTGTGTGTGTGTGTGTGTGTGTGTGTGTGAGTGTGTGTGTGTGTGTATGTGCGTGTGTATGTGTGTATGTGTGTGTGCGCGCGTGCGTGCGTGCGAGCGTGCATGCGAGCGTGCATGCGTGCGTGCGTGCGTGCGTGTGTATGTGTGTGTGTGTGTGCGTGCGTGTGCTATAACATTTTTGTTTGGAAAGTGGCTACGTGAGGTAGATGATGACTTAAGAGTCAAGAATTATTCGTTCTGAGTCTTTGGTTAGTGAGTCTTGAATAATAATAATAATACCGTTATTATATAGGCGCTTTTTCTCAATTTTGGAGAAAATCGACTCAAAGCGCCGCGCCTGAAACCCAACACACACACTCACGAAACAGACACGGATTTACGCCATTTAAGACAAACACAGTACAAGACAAACGAAGGGCCAGTCAGCTACTGAAGTTACAGAGAATTTTTGATCGCTTGTATTTGAAATTTGTAAAGTGGCCTGAGACCGGTACCAAAGTGGGGGGGGGGGGGGGGTGGAAGAACCGGAGTACCCGGAGAAAGAACCCCCGACGGTACTTGGCGTGGTATTCATGAAGTAAATCAAAACCGTGAACAAGGTCTGAACCAGAAGTCTTAGCCCATCGTCATACTGCGACGTCATTGGAAACACCGGGAACACTTAGACCTTGCTCACGGTTCTTGTTCATTTTAACTCATTCGAGACGTGCGGCCTCCGGATATGCGGCTTATGCGGATCCAGATGCGGCATGTCTCGAATGAGTTAATGCATGCCATTCCAGACGTTCTTGAGAATACTCGTGAACGCCGTACAGACTCCGATCTTTGGTTCTTTTCTTGAATACGTAATGAAATTTCTGAAGTACAACTGGAACTTCTCTGAGTTCTACTTACTCTGCGCTACATCTTTCTCCACAGAAATCCAGACATTCAGAGACATTGCGAGCTGTCACGATGCCTGGTTCGTTTAACTCATTCAGCCCCGACAGACCACAGCAAGACACGGATCGAGCATGGTAATTTAAGGGTGGTGCCGGAATAGCTTGGCGCCCATAAACGCCAAGCTATTCTGGCACCGCCTTGAACTATCATGCTCTATCTGTCTCTAGAATTGTAATACAGTCCTTCAGGGGCAACTTCAAAATTTGGGGATTTCGGTCCTGGGGTAGAATGTGTTCAATCGCAAGCCGAATGTATGCAGTTTGGGTTTCCTGAATGTTGTTTTGTGATATTATCTTTTTGTAAATACACTTACTAGGAAGATTCCATACATGACGTTAAAGGACATCCCAACGAGGAAAAAAAACCCCACACGCTTAGAAAAGATTGTTACGACACTGTTATTTAACACATAAATGTCATGAACACATTTCTACATTATTTTGGGAATGCAGGAATCATCGTGACAAAAGTTGCTTCCGACAGTGAAATGGGTAATATTTTCAAAATTATTTTAAATCATTTTTGTATCGCTGACTTTCTCAAAATTCTCTTTGCAGACTGACAGTGAACGCGCGGTGCCCTATGCATTTCTCTCGCTACCCGATGGACACAGCGCTATGCCCACTGTACATCGGCAGCTGTAAGTCGTATTGTTTCATCGGCATCATTGATGTGCTGCTCTGTGATTTTGAACTTACGGCTTCACACAGTACTTCTGCGTAGAGTGCTTATTTTCCTTCTTCTATATTGCTACAAGCAGAACCTCTTTTGAGCTAGCAGCCACTTTATCGTCCTTTTTGTGTGTGCAAAAGAAAGTAGTCTTATAAAGCAGGTGCTGCTGAACCAAGTGGAAGGGAAACAAAGTGTCAACTGTCACTAACGACCATCACTAGGTGCTACAGCCACCTAAATAATGGTCTTTAATGACAGGTGATCACTGATAAGTGTGGTCGCTCCAAACAGACTCTGTTTCTTTGCACGGTGTTCGACACAGATATAAATCAATCAATCGCTCATGCACATTCGAATTCAACGTTGCTGTCATTCTCGTTGTCAATGTCATCAAAACTATAGCGCACCATAATTCTGGTGATTAATTTTATGGTGCACATTGTTTGCTAACATTTTTTCGTAAGACCAATGGAACTAGTTCACTGGCAATGTTTATTTGATAGATTATATTTCATGATATGTATACTGTTCTGTTATTTGAGGCTTTACGGCTTAAAGTAGTAAAAATAAATCAATCAATAAATACAAATAAAAAATAAAAAATAAATAATAAATAAATAAACAAATGAATAATAAAAAGTAAATAAATATAAATAAGATAAATATACAAGTAAATAAAATTATAATAATATAGAAATAATATAATAAATGCAAAAATGAATTAATGAATAAATAAATGAATAAATAAATAAATAAAAATAAATAAGTGTATAAAATAATAAATAATACAACTAGATAAATATAAATGAAATAAATATTCAAATAAATAAAATGATAATAAAATGATAATAATATTGATTAAATACTAAATAAATGAATAAATAGATAAATAATAAATAAATAAATAAATAAATAAATAAATAAATAAATAAATAAATGCAGACACCCTCTCTGATACATTATTATGTAAAACATTGATCAGACCTTACACCCAAGACGTATACTACGTCATTAAGGGACAAATGACGCACGCAACGATAATATACTACAGATCGATTGCCTGTGTTTCCTTTATGCAGTATAAGGTTGTCAAAAATTAGGTTGGCTATTCATCAGTCTGTAGATGTCGGACCCATTACTACATAAAAGCATTTCCTGGTTTACATGGGGGAAATTCGGTTTTAACCCCTTCCCTGACACTGTACTTAGACTCTACGTACATTTTTGTTTCTGAAATCGTGTTTCAATCAGAGACCGAAAGCCAACACCATCCAAGAAACATGGAATCAAACTGGTCTCAGCAAGAGGCATAGATTCTCATGAGTCTCCGCAGTCGCGGGGGCTCATGAGGATCTATGGCTCTTGCAATTGGATCGGGTTCACTTTTTATCTCGACAGTGAAGGGCTTAATAAGCTTTCGGCTAACTTTCTTCGGTTCAAACAGATAGGTGATGTAAAAGAATTTCATTGTTCCTCCGAGAAAGCCTTTTCAGGTTTATATCGATCTACATTTGAGGAAGAAATTTATCTCAAAATCTGACTAGTCAAGGACACGCATTCGGTTTCTAGTCATGCGCATTTAACATATTCGAGACGTGCTGTGTCCGTTATGCCACGTATGTGGAAGCGGCCCATTTCGAATGAGTTAACCAGAGACAATGTATTAAAATTCTGTAACCTAACTATATGTTGCTTTTTTGTTGTTGTTTTTTTTGTTGGTTGATTCATGCACTCCCCCCCCCCCCCCCCGCCCTCCCTTCGCCCGCCCCCCCCCCCCACCCTGTCCCCCTGTCCCCCTCCCCCTTCCCCCTCCCCCCCCCCCCCGTCACAACATCAATAGCTACGGAAGTGTCGCATAACGTTGCCGCCGGCAACGCTAAAGGACACTTTCGCAGATATTGATGCGGGACAACCAGTTGGTATGTATTTGCATCAAACAGAGTGCAGTATAGCCCGTTTTGTAACGAAAATGTATTATTTGGGAAGAAACATTGGTTGTAAAATGCTCTCTGAACAGTACTGTCTTGAAGCGCAAAAAGTGTCACCTGTCATGAAAGACCATTATTTGCAGCCATCTCAATGATGGTCTTTAGTGACGTGATCTCTCTTAAGGGTGCTCGCTCGTAACAGGTTCTGATGTATATATGTAGTTAGATTAGGATTGTTTACGTACGGTCCTCAGTCAAATACACGATTTCAGCAACAACAAAAATCGAACAACGCTTTC
>BTPG01000005.1:89735367-89807867 GCA_036245525.1 Semisulcospira habei | reverse complement strand
AAACCGCACCATACAAAAACCTCTTTGTAAACCCTATGCATGAGCATAGAGTTTCATCACAACGGCACGTCTTGAATGAGTTAACAATTTCAAGTTAGCAAGAGGTATACTGACGCGCAAAAGAAATGCGACATTATTGGACTCATCGGCGACACTGTCGTTTTCCGATGATACCAAAAATGTAGCATTTCTTTTGCTCTTCAATATATAAAGTAAATCTGGATGAATCCCCGTGACGGCGGGAACTCATGAGAATATATACTTCCAGGAGTTGGTGGTTTTTGCTGTGTGATGCTAGTAAAACGGTTAATTGCAGGATCATTTGAGTAGACCACTCAGTCACCTTGACACAGATCTTTAATTAGTTTATGGCGCCACCCACAGAAACACAGAATCGTTAAGTTTCCTCAGATGTGTTGCGAAAAACAGTTGGCTCAAAAGAGGCTGCAAAAATCGAATCATAGATCTTTGCCTCTCACACAGTTGGCGCTATCTGTAGAGATGGCTTGACCATGACAGCCGAACAGCAGGGCCTTATTAGATCATCGTAGACGAAAACCTTTCCACATTACGTTGGTGAAAACCTACCGGTTGTTAACAGTTTTCTCAGATGTGTAGGGTGAAAACAACTGGACGAAAAACAGACCGGAAATATCGATCAAGGGAGCATTTTCTCTCTCACGGTTGGCGCTATCTAAAAGTAGATTCGTCTTGATAGCTCGAGGGTGGGTCTGATTAGCTCTGCGACCTGGAACTGCTAGTTCATAGTGTTACGTTTGTGGTTATGTTATTCTTTGAGAGCATAAGAAAGATCCGATATTTATTTGAGCTATTTTGGATAAGAATTACGTACCTTTTCAGAAAGATTCATTTTCTTTTGCACGGAGAATTTCGATCGATTTTTGTTGTGACGCGTAGTTTCGGTACGATGCTAATAAAGTTTGACCTACATTAGACTGGAAGGTTCGAGCAGGGTCGCAATCTTTCTAGTGATCTCATATATGCCGTCAAAGTTGTTGGCAACATTTCGTAACATTGTATCAAAGACGCTTAGAGGGTAGTGGAAATTTGTAGTAACTTCTAGAGAGTTCTTTTATAATGAATATTAATGAGTTTTGGTTGCGTTTTCTTTTCTGATTGGTTGTGTTGGAAGAATTTGCTGGATTGTTCGGGAAATCTGTAATAGTATAAAAGCCCGTGTTAGTAAGTATGTGTATACATTGTATGAGAGAGGCAGTGTGTCAAAAGTGTTGATGCGTTGTAGAGGAGACAGTGTATCAGTGAGGATGCAGTTGTGGATGCATTGTGTGGAGATCGCTGCAATAAAATATTGTTGGAACTGTTACTCCAGTGTGGTCTACAACCTTATACCACGTGTGACGAGTTGCAGCTGAGTGAAGTTTCTATACAAGAACACTACGTACGTGCGTCTGGTGTGATTGTATCATACTACGACTACGACTACCACGTAACACATAGGTCTGAGTACAGCCTGAATGGCTTGACGTCCCTAAGTGCCAGGTTAATCAAGTCGTACTCTTGAGCTGTCTTGGTCGTTTCGTTTCTCACAGTAGTTGTCCATACGTCTCTTCTGAGTTCTTTGCCTCAGAAAGCGAAAGAGCTGACCGAGCAGATTTATGGGTATGAATCTGGAACCAATTAGTTTGCCACAGTCTTTCTCAAATTATCTGATCTTGAAATCAGAAACCTTCAAACTGGTTGGGTTATAGGCAGAATATGATGACCGCTGGCTGATCGCGGAAATTCATTCCCCAACCGACAGAACCATGCGTGGAGCTTACGTTAGGGAACTCGGTTGGGAAAAGAAATTTATCTGGCGGCGATATAAAAAAGTACATGCTTCGTTGATTGCATCTAGTCCTGCAGTAAAACCCTTCCAATCCCTAATATGCTACAGACTAAAAACACGTTTTCACGATGACTATTACACATTTGAGGCGAAAAGTAACCATTGGCGAACACACAAAATACTTCTAGCAGGCAGATAAGAAGGAAAGTTTTCCACACTCACACACACGCACATACACACACACCATCACACACACACACACACACACACACACACACACACACACACACACACACACACACACACATGGGGACAAAAACGTCAGAGTGGGTTACCTACCATTTTATGTCAAAATGGGTTCCCATATTTCTATTTGTTCTAGGGCTCTGGAATTGATGTGAATGTTTAGAACTCACCTTATAACTAAGCTCTATAACTTAAAATAAAATAGACATTTTCTAGAAACAGAGCCACTAGATGAAAAAAAAATGGGTTTCTACCAATAAAGTGGGTGCCTCTCACACAAAAACTGGCATTACAGTCAAAATGGGTGTCTTCACAACATTAGGCGTCTGTAATAAGGTCAAGTTCATGGAATACTTCTTTTTCACATTAATGTTTTTTCCAACTTAATGTGTATGTGTGCTTTAACATTTTTAACATTGTATGGTGCAAAATTCAATAAACACTGGCCCATAACCTTTCGATTATGATTTTTACAGAGGAAATCTTTTAAACATTGCTGCTTTTTGTCCTGAAGCAAAACAGTTTATCATGGCATTTATGTGAGAATCAACATAATGTATTCTGGAAATTAAAGGACTTTTTTTTTGTTTTGGGTACTCTGGAGTTTCAGACAAACAGCAACAGAGCATTTTGAATATTAACCCTTATCATTCGGAATACACCAGTGTGTGCAACAAGTGTGACTGAAATAGTCCAAGGGTTAGTGCCAGAATAGCTTGGTGCCTCTAGGCGCCAAGCTATTGTGGCACAACCCTTGAACTAAAGCCATTGGTCTATGTCCTCATCTGTAAGTACTGTAATGTAGCTTGCATAGAATCATGGCAGTGAACAAATTTGAAGCTTTTAGCCTCAGTATGATGCGGGTCAAAAAGTGTGGAAAAATATGAAAGATAGAAAAAGACCCAGACGAAGAAACTAACA
This sequence comes from Semisulcospira habei, assembly GCA_036245525.1. Classification (NCBI taxonomy): domain Eukaryota; kingdom Metazoa; phylum Mollusca; class Gastropoda; family Semisulcospiridae; genus Semisulcospira; species Semisulcospira habei. Next base: position 89,804,890 of record BTPG01000005.1, on the reverse strand, counting down.
CTTAACTTATTCTACCCCAGACACACCACAGCAAAATAAAGATCCACCATGATGGTTCAAGGGTGATGCCAGAATAGCTTGGCGCTATGGGCGCCAAGCTATTCTGGCATCACCCTTGAACTATCATGGTGGATCTGTGTCCTGCACTACAACGCAGTCTTCTGAAGACGACTTCAACATTTGGGGATTCCGGTCTTGAGGTAGAATGAGTTAAAATGACAGAACAGAACACTGACATTAATTAATTAACTGATAACATAAGAAATCACTTGAAACTTTAGCCTTTATTATTGTCTTTCGTCCCCAACCAACCATTCTTCCGTTTGCAGATGTTTAAATAATAATAATAATAATACCGTTATTATATAGGCGCTTTTTCTCAATTTTTGGGGAAATCGACTCAAAGCGCCGCGCCTCAAACCCAACACACACACACTCACGAAACAGACACGGATTTACGCCATTTAAGACAAGCACAGTACAAACACAGTACAAGACAAACGAAGGGCCAGTCAGCTACTGAAGTTACAGAGATTTTTGATCACTTGTATTTGAAATTTGTAAAGTGGCCTGAGACAGGTACCAAAGCGTGGGGGGTGGGGGGTGGGGGAGGGGGTGGAAGAACCGGAGTACCCGGAGAAAGAACCCCCGGTATGGTAAATGGTATGCAGTATACAAAATGATCCAGGCAGACCCCCCCCCCCCCCTCATAATAACACTCTTGTAATAAATCTTTACGTTGTCAATGGTTTTCTTATCTTATTATTGTCTTTCGTCCCAGCCGGCTGTTTCGTTTTGCAAATCGAAAGGTTATACAGTATACAAAATGATCCAGGCGTCCATCAGATAAAAAAAAGCAGGCTATACATGCTGAAACCACCCCAATAATAACACTCTTGTAATAAATCTATATGAAACCGAAAATGCCGCGAGTGGCGGGGAACCTCAATTCATTTCTTTTGTAACTTTTTCAGTCTGTTACGCTGCGGACATAATCCTTAATGTTTGTCCAGTGCCTATGTCTAAGTGCAGGCTCTTCTGCCATTGCGTGCTGTATCTCGGCCTTTCCAGGAAGTTTGTTCATGACGAGGTGTGTCTTGAAACGAGTTTGAACAGCTTTCTCTTCAGCTTCCCCCCATGGTTTCCTTGTAAATCTAGCTTTCTTTCGAACAGGAGCTGACGCAGTACTGTCATTATCAAAACTATATAGATTGTCATCAGGCTCTGGATGTCTTTTCTCTGTCATGCTCATTGATTCCTGTGTTGTTGACTTGCTACTTGCTTCATTCACAGGTGCTGTCCCCCCCCCCCCCGTCCCCCCCCCCCCCTCTGCCAGTTTCTGATGTGTCTTCATTGTCAAAGTCAATCTCTTCATCATCGCCCAGCTCAGCTCTAATGCAACTCTCAAAATCTGTCATCCCATTGTTAACTGACAGAAGAATCTTTGCCACTTTTGCCTTTTGAAGGACGTTTTGAGGTTGGCGGTAGATATGGCGATGTATCCGAATATCATGACCAAGGAAATCTGCCAGCTGATCCTGGTTTAACTCCGAGATGGCCATTGACTGAGCCAAAGTTGCAACCTGCTTCCGTAACTGAGTAAATGTGAACATGGCTGGGTATGACACCTGTGCATCTAGGGCATGGGTCTTCAGAACATCATATCCTCTGTAAGGCCTCTGACCAGAAGGTGTGGCAAAGATGTACTGGGAATCATCAAGAGCTGGCACTGATTGCCTCATTTGCAATGATTCTGTCCACAGTTGTCATCATCTTCTTCGTCAGCAAAACGGGAACACTCCTATTAAACTTGCCTCTGATTTCCACTCGCTGAAAATGATTCACCATTTTCTTCTCAACCTCTGTGAGACCTTTCAAGATATCTTGATTGGTGATCGATCCAATCTTAGCATTCTGAAAGTCTGACACCTTCATTCTCTGAACTTCTCCCCCTCGTTTTCGGTTGAAAAGTGATACAGCACAAAGAGTTGCTTTAACCACTTTGGATAATCTTCCGAAACCATCCTTGTCTCAAGAAGCTGTTGGACCTTCCTCACATCTTCACATGATGGGATCAGCTTGGGTTTGTTCATTGTCATTTTCCCGACCGACTGGGCTGCTGTAGCGGACACACAATCAAAACCAAAAGTCAAACCGCTGCACCTCAGAGAGCTCCTGTCGCCACCTGTCCTCTGAACCCTGCCCAAGCTGTTTGGATACCTGTGACTGTTTGATCTGTGAACACTTTTTCAAAGTATGGCCTATGCGCATTGCGAGATTGCCTTTTTTGAACTGATGTGTGTCCTCATCAAAAGCTGCTAGCTCTTTTACAGCCAGGACAACATGATCAAAGCTAGCTGAATTGATCACAGCATTTAAACTTGCGATTTTCATTTCTGACCTCACTCTGATAATCTTTAATAGTCTCCCTAACTCCCGCATCCTGGAGCTGATTTGTCCAGCCGTGTGTTCTTCAATGTCCCTGCGGTCAAATAATCTCTTTCCATACTCAAGAAGCAAGGGGTCAGTTCTGATGAGACGGCTTATCTCATCATCTCTCGGCCTGGCCAATACCTTGTGATAGAAGGAAAATTCAACGTCTAAGGGTATTGGAAGCATTAGCCGACCACGGCGCGCCGCCTCCCCTCTCTGAGTGATCTGAAACCCTCCTGGTTCTGACAGAAACGTTTTGAGTGTACATAGATCAGCTTTTTTTGATAGAGCCCTTTGCAATGGCTACAGGCGAGAAGGTCGTCTACCTTACTAGTTTTGGTGCGATACTTAGGAATCAAACATCCTGATTTGTTTTCAAGAACAGCAACGTTATGCATGTAATTACTCTCATCCATGCTCGACGTCTCTGCTTTGTCCCTTTATTCATCAACAAAATTTTAGCAACGTCTGCCTCATCTGCATGGACATCTTGTAAGTGCGTGCTCATTTTCAAGACAAGCTTGCCACACAATTTGCATGCATGTTTCTTGTCCCATTTGTACTTTCCTTTCCCTCTCTGCGACACGTGCACACCTGTTTCTTCTGTAAGTGCTCTTTCCCCACCCCCAGCATCATGTTCCTTCTGCCTATCCACATTCTCATTGCCACCCCCTAACGCACACTGCACCTTGCTGGTACTAGCGTCACCGACACTTGGCCACCCCGAACCTGGCACTTTGATGAAATCTAACATAGTCGATACAATACTGTCTATGTCAGAGATCCCAGCAATTGATGCCGACACACCGTCTGAATCCGGTGAGCTCGAGCCAGAAACAAACTCCTCGTCATCACTGCCCTCGTATTGCGATGCGCTTGCACTACTCTCAGTCTCAGGTCCATCCCAGGCTCCATTTGCCAACTGGAGAAAGAAAAAAAGAAAGATTGAAACCAAAGCTGCATTAGGACAGAAACAGACCAATTTTGGTTTAAGGGGCCTTGCACAAGAATAAAAAGAGTAATCCCGTGTATGACCGATTTACATATGTGTGACCTCGGTCACAAGAGCTGGCTTCTGCAGCAGCAAAATCCACGTTTTCTGAAAATGCAAGCAGTTTTCACACATTTGTCAACCCTGCGTGACCCTTTGAGAGAGGTCACTCAAATTGGCATGTTTAAAAGGGTCTTGCCACAAAGTATCCTTGGGCCAAGCTTGAAGAATGTGGCTTGAATAGTCTCCGAGAAAATGCCACCGTTAACTCATTCTACCCCAGACACACCACAGCAGGATAAGGATCGACCATGATAGTTCAAAGGTGATGCCAGAATAGCTTTGCGCCTACGGGCACCAAGCTATTCTGGCATCACCCTTGAACTATCATGGTCGATCTGTGTCCTGCGCTGCAATGCGGTCTTGAGAGGACAGGGGTAAAATTTAAGGATTTTGGTGTTGGGGTAGAATGAGTTAAAGTTTACCATGGACGACGGACGGACGACCAGTGGCCCAGAACATAAACTCACTTTTGCTTCGCACGCCAGCCAATAAAATGAAGATGATCATAGAATCACTTTACTTACCAGTTTGTAATTGGGAACATTCCGCTGCCGTCCATGCACCCTCCTACCAGACGCACCCTCTGTGGCAGAGGCTGGGGGGGGGGGGGTGGGCCATGATGCTGCAGCTGACTAATTTGGCCATGGACCTTGGTCATGTGCCAGGAAGGGGCGTGCTTGTCCACTTTCATAGATCCCGATGGGTTTGGACATCCTGCTGCCATCCGGCGCTGGGTGTGTGCAGAAAGTCCTGAGCCGGTGTGACCAAAACGGTGTTGCTGCAAACATGTCCAATACAACCATGTAAACCAATTGACATTTTGAATCAGATTGATTGTACATTGCTTAACGTCCCGACAGCAACAAGGCTTTCTCAGGACGTGCCTGCACTGCTTGTGAAAAAAAACACCTAAACAGAACATTGAATGTATGTCGCCAGCTGGTCAAATACGTTAAATAAACCTAACACATGGGGCCTAAATAAAGCTAAGACCATTTAGCAACACACATCCAATATCAAGAGCTACAGGCAGTGCAGACAGTAGGGAGAGTTTTAAAAAGGCAAATACAGGTGCGTAGACAGAAACACATGCCCCAGAATAGAGAGAAAAACCCACCTTGTGGTGACCCTGGGAACTAAAAACTGGTAATACAGTAAAAAGCGACACTTCAGTTGCACAATCCGAAAGCCCTGTTTGTGGACGTTTGTTCTTCGAATCGCGAGGCAGTTTTGCGAACGAGGATTGAAATCTGGCGCCATTAAAAAAAAAAAGTCAACTCATACTGTGCATGCATGTGTCAAGTTACTTTTCGATCACTGACAATCACACATGTCAGAAAAGAAGAAACAAAATCGCGTGGCAGATTGACCTTGTAATGGTGTTATTGAACGAATTCCTTTCATTGAAGAAGACAGCTTTTGTTAAAATCGTGGGGTTCTATTATCATTTACTACAAGACTCAACGGTCAGAGAGGAAGACACGGACCGAGCCACGGCCGAAGCAGACGCCTTATTTTTCTGGGCCAAACGGGTATCGGGGATTGGAGGCATCTCTCAGTTAAATAACTGCACTGAACAAGTACATTTGGGCGTGCTCTTAACTAAGAAATATTGCATAAAGTACCTCTGCAAACGTGAAGAATGGCCAGCGGGCGGGCCAAAGACGTTTTAGGAAGGGCAAGGGAAACAACTCCGTTCATCGGTGTTGGGCTAACCAATCAGCGATCATCAAGTTGATCTGAAAACACTCGCTTCCGTGTGAACACACAGGCCCAGGGCGTCGCAAAAACACAACATGAAGTAAATCTGGGGAAATGGAGGCATCCTATTTTGATATTTTTTTCTGACTTTTGAATGAAAGATAATGTAGAAAAAACCCTCAGAAAAAAATGTGTGCCTGACTTGGTCACCCAGAATTTTACACATACCCATTTTGCATAAGGATGGTAAAGAAAGTCACCCATTTCAGTGGTTTCGTGTACACACACACACACACACACACACACACACACACACACACACACACACACACACACATACATACACACACACACACATAATTTTAAAAAACACTACAAAGACAGCGATGTGTTATTTGTGCGTATGTTTCCAGAACATAGGGTCTTACCAACAAAATTATGGACCTTTTTGTGACGTGTGTGTGTTTTTTTTTTGTTTTGTTTTGTTTTTCCAAAATAAGGAATCCTGCTGTCCAAACTATACGATCATCCCGACCAAAATTGAAATCTTTCCTCCTGTGACCGATGGCGTGCCATCTGACGTTTGCACGATACCTTAATCCCATCGTGAACACCATGCCAAAATGGAAAAGGCAATGAGGCCGATGTCGGCCCGCCGTTGGCCCGCGCGCGGCAGGCGGCCGATGTCGACCCGATGGCCTTTTGCGCATTGGGATCTGTCTGCAAAAAAAACAAACACTGTTAGTCTTCAAGTTGTAGGCACTCAGGATGGTCCGTGTACGGCCAGCCGAGGCTGACGTAGGCCCAAGAACCTTTTACAGAAAGAAAGTCATTTAATTCTGGGAGTCTTAAGCTACGTTTCCATAAGCACGAATCCGATACGGATACGATCCAAACCCGACGCGGTGATGTAATTTTCCTTCAAAAGTTGAGTCATTTTTGTTCGAAGCCGGATGCGCATTCGTTTCCGCATCGAGATATAGAAACACACAAACATGAAAACGAATTGCACGAACCTTTCTGTTTCGGACCCGATTCGGATTGGGATCGGGTTTGTATCAGATTCGTGCTGATGGGTCGGCGCCTTAAGAGCTAATTGAAAATATTGAGAGTAGGCGATCTGCCGACAGTTGCGGGAAACTTGTCCAGGCCAGTAACTGACAACCCACTGTCCCTTTGCACTGCAATAAATAATAATAATAATAATACATAGTTCTTGTATAGCGCTGTTCTCCAGGAAAACACTGGACTCACTGCGCATGCACAACAGCACACCCTCTCTCTCAGACATAATGGGTAGACCATCGAAACCGATGATGTCGTCATTGTGCATGTCTTCTATTTGTGAGTGCGGGTGTGGCTGGCCAAGCCAATTATGGAGCCACACCTGCGAGGGCAATGGGGGCACTGGAACGTAGCTGTAGGGAGAGTCGACGCTGTCTTTCTGCGAGCTCTGGCACTGGTGATCCGTTCGCGCCGATTTTGTTCAAAGAGCGTGCAGGTTTTCCTGGTGGCGGCACGCCAGCCAGATCTGTCTTGTGCTTGTGCTTCAAGTTCCTTTACCGGGAAGACGCAGTACTTGAGGCTGTCCTTTATGCAGTCTTTGAAGCGTTTCTTTGACCGTCTTTGCTTCCTGTGGCCTTTTGAGAGTGCACCATACAGGAGTTGGCGTGGCATACGAGATTTATCCATGCGTATGACAAGATCTGTCCAGCGAAGTTGTGTCTTTAGGATCAAGGCTTCAACACTCACTAAGCCAGCATTGTCCAGGACTGTAACGAACGCCTTTAGTGCAGGTTTTCGGTCGGACGATGGTGTGACGTCATTAGCAGTTGGACCGAATGTTCACGTGCGATAAGGTAGAGATAAGTAATGTTCACGTGCGGTAGTGTAGAGGTGAGCGATGTTCACGTGTCACAGTGTGGTATTGGGAATAATTACCAGTTAGAGATGCTATACCAGTCGAGCCGAGCGGTCGTTTTCGCTAGGGCTCCGAGGAAGAATTCTGTCTAGAGAATTCGATAGCTGTATATTGAATACAGGTATTTATTCTTTTATTACCGGTATTTATAATCTGTAACGCTATTCAGATGAAAAAGAAAGTATTGTTTTATGAATTATTATTAGAGTGCAGAAGAGCCATGTTGGAAGGAAATGCGATGGCTCGTGTCAATACTTGTTTAGTCATGTAATTATGTGATATAGTTTATAACTAGGATGTCATGTTGTATTCATGCATATGTGAAGATGTGGAACTGAAATAGGAATAGAATTCAGTATATATTTTGTGATCTAATGATGAAATGTGCAGTAATATGTTCCGAATTGAAGGTGAGCTGTGATTGTAATATTTGGCTCATAATTTATTGTGTGTAGGTACGTAAAATGTGTGTACAGTGTTAAAGTGGCTATAGGAATTGTGTGCACTGTGTTAAAGTGGCTATAGGAATTGTCATAAGAATTATGACAATAGTGATTGTAGTAACGTGGCATAAAGAAGACATTTTTCAGAGGAAATGATCTAGAGCGCTCTGAAGTATAATAATGTGTCGAAGACACATTCAGACTTTTGGGTATGAGAGCGAACATTTATGAGTGTATAAATGTTGTGTACAGCGGGGCCGGTACGGAGCGGACACCCCTGGTGTAGGGCCGATGAAGCTGTCCTGAAGGCATCACGTACGTGAACAGATGCGGACATCATCAAGCCTTCATCTCTCCTTCGTCCTACCATCACTGGTGCTACGAGCAGCAACGGTAGCGAAGTAAGCCACAGATTCGAGCTACAGGACCACATGCGGTGTTCCTTCAGTGTAGCTATTGTCGCCTAGCGCCGTTAATTTCACGCCTAGGAATGTTCTAAATCTGTGAGTAGTCATTGAATAGTAATCAGTTCGGGAAATCTCCGTCAAGTCGTCAATGTGATATTGACTGTGTCGACACTATGTAGTAAAACTGTTGCCGCTAGGGTTTCACGTGAAAGAAAAACAGAAGATAGTGGTAGAAAACCCTTTAAAATAGAAACAAATAACGACGTTTCGGATCAAAGATCCTTCCTCAGGTGACATGGAAACAAACGTAGAACAGAAAAGAACACCAGAAAGAAAAGACGTCATCCTGTATAGAGAGAATTTAGAATGACGTAACAAAACACACACACACACATAATGACGCAAATACACATGCACAAAACACGTAGCACAAAACTTACGTCTATATACATACACGTCACTGCATACATTCGCATTCACTCGTGCCTACTGCAGCTCACACACACACACACACACACACACACACACACACACACACACACACACACACACACACACACACACACACACACACACACACACACACACACACACACACACACACACACACACACACACACACACACACACACACACACACACACACACACACACACACACACACACACACACACACACACACACACACACACACACACACACACACACACACACACACACACACACACACACACACACACACACACAACACACACACACACACACACACACACACACACACACACACACACACACACACACACACACACACACACACACACACACACACACACACACACACACACACACACACACACACACACACCACACACACACACACACACACACACACACACACACACACACACACACACACACACACACACACACACACACACACACACACACACACACACACACACACACACACACACACACACACACACACACACACACACACACCACACACACACACACACACACACACACACACACACACACACACACACACACACACACACACACACACACACACACACACACACACACACACACACACACACACACACACACACACACACACACACACACACACACACACACACACACACACACACACACACACACACACACACACACACACACACACACACACACACACACACACACATATATACACACACACACACACACACACACACTCAAAGGTAGCATCCAGTATCAACAGTGAGGTCAAGCCTGGCACCAACTACCCATCAGGCCGAGCATACATCCCTAGGGGCGAATGTTCAAGCCGCGCGGATGGTAAGTGCCAAGCCTGTCCGCGAAAAAGGATTCTGTCATTTTGCGGCGGATGAAGTGGGATGTATTTTGCCAAAGGATGCGTATGCTGAAATGTGTGAGGCTATGAGGCGGTTCGTTGAAATGACGTCCAACCTGGTTGTTGTATCCGAGGCGGATCGAACGACACTAGTATAAAGAGGAGTCGAGTGACGTCTCTCGAGAGAGACAACGACCTCTACGGTAGCGAGTGAATGTGTGAGCGCTAAAGTTGTGAATAACCTATGCCACTTGTTAGTTAGTTGTGCAGATCGGTTTATATGATGTGATTTGTTATTGGTGTAGATTGGTTTATATGATGTGAATTGTGTGGTTTAATGTATGTTATGAGTGTATGAGAAATAGTTAAAGAGGGCAAAGAGAAATAACTGTGTGGCCTTTGTCCTTGTTTGTACGCGCGTGTGTGGTGGATGAAAGAGTCTAGTAAACAGAGATAGAACACCCACCTTTATACAGATTGGCAGAAAGCCCACGCACACACTCATTCCATAAACATTTATATATGTAACAATTTAATTTAGTACAACACTAAAACCACCGTCGTTACAAGGACTTCCAGGTTTGTTACCTTGTCTTGCCATTTGATGCCCATGAGTGAGCGCAGGGATCTCATGTGGAAACGCTCAAGCTGCTTGAGGTGCTTTCTGTACAGCGTCTATGACTCACATGATGCGAGCTGCGATTTCCTTGTCGATAGTACCGTCAGAAGAGATGATGCTCCCCAGGTACCTGTACTGGTCGACAGTCTTCAGCTCGGTGCCTTCGATATACATTTTGGGTTGGGGGGGGGGGGGTCTTGTTCCTGGGGCTGGTTGGTGCAGGACCTCGGTCTTGTTGACACTGATGGTAAGGCCAAACATTCGAGAGGCTTCCGAGAACCTGTTGACGATGGTCTGGAGGTCAGGCTCCGTGTGCGCCATCAGCGCACAGTCATCGGCAAACAGTGCCTCAAGGATCAGTCTCTCGATGGTCTTGGTCCTGGCGTTCAGTCGACGGAGGTCGAAGAGAGAGCCGTCTAGTATGTACTTCAGGTAACTCCCTTCTCAAGGTCGCGTACTGCATGGGTCAGGACACACGTGAAGAACAGGTTGAACATCACGGGGGCAAGAACACAACCTTGTTTCACACCGTTGGAAATGTCGAGTTGAAGGGTGCGGATGTGTCGTCGTTTGACTGGACAACTCCAACCATTCCATCATGGAAGAGGCGGATGATGTTGGTGAACTTCCTGGGGCAGCCGAGCTTTGCGAGGATGAACCAAAGCGCTTCTCTGTTCACGGTGTCGAATGCTTTGGTCAGATCTATGAAGACAGATCTCTCAGACACGCTCACGATTAATACACTACTTAAACCACCCCATCTCTTCCCCACACCTTACATTCCCTTACTCTAGGATCAATATAAAAGGCAGTCAACAGTTAGTTAAAGATGAGCCAAGCGTTAAATGCCCGACGGAAAAGAAGTCTTTTAGGTGAGCTTTGAACTGTGACAGTGTGGGCAGATTACGCATTTCACTTGGCAGCGAGTTCCACACACTTGGGACTAAAAGGGTGAAAGAACGCTCCCCGACAGTTTTCATGTTAAGCTTCGGGATTTTTTAAAGTTTTACACTGCAAAAACGGAGGGTGCGTGATGGCTGATAAACAGACAGCTTGGCAGAAAGGTACGGCGGCAGAGATCCGTCAAAATACCGATAGGCGAAAATTGCAATTTTGTACTGGCAGCGGAATTTAAGGACAGCCAGTGCAGCTGCTTCAGTAGAGGTGTAACATGGTCTCTCTTTCGTTTCTTCAAGATGAGACGCGCCGCATTGTTTTGAATCATCTGCAAGCATGAAATCTAATCTGCCGGTAAATCTGCCAGTACAGAATTGCAATAATCGAGCCTGGACGTAATGAATGCATTTACAAGTCTTGACGCCGCACTTTCTGTGAGATACCGTCTGAGGGAAGAAATTCTGCGCAGCTCAAGGAAACCAGCCAGATTTTTGCGTGGGTCTAAAATCAACTGAAAGCAAAGCCGTTGGAACTATGACAGGTCGGTACTGGCTACTGAAAATCGACCCTGATTTCTCTTCTTTGTATATCCCATGACATCATGAGGCTGATCTTGTAAAATTTGCTTTTTGTCCTATGACGGCTACATTACAGTTTAGGAGACAGATCAACTGTTGTAGTTCAAGGGTGGTGCCAGAATAGCTTTGCGCCTTAGGCGTCAAGCTATTCTGGCATCACCCTTGAACTATAAGTCAAATTTTATTTCAATCTTTAGGCGTATCAGAATGAAAAGGGATATTTACGACAAACTGGCAAACTATGGGGTTGTTTGTTTTTTACTTAACTACCATTGCGCGTAAACCCCACCCGGGTCTGCCCTGGGGGACTTGGGTGGGGTTAGGTATTTTTTAGTTCCCAGGGTCACCCTGGTCAGCCCCACAGGGTGGGTTTTTCTCTCTATTCTGGGGCATGTGTTTCTGTCTACCCGAGGTCCATTCACCTGTATTTGCCTTTTTAAAACTCTCCCTACTGTCTGCACTGCCTGTAGCTCTTGATATTGGATGTGTGTTGCTAAATGGTCTTAGCTTTATTTAGCCCCATGTGTTAGGTTTATTTAACATATTTGACCGGCTGGCGACATACATTCAATGTTCTGTTTATTTATTTTTTTTCACAAGCAGTGCAGGCACGTCCTGAGAAAGCCTTGTTGCTGTCGGGACGTTAAGCAATGTACAATCAATCAACCATTGCGCGTAAGTTTGAAGACACATTTCAGCACCATTTGTGTTTATTGTGCCTTGTCGGCACACCTAACTTTAACAGTAGCTGGGACACGCAGCAAACGCACACGCGAAATCGCACTTATTAATTCTGCACAGCTGTTAGCGTGTCAATCTATTCTTAGATGTTTCTCGTACTGAATGCGTAGTATTTATTGAACGGAGTGGAGTCATTGTCAAATAATTTTATATTAAGACGACGTGTGTTGAACTGGATTGCCTTGTGTCTAAATGAACCATAAACTACACCTGTGTGCAGCGTTTCATAACCATCTGTTACACAAGTGGACCTTTGAACAGTTATGGCGGTAGTGGACTTTAAGTGTAATTAAATGTAATCTTTTCAGTAGCCAGAAGAAGGTCGGTTTTTTTTATTTTTTTATTTATTTTTTATCGTTCTTACGTACCTACGCTGAGGTTATACAACGCGATAAGTAGGCCTTCTTTATCGTTCGATCCAAAAGTGCCCATCACTTGTCAGACAGCATGAGATCGTAACAGCCGATTTCCACTTTTTCTATCTCTCTGTCAAAGAGGTCAAGTTGGTTAACCTCTCACGGAAAACTCTTCTCCCTCCCCCTCCCTTTTTTTGTTTTCTTTTAACCCCTTCGCTGCCGGCGGACGTAGCTTGTGTTGTGTTGTTTAATCCATTGTAAATTACAAGGGCAAAGCTGAGAGCGAGGACAGGATACACGGAGTTGGATTTGCCATCCGCACCACGCTCCTCCGACAGCTGCCTTCTCTTCCCACCGGCATCAGCGAACGAGTGATGAAGCTGCGTTTCCCATCCCCCACACCCGACGTGTCACTATCATCAGCGCCTATGCTTCGACACTCACCAGCTCCGATGACGGCAAGGAGGCGTTCTATGAGAGCCTCGACTCTTTCCTGAAGTCCACTCCTGCAAGTGACAAACTCATCGTACTTGGTGACTTCAATGCTCGAGTTGGGCACGAATGCGATTGCTGGGAAGGAGTGATGGGCCTACACGGGCTGGGCAAAATGAACAGCAACAGCCTGTTGCTGCTGATATTGTGCGCTGAGAAAGGACTCGCCATCACCAATACCTTCTTCAGGCTGGCTAATAAGCACAAGACAACATGGATGCATCCCAGGTCCAATCAGTGGCATCTCATAGACTATATCATTGTCCGCCAGCGGGATATTCGCGAGGTAAGAATCACCAGAACCATGAGAGGAGCCGAGTGCTGGACCGACCATTGGCTGGTGCGGTCTGTCCTCAACCTGCACATTGCACCAGAACACAGGAAGAGGCCGAAGCTCACCCGACCTTTATTCAACCTGGCCAAGCTGAAGCGCCCGGACGTCAAGGAAAACTTTCAGTCCCACCTTGGTGATCTGCTAATTGCCCATTGACCATTGACTGGCAATCCAACTGAAATGTGGAACCAGTTCAAGGAGATGATGACGGCGTCTGCCACAGACGTGCTTGGGCCCAAGCAGAGGGTACACCAGGATTGATTCGATGAGAACAATGAAGAGATCAACAAGCTACTGGAGCAGAAGCGCAGTGCCTTCATCGAGTGGCAGAATGACATCAACTCCATGTCCAAGAAAGACCGCTTCAAACACCTCTAGCGAAAAGCCCATGGAGAGCTCCGCAACACGCAGGACTCCTGGTTGGACAGCAAGGCAAAAGAACTTCAACACTTTGCTGAATCCAACAACTCCAAGGAGTTTTTCAGCGCTATGAAAGCTGTCTACGGCTCTGCCAGACCCAGCACAACACCTCTCTTTTCTTCTGACGGCTTCACCTTGTTGAAGGACAAAGGCAGCATCACTAAGGGCTGGAGAGAACACTTCTCAAATCTGCTCAACCTGCCTTCCACTGCTGACCCCGCGGCCCTGGACATGATTCCTCAGAAGCCGACACTGGATGACTTTGACCTCCCGAGGTCAAGAAAGCGATCAACCAGACTAGCTCTGGCAAGGCTTCAGGCATGGACGGCATCCCCGCAGAGCTCTTCAAAGCAGCTGGCCTGAGACCCTTGATGCCTTCCGCAACATTTTGACATGCATCTGGGCAGAGGAGAACAAGTCACAGGAATTCAGAGATGCTACAAACGTCTCCCTGTTCAAGAACAAGGGTGGCAAAGCAGACTGTGCCAATTACCGAGGGATCTCACTCTTGTCCATCGCTGGCAAGATTCATGCGAGAGTCATCCTCAACCACCTAATCAGCTCTGTATCTGAGGAAGAACTTTCAGAGGCTCAGTGTGGCTTCAGACCCGGCCGCAGCACAGTCGACATAGTCTTCTCTGTGAGACAGGTCCAGGAGAAATGCATTGAGCTTGACATGGACCTCTACGCCGTCTTCTTAGACCTGACCAAAGCATTCGACACCGTGAACAGAGAAGCACTTTGGGTCATCCGCGCAAAGCTCGGCTACCCCAGGAAGTTCACCAACATCATCCGCCTTTTCCATGATGGAATGGTAGGAGTTGTCCAGTCAAACGGCGACACATCCGCACCCTTCGATATTTCCAATGGTGTGAAACAAGGTTGTGTTCTTGCCCCGTGATGTTCAACCTGTTCAACCTGTTCTTCACGTATGCGACATTGAGAAGGGAGTGTACCCGAAGAACGGCTCTCTTTTTGACCTCCGTCGACTGAACGCCACCACTAAGACCACCGAGAGACTGATCTTTGCCGATGACTGTGCGCTGATGGCGCACACGGATTCTGACCTCCAGACCATCGTCAACAGGTTCACGGAAGCCTCTCGACGTTTTGGCCTCACCATCAGTCTTAACAAGACCGAGGTCTTGCACCAACCATCCCCAGGCACAAGAGCACCTCCACCCAAAGTGTATATTGAACGCACCGGGCTGAAGACTGTCGACCAGTTCAGGTACCTGGGGAGCATCATCTCTTCCGACGATATTATCGACAAGGAAATCGCAGCTCGCATCAGCAAAGCCAGCCAAGCCCTGAGTCGTCTGCGCATTCGTGTGTTGAACAACAACAACGTCAAGCTCTCCACCAAGATCAAAGTCTACAAGGCAGTAGTCCTCACCAGTCTCCTCTACGGCTGTGAATCATGGACGCTGTACAGAAAGCACCTCAAGCAGTTTGAACATTTCCACATGAGATCCCTGCGCTCACTCATTAGCATCAAATGACAAGACAAGGTGACAAACCTGGAAGTCCTGAACAGTGCTGGCCTAGTGGGTGTTGAAACTTTGATCTTAAAGACACAACTTCGCTGGACAGGTCATGTCATTCGCACGGATGATTCTCGCATGCCACGCCAACTCCTATATGGCGCACTCTCAAAAGGCCACAGGAAGCAAGGACGGCCAAAACACGCTTCAAAGACTGCATAAAAGACAGCCTCAAGTACTGCGTCTTCCCGGTAAAGGAACTTGAAGCGCAAGCACAAGACAGATCTGACTGGCGTGCCGCCACCAGGAAAACCTGCACGCTCTTTGAACACAATCGGCGTGAAAAGATCACAAGTGCCAGAGCTTGCAGAAAGACAGCGTTGACTCTCCCCACAGCTACGTTCCAGTGCCCCCATTGCCCTCGCAGGTGTGACTCCATGATTGGCTTGGCCAGCCACACCCGCACTCAAAATGGAAGTCATGCACAATGACAACATCATCGGCTTTCGATGGTCTACCCATTAGTAATTATTATTAGTAAATTGTAAGATACCCAACCGTAATTTGAATATTGATACACAGTTGTTTCAGAAAGAGGCATAGATCCTCATGACCCCCCTTAACTGCGGGGGCTCATGAGGATCTAAGCCTCCTGCAGGCGTGCCGCGTACGGACACGCGGCATAAAAGCGGCACTTCTCGAGCTTCGAGGGCCGTAAGATCCAGAGGAACCACAGACTTAGCACTCTTTTCTAGTGTAGCTGTCTCTCTTTTCTTTCGTTTGAACGGTAGTAATTGAAAACGACGTTGAGAGAGGGGCTATACTGTGTCAGTGTACCTCGTCTCTGACGTATTTTCAGGGTATACCACACTTCGTGTTGTGGTCTGTGAAATAACGCATTCCAGACGCTCTGCGTTTGGATGCGGCGCGTCTCTGATGAGTTAATTCAGATCTTATACGGCTCATAGTGCTACTCCACCTGGACTCTTCCCAGTAATAATAATAATATAATACCGGTTATTATATAGGCGCTTTACCCATTTCTGCGAATCGGCTCAAAGCGCCGCAAACTGAACCCAACACGTACGCTCACATGACACACACATACACTCTGAAGACAAACACAGTACAAGACAAACACAGGACATTCCCGTGGTCAGCTCAGCTACTGCGGTTCGGAAATTTTGATCGCTTGTATTTGAAATTTATAAAGTGGCCTGAAACCGGTACCACATTGGACGGGGGAGGAAAGGCCGGAGTACCCGGAGAAAGAACACCCGACGGTCCGCCGGAATTAACGGTGACACTCACTGGAGAAGAAAAGTCCGACGCCGGAACCCGGTATCGAACCTCGCACCTTTAGCATTGGTGGCAGGGGCCTTAACCACTGCGCCACGGACCGCCAAGTGCGGCCAACGTCGACCCGAGGACCTTTTGCTTACTGGTGGTCCAACCCGCACACATCCCAAAGAGTAGAGCATGCTGACAAGTTCTCAATTTGCTAATTATCTATTTCGTGGGCGGAAGTGACAGCTGAAGGTACCTGTGTATCATCAGGCTTGATACTTTTAAAAAAGGATTTTAACTCATTCAGCCCCGACACACCACAGCAAGACATTGGTTGAGCATAATAGTTCAAGGGTGATGTCAAAATAGCTTGGCGCCCGTGGGCGCCAAGCTATTTTGGCACCACCCTTGAACTATCATGCCCGATCTGTCTCTAGAATTGTTATACAGTCCTTCAGAGGGCAAGGTCATATTTTAGGGATTTCGGTCATGGGCTAGATTGTGTTAACACGAGATATTGACAAATTGCCTTGTGTTTGTCTTTTCTAAGCGCGCTTCTTTCTTCGTTGGGATGATCCCTGCATTTCACGCGCGTGGCAGTCACCTTTTGGGATTTCGGGCATTTCTCGCCTTACCTATTTCTCTTCTGGTTTATGCTTAAAGATATTTCTCTCTTCTTTTTCCCTTCGCTTCAGGGGTAACTACCGTTCTCAGCCTTGCCGCCGTAGGGATGACGGTGAGAGAGGGTCTACCCAGGGTGCCTTACGCCACAGCTCTGGACGTCTTCCAGTACATGTGTCTGTTGTACGCCATGGCGGCGCTTATCGAGTACGCTGCCGTCAACTACTTCACCAAGCTCCTTCCCAAGGAGGGGGGCCTGGATGATGAGGATGATGAAGAGGAGGTTGTTGATCAGGTGAACAGTACAGCCCTACCAGTGCTGGCACGGTTGTTGCTTTTTTATTTTTCAGTCGTATTGATATGTTGTTATTATTTTACTTTTTAAAATTTATTTATTTACATAACACACACAGGCACATAACAGAACTGAAGTTACAACTTACAAAATTACAGATAGAATACAATATACTGCACATAACATTCGACCCTAACAAGAAAACACATAATGTTTACTTATAATCTACAATATACGGAGCATGAGAGAGAGAAAGAGAGAAAGAGAGTGAGAGAGAGAGAGAGAGAGAGAGAGAGAGAGAGAGAGAGAGAGAGAGAGAGAGAGAGAGAGAGAGAGAGAGAGAGAGAGAGAGAATGACAATGACAATGACAATGATCCTTTATTTGACAACGGTAAAAGTTTTGGTAGTAACAACCATTTTTCGAACTTGCCGTTGCTAATCTACTGATTACAGAGTTACTATCGCACTACTTGTTTTCTACTACTGAAAAGGGAAAAAAAAATTACATGACACAGCACAAGCCAAGAATGAAGAGAAAAAAATGTAAGGGGGAGGTGACATAGGAATTACCAACTTTACTGGTCGGGCATAATGACATTTTGTGAGGTTTAATTAAAATAATATAATAAGAATACACACAACCTAATACGCATACATATCGCATGCACATTTGAGCACGCCACTCTCTATCTCTAATATACACGTACGCACACGCACACACGCACAATGCACACGCACACACACACACACACACACACACACACACACACACACACACACGTGCACACACACGCTTACGCGGCTTATAATGTTAAGCTAGTCAGTCATAATAGTAGCTGGCTAAATACAAGCTGTACCGAATAAATATGAGTCATCAGTCGAAACCTGTGATACACGCAATTAATAATCTAATGAGAAATAGTATTTTTCAATATGTGCATAGTCACGGGGATGTTGCTGACAAAAATAAGTACTTGGTGAGACTGACTTTAAACGAGGAGAAAGTAGCTGATGTCGTGACGTTTCTAGGCAAGGCATTCCAAAGACTAGAGCCAGAGAACGTCAAACTCGTTTTATAAAGATCAATTCTAGGTCGCGGCACAATAAGGGATTTTCTTGATCTGGAGTATGTTGATGACTGGACGGTAAATAGCGATGTGATATATCGGGGTAGCTTATCGTTTAATGCCTTGAACATAACCATTCCCTTATTGTAAATTAGATGATCTTTCAGGGGCAGAATTTTTAAGGCTGCCAATTTTTGGTCAGTAGTTAAGCTGGGATCAGGGAGAATTAGTTTGGCAGCTCCGATGTAGAGAGTTCAATCTTTTCAAGGTGACATCGCTCGAACCATCCCACACAGTAGAAGCATAGTCTACATGCGATCTAATATGAGCATTAAAGAACAGTTGACGTGTCTCCATATCAGTAATGTGTTTAAGTTTTGCTAAGATGTACAGATTTCTGGAGACAATTTTACAAACATTACTGATGTGTGGCTGCCACCTAAGCTGGTTGTCCACCGTGACTCCTAGCAGGCGATGGTTAGTAACTTGGCTGATGGTTTTGCCTTTGAGGGACAGACTGAGTGAGAGAGAGCCAAGCTGGTGTTTTTGGCGGGTGCTAATTACCATGCTCTCCGTTTTTACCGGGTTTAAAAATCATAATATTATGACTGCACCATTCATCAATATCTTGCAATGTGTTTTGCAGTCGTGAATTGATGTTTGATATATCCTTATCTGGCGTGTGTACTGCAGCATCATCTGCAAACATATCACATGTAACGCTTTCATTTTTTATTGCCAGGGGAAGATCATTTATGAACAAGCAGAATAAAAGGGGACCAAGAATAGAGCCTTGTGGTACGCCATGCTTCACTAACCCTTGATTTGAGTATGAGCCATTTAGTAATACCTTTTGTTTTCTACCTTCGAGGTAGGATTTGAGAAACGACGCCGAGTTGTTGGTATACATGGATACTTTCTTGATCAGTATTTCGTGGTTTACTAGATCAAAGACTTTACGAAAATCTAGAAACATGACTCCTGTAAGTTTTGAGTCGTTGATGGAAGATAACCAGGTGTCTATCATCCGTATCAGCGCAGTGTGACATGAGTGTTCTGATCTGAAGCCCGACTGCAATGAGGAGATTAATTTTCGGCTTTCCAGGTATATAGATATATGCTTGTGAATATGCCGTTCTACGGGCTTGGACAGAACAGGTAGAAGTGATATGGGCCTAAAATTATTAATTTCACTAAGATCTTTAGATTTAGGTAGAGGTATTACTTTCGCGTCTTTAAATGCGTCTGGAAAACAATTAAAATTAATACAGAGGTTGTAGATATAAGTGATACTCTCTACAATGTAAGGGAGGGATATCTTGAGTATTTTCGCACTAATCTCATCCAGTCCTGATGATTTTTTTTATTTTCCAAGGATGTAATTAATTTACCAACTTCATGGACCGCTATAGTGGGTATGATGAAAGGTTTTGTGCCGGCAGTTCTCTGCTTGCAGAAATCAACTAAGTTGTCCGGGCATACATAGTCATGCGACTCAGTTCCCGGCGAAATTAATGATTCTGCTACGGAGACGAAGTGGCTGTTGAAGCTGTTTGCTGTGAGATGCGGCTGTAAAGGAGCTGTGTGTGTGTGTGAGAGAGAGAGAGAGAGAGAGAGAGAGAGAGAGAGAGAGAGAGAGAGAGAGAGAGAGAGAGAGAGAGAGAGAGAGAGAGAGAGAGAGAGAGAGAGAGAGAGAGAGAGAGAGAGAGAGAGAGAGAGAGAGAGAGAGAGAGAGAGAGAGAGAGAGAGAGAGAGAGGGAGGGAGGGAGGGAGGGAGGGAGGGAGGGAGGGAGGGAGGGAGGGAGGGAGGGAGGGAGGGAGGGAGGGAGGGAGGGAGGGAGGGAGGGAGGGAGGGAGAGAGAGAGAGAGAGAGAGAGAGAGAGAGAGAGAGAGAGAGAGAGAGAGAGAGAGTTATTTTGGTTTAAGGCCGAGCAGGCGACTAAGGCCATCTCACGGCGGAGAGGAGAGAGAGAGAGAGAGAGAGAGAGAGAGAGAGAGAGAGAGAGAGAGTAGAGAGAGAGAGAGAGAGAGAGAGAGAGAGAGAGAGAGAGAGTTATTTGGGTTTAACGCCGAGCAGGCGACTAAGGCCATCTCACGGCGGAGAGAGAGAGAGAGAGAGAGAGAGAGAGAGAGAGAGAGAGAGAGAGAGAGAGAGAGAGAGAGAGAGAGAGAGAGAGAGGAGAGAGAGAGAGAGAGAGAGAGAGAGAGGAGAGAGAGAGAGAGAGAGAGTAATAATAATACAACGAGGTAATTTCTGAATATAGAGACCAATGACGATTAAATATCTCTAATTTACCTTTCATTACGTATGTTTGTTTTTCTACAGAATAGCGGTATTTAAGCATCTGCTTGAAATGCACAATATTTGGAAAAAATATTTTGCAGTCTTGATTTGTATATGTGGAATTTTGCCAATAACAGAATAAGGTCAAACACCTTATCTGTAACACTATTTTGCTGTCTACCAAGAAGTACAAATATCTCGGACAGGGAGAGAGTGGGAAAGTGGTTATATGTATCTTTTAACCAGTCGATTAGATCTGTCCAGAAGGACTGGACATGCAAACAGTTCCAGAAAATGTGTGTTAAGGTTTCTTCATCATTACCACAACAGGTACAGACAGATGAATCTGACAATTTTCTCAAAAAAATATATCTTTTCGTTGGTAGCATTCGGTGGATAAGTCTGTACTGAAACCAACGCAGCTGAGGATCAGAAGTAGTTTTTATGGCCGTACAGAAAATTTTCTCCCACTCTAATTGAGTTTTAAAGTGCTTGCTCCATTTTTCTACGCAGATGGGATTTGATGTTAGTTTTGTCAGCCGTTGATAAGTAATCTTGCACCCTTGGCAGATAACGTTCCAAGCACAAGTCTCCGAGATGACTAATGAACTACCTCCATCGATGTTGACACATTTTTTTGTAATCTCTAATTGCTCTAATAATCCCAGCATACGTCAGAAAGTACGTGCTTATATTAGGATATTTTACCTTGAAGTCTTCAAAACTTAAAAAGTTTCCATAATTGTCCATAAGATCTCTAATTTGACAGATCCCATTGCATACCCATTCGGGGACAAGTGCAATTTTTCTATCAAGCACAATATGTACATTATAATGAATACATTCATTTGCAAAATCACTAAAACACTCTATCGTACACTTATTGTACACCTTTTTATAATGTCTGAGAACATCAAACCAAAACTTGTTGTCTGCACACTTTAACATCAGTACAATATTTACAAACCTTGGATATGACAAGAACAAAATCATTTTCACAAGAGAGTCATTGCAGTACAATCTTCTCAGCCAGCTCACCTTCATAGATGAGAGGAATGAGTAAATATCGACCATTTTTAAACCACATTGCTCGAAAAAGGAACAAGCTAGAGATTTGTTAACCTTTCCCCTTTTATTGTTCACAGGTACGCGAAAAATAATTTATTTACTTCCATCGGAAAAGTGTCTGGTGGATCCGGAATATTCAAAAATAAGTGTACAATTTTGGACAATGCAAGGGATTTTATAACACTTACTTTTCCATAAGGTGTCAGGTCCCTTCTCGACCGGACTGAAATAATCTTCCTAATTTCTATTAATTTATTTTCGTAGTTTATTTCCAGAATATCTATTAGTAGAGAATTTTACTCCTAAAACTGTAAATATACTTGGGTTCCACGATAGATTCAAATTTCGCATAAAACGTGTATTTGAATTTTTCCTTGACCCAACCCATGTAACATGCGTTTTGTCATCGTTTATTTTCAGCCCTGACATAACAGCAAACCTTTCAAGGATTTCTATGCATTCACAAAAAGACGCTTCATCGTCATCCAAATACAAAGTGGTGTCGTCTGCAAACTGGGACAACAAAATATTGATATTTCCAATATTGATACCTTTAATATTCTCATTTGTCTAATCATAATGGACAGAACTTCTGCCACAATTAAGTACAAGTATGGCGGGGTCCCCTTGCCTGACTTCTCTGCCTACACTGAACCATTTAGAGTATCGTCCATTTAGGGAGTCACAAGCACTGATATCTGTGTAAAATGTTTTAATCCAGTGTTTGATACTGGGACCAAAGTTGAATAAATTTAGTGTTGTAGCAATGAATGGCCACGACACACTATCGAAGGCCTTCTCAAAGTCTATCAGGAGAAGAAGGCCAGGGATACGATGTTTTTCTGTTGCTACTAGCACATCGTAATATAATCTGATATTCTCTCCAATATAACGTCCTTTTAGGAAGCCTTTATGATCATCATGTATGAGGCCAGGAAGGACAGACTTCAAGCGTTCCGCTATGGAGGCGGAAGCAATCTTATATGACGTATTTAGTAATGTTTTTGGTCTCCAGTTTTTAATGTATTTCTTATCCTTACCTTCCTTGGGTATACATATTATTATACCCTGCCTTTGGGTTATTGACATGTGCCCTACTTCAAAAGCATGGTTAATAGATCTAACCAAAAACACACCGATATCATTCCAGAAAAATTTATAAAATTCGTTAGTAAAGCCATCTGAGCCTGGACTTATTTTGCTTTGTGTTTTTTAGAATGTACACGGCTTCTCTGGCTAATATTGGACCTTCAATGCCATCACTCACATCTTGTGGTAAACGTGGAGCAGTAACAATAGATGGCAAGTCAGCATCTATCACCTTATTATGTTTATACAATGTTTCATAAAAACACTTTGTATCTTCAATTATTTGCCCAGGATCAAAAATTAATTCACCGTTGTCGTTCTCAATACAGTTCATTGAATTATGTGTGTAATGTCGTTTCTCAAGGTTACAAAAGTATCTCGTTGCTCTCTCACCCTCATAGATCCATCTGGCTCTCGAACGAACTATCATGCCATCAATTTTCTTATTTTTAATAGTTTGCAGTTCATCTTTTAATGTCTGGAGACCTTGTAAGTTATCGTCACTTAGATTCTTTTCTAGCTTGTAAATTTCACTTTATAGTCTCTTTTCTTGTTTGTCTTCTTCTCTTTTCTTGGATGAGCCATACGAGATACTTTCCTCCCTGATCTCCATAAGTATCATTCCTAAAAACAAACTGTCATCAATGGTTAGTTGAAAATCCTCGTTGTTAATTGTTTGTGCATTGTAAAAATTATAGACAAGTACCCCATATTGGTTTTTAAGGTCCACCAAAACCTGTTTTACAAAATCAGCGTAGATTTTGTCTTTTAACAGACAGTTATTGAATTTCCAATAGGAGCATGCCTTTCTTCTTACTTCATCGGTCATCAGCTCCATAGAGATCAAAGAATGGTCAGATCTGTAGCTTATACCTATATCCACTTTTTTGAGTTTTGGCAACAAAACGTCTGACACCAAAAAATAATCTAGTCTACCCCTCTGTGTGGAATTAAACCTTCTCCATGTATATCCCCTCTTATCAGGGTTTAATTCTCTCCATATGTCCACCAGTTCAAGAACTGACATCAATTCCACAATTTGTTTTCTCGCCCTCGGGCGATGTACACCCCGATAACAAAAGGAATCCATGGTTGGGTTGAGGGTGACATTCCACCCATAATAATGTTTTCATTATCCATGTTCGTTCCATGATCGCACAGCTTTTGAAAAAAATGATGGTGAGTCGCAACCGCTAGGGCCATATACGTTGGCAAGAGTATAACGTTTTCCGGCTATGTCGATATCCATAATAATAAAACAACCACCATCCTCCCGAATTATATTGTGAAGCTTATATTCAAAATTGCTAAACAAAATAGCTACGCCTTTTTTGCTGTTTGACTCGTTACCGCTTAGCCAACATTCATAACCCCACTGACTTCTGATGGTATTTTCTAGATGAACTTTCAGGTGTGTTTCTTGTAAGAAGTAAATACTTGCGTTTTTCTTTCTAAGGTGATGAAAAATATCACGCCGTTTGCTAAAGTCAGAAAGCCCGTTACAATTTAATGAACATATTTTCAGCGAGCCTGACTTAGCCATTCAAGTCATTTAATTGGTAAATATGACTCATAATAATAGTGAATCTCCCCGTTATCATCGCATCTCGTAATTGAAAAGGAAGCCACGCAGAGCACAAAAGACCTGCAGGCGGATACACGCCAAAGATTACAGTACTATTTGGCAGCATATGAACAAAAATACATGTGAGTTTGCACCCGGAAAAACAAAAACAAATAGGTGCATGCGTACAAGGCTCTCTGTGTACAGTTGTTTTCATGTCTATTAGGTTACAATTTCGTCTTGTATCTAAACACATCGTGATCAGCAGGCATACGGAGAGGAGGAAGGATAGACAAGAGAAAAGAAAACAAAAGAGACACAGAGAAAAGAGGAACGTGGATTTCAAACTTAGTACAAATATATAACAGAATATACAGCAACACATACTTCACGAGACAAGAACTAGTCAAAAATCGGCTAGGCCGTGCTGACCTAATATCTTGAATTAAATTACAATACAATACTAAATGCGATCTGTTTAAACATGAACGCGGGTGGAGAAGGGTGGGAACGGGGAAAGAGGTGGGGGTGGGGGAGGGGAGGGAGGGGGTGGGGGTTGAGGGTAGTAGATGAAAGATGTCTAAGTATGTGAAGAAAAAGCAGATGTAACAGGGCTTTTCAAAATTATTACACCCCTGTTGGGTATACAGATAAAGAAGTGGGGGGGGGGGGGGGCACCGATGTGCGGCATAGAGATAAAATTTACACACTGCGTGAGGACAAGAGCTGTAACTCGTATTATACAATGGCAGAAATAAACAGCGCTCGTGGATCGAGCACTGACCTTATTTTACTCACTTGGCAGCCGGGTCGGCATGCGCACTCGAGAAGAAAAAGCGTACACCAAGTCAGATAAGTCAAAGTATAGTCTGATCCTACAAAAGTAAATGCACGTACAGTTAGAGTCAACGCCTCAAAGCCTGTGCCAGCCATTGTCAGAGTGTGCACGTGCAAATAGCGAAACCTGTGTACTTGAGGAAGTCAGGCTGTGGATAAGCTATAGTCTGTTCTTTCTACGGGTGGCATCCGCGTAATATATGTCGCACACACACTATAAACCATGGATCCACACTAAACTATGCAAATAGTTCTATAGTGCATTCTTCATTTTTTTAAGTTATGAAAAAAAAAGGAAAAGAAAAATCCGTGTACACATATTTCCAATAGTTAACCATCATTGATCTAATCTACAGGCTATGTTCGTTGGTTCATCTCCATTGGACTAAGTTTACCAATAGTCTATTCTGACCAAACTCAAACATCAGAAAGAAATCATTGGCAGGCGTGCGAGCGCAGTACATCATGCTCCTTGGGCCTGGATCGCTGATTTGAAAGGACAGACATGCGTACTGATAAAATGTACGTGTATGTGCGTAGTATCAAGTAGCCCTAATGTTTTAGTCTGTTTCTACAACCGGCAACAATTTGAACACATTGCTATTACCCAATAGCCATGTTCATTCAAAATGAAAAAGCTATAATCATAATTGTCTTCATTCATTTCAGTTGCACGGGAAATGTACATAACACACGCAGTTCAGAAAAAGGTATTATATAGTCTGTTCCTATAGAGACGTGTCCACTGAACGATCGCAGGCGTGTTTGATCTAAAGTGGCTATTACACTAGGAAAACCTTGCCTTCAGCAAGTTAGGCCTGTGTATACTGACCGAAGGGTGATTTTAAAGTTAAATTTACACATGGACATGAACAGCAAATGTATCTTGTGCGAGGTGTGTGTTGCCTATAACCCCTTCACCATCCAGCACCAAAGCGTGAGAGCTGGCTCAAGAGTAACGACCCGGCGGTACTGCCCGAAGGGCACCAAGCCACTCAGGCAGCACTACCGAGCCGTCAGAACGCTCCACCTTTTACATGTTATACTATGCTCGTACAGTGTCTAGGCATAGGCTAGGCATAGGCTAGGCACTGGAAGTGAGAGAGGTAAGCATGAGGTAAGCATGTGGAATGCATAAGAGCTGACCGAAAGGAAGAGCCCGGTCCTAGGCAGAGGCCTGTGGTCACGACAGTAGACCACGACCTCTGGCCCCGACCCAGACCGGGCCACGCCCACGCCCATGCCCAAGCACCCCTCTGAAAAAAACATACACACATACGACCCCTCACATTCAACAAGTTTGCCCGATTTGGCATAAGCCGCCATGTCCGTTCCCAAGAGGAGCGAGACCTTCACTGGCTTGAAAATCTCGCTCGTCACAGAGACGGACACCCCGGCCCCACGCCACACCTGGGCAGGCCTTAAATACACGTAACACAAATACAGAAAATACACGTGCATGTATTTTGTCTGTGTGCGATTCACCGTGTGCATGCACTGTCAGTTGCTTGTTCCGTGTGTATTCTGACTCTGTGATTCACTATTGTAACTTACTTGGAATCTGCGGAACGGTGTTTTTCTCATTTTATTATGAATGCACTCTGGCATCTGACCACTGACACTGTTTCCAAAGTTTGGTCCATGTTTCCTATTCATAAATATTTTCTGTTGCGCTTATGATAAAAACAAAAAAAACAACGTTGGTCTGTTTATTTTACTATGAGTATGCCACAAAAGCCACATACACCTGGAGTAGATCTTCACATCGGTCACGCCTATAACCCTTTCGCATCCAGCGTCACGCCCAAGGGCTGGTTCGACCGTGGTAGCTCAACCATAGTGCCCAGGCCGCATGCCTCCCCGGAGAGAAAACATACCAGTCAGACACCTCCGCCGAGCGGTTAGGGACATTCCAACTCTTCCATGGTCCGTCTTGCACCGGGTTCGAAAAAGATAGGCCGCATTACAGACCTAGAAACAGACCACACAAGACTTGGAAATAGGCACACACAACCGGGATTAGTACCTCGCTTGACTCTTCTGCTAACTCTGCCTGGATGCAGCCCATACCCCCTTCACATCCAGCGCAGAGCCGAAAGGCTGGCCCGACCGTGACAACCCAACGATGGCGCCATAGCCGCATGCCTCTCGGGGGAGAGACACAGCAGCCAGACACCACCATCGAGCTGTCAGGGACGTCCCACCTCTCGCAGGCTGCACACGAACCATCCAGCACTGGAAGTGAAAGGGACAGCCCGCCCGATAGACTTAGGGGGGTAGCACCTCGATGGGCTCGTCTACTCTGATATATGGACTTAAAGACTGATAACGATAAGTTCCCCAAGTTATTTTATTATTATTATTATTATTATTATTAGTAGTAGTAGTAGTAGTAGTAGTAGTAGTAGTAGTAGTAATATTTCATGGAATAATCGGCTAAAACCCCACGACATTTGAATATCAAAAGCAGCATTTAGTCTTCGTTGTGTTTGATCAATCGCCATACGATAACTTTCGCTGGCCTGAACTCATTCTGCCCGCGACACACCACAGCAAGATATGGCTCGACCGTGATAGTTCAAGGGTGGTGGCAGAATAGCTTCGCGCCTATAGACGCCAAGCTATTCTGCCACCCTCTTGAACTATCATCGTCGATCTGTCTCTTGAATGGTAATCCAGTCCTCAGAGGATAACTCCAAAATGTGGGTATTTCGTACCTCGGGCACAATGAGTAAAACCAAGGCAGGCAGTCTATTGAAGCGATCTGCTGCCTGGCAGGCTTTGACTGCTCGACATCGCCGATGCAACGGGTTATCAATGTTGTCTTTTCTACCCTTCTTTTCACAATTCATGTGAGTGGGCACACGTACCCGTGGTTTTCCCCGGCCTTTTGAGCGTAACAGAAGCAACTCCCTTGCGTACAAAGAAGAAGAAGAAGAGACACATCTTTTATTTTACGGCATTCAAGCTTCACAAGTTTACCTGATTCAGTCCCGACACACCACAGCAAGATATGGATTGACCAAATCGACCATGATAGTTCCAGGGCGCCAAGCTATTCTGGCACCACCCTGGAACTATCATGGTCGATATGTCTCCTGAATTGTAATGCAGTCCTCAGAGGACAACTCCAAAATGTGGGTATTTCGTACCTAGGACACAATGGGTTGAGTTAGTCTTTTTTTTATTATCCCGCCTTCCTGTAAGGCATACATAGAACATTTATACAGGAGATATTGCGATAAATTAACCCTTAACTGCCTTAAGTAGGTCGCTTTCATCTTTCAGTCATTTTGTTTTTCGTCAGACTGGTGCTCCGCCGCCCCTAACAGTCATCATGACAGAGAAGGAGAACGAGCGCGAGCGAGAAACGCTGTTGGACAACAGGTTCCAGGTGATCGAGGAAATAGAGGACCAATCGGATTACACGCAGGACTGCCACAAGCTCTTCTGGCGATGTCTGATTGGCAACTTCCAATACCGACTGAAGGTGAGAATTAATCTGAAGGGGTACATCAGTTACCTTGAAGGGGGAGGGGGTGTTCCAAGTTTTTGTTTGGGACGTTCAGCCTGACACAAAAGGCCTCCCCGACGCTAGGGCGGGCGGGTAGCGTGTGTGTGGAATATCGCCCCCAAAAATCAAATAGGGAGAGGGGGCGAGGGGGGGGGGGAGATGTTTCAAACACCTCAAAAAGGGACTTTGTTATAGCATTTTAAACAATTTTGGGTCTGGGAGGGGGCTCCCGAACCTCTAGGATATCCCCCCCCCCATCCGCCCCTGAGTATGTAACTTGTGTCCTGGCCGAGGTGGTATCCAAAACACCAGCAGCATGAATGTAAATGAGCTTCACAAAACAGAACAATAAGTGTGCTCCTGTTTTGAGCCAGATTTTAATTATTAATAAACTATGAGTTATATATGAAACGTACTTTAATCGTACTATAAACCCCCGAAGGAAAACGTCTTGGGGCCCACGATGGCCGTCTTGGGCCCGAGGACCGTTGCTTACTGCGACGTATTTGTGTTTTAAAAAACAAAGTACAAGGTCGGTGGATTGTCATCGTTCAGTAAGTAGGTCAGATAAGTAGCTCATTATCCTCTTCTTGTTTGTTTGTCTAGTTTGAAAATGTGTGCATCTTGTTACTGAATTTAGTAAACTGTTTTGTCTGTATGTTTTTTTGTTATTTAGTTGGTTTGTTTTGTTTGTTTGTTTGTTTTCTAAAGTCAGCTACTTTCGTTTTGGTTATTTCCATGCATTTACATATCTTTTGTTGGCAGCTACCCTTTGGGTCTGGATATTGCTTAGTTTCTAGATGCTGATAATGGACAGAACGTAGAAGTTCTTAGCGTGTGTAAAGTTTCCATTGTGAATTCATGCCGCATGTGTGTGTTGCAGCGCGTGCTGACGGCGGACCCTGAGGTCGGCAACAGCGTGAGCAACATCGACATGGTCTCCCGTTTTCTCTTCCCCTCCACTTTTATCATCCTCAACGTCCTCTACTGGTACATCTATCTCACCTTCGAAACGAACCCTCCTTTCAACAAAAACGAAATACCTACGTAAAAAAGGACATGTTATGGGGAAACTATATTATTTGCACGAAAATTTGTGTGCTGGTTTGTGATTTTGGACTTCACAGCCTTCAGTGGTAAGGTCCAAAATCACAGACCAGCACACCCACGATAAATGCTCATTTTTTGTCCACAATGTCTTTGTCGCTTTTTGTGCCATCTCTTAGAGCAGAGTCTACGCGTTGTTCGTTCCATACAAACACATCAGACGTCGCGATCTCCCCAGTTAGCAAAACTTCCTCAGTCCTACTTCGACGTCATTTGCCATGGCCTGTGCACAACTATGCCCAGGCCGTCACAGAACCACCGCTGTCGCCGTGTCCGATTTTTCTTGAAACTGTGGACGGTTTAGAGACTAACCCCGCGATGAAATTCACACTCAGAAAAGACAGTTACAACTGTGATGTAGCTGTCTTTTCTAAGCGTGGGTTGTTGTTTAATGTTGTTGTTGTTGTTTTCTTTTTCGTCTGGTTCTTCTCTGAATTTTGCACGCTTGGTAGTCGCTTTATTGTCTGTATTTTGTGGACGATTTAGTGTACTAATTTGAGATTTTGTGATGTCAAAGAAGTTAGCAGTAGTAGACAGAGTAAACGTTTCAGCGTCAGCCTTTCCAGACCATTTGTGTACAGTGTGCCACACATGCCATGGTTTATTATCAATACAATGCTATCGTAAACAAATAGTTGTTTGACTCGTCGTACAGTGCTTCCCCTCTGAATACACCCTAGATACGCGTTGCTTCATTAACACATTCTACCCCAGGACCAAAATCCCCAAATTTTAAACTTGCCCTCTGACGGACTGCATACAGTTCTAGAGATAGATCGAGCATGATAGTTAAAGGGTGGTGACAGAATAGCTTGGCGCCTATGCGCGCCAAGCTATTCTGACACCATTCTTGAACAATCATTCTCGATCCGTGTCTAGCTGTGGTGTGTCTGGGCTGAATGAGTTGTCAGTACGTGAGCTGTTGTCCGGTAAATGCAACCTTTTTTTTTTTCATTTCCGCTGTGTGAGGTGGCTTTAGTTGCCTGCCCAAATAACTAACTAACTATAGTTCCCTTTACCAGCGAACAGCTCCTGTACATGTTTATGGCTTTCTTCTTTACGAATTGTTGCACTATATTGGTTTTTTTTTTCTGTAAATCAAGAAGACATTTCCTTCTCTAATTCAAGAACACATTTTGTCCAAAGATTGCACCATCTGTGTGAAGCAGTAAACTTAAAGCAGTTGTGTTTTGGCAGTCCTTGAACTTCTTTTTTCTTTGTGCGTGAGAGTGCGCGCGTATTTTTTAGAAAGGTGACATTTTTCTCCGAAAAAATCTTGCGTTTAATGATGCATTGCCATAATGGTTTTATGAATTGTCTGTTTATGAATTGTTTTATTATAATTATGTGTTGACCATTTCATCGACAGATTGTGTCTACTGCATAGCATAGTATTCTTTCGTTACAATTGCTATGTCTAAGATTGAATTAAAACACCCCAGTGCCATTTCAGAAAATCTTTGTGAATTTCTTCTGCATACGATATATAAATATTGTTTGGGAATATTTACTAGGGGGAGGACTGGATATTCTCCAGCGGATTGCGGGGCGCCTCGGGGTAGTCCCTACTGCTTTATGTAGTAGGTGTTCAGTGGAAGACTCAAAATGATAGGTCTGTCATTCCTTCTCTCCCACTACCCTCTCTTTCTAGATCTAGTTAACGATGCAGTCACAAAAAGGGCAGCTGATGTCCTGATGACACAACGTAAGCTTACCAGCCTGGAATACCATGGCATTAGCACAGCAGAGCATTCGCAGAATTGAAATGAAAAATTACGTCCCTTGGAACTAATCTGATTGAGTGCACTTTTGGCTTTGGGCGATGCCTTTGTTTAAAAGAAAAGAAAAGAAGAAGAAGAAATAAATAAATAAATATATATATATATATATATATATATATATATATATATATATATATATATATATATATATATATATATATATATATATATATATATATATATATATATATATATATATATATATATATATATATATATATATATATATATATATATACCAGTGCGAAACCATAATAGCAACAATCAAAGACAGACAGCCCTTGATAAAATGTCTGTAGCTAGATCGTAAAAGTGGTGGGATGCAGATCACCCATGACAGCTCAAGTGCAGTAAAAGACCTGAAAAAATATCTCTGTATAAAACAAAATAGTTACCCCTTCACTGTTAGTATACACGAGTTCTGTCTCTAAAACCAATGCCGCCGTGAGATGGCCTTAGCTGCCTGCTCGGCGTTAGCCCAAATAACTAACTAACTAACTCTAAAACCAATGCATGTCAAACGCAAGATAACCGTGTGTGAGAAAATCAGATACGATTGACACCAACAAGAGGGATAGATCTCATGAACCCCCGCGACTGCGGGGGTTCATGAGGATCTATGCCTCTTGCAATTAGGTGTCCTTGCCTTTTGCACTGGGGTTATACTTTCACGGTGTCCCGGGAGTGAGGTAGTTATAAACGGAATGTCACACAGAACAAACATGTAAAGGAAAAACATATTGGCCAAACAGTTTGCCAACGAGCAATCGTTTTCCCAGACCATGATATGCAGACGAGGAAGTCGTGAGGAACAGAGTTTCTGTCTTCTGTCGAAGAAATTTGCATACGGATTTATCCAATCACCTTTCAGTATTCATATGCTCCTTGAGGCTGCATCATCCAACACTAACCAGAGCTACCAAGCTTGAAGCACTCTGCAGAACCCTGTGTGTCCATTTTCGAGTAATGCGAGGTTTTCATTGTTATGAAAGGATTTTTATTCTCGATTTTTCTCAACGAAGTGTTAGAGTAGTGGGGGTTACATCCAGCTGGGGTCAAAATTGTTTCAGACCCTTTTCGGAGCCCCGTCTTAGAAATCACCTACGATGTGGAAAAGTGTCGTTAACCTCTTAACTGCCAATGCACGTACCTTTTTGTTTATAAAATCTTGCTTCATTCAGCGACCAATAGCCGAAACCGTCCACGAAACATGAATACAAATTGGTCTCAGCAAGAGGCATAGATCCTCATGAGACCCGCAGTTGGGGGCGGGGTCATGAGGATCTATGTTTCTTGCAGTTAAAACGTGTTCATTTTTTCTCGGCAGTGAAGGGGTTATCGTATCGCTTTCTTGAAAAATGGACACACTGCCTTTTTTGGCGAAATCATGACAGTACTTTGGCCTTTTGGAAATTTTTTCGTGGACAAGTGTTTCGAGAGCAATAAAAAAAAAAAAAAAAACAAAGCGGATTAAACTGATATATAACTTAACCTCCGTGATCCAAGGACATCGAGGTAACTGTTGCTCACATCAGACTGAGTTTTCTGTCACAACATGCATGTTGACCTCTAACCCCTTCCCTGCCAACGTATGTACATTTTATTTGTGAAATCAGTGTTTCCTAAACGACCAAAAGCCGCATCTGTGGACACATAGACATAGTCAGCAAGAGACATAGAAAACAAACGCAACCTGTTAAACGTTTTACGACCCATGGCGCCTATAGTAGCGACGCGTGTAGGATTGAACGCGCATCTCACACAAAGTTGTGACGCTAAAATTACGTGCGCCGGGCTGAATGAGTTAAGGCTTAACGTCTTTTGTCACCACGAAGGTGATTTCAAAGACGGGGCACCGAATAGGGTCTGAACAAATTTCGACCCCAGCTAGATTGGAACCCGCGACCTTTCGGACGGGAGTCCTAAGCTCTACCACCGAGCCACTCCGCTGCCCGAATAGGCATAAATCCTCATGATCCCCCGCAGTCGCGGGGACTGATAAGGATCTATGTTTCTTGCAGTTGCATCGCGTTCACCTTTTTCTCGGCCGTGTGCGAAGACTGCAACACACTTCCACAAATCCAAGGGTGGCCTTGCAACTCCCTTGCAATATGTCTTCAAGCGGACAATTCCGTCACAATGCCCTTTAAGCGTCAAAGTACATTGACTTGTCATTGCCTGCTTTTCCAGGTGTATGCGTATATAGGTCAGTGCAAAGACCATACAAAAGTCAGGGCGATTGTCATGCAAATGAAGGGCAATGAATATGCAAATTCGCCAAAATTGTCTCGCGAAACCTCATAACGCGAAGTCAGTCAGCGTCTTTGGTCGTAGGGCCTTCTAGTTAACTTTTCCTGCGGATCCAATGATTGCTGCCAAATTGCACGCGCACTAGCTACAACTGATGTGAACGTACGGGCTTAGACTAAGAGCAGGAGACGGGAAAAGACGTGTGTGCGCTCATTCCATTTGCATGACTTGACTCGTAGGTTCACACGAGACCACGCGGGTTTTGGGGGCTCATGCGAGTCTTTGTCTTGCTAGCTCTGTTGTAACCGTCATACGTACATAGATTGGAGCAATGGTAAGAGTACGAGAGCGAGAGCGCACCACAGTAGTCAAACGTCTTCGGGCCCACGACGGCAGCAGTGGGCCCGATGTCATTTGCTTACTGGGTAGGAAGGAGACGTTTGGAGGGACAGTATAATTTATGTGTGCACCTATTTCAGAATTCAGAATTGTCTCCCCAGATACGTCTTGGCTTTTTTCTTGTCTTGCTCTGACCTGAAGATGCACTCACTTGGAAAAGCAGGGAATGAGGTATTAGTATAATTTGATGCTTAACTCATTGTGCCCGAGGCACGAAATACCGACCTTTTGGATTTATCCTTTGAGGACTGCATTACAATTCAGGAGACAGATCGACCATGACAGTTCAAGGGTGGTGGCAGAATAGCTTGGCGCCTATAGGCGCCAAGCTATTCTGTCATCACCCTTGAACTATCATGGTCGAGCCATATCTTGCTGTGGTGTGTCGCGGGCAAAATAAGTTAAAATGCAATAAACAGATTTTTCCGCTCCAGACATATTCATATTGCAAGGGAGTTGCAAAGCCACCCTTAGACTTGCCGAAGTGTGTTGCAGCCTTGTACACGTAAGGTCCACACTAACAGATCGGCATACATTCCATAACGTAAAATGCAGTCTAATGCGAAGAAAGGTTAACACATGTCCATATGTCGCAGAAGTTGCGGTTTACATCAGGTTAGTTTGGTGCTTCTTGTCATCAAAGG
The DNA here is from genome assembly GCA_036245525.1 of Semisulcospira habei. Classification (NCBI taxonomy): domain Eukaryota; kingdom Metazoa; phylum Mollusca; class Gastropoda; family Semisulcospiridae; genus Semisulcospira; species Semisulcospira habei. The sequence continues at coordinate 89,769,842 of BTPG01000005.1, read as the reverse complement.
AGGGGTGTATGGCCATGTTTTAACCAATTCGCTGCCATTGTACGTACACTGCACGTACATTTTTGTTTCTGAAATCGTTGGTTCATTCAACAACCAAAAGCCAAAACAGTCCAAGAGACATGGATACAAATTGGTCTCAGCAAGAGTTATAGATCCTCATGAGCCCCAGCAGTCGCGAGAGTTCATGAGGATATGTCTCTTGCAGTTGGATCGTGTTCAGTTTTTTTCCTCGGCAATGAAGTGGTTAGAACTACTCGAAAGTGCCCATAAAAACACATTGTCTGTGTTATTTTTGTTCTTTATTTTGTTTTTCGCTTGTAAATTATGAAAGACAAGTGAAAAGTTGTTGTTCTCTGCTTGCTTTTCTCCTGTGACAGTGGCGATCGAAAAGGCAAGCAAAACAAAGGTTAAAAGGCAACATACTGTTCTCTGTGTGTACTTGCTGTGTTTTGCCTGAATCAGGATAGGAAGACCATTTTTTAAAAATTTATTTTTTTTTTTTTTGGTGGTAGGGGTATGTGTATGTTTGTTGGGGGGGGGGGGTGGGGGGGTGAGGGGGTGAGGGGGATTGTTTTGTTTTGTTTTGAAAAGCGACATTTTCATTGCAATTCTGTATTGGCAGAGTAGCTTTCACGGATGCAGATAATTTAGAAGAATGCGGCTCGTTTCATCTTGAAGAAACGCAAGAAGCACCACGTTACGTCTCTGGTAAAACAGCTGCACTGGGTGCCCGTGAAATTCCACTTCCAGAACAAAATTGCAATGTTTCGCATATCGGCATTTTCACGGGTCTCTCCCGCCGTACCTTTCGGCCGAACTGTAAATTTATCAGCCATTAGGAACCACCAAACATTTTTTTTTAAAAAACGAAGCTAAACCCCAACTCAATGCGCGGGCCAACAGAGGCAGACGTCGACCCGATGCCCTTTTGCGCATTGGGAAGTGTCTAGAACTCTCTGCCAATCGAACTGCGGAATCTGCCCACATTGTCCCAGTTCAAAGTTCACTTGAAGACATTTCTTCAGGCACGTAGCTCGCCGTTTTTCCTAGCTAACTGTTAACTGGCTTTTTTTCCTTCTGGGTTTTTTTTTTTTTTTTTTTTTTTTTTTTTTAATGTGACAGGAAAGTAGATGCAAGGTGTTAGGAAGGGACGGGGTTGGTTTAAAGTAGTGTATGATTGTGCGTAAGAGAGAGAGAGAGAGAGAGAGAGTGCTGTTGTGCATGTGCAGTGAGTCCAGTGTTTTTTTGGAGAACAGCGCTTTATAAGAGCGATTTGTCAAACTGACTTAATAAATAATTTATTAATAGGGCTAAAGTTAATCTCCCTGCAAACTCGATTTATTTTCTTCAACTTTTTTTTCGGTATAAAAATAAACCTGTCAGAATATAAGCTTCTTTTGGAAACCAAGATGTCACTTTGGAAGACTGTACACAAACAAACACACATGCTTGTTTAAGCCGACAATCAAAAGCGGTAATGCCGCATACAAACACAATTTAGCTGGTTCAGTGCCGAGAACATTTGAACAGCATCCAATCGCAAGAGGCATGGGTCCTCGTGCGCCCCCACATTTGTTGGGACGCATGAGAATCTGTACGTCTTGTTAACACCACTTTGAATTCATATTCTTGGTACAGATAGGTGTTGTTGTTGTTTTTTTGTCTTGAATTAACGGAGATTGTACAAACACGATCTGCGTCAACTGCACTGAACCGGTTAACTCTTTCGAGGCGTGCCGCATCTGGATTCGCGGCTTTACGCTGTTGTATCTCAGCGCTGCTTTTGATACGCTGGACCATTCCATTCTCCTGAAGAGGGTTGAAATCGCCTTTGGCCTGGGTGAAACGGTTCTCTCTTGGTTTGAATCTTACGTTTCCGATCGGTACCAGTTTGTACGGGTAAAAGACAGTGTTTCTAGACATTCCATTCTGGAGTTTGGAGTGTCTCATGGCTCTGTCTTAGGTCCTGTATTGTTTACCTTGTATTTCACAACCGCTGTCAGATGTTATTTCAAGCCATCAGAGTTCTTATCATAAGTATGCCGATGACACTGAAATCTCTCAGAGTAGTCCACCTGGGGAATTTCAGTCTGTAGAAACTGGCATCAAGTCTTGTGTTGACGATGTCACGACATGGATGAACAGTAACAAACATATGTTAAACCCAGAAAAAAACAGAGTTACTGCCGTTGGCTCAGCATCCCGGCTTCAATAAATTTACACCGAGTCTTTACGGAAAGATGATACTAATATTCCTTTTAAGTCTTCGGTCAAATATCTTGGTGTCAAGCGGGATAAGACGTTGAGTATAAGGGATCACATCGGTGAAATCTGCCGTGGTGCTTCATACTCTCTGAGACGCATCGCCTCTGTCCGACACAGTCTTTCTGAATCTGCCATTGCAAAGTTAGTGAATGCTTTATTCACGAACCGTCTTGACTACTGCAATTCTTTGCTCTTTGGTCTTCCATCTGAGCAGATTAACCGCCTTCAGCGAGTTCAAAATAATGCCACAAAGCTTGTGAAGCGCAGGCAAAAATGAGACCACGTAACCCCTACACTGAAAGACCTTCACTGGCTTCCAATCCAATCCCGCAAACAGTTTTAGATAGCAACCCTTGCATACTGCCACTTTGATGGCAGTCTTCCGTCATACCTTTCCTCCAATCTAATTACTTACCAGCCCTCTCGCTCACTGCGTTCATCGGGAGAGAAACTTCCCAAAGTTTCAAAGTATCATCTCAAATCTGCCGGTGAACGCTCTTTTAGATGTACTGCTCCTTTAATTTGGAATTCCTTACCGACTGAGCTGAGAAATGCCTTTACGCAGTTCAAAGCAAAGTTAAAAAGTTACTTTTTCTCGCAGACTTTCGTGTAATCTCTACGGTTTTCTGTACACCCCCCCCCCCCCACTGCAGACTGTGTGTGTGTGTGTGTGTGTGTGTGTGTGTGCGTGCGTGCGCGTGTGTGTGTGTGTGTGTGTGTGTGTGTGTGTGTGCGCGTGTGTGTGTGTTGTTTTTTGCCTGAACATTGAGTTATATTATAAATATGAGAAATGCGCCATATAAATACCATGTATTATTATTATTATTATTTAACTCTTTCGAGACGTGCCGCATCCGGATTCGCGGCTTTACCCCGCGAATCCGGATGCGGCACATCTGGAAAGAGTTATAAACATGTCCTGGTCTGTAATGTTGAACACAACGGTTTTAGGTTATAAAGCCAAAACACACCACAGACTTCCACACAACTGAGTGAAGAACATCCATTATTGGACAAAACCGCATTAAAACAATAATATTTTATTAATGACTCCACAACAGAATGTGTGTCTGCACTTGATTTTATTGCAATCGATTTCCATGCGTAAACTGATCATATTTTCAGCTCTTGATGTCGACAAGTCCACAGGACAATGAAACCTACACTAGTTATGGCCCCTGACAGCGGGTCCGAATCTATAAAGGCGCGGACCTGCCATCAGCGGACAAAGCTCTTGTATCTTTCCTCATCCTCATGAAACATCACTTCAGTCTTCCAGACCTGTTAGAACGGCTAGTCGGTGTCCCATTCTATGAGTGCTACAGTCGAAAACCTATTACCGCATTCAAGGCGCCCCGCATCAATAGCTGCCAAAGTGTCGTGAAGCGTTATCGCCGCTTTACGGCACTTTCGCAGCTATTAATGCGGGGCGCAATGCATGAGTTAACCCTCTTGTGCATGCAGCCACTGGTACTGTGAACAGCACCAGTGGCTGCGATCATGCATAAAAGGGTTAACCAGAACCATACGTAACAAAGTGTCAGTAGTCTCGGTACACGGTCCATCCACCTGGAACACTCTCCCCCTCTCTCTCCGTCAGAAACACTCTCTCTCCTCCTTCCAGTCCGCCCTCAAAACTCACCTCTTTCAACAGTTCTAGCACTATATCACCACACTCCCCACCCCAAGCTGACTGTCGTAATGTATTTCACTATTTGTGGTACGTGAGTCGTTGTCTAAAGCGTGCGCATGCGTGCGCGAGTTGTGAGTGCGCGCTTAGAGTTATAATTATTATAAGATCAGCGCATTATAAATACCGTAATTATTTATTATTATTAGTAGTAGTAGTAGTGGGGTGGCCAGTCAAAGTGTAAAGCTTCCTCTAAAAATGTTGCGAACGTTAAAACTTCAGCTACGACAGCATGCAAGTAACGACGTCAGTAATGTCTGGTTAGTGGCGTTCCTAGTTAAGATTGATGGTTGTCCTGACAACCCGACACTATGATGTCACGTATGGTATTTCCGGACAAACGTTACACAGACCTTGACACTGACTGACAACAAATTCTAACTGGACCGGCTTTCAACGATATCTAACCGAATTAATTACAATACAGTTTTACAAGTAAACGTTTGTCATTCAAACATTAGGCATGTCCGTTTTTAAAAAAAAGTGTATGTGGTAAAGGTTTTGGAGAGATCAGTTCAAGGTCATGGCAGCGACACGCGTAGAAGGACAGCAGTTGATGCATACGTCACACACCGAGCTCTGTTTCAGACGTCGGGGCTGGTAAGACACGATGTCCTGCGTTTCTGTTGGACAAAAATCAAACAATTGTTGTGTTTTGACACATGCTTTACGGAAGAGTGCGTATGTACAATATAATGATGGACTTGTGGTTTTGACCATGTATTCCGATTATTCCAAAAATGCCGCATTTCTTTTGCTCCTTAGTATACATTAGTCATGTATGCAAACCAAGGGGAATACATACAATTCTGCCAGCGCTAGCCTCACCTATCTGGTTTGTGAGTGATTAGTCATGTAGTACCGCCGTGAGATGGTCTTAGTCGCCTGCTCGGCGTTAAACCCAAATAACTAACTAATTAGTCATTTAGTAGACGTGGAAATGAACGCAAAACACTGCTGCTGACTAAACACACCTGAGGGTTGCAGAAACACATTAATAAATGTACATAAACAAGCATTGGGTGAGGTAAGTGTCTTAACGTACTCTGATGTCTGTAGTTATATAACGCCATCTTGATATCGACATCCACATAGTGTAAGAAAACCCTATTTTTTGTGTTTTGTCTTTGCATTGCAACAAACTGTCCGCATCATCATCATGATACTGATTATTATTATTATTATTATTATTATTATTATTATTATTATTATTATTATTATTATTATTATTATTATTATTGCTGATTTTTGCATGGATGATGATGCAACCGCTCATTTTGACGACGACGATGCTGATGCCGTTGATAATGGTTAGTTAAACGAGCTTAACTCATTGTGCTGCCCGAGGTACGAAATACCCACATTTAGTAGACGTGGAAATACCCACATTTTGGAGTTATCCTCTGAGGATGGCATTACAATTCCGGAGACAGCTCGACCATGATAGTTTAAGGGTGGTGGCAGAATATTCTGCCACCACCCTTGAACTATCATAGTCGAGCCATCTCTTGCTTTGGTGTGTCGTGGGATGAATGAGTTAACGCCGAGCAGACAGCTAATGCCCTCTTACGGCGGGACAATACTTTTATGGTGTTGACGATGCCAACGCTGCCCTGGACAGTAACCCTGAGAAAGAACATTTTGAGAAAAGCTAGATATTGATTGCGTTGAAGTGCAAATCTTTCAGGACAGCACACGGTTTGCCTCATAACCCGGTCACTACGGTGCCGTAACCGGTTCAGTGACGATAAAATTTGAACACTGCCCAACAGCAAGAGCTATAGATTCTCATGAGCCTCCGCAGTTGCGGGGGCTCATGAGGATCTATGCCTCTTGCTGACACCACTCTGAATCAATGCTCCTTGGACACCTAGGGGTTTTGTTGAATTAACGAAGAAAACACAGCCGGTCTGCGACAGCTGGCACTGAACCGGTTAACACATTCGAGACGTGCCGCAACCAGATTCGCGGCTTTAAGCCGCGAATCTGGTTGCGACACGTCTCGAAAGAGTTAAATTTGGACCAGCCTCATTCAGTTCGCTACGCAGCATATCGAGGGTGGCACTGAACCACTTCAATATCGAGAGAGGCATCCACTGTGGATGATGCCTATTACACCAACAAAAGAGATCCTATATACGCAAGATATGTTTTAACACTGGTGAAGATGATGATCCAGTAACAATAGCAGAATTTCCTTACTAGGCTCTTTGTAAACCCAGGTGATGATGTAGGCAGGAGCTGTCTTCGCCACGAGGTGTTTTCTGTTCACGTGCAGTGTGTAACATGACGACTGATCGGCCACCTGGTCAATACAAATTCATGTTATTGACCAATGAATGAATGTACCACTGAGTCAGTCAGAAAGTTAGAAAGTCAGAATGTCATTCGCTCAGTAAGTCAGAAAGTCAGTCAGTCAGTAATCAATAAATTAATCAATCAGTCAGTCCTTTTGTGGTTTACAGATACAATAACAAGTACCTAAATTATCGAGGGGAGGGGGGAGGGGGGGGGGGGCGGGGGACAAAAACGTACTGAAGAGGGCGTGTAAAAAATAATGATCATGCAATAATAATAATAATAATAATAATAATAGCAATAATAATAATACTAATAATAATAATAATAATAATAATAACGATAATAACAACAATAGGCTGTCGTTTGTGACTTCAGAACAGACAATTATTTTTTATTACTACAAGCAGATACTTGAGGACAACAAATTATTAACTCATTTGAGATGCGCCGCAACGTATCCCGAGGTGGCACATCTCGAATGGGATTATTACCTGCTGGAAATACACTGTGAGGCGTGTGTCGTTACGTTGGATGGAGCCCCACACGTTCCCTTGGTTATTCACGTCGGCTGCATAAGCGTGAAAACCCGTCGGCAATTCTACGTCCTGCACCACTGGCCCGCTAGGCTTGTTCAGCAACCAGCTGAAAGAAAATTGCTTAGCTACCTTAAACACAATGACTGTTAACCCCTTGATTGCCGAGAATAAATGAACACAATCCAGCTGCAAGAGACACAGATCCTCATGAGCCCCCGCGAATGCGGGGGCTCATGAGGATATATGCTCTTGCTGAGACCAGTTTGTAACCACGTTTCTTAGACGGTTTCAGCTTTTGGTCACTGAGTGAACACAGATTTCAGAAACAATAATGTAGGTGCAGTGGCACGGAAGGGGGTTAAAACTAAAGAAAGAAAGAAAGCAAGAATAAAAGGAAAAGAAAGAGTGAAATTGAAGTACACGCTTCAGTTTTCACCACACACAAACACACATCCCTTTCCCCCTGCCCCCTGACCCTCCACACCCTCCCACAACCATCCCAAAAACACTCGATCCACCCCTCCCCTTTCCTGAACTACGCGTGCCCCGCCCCCCCCCCCTCCCCCCTCCCTAAAAAAAAAAAAAAAAAAAAAAAACCAACACTTTCCTCCCCACCCCATTTTCTGTGTCATGATTTTTTTTTACCGATCAATATTTTGCTTCCCTTGCTGCGCAGCATGCAGTGGTGGCCAGGACACCTTTCCGCTTAACTCCGTCACTGCCAGGGGCCGCATATATATCGTGTTCATAAAATTATTGTAACTTTAGCGTCATGTATCGCCAGACATGAATGGAACATGGATACAAAGTGGTTTCAGCAAAAGATATAGACCCTCTTGAGTCCCCGCAACTGTGGGGGCTCATGAGAATCTATGCTACTTGCAGTTAGTTGGTGTTCATTTTTTTCTCGGCAGTGAACGAGTTAAAGAAGCGAGCATATGAAAGCTGGTCTACAGCAATTTGCTGACACGTGTACGCTCTCACGGTATGACCAACTTACCGTGAGCAGACCATGAGTTTGAAATGCGCCAGAGTTTCATCCAACACAACCGGAATAACCTCGAAAGCAGGGTCACCATGGTCATCCTTCATGTAGTACGTCACTTCCGTCTAGAATCACAGATCAATTTATTGTAAAAATCCCTTCTCTGCCATTGGTCCCAAATTGTGTTCCTTAAAGCTTTCTCCTTTTTGCTTTCTTAACTATTTTTGTTTGTTTCTCTCCTAAGTCACACGACCAATCCCGTTTGTGCAAACCTTACCACGTGACCTCGATACATAACAACCCATGTAGTGACTTATGGCGGACTTTCATGTAGTCTCTTTATATTATTATCCTGATGAAATCCCGCAGCTTTGAGGGCTCGTGAGAATCTATAATTTTGGTTTTTTGTTTGTTGTTGTTGTTTTTCAGATGGATCGTGCTCTCTTGTCCCTGACAGAGAAGGGATTAACTCATTCGAGACATGTCGCCTCCGTATACGCGGGGTAAGCCGCGTATTCGGAGGCGGTACGCCTCGAATGAGTTAATACTCGTGTTTCAGGCATCAAAAGTCCATTAAACAATGTCAGAGGCTACAGAATTTAGATGGATCGTTCACGATAGTTTCAAAACTAACTGATCAATATGATAGGCGCGTGAGCGTCACCACAACTGAACAAGAACAAGAAAGACAAAAAAAAAAAAAAAAAAAAAAAAAAAACACCAAAAAACAACAAACAAGAATAACAACAGCGACAACAACAACAGGAACAATTGCAACATCAAACAACATTTTACGTTACCTGGGCATACAAGGTTCCAGTCCCATCTACAGACACGTTGTAAGGTCCGCTGTCTGTGAAAGTCTGACAATAAAGAAGTACAAAGTACATGTATATTGACGAGCAAATGAAATGCGACATTTCTGGAATCATCGGAAACACTTAAGTGATTCCAAAAATGTCGCATTTATTTTGCTCGTCAGAATACATTTACTGCAAAAGACTGTCGGTAGATTTTGAAAGAAAAAAACCCTCAAACAAACAAACAACAACAACAAAAGTGATAATATCTGATAAATACTGACGAGTAACAGACAAACGATATTTTGGGAATCACGGAAACACTTAAGTGTTTCCGATGAATCCAAAAATGTTGCATTTCATTTGCTCGTCAGTAGACAATTACGTTTGCTCGTCATATACATTTAGAGACTAGAACAAACAAACAAACAAACAGCACCTTCAGTTTATACGTCTCACTAAAGATAAGTAGAACACTGTATTTATTTCTGTACGCCCATTTTTTTAAAAATTTAAAATATAATGTGTTGTGGGTTGTCTTCGCTAAGCGCGTTTCTTTCTGTAATTTGGCATTTTCTTTCAAAACCGCCGGCGATTTCGGAAAATCCCGCGTGTTTTGTTTATGCACCTGATCAAGATACTGTCCACTGTCAAGACTGTCTTGTCGAAATACTATCGGTGTCGATCGGGCCAGGAAAAATCTAACAACTGAAGAGCGGGGGCGCTCGAGAAGAAGAGATCGAGAGGGTGATAGGCGACAGGGATCTTGCGTCGAGAAAACCTCAATTTTCACGACGTGTATCACCATCGAAGGAATTAACCCATTCAGTCCTGACGTACTACAGCAGGAGATGGGTCGACCATGATAATTCAAGGGTAGTGCCAGATTAGCTTGGCGCCTGTCGGCGCCAAGCTAATCTGGCACTGCCCTTGAATTATCATGGTCGATCCATCTCCTGCACCTGGTGTATAGTCATTAGATGACGCCTCCCTAGTTTGGGAAATACGGCCGTCGGGCTGAATGAGTTAATACTGTGCACTGATATGCATCGTAAGACCCTTTTGCTGCACCCGAGCCTGTCAATGTACAATATTTCTCTTTTCCGTTCGCTTACAGCGAACAGAAAATAAAAATACTGTACATTTACGAAGAAGTACCCAACGGAGAAAGAAACACGCTTAGAAAAGACGGGTACAACACAATTTATTAATATTTCGGGTAAATACCCTTTGTCAAAATAGACAAACAAACAAACAGAGAGATTAGCCGCTACTTATCTTCATTGGCAGAAGGAATGTGGCAACTGCAGTCACCTTTTTGGTCTGGATTGTACATTTACGGACACGGGCAAGCCAAAAGAAGATAACATTACTGTAAATTGATGCATATCGTTCAAACGCACTTCTCAACGCACGCATGTGCAGGATACTGTTATTTAGGTATAGCATAGCTAAAAAAAATAATGCATCCTGCATCACATTGCTATCTATGAAAGATATCTGTAGATATATACACACATCCCAAACGGGCAATGTAGAGAAGCTCTGCGCCCGTAAACGGGTAGATGATGCGGACACCGTGCTAGGAATTGCATGGGCTTTCAAGTAGGCGTCGTAGGCAGAGAGAGCTTCTGTGGCAACGATGGTGTCCTGTACAGACAGGTAAACAATTAGCCGACGGATCGTTCCCTGACGTACCAACAAGCACATTTTAGATGTAAGAGAACATGTTTCGATGTTTCTGCGCCTGTAATATCTTAAAGCATGCGCGCGATTACTTTTGGGGGCGGTTCTTGAAAAGCTGTAGTCACTCAGATCTAATAACTAACACATACTAAAGTCACAATTTTGTGCAATGTCAGCATTGTTTGCCCTGCCGCGACAAACGCAAGTACCCATTGCGCAAAGGCCATCGGGCCGACGTCGGCCCGATAGCCTTTTGCGCTTTGGGGATGTCAAATTTTGTGAGGAGCCAGATTTTAAGTATAAAATAGACATACTGGCTGTTGCACATACCAATCATAAATTGTGTTGTAATTGTCCTTTTTAACCCATCAACCCCTGGCATGCAGGCACCAAGCTATTCTGACACCGCCTTTGACCTATCATAGTCGATCCAAGTCATGTTGATCATTCTATAAGCCTGTGGCTTGTTTGATCTGATCTAAATTGCTGTATATCCTTTTATGCATTTTGCAAAGCAATAAATTATTTAACCAAGTCCTGTAGGCGCCAAGTTATTCTGACAGCCCTTGACTTCAGGGGCGGATCAGTTACCTCGATGAGGGGTGGGGGCGGGGTGTCCAACATATTATTTTTTTGTTTGGGACCTTCAACCTGATACAAAAGGCCACCCCGATGCTAGACCTTACTTCCAGGGGCCGAAAAATTGAAAGAGGGGGTGCGGGGAGGTGGGGGTGGGGGATGGAGAGAGAGAGAAGGCGCTTGCATGTTAAGACTGACCATTCGCCAAAATAGCCAACGACGGGTGGGGGTGGGGGGGGGGGATGGAGGGGGGTGTCCAAACACTCTAAAAGGGTTATAACATTTTAAAGAATTTTGGATATGGGGCAGGGTCGGGAACCCTTGTACCTTCCCCCCCCCCCCTTCCCCAGATCCGCCCCTGTCATGGTCGATCAGTCTCAAGAATTGAGAAGCTGAGCTCCAAGGATATCTACAAAAAATTATAGCTTCATATTCGAGATGTAATGAACTGTGGGATTTTCTAGGCATTTCCAGTGTCGGTACGCGCTCATCATCCGGACAGCACATAGCTTTAAAGAACGCATACGCATACATACGTAAGCCGAGTGAAATTTCCCCCTGATGTCTCGCTGCCGTAACAGCCATTTTGCAATGCCTTCTGCCTGACTGTTCTGGCCTGCCCGCAGAAGCGTCATCAGCATGTAAGAGGCAATAGTGACGTCATCTGCACGCGGCACGCGCTGACCTGATTGCCAGTCGCTGAAATATTGCTGCAGGGTGTCGTTGCGGGGCGTCTGCCAGTGAATTTCGCCAGCTTAATGGAAATAAGACGAAAATCCACCCTTTAAAAATTGTACATCTGCCTGTTATCAGCACTATATCAAGCGAAAATGTTGCTCAGTATTATATTTTATTGAGCAACATTTTGATTGATATAGTGGTGCCGATAACAGGCAGGTGTGTGATTACGAGATCCGAATCAAAATGTCTTAGTCGTAAGACGAGGACATTTGATTCGGGTTAAGTAATCACGTCGGTCTGTTTATCGGCACTATATCAAGTAAAATGTTGCTCAGTATAATGTATGTGCCCAGTCCACAACAAAACTTTATCGGAGACCTTCTGATTACCGCCATTGATGCTGAAGTTGTCAATTTCGCCATATTTTTACATAAAACTTCCCAGCTTGACACTGCTAACCGAAATGTACACAGCGCAAATCCGCCCAGGCGTACAACTACCCAGTGCAAATGTGTTCCTTAATTTTTTAGAACTAAATAAACTCAATGTGAATCTTCTCAGCATGATTCCACCCTGCATAAATCGACAAAAGCTTGAATTTACTCAATAAAAAATATCTCACTGGAATAGCGACAGGACACATTTACACTAGGTAGATTTGCGCCCAGGTTTATTCAAGCTGTGTAGATTTTCGCTGGATATTTTCACGTTTATTTAGATTTGCGCTGAAACATAGCGAACCTTAACCCTTCAGCGCCACTGTGTTTACTACACGTGCTAGAAAAATCACGTCACCACAAAACTGTTTAACGTCACAATTTAGGGCCCGCATAGTATGGAGTTCACGTCAGACTTTTCTGAAATGTTGCAAAAGAGGCGACATGACGTAAAGTGTACATGCACATAGGGTGAAGGGGACTTTACCCTCCAACGCCGTATGCATGCTTCAAACATACAGAACCCAACAAATCTGACACTTCTGAACATGCTTCATCGCGCAAATTCCCTCTCGCCCGCATCCGATGTTGGAGAAATACAGGCGGATAAGCTGCCTTAGGTACGACCACAGACATTAACAACAATGTCTATTTATGAACCTGAGTGTCATACTTCCGATATGTGTTTATCTCTATCCAAATGGTGACCTGTTGTGTGCCCCGTATCATTTGGACTGTCGACTGACAGCGCGGAGATTTCGTTTGACTTTGTACAAGTGCTTTCTATAATCGTGCGTATTGTTGAAAAAGTCTACTTGTAATTAGAACACGGATAATGGCGGAAAATGTCAGCAGTTTTGTTTATTTAGCCCTTTTCTAGGGTTGTCATTATCACTAACGGACATCAGTGTCGTCAATCTCAATAGTATGGCGATTCTATTCGTGTGTTTGCTGCTGTCCATTTTCCGTTTATGTGTGTGTATGGGAAATAAATTTCAAGCGTACATACACACTAAGAAGTATTTCATTACTAGTGAGCATAAGGAGCTTGCTAATGGGACAGTATGAGCATTTTTAGCGTTTTTGCATTGCGGACAGAGAAAAGCATCAAGATTGAATCTTTCTGGTCTGCAAGGGATTATGGAAAAGAAAGTATATCGAGCAAGTTCATGAATATTAATTTTCTTGTTATGCAATAGATCACGTATCAGTATGTTACGTGGTAGTCGTAGTCGTAGTATGATACAATCACACCAGACGCACTCAAGTAAGGTTCTAGGGAGCTGGGTGGCTCGGTGGAAGAGCGTTCGACTCTCGTCCGAAAGGTCGTGGGTTCGAACCCGTTTGGGGTCAAAATTTGTACAGACCTCTTTTCGGTGCCTCGTCTTTGAAATCACCTTCGTGGTGGACAAAAGACGTTAAGCCCTAAACGTTTTTTTTTTCAAGTAGGGTTTTAGTAAAGAAACTTTACTCAGTTGCAACTCGTCGCACGTGGCACAATGTTGTAGATCACACTGGATTAACAGTTCCAAGAGTACTGTATTGCCACGAAGCACGCTGAGCACAATGCGTCCACAGATGCATCAACACGTTGGTACACTGTCCCGACAATGCATCCACAGTTTTGATACTCTGTTTCTCCCATATAATGCACGCACATATTTCCTAACACGTTCTTTTGTACTGTTGCAGATTTCCACAAAAATCCCGCAAAGTACACAAATCAATCAATCAGAAAAGAAAACGTAACCAAAACTCCTAAATATTCATTAAAAAGAACACTCTAGATCTATCTACAACTTTCTACTAACATCTAGGCGCATTCCATAAATGTTGCAAACTGTAGCCAACATGTGTACTATAATGCTTTGACGTCATATTTGAGTCACTAGAATAATCACGCCCTTTCCCGAACCTTCCGGCAAAAAACTAGGTCGGACTTCGTAACAGTGTAGCGAACTTCTACCTACACAACAAAAATCGATCACAATTCTCAATACAACAGAAAACGAAAGATATGTGATTCCTGTCCACAATAACTCAACTGAACACCGGATCTTTCCTATGATTAACTAACACATGCCCTAAAAAGAATAACACAACAACAAACTTAACACAGTACATGTGTCAAAGAAGAGTAAATTGTTTGGAGTGGGTACATAATATAATAACTTGGTCGTGTGATCACCCAAAAATGTAGTCCCGTTTAAGTTTGTTCTGTTTGTCATGTATTTTGTCTCAGATTCCTAGGTCGAGTGATCACTTGAATCGAGTTAAATTTGGCTGCACGGTCTAACTTGAGTTTACTGTGTGACGGACCCCTAAGAGTTCTTAGCACACATTGGCACATTTTATATATTTAACATTAAATGTTTAGCACAAAATTTTAATAGCACAATCTGAGCAATGTTCTTGATGCTGTGTTTGAACAAAGTTCTCTTAGCACACTTTAAGTTCATACAAGCAAAGAATAAGCAGAAATCAGGGAGGGTGGGGGATATTAGTATTAGGTAGGATTTGGTCAATCTCTAGAGTGTATAAAGCACAGCCTTAGCACGCCCTAAATAGCGCAATTTCAGTTCTTTGAAACATGGGCCAGTGGCATGAGTGAGCTTAGTCCTGCGCCAGCCACTAAGCAAGGTGTTCCGCTATAGCGGAGCACCTAACTTAGAGGCTGGTGCAGAACTAAGATCACTCATGCAACTCACCCCATGCCTAGAGAAAGTTTCTTTTAGCAGCTTTTTTTTTTGTTGTTGCAGGTTCAGCATTTTTCAAGCACAGCGCCAAGTAAGTGCTCGCTCAAAGCACACAACAACAAGAATCGCAAAACGTATTATTAAAACGTAAAGTGTTCAGTAATAAGTCCAAACTTGATTTTTATCAGAAAAAAGCAAAACTCATTTCCTAAAGTAGCAGTGTTCAGTCCATTTTGTCGAATTTCAGTTAGTGTGTGCCAGCAAGTGTCTATCGTGAACGAAGCACAAATCAGGCACCCAGGAGACACTTGGAATTGGTAAGTCGGGTGACCAGAATAAAAGTAATTCCAGTTACATTATGGTGGCATTTTACCCGTATAACCAGGTGGGAAGGCACTGGGCGTTGGACCCGTATAATCAGGTGGGTAGGCACTGGGCGTTGGACCCGTATAATCAGGTGGGTAGGCACTCGGGGTTGGACCCATATATCCAAATGTTTCACCCATATATCCTGGTGGATGTGGAGCTAAAATCAAGAACAAAAATATTGTAAACAGAACCGTAAATGGCACAAACCCAATGCACAAACGCTATCGGGCCGACGTCGGCTGTGCGCAGGCCAACGGCAGCCGACGTCAGCCCGATGGCCTTTTGCGCATTGGGAATTGACACACTTACTGCATTTTCTGACATTATACGTTTGTTAAAGGTAACTAAAGCATGTAAATATAGAAAAGTCATGTAATAAACTTACTGTATGCATAGTTAAACATAACCGTTTGCCATAATGATCAAGATTCAGACACGTTTGTCTAAAGTATATGGTGATGTGCCGTATAGCAATTGACCTCTCGCGACCTTCACCTTTAACGGAGGTCATTCCGTTTGGGACTTTTAAACAGGTCTAACGATCGACTATCACCATGCCAAATCTAACGTATGTGGTTGAACCAGTCTCAGATAAAACACCTGCATTAACGTTTACCGCCGTCAAATAATAGTATGACCTTAATAACGGCCGGTAATTGACAGGCCGACGTACAAACAAACAAAACATGTGCACCATTTACATACATTCACATTGGCATTTAATTGTAGCAAAACGCATTTTTCCTCATATAATCTGGGTTAGCTGCAATCTTGATATAACTGAAAAGTGTCTGTAAATGTTATCACCCCTTATTTTAACGGTCGCAGAAAAGTGAATGCTGCCAATCGAAACTGCGAAAAACTGTACACGTTTGCCAAATTTCATAAGTCTGGGCCAAATATGCAGTATAGGTGGCGGTACTGCCTAGACTAAGAAGAAAACAAAACACATTAAGGGTATTTGATTTCTTGTGGTCAATGTCACACTTTTTGTAAACAGCTATATATATATATTTATTTATATGCGTAAAATGTAGAGAACAAATAGGCATTTTGGTGATTTTATTTTAGACATGGGTAAGATGTATATAACAAGCATGCCTTCTGATGAACTTTTGTAAGACGTTCTTAAGATGTATATAACAAGTAGGCATTTTGATGATTTTTTGGGACATGAAAGACGTGGAGAACAAGTAGGAATTTTGATGAACTTTTCTTGAGACATGGGTAAGATTTAGAGAACACGTAGGCATTTGGATGAACCTTTTTGAGACGTGCGTAAAATGTAGATAACAAGTAGGCATTTTGATGATTTTTTGGGACATGAAAGACGTAGAGAACAAGTAACTCATTTGGATACATTTTTTGGTGAGTCGTGGGTAAGATGTAGATAACAAGTAGGCATTTTGATGATTTTTTTTTTTACATGAAAGCCGTAGAGAACAAGTACGCATTTTGATAAATTTTTTTGAGACGCGGGTAAGATGTAGAGAACAAGTAGGCATTTTGATGAATCTTTCTTTAGACATGGGTAAGATGTAGATAACAAGGCATTTTGGTACACTTTTCTGAGACATGGGTAAGCTATAGATGTTGATAACAGGTAGGTATATAGATGAACGTTTTTGGAGACACGGGTAAGATGTACATTGCAAGTAGGCATTTCAATGATTTTTTTGTTGAGACATGAGTAAGGTGTAGATAATAAGTAAGTATTTTGATGAACTTTTGTTTCGATATGTAGTTATGCACATTTCAAAACGCGACACTTCTAAGGCATCAAGCAACCCTATCCTAGCTTGTCAAAAGAAGGTTATTCAGTTTTTGTGAAAAGGGAGACTTTGAGAATCTCGCTATTCACAAAAATGGACTTACTGTCTTTTGGCAATCCAGAGCACAGAACTGTGAGTTTGATCTGAAATATTCTTCATTTTCTTGATGATCCTCTATTTCATTGAAATGAATAAACACAAGTCACCAGATCAACGTTGTCACCTTTTAACCCGTTTAGCCCCGACGCAATACAGCAGAAAATGGATCGACATGATTATTCAAGGGTAGTGCCAGATTAGCTTGGCGCCATCAGGCGCCAAGCTAGTCTGGCACTACCCTTGAATGACCATGGTAGATCCATCTCCTGCAATTGTTACACAGATGTCAGGTGAAACCTCTAAAATACGGGAAATGCTGACTTGTTGTCAAATGGTTCAAAATTCATAAGTGTAAATAGATATATTGGCCAGCACACATTTGAAAGTTAAATTCCAACAGTGTTGTACTCACTAGTTTGGTCAGTTACGGGATGCGTCATAACCGCTTGGACGAATCTTGCAGGAGAGTATCCTAGAAGAGTCGCAAGCCAGGCCGCCCGGCTGGCAAACAATGGATCCGATAGCTGCGAGTATTGGACGTCATCCACGATTTGCTCAATCGTAATGCGATTGTAGTACAGTATGCTCTCCACTGCATACTGGTATCCGTTCTATTGAAATAAGAAAGACATTGAGTGTTTGAGGTTTTGTTCAATATACACCCTGCGCTTGCAGGCAGAACCAGTTATCTATACCGTGCGCGAGGGGTCTGAGCAAGTTCAACACTTTGGTTGTCGATAGCGCCTTTGTCGCAATGACTCTTGTCGGAATCATCGCGACAAAAAGCGCTACCGGCAGCCAAAGGGTTAATAAAATGAAATGAAACATCAAAGTGAAACTGAAAGACGAAAGTAATTTATTATTAACCATTCAGTTAACTGGAAAAATAAGTGACTCATTTGAGACGTGCCGACTTCGGATACGCGGCATAAGATGCGTATCCGGAGTCGGCACGTCTCGAATGAGTTAAGCCATTGACTTCCACAGCACAGCTAGTAATTTCCAACTTCTGAGACACAGATCCATAATTATGGGCCTCCGCAGTGGCGGAGACTCATGGGGGTCTATTCCTCTTGGTGACACGAGTTCAAATCCATAATGGTCGGCTAGGGATTTTGGGAACTGAATTAACGAAGATTGCAGAAACACATCTGCTTCAACTGGCAGTGAAGGGTCGACACGACAACAAACAAGCAAACAAACAAACAAACATCTTACATTGCGTCCTATGGTATATCGATAAGCAAGCAACGCTATGCCTTGCAGAGGCTCCAGTGGGTATCTGTTGAGCTGGTTTATCAAACTGGTTACTGCCGATTCATCCACGTGAATAAACTGGCTGGCTTCCGACAGCGTTTTGAGGGCGTTCAGCGTCAGCCTGTATTTAAAAGATCAAATTTAAATAAAAAAATAATAGCAGTCTACTTTTGATACCGGACTGGGAGCCTCAAAGGAGGGGCAGGGGATTTAACTGCTTGTCCAGCGTTGAGTAATTCCACTTGGTATGTGTGTGTATGCAAGTCACAAGTACAAGTTTCAAAGGCACTGCCAACTACAGCAACAAACAAGAATGACAAGGTCCTTAAGGCTCACGTGCATGACCAATTCCCATAATTAATCTGACCTTTGTGCCCTCGACCTTTCCAGCAAGTCACTGATATAATAATAATAATAATGCATAGCATTTATATGGCGCATTTCTCATATTTATAATATAACTCAATGCGCAGAATGTAGCCGCGAACTGAACCCAACAAGCACGCTCACGTGAATCACACGCATTCACTCACACACTGTACGTAAACACAGAACATTCACGTGGTGCTAAGGGCAAGCTCAAGCGAGCTACTGACGGTATTTGGAAATCGTTTTGTATTTGAAATTTTATTAAGTTGGCTGAAACTGATACCAAAGTGGAGGGGGAGGAAGAGCCGGAGTACCCGGAGAAAGAACCCCCGACGGTCCGCCCGAAATTAACGGTGACACTTACTAGAGGAGAAAAATCCGACGCCGGAACCCGGAATCGAACCTCGCACCTTTAGCATTGGTGGCAGGCATGAGCAAGTGTAAGTGTTCTAACATACCCAATGCGCAAAATTTAATTTCTATCGGGCCGACGTCGGCTCGATGGCCTTTGCGCACTGGGTTTAGTAAAGAGTTGTCATTTGTAATTGTTAAGGCCATGTTTAATCACAATTTTTTTTTTTGCATTTTTCACACTTTTATCAACATCCTGTGACCTTTAAAACAAACGAACTGATATGGATCATCAGCTAACATGTGATAAAAACTAAATTTGTAACCCCCCACCCACCCACCCACCCACCCCACCCCAACCCCCACCCCTCTCCCCCCCCCCCCCCAAAAAAAAAAAGAAAGAAAGAAAAAAAAAAAAGCAAACAAACAAAAACAAGAAACAAACAAACAAACAAACAAACAAACAAACCATTTTCACATCATTTGCTACTCTCTTCTGATCCTTGACGTTTCTGAGGGGTCATTCAAACTAGTACGCATAGGAAATATTACCATCAGGTATCTTTGTACTATTTGTGACCTATTTTCTGACCTCTTGTGACCCTTGACCTTTCCACGTTATCATAAAAAATTAGTATGCTTATTTTTTACCATCGGGTATCTTTCTACCACGTTTGGGTTTGACAAATTGTCAAAATATGGCTATTTATTTTCCGTTTTCCTGCTCCTCTGTGACCTTGACTCATGAGGTAGGTCACAGACACTGGTATGTTAAGAAAGGTCTTGCCACAAAGTATACTTGGGCCAAGCTTGAATAGTCTCCGTTAAAGTTTACCGCGGACGACGGCGGATGGACGTCGAACTGACGGCCACTTGCCCTTTACATAGACTCACTTTTGCTATCGCACGTGAGCCAAAAAACAAACAAACTATGGCCTTGACCTCCAAGAGAGTAGCGTGATTTTTTTTTTTAAACAAATGTATCTGTTAACGGTGCACCCCCGTTAACCAGGTCAGGGCCGAGAAAATCTGAACACCACCCAGCTGCAAGAGGTACAGATCCACATGAGCCCCCGCAATTGCGAGGGCTCATGAGGATCTATGCCTCTTGCTGACACCAATTTGAATCCATGTTCTTGGGACAGAGCTTGCTTAGTGTTGAATTAATAAAAACTGCCCAGAAAGTGATCTGCGTCAACTGGCACTGAACGGGTTAATTGTGCATGCGGGCACGGTTACAGTACCCGCGCGGCTGCATGCACATTGGGGCTGATACTGTAAGTTGATATGGCGGTCGATCCACTTCTAACAAATGGTGTGCAGTATTGAAAAACATGTCCCTCACTCTTCAGTCGTTGGTCCCCTGGAATACTCGACGAATCTGCCATTTCGGAAGTATGCCATCAGTCGCTGGTATGCTGGAAAGAATAGAGAGGGAGGTGTAAAACTATGCGCGGGGGTATGAAATGACATCAGAAATGAAATACGCAGTAAGCCAAGGTGCTCGGGCCCACGACGGCCGCATTGGGCCAGGGCACGGCTCTGCGCGGGCCCACTGCAGCCGTCGTGGGCCCGAGACGTTTTGCTACTTTGGGGGTGGGGTCGGAGTGAGGGGTTGGGGTGGGGTTGGCAGCGTACCTGGCAAGTTACTTTCCAGCCTCCACCAAAAAAAAAAAAAAAAAAAAAAATCAAACAGCTGGGAATGGGGGAGGAGGAGGGGAAGCCCCCCCCCCTCCTCCCCCATTCAATCCCCAAAACAATCTAAGAGCTGAGGAGTATGGGGTGAGGGGGAATGGGGGAGGGGGTTAACGTCCCAGTAGGCAAAGACAAGCGACAGTCAAAGCCTCAAACAAATCTAACGTTAAAAGTCAGTCTGCTGATTTTCTTTCTCCCCGATATTATGTTGCTGTTTTTATTAATCATAAATTAATATTTTCCAAGCTTTTTTATTCTCCAAAATCAGTTGGAGGGGAAGGGGAGGGGGGGAGAGGAGAGTGTTACCTACCCCCCCCCCCCCCACCCCCTGACACACACACACACACACACACACACACACACACACACACATACACGCGCGCGCGCGCGCGCGCGCGTTCACCAACAATAATACCTTGCATCCGAGCAGCTGATAAGCAAAGAGCCTAAACTGGGTCTGTGGTACCGACATGAGGTAAGTAGGAGAAGCGATGTAAGGGAGAGAACTGTGCGGTCCGTCACACACGACACAGTTCTCTCCTTTTATAAGCGATCGTGCTACTCACCTCCTCTTTTATCTATACCCAGTAAGCAAAAGGTCGTCGGCCTGACGTCGACTGAAGTGGGCCGGCACACGGCGGTGCGCGTACCGACTGCGGCCGGCGTCTGCCTAAATAAGATTTTTTTATAAGCATTAATCTTTTAGACAGTGATTTAACTCATTGTGCCCGAGGTACGAAATACCCACATTTTGGAGTTATCCTCTGAGGACTGTATTACAATTCAGGAGACAGATCGACCATGCTAGTTCAAGGGTGGTGGCAGAATAGCTTGGCGACTATAGGCTCATGGTCATGGCATATCTTGTTGTGGTGTGTCGCGGGCAGAATGAGATAAGTTTACTCTTATCGTGTTACTTGCGTCATTCTTCACCCTCAGTACAATACGACCTCTATTAGCATCAGCAGTCTATGAAGTACTAAGGCTAGACTTGGCCGCTAAGAGGCGTAGACGCACATGAGCACCTGCAGCTGCAGGGGCTCATGAACATCTATGTCTCTTGCAGGTGGACTGGTTTGTGTGAGAGACTTCTTTCCACCACTTACCACGCTCCATGGGCGGTCTGAGAAGGTCCAGCTGGTCCTTGTGAGACTTGGCCATCAGGACTGGCATGGCCAGATGTAGCAAAGCATCCGGTCCTGCCCCCTCCTCCGTGACGTCCCAACCAGCTATGGAGGACCTGAGTGGAACAGCGTCGACTTGATCTGCAAGAAACGAACCAAACAAAATATAAATAAAATAACAAATTTAAAAAAAATACCCCCCCCCCACCCCCCGCAACAACAAAAAAAAAATCAAAAAAAAAAAAAATCAATCAATCTATACATTCATGAAACACTTCAGCAAGCAGGCAACGAATCATCAGCAACGACTAAACAACAGCAACATGCAAGCAACCAGCCAGACAGTCAGCTTGCTGATCGATCTCTGGGACCGGGAAAAGGAAGAGGGATCAAAATGTGGCACCACACCACTTTGAAGAGAAAAGAATATGTCGATTATGTGGCTAAAATCCTGTCATGTACAAATAAACTGAATAATTATTATGCTTGACATTCCTTAAGCAAAATAACTCTCTCTCAGTTCGACCGATAATGCTCGCTGAAGCTCGAAGTTTATCGGCTGTATTGAGCACTCGTGACTGATTTCAGGTAGACCGATCGAATGCTCGGTGAAGCTTGCAATTGAACGGTCGCACTGAGCACTAGGGATGTATTTTGCGTAACGGTGGGGGCCAGGCATAATCTGCTCTCTACCCGATGCGCAAAAGGCTATCGGGTCGACGTCGGCTGCCGTTAACCCGCGCACAGCCGTGCGCGGGCCAACGGCGGACCGATGGCCTTTTCCGCATTGGTTATATACTACCTGTGATGGAGACCACGTACGACTCTTCCCCTTGTACTGCCTTGGCTGGAGGACTGGCCAGAGAGAGACGATGAGTTGCAGCTCCATTCACGGCAATCAGTTGGCTCTCTGTGGAAGTTTGCTTTACGCCCTCTGGCTATATATATATATATATATATAAAATGGTTGTAGCGGCGTCTTGCTCGTGGGAAAAGGAAAACAAAGGCCGAGAAAAAAAGTTATAATTGATCACTTCACATTCTAGTAAGCAAAAGCACAGCTGTCGCGGTGTCTTTTGAGAATCTATGTGTAACAGAGTGAACCCGATGTTCCTCTGTGTACCTAGGCCGATAGCACTTATGACCATTGCTTCTCGGATTTCACTCGTGTCGACTGCTAGCTATGACGTGCGCCGCTCGCAGTGCCCTGCCAAACGCAGCGTTAAGTGTTGTGTACGCGATAGCTCAGTGTACGTGTTGTATGGTATATCGGTTTTGACCATGTATTGTAGCCAAGTTACAACACCATTGCTTAGTATTTAGCATGGTTAGATTTGGCCCATGTAATAGTTTTTTGTAATGCATATGTTTTTAGGTTAATTATAACCGATCAGAGTGATAATGGCGATTTAGTAGCCTTTTTGATTTTCTGTGGCACTTCTGAGACCGCTTTAAGAATAAATATAAACTTTCCACTAATAGCCCATAATCTCAAATTAAATCCAGAGTACAGCTGGTAAAAGTTCTTAAATTTATATTTAACGATTATATTTTTACACTATGTAGTTCAGAAGATATTCTAGCTCCTAGGGCTGGCAGTACTATAATACGGATTTGCCATTTATATCAGTGCCAGACCCCCGTACCGACGCTGAACTTTGCACCGACGCGTGGACTTTGTACCAACGCGGAGACAGCAGCGTGCCTCTATAAGTACCGCTGCTCGCGTGGCAGACTTTCTTTTTTACCAAACGTGCAAGACTCACAGTACCAGCAATTAACTTCTGGCACCGGTGCCTTGGAGGAAAACAGTTTTTTTTTAACCTAAACTGCGCGGGTTTTGGAGACCCTGTAAGTACTCAGTTTTTTTTTTTTTTTATTGTATTTGGTGCATTACTATTTTGTACTATTTGATGACATTGTGATGCTGGATGTTTTGATGATTTTCTTGAGCATGAAATTGACATGATTGCCAGACCGGTCGGCACTAGCCATTCTGTGAGGCTAGCTTGATTCCATTTGTTTTCTCACGCTAGACGATTATTTACATGCTAGTACATTTCCATGTAATGCTGCAGTGAGGAAATTTGTACACAAACTTTTGTAACAATGTTGATGTGGAAGATATCATGTATGAATTTTGCCGTAGAAAACTTAACGTGTCAGAATGATGCGGCGCTTAGCGTGCATGACCGACCGCACGTAGTCAGTTGTGACTAGGTGATAGTTTTCCCTCGACGCATAACCGTGGGAGTAAATGGGAGTGCACTTATGCCTCTAATTAAAATGATTCGCTAAGTTTGGTCTTGCTGGCAATCATGACAATTGACTACATTGCTTGCATGGTGGATGCACCATAATGCGCGCATTTTCTGTTGTTCATTTAATGCTATTTCTTAGTGGTTGATTGTTTGATGATCTTTATTTTATTTAGTTCTATGTTTTCTGGAGTCTTCCCTTCTCTATCACCGAAGCTAGGGAGGGCGGCAGCTTTGCGTGATGTTCCCGCATTGGTGACGTCACTCACAGCTGACTCAGTCTCTTAGGCGCCATGTTTGTTTTGATTCTGAAACTTCTGCTTAAGTTGTTTATACGTTGCTATGCCGGACCGTATGCCATGCCTAGCCATAGGTCGAGTGACTGGCTGATGGATTGATTGATTGGTTCATTCAGTCACTCATTCCATTCATTAGTCATTTGTTTATAGGTCTTTTATTATTTATTTTGACTTTAGCCATTATTTGCTTCCTATTTTATGACGAAGTATTTCACTTGACATAGTGCATAGGTTTGGTTCACATCACTGAGAGGCATTATTAGCCTGTGTGACAGGAAGCGATATAGGTCATCTTTGTTATGCGACCTCAAGGGTCATTGTTCACTACAATGTGTAATAAGTAAGTGAAGCCTTTGAGTGACTGTAAGAAATACAGGACATTTCTGTTATGCGACCTCAAGGGTCATTGTTCACTACTATGTGTATGAAACTTAAAGGTGCTTTGTAGCCATATTAAGTGCACCATGCCTCTATTTAGTGCATGGTGACATTCATTAGATTGCATTTTGGTAGATATACTTTATTCTAGGCTATCTTATGTTAGATGCACATAATTTCCCTTCAAGTACACATTTTCTGCCTGTCTTTCCTCTTCGTCATGAATGACTGCAGGGTGTGTAGATGTTTGCGTTCTTCGTTGATGTTCAATGTTTGCGCTTGTGTCTGCGGTGCGAATGTAATAAAGACCGAGTGAATGATAAGGTTGTGTGTACGTCCTTATTCATTTGATGGTAAGTCGGTTGTATTGTGAGTTCCTTTTTGTGTCATGTTACTTTCACATTACTTTCCCCTTGATACTAGTTATTTCTATATACTATTCCTTAGTGCCTAGTCACATAGCTATTGTACCGCTGGCATAGCATCTGATTTAATTTGGTATTTTACTTTTGCTATGTTATTTTTAGTACTTTGCATTTAACTTGATGTAGGCTGACCTGTTAGGGAGGCCCCGGTCAGAGTGACTACCCATTTGTTAGTCATTTGCGTGCTCGCCTTACCAGGTCTGACTGCATAGCGCACTTACGTATTGGTGCTCTGCTTTATTCTTTGACTTGTGCTTTGCATGACTTTGTAGTTAGTATTGTGACTTATATTTTTCATTTTATTTGCTATCATGTCTATTACTACACATTCTATATGTTACACGACCATCACTTTGATTTTGTCAGTCTTTAAAATCAAAGTGTTGTACGTTCACTGCATGTGGATATATGCCTTAATTAGTTATGTGCCTTGTTTATTGTATTCTTGGCACCATTACTGATTACCTGTTTGTTTATTCTACAGGTACTGCTTTCTGCTTTCTGTTTCGGCCTTCTGCTTTCTGGTTTCTACTTTCTAGTTTTTTAGAAATAAAAGTCTAGCTCAACATGAACGAGTCTCAGTCTCACTAAGTCCAACCACCACCATCTAATCTTAATTCTCCAAATCCTACTACCTCACCCCATCACAAATGGCGCTGCGAGCAGGATGGTTGGACAAAAAGAGACTCAGATGTGACCGAAAGCAGTGCAGGGCCATGATGCAGCCACGAGTATGAAACTTAGAAGTGGTAGGCAGACGCAACATAGCGCAACAAGGGCCAACGTAGTCGGACAATTGCAGGGCGAAATGGCAGAGGTCGCCCAGCCCAATGCTGAAGCTGGTGGTGTGGACCATGCTGGAGAAAATCAAGAAGGCGTACTAAACCATGTGCCCGGAGCTGTCCATGTCGCGGGACCGGAACAGCCAGGACCAGTAGCCCAGGTGGTCATCCATCAGAACCTGCATCCGGCACCGCTGCCCACTTTTAGCGGGGATGGAGGCAACACCAGCGTGGGGACTTTTGTGGACACCGCTCGCCGTGCCATCCGGTCATTCAGGATGCCAGAAGAAATGGCTGCAGAATGGGTCATTGGAGCCCTACAAGGAGCTGCACGCGAGGAGGTGCTGGGACGCCCTGCTGCGGACCGGATCAACGCTAATCAGGTGTTAGAGATCCTAACCACAACCTTCCGACAGCAGTACAGCGCCCTGGACCGACTCAAACGGTTCCACGCACGTCGTCAGGCCACCACTGAAAATATCCTGGACTATGCGCATAGCCTCACTGCGCTGGCCAACCAGGCCAATAGCCTGCAACAGGATGCGATACCTGGATGGGCATTGCAGGATAAGTTCATTGATGGCCTGCGGTCTTCGTCGCTGCGTAGTCACCTGAGGGAATTCCAGCGGCTGGGGCAAAACACCTTCCTCCAACTCCGCGATGAGGCCAGGCGCTGGGACGTGGAAAATCCCGACTCGGATGCAGCGCTGGAGCGAATGACCGCTTCAACAAATGCGGAATTAGAGCAGCTGCGCCTCACTGTTGCTGCATTGACGGCGCGGTTGGATCGTGAACCCCGGAAGCCTGACACTATGCAACAGCCGCAGACCGTACCCCCAACCCACCCGTTCCGCTGTTTTTGGTGTGACCAGGTTGGACACCGAGAGGCCCAGTGCCCGGCAAAGAAAAAGTACCAGGAGCGCCTAAACAGCGGACGTGGGGGATTCCGGGGTAGAGGTCGTGGAAACCCTAACCAGGGCGGCCGTGGAGGAAAATGGGGTGGATTTCCCGGAGACAAACAACCACGAGGAGGCCACTCAAGACCAGAGCAGCCACAGGGCTACCATTACCAGCAGTTCCCCAATCAGCCGATTCCCCCTCCCTTCTACCCAATGCCCAGTTCTTATCCCCAATACCAAGGACAGGCCCAGCCGGAAAACTGCTAGCCCCCGTTGTCGCTAGTCAGGCAACGGGGAAGGGAGCCATCAAGGGACTGGTGGGAACGCGTCCTACCAGCACTGCAAAAATAGGAGGACAGGACCTGGAAGTTTTGCTTGACACCGGCAGCGAGATCTCTACGTTAACTGAGACCTGGGTGCGAGACCACTTGGCCGTGGAGGTGCTAGAGACCAACTATATCACCGTCAGAGCAGCAAATGGTCTCCCAGTACCATACAAGGGGATTATTATTGTAGATGTGGAGCTGTTCGGTGATAAGATTGAGAGTGTGCCAATACTCGTTTTACATGACCAGGGTCAAGAGAGAGAATTGGCAGGTCTGATGGGGATGAACATTTTAGGAAGATTGTCGTCGTCACCATCGGTGCTTCATCCTCTACTGAATAAGGCCAAGAAAAACAAAATGGCAAAGGCCTTCATCGCCAGAGTATCTGCCAGCCATCATATTCCATCCAACTCCCTAGTTAATATTGCAGTGACGGGCGTACACCAACCAGGCCACACACTTCTGGCATCCCGTCTTTCCAGCTCTTTGCCAGGAGGACTTATCCTGGTGCCCACTCTCCTGGAGGGACGTCGAAAAGAATATTATGTCAGAATAGCCAACATTTCGAACCAAGACGTGATCTTGAAGCCTCGGACAGCTGTGGCCTACATCGAAGCGATCGATGGAGTGGTAACAGAAGAACGCGAAGTAACCGTCAACTGTGGTGAAATTTTTATCAGCTCTAAAACGGACTTGACTTCAAGACCCTCTACCGCCACCCGAGCCCCGGTTCCTGACCCATTCCCAGACTTTACTGGAAATGCTGCGCAGAAGCTACAGCTGCAGGATCTGCTGACAGCCTACCAAGATGTCTTTGCTGAGAATGAACAGGACCTTGGCTACACTAGCATCGTGCAGCATCAGATACCCACAGTCGACAACATCCCCGTCACCCAGCCATATCGTTCTATCCCACCCACTATGCTACAGGAAGTCCGGAAACATTTGCAAGGCTTAAGGGAAGCTGGAGTGATTGTGGAGAGCCACAGCCCATATGCCTCACCAGTAGTCCTGGTACGAAAGAAGGATGGCAGCTTACGCCTCTGCGTGGACTATCGTCGGCTCAACGCCAAAACTGTGGGCGATGCGTTTCCATTGCCAAGGATTCAAGAATCCTTCGACGCATTGGCAGGCGCCCGGTTCTTCTCCACCCTTGACCTAGCTTCCGGCTACCACCAGATTGCCATGGATCCAGCGGATCAGCACAAAACAGCTTTCACCACACCGTTTGGCTTATATGAGTACACTCGGATGCCATTTGGGCTCACCACTGCCCCAGCCACCTTTCAGCGCCTCATGCAGCGAGTTATGGCGGACTACCTGTTTGAGTACGTCCTGGTGTACCTTGACGATCTGCTGGTGTACTCGAACACGTTTGAGGAACACCTGGAACACCTCCATCAACTCCTGCAGAAAATCAGGGACACAGGTCTCAAACTACGCCGTGACAAATGTCAATTTCTTCCAAAGCAGGTGAACTATTTAGGCCATACCATCTCAGCCGAGGGCATCACCTGTGAAGAAGACAAGGTCCAGAAGGTTCGCGCCTGGCCAACGCCCACGACAACGACGGAGCTGCGCTCATTCCTAGGATTTGCATCCTACTACCGTCGGTTCGTGAAGGGGTTTGCTAAGCTCGCTGGGCCATTGCACGACGTCGTCGCCAAGTCAAGCCAAGGGGCCAAGACGAGGAGGGTCAGCATCACAGCCAACTGGGGACCTGAACAGCAAGCAGCGTTTCAGTCTCTCAAGGATGCCCTGACCACTTCCCCAACCCTGGGCTACGCCGACTTCAGCAAGCCGTTCATGGTGCAAACAGACGCCAGCCAGGAAGGCCTGGGAGCCATCTTGTCACAGAAGCAGGAGGATGGACGCACTAAGCCAATTGCTTTTGCCAGTCGTCGTCTGCGCCCTTCTGAGCACAATTACTACCAGAGTCACCACAGTAGTTACAAGCTGGAGTTCCTGGCAATGAAATGGGCTATCGCAGAAAAGTTTCGTCATTACCTAATCAGTAATCATTTCATTGTCCTGACTGACAACAACGCTCTCACCCACTTCAAGACGGCAAAGCTAGGGGCCATGGAACAACGCTGGGCAGCCCAGCTGTCGGCTTTTAACTTTGACGTCCAGTATTGTCCGGGAAAGGCTAACCCAGCCGACCCACTCTCCAGAGCTCCAGTTTGCAACTTGGATGCTGAGGTAGAGTGCAGCCAGATTACTGCAGAACTTCCCCAAGTTGTCAGCAGAATTCAGCTTCCTTTCTGTCAGCCATCAGTCATCCCAGTTGAAATCCGCAAGGCTGAAATCCCCTGTGACCGTCTTGATGCCTGTGACACCCCAGAAATCACCCACCAGGAAATGCCCCACACTGTTGCAGTGACCGAGCGAGACAAATCCGCTGCGGTTGCCACAGACTTGGCCGAGCCCACCAATCTACTTCAGCTTCAGATGGATGACGATGTCATTGGACCCGTGTTGTCTGCATTTCCTCGTAGACCGGACGTGCGACAACACCATCCTGCTGTGAAACAACTCGTCAGACAATATCCACGGTTATATCGAGACCAGAAAGGCATTCTGCGAAGGCGTTGTAAACGGCCTGACCAAGGCCACACAGACCAGCTCGTACTACCCGCATGTCTGCGACATGAGACAGTCCAAGCACTTCATGACCACATGGGTCACCAAGGGTATGATAGGACAATGAAACTGCTACAGGCTCGAGCATACTGGCCAGGCATGTATGCCGAAGTTCAAAACTATCTGTCCAACTGTTCCCAATGTCTTATTTCCTGCCCCCAATACCATCACACCCCTACCGGTCACCTCATTGCCAGTCGTCCTCTTGAAATCGTGGCGGTGGACTTCACCAAACTTGAGATGTCGTCTGATGGCATTGAAAATGTCCTTGTCATCACTGACGTTTTCACCAAATTCTCCCAGGCTGTCCCCGCAAGAAACCAGAAGGCGCCTACGGTGGCGGCCCTACTCATCAAGGAATGGTTTACCAAGTATGGCGTGCCAGAGCGTATTCACAGCGACAGAGGGCGGAGTTTCGAGGCTGAGGTCATAGAAGAGCTGCTTGACCGTTATGGTGTCAAGAAGAGTCGTACTACAACCGTACCACCCTCAAGGTAACGGTCAGTGCGAACGCTTCAACCGAACGATGCACCAACTCCTGTGCAGCCTTTCGAAAGAAGAACAGCGCCGGTGGCCGAACCATCTTCGAGACCTGGTGATGGTCTACAATTCTACGCCCCATGCCACCACTGGGTTTACCCCCTACCGGCTACTCTTCGGTCGAGAGAATCGCCTGCCCATCGACATGATGTTGGAGACACCAACAACCTTTGCGCCGACTGTCAAGCACTGGGTTCGTCAGCATGGTGAGGTGCTGAAAGGGAACCACCAGGAGGCCCTCCGCAACACCATCAAGGCGGCAAAACACCGGGCCAAGTATGCTGACCGTGGGGCAAAAGCGTTCGAGTTGCGGCCGGGTGACCACGTACTCATCAAACACCACGGTCCTGGTCGCAACAAAATGCAGCACGAGTTCAAGGATGATGTGTACGTGGTCATAAAGCGCCTCCGGCCGGAACTCGACGTTTATGTCATTCAGCCTTTGGCAGGCGGCGAACTTTCCACTAGAAATGTGGACCAGCTGAAGCGAGTGCCCATTCCATATGGACAGCCAGAGAGACTGGACAATACTGAACCTCCTGTCCATTTGGAGTGCGGAAATGATGTGCCACCCACGTTTACGTTCCAGGAGCCACCTATTCTGGTGACTCCAGACACTCCCCCAGTGAAAGATCAACTGTGCCCGCTCACCAAAGTACCAAGCCGTGTCATTGCTAAGCCCAAGAGTGTCAGACCGAACAAGGTGCAAGCTGCTACGCCTACACCTCTGCGTCGGTCTGCACGCTTGCGGCAGAAACCATTAAAACTCTTAGTAACGTTGAC
The DNA here is from genome assembly GCA_036245525.1 of Semisulcospira habei. Taxonomy (NCBI): domain Eukaryota; kingdom Metazoa; phylum Mollusca; class Gastropoda; family Semisulcospiridae; genus Semisulcospira; species Semisulcospira habei. The sequence goes on along the minus strand of BTPG01000005.1, from coordinate 89,738,817 downwards.
AGCTTGAATGTGACCAGTGGGCCTTTAAGGGTGTGCCTCGGCAACTTTAAATGCCCACAAGAAATTAAAGCTTCAATATTCCTCCAAGTGCATCGGATGCTTTAATAGTGTTAGGAAAATAGGACAAATTAATATTGAGTAAATATGAGTAAATTGTTTTGGGCTTATTGTTTTTACTTAAAGAGACTGTCTTAGGTGAAGGATTGCTTAAGGTGATAGGTTAATTTAAAATTATTGGATTTTTAGTTAGTACAGTGCATCGGATTTTGATTTGTCATGGATTGGAATCCAAGGCACCGGTACTGTGTTTTCGAGTAGTACAATGCTTTGAATTTTGATGTCTTAAATGAATATTGGAAATCAAGGCATCGGTACATCTGTGTCTTTCTAGTACACAACAGCTGTGCAGTTGATTTCATTTTCAAACTTAGTCCGCTGCGTAGGTATTTTTCCAAATGATAATATCCTATGTCAGTTTTCTGCTATGCATAACTTAGTTTGAAAATGACTGTGTGAGTCCAAGTCTACAGTATAATAGTGTAGACAAGAGAGCCTTGGTCACTAGTGCTATTTTGCTATATTTGTGGTGTACCATGTGGATGGTACTGTTTGATAATGTGTTTTGATGTTATGTTGTCATTGGGCCCAATGTGTTCTTGTGTTTTTGGATTTATGGTTTTGGTATTTATACAGCGAGGTCGCTGTATTGTTAAGGCCGATGGGAAAATGTAACAGAGTGAACCCGATGTTCCTCTGTGTACCTAGGCCGATAGCACTTATGACCATTGCTTCTCGGATTTCACTCGTGTCGACTGCTAGCTATGACGTGCGCCGCTCGCAGTGCCCTGCCAAACGCAGCGTTAAGTGTTGTGTACGCGATAGCTCAGTGTACGTGTTGTATGGTATATCGGTTTTGACCATGTATTGTAGCCAAGTTACAACACCATTGCTTAGTATTTAGCATGGTTAGATTTGGCCCATGTAATAGTTTTTTGTAATGCATATGTTTTTAGGTTAATTATAACCGATCAGAGTGATAATGGCGATTTAGTAGCCTTTTTGATTTTCTGTGGCACTTCTGAGACCGCTTTAAGAATAAATATAAACTTTCCACTAATAGCCCATAATCTCAAATTAAATCCAGAGTACAGCTGGTAAAAGTTCTTAAATTTATATTTAACGATTATATTTTTACACTATGTAGTTCAGAAGATATTCTAGCTCCTAGGGCTGGCAGTACTATAATACGGATTTGCCATTTATATCAGTGCCAGACCCCCGTACCGACGCTGAACTTTGCACCGACGCGTGGACTTTGTACCAACGCGGAGACAGCAGCGTGCCTCTATAAGTACCGCTGCTCGCGTGGCAGACTTTCTTTTTTACCAAACGTGCAAGACTCACAGTACCAGCAATTAACTTCTGGCACCGGTGCCTTGGAGGAAAACAGTTTTTTTTTAACCTAAACTGCGCGGGTTTTGGAGACCCTGTAAGTACTCAGTTTTTTTTTTTTTTTTATTGTATTTGGTGCATTACTATTTTGTACTATTTGATGACATTGTGATGCTGGATGTTTTGATGATTTTCTTGAGCATGAAATTGACATGATTGCCAGACCGGTCGGCACTAGCCATTCTGTGAGGCTAGCTTGATTCCATTTGTTTTCTCACGCTAGACGATTATTTACATGCTAGTACATTTCCATGTAATGCTGCAGTGAGGAAATTTGTACACAAACTTTTGTAACAATGTTGATGTGGAAGATATCATGTATGAATTTTGCCGTAGAAAACTTAACGTGTCAGAATGATGCGGCGCTTAGCGTGCATGACCGACCGCACGTAGTCAGTTGTGACTAGGTGATAGTTTTCCCTCGACGCATAACCGTGGGAGTAAATGGGAGTGCACTTATGCCTCTAATTAAAATGATTCGCTAAGTTTGGTCTTGCTGGCAATCATGACAATTGACTACATTGCTTGCATGGTGGATGCACCATAATGCGCGCATTTTCTGTTGTTCATTTAATGCTATTTCTTAGTGGTTGATTGTTTGATGATCTTTATTTTATTTAGTTCTATGTTTTCTGGAGTCTTCCCTTCTCTATCACCGAAGCTAGGGAGGGCGGCAGCTTTGCGTGATGTTCCCGCATTGGTGACGTCACTCACAGCTGACTCAGTCTCTTAGGCGCCATGTTTGTTTTGATTCTGAAACTTCTGCTTAAGTTGTTTATACGTTGCTATGCCGGACCGTATGCCATGCCTAGCCATAGGTCGAGTGACTGGCTGATGGATTGATTGATTGGTTCATTCAGTCACTCATTCCATTCATTAGTCATTTGTTTATAGGTCTTTTTATTATTTATTTTGACTTTAGCCATTATTTGCTTCCTATTTTATGACGAAGTATTTCACTTGACATAGTGCATAGGTTTGGTTCACATCACTGAGAGGCATTATTAGCCTGTGTGACAGGAAGCGATATAGGTCATCTTTGTTATGCGACCTCAAGGGTCATTGTTCACTACAATGTGTAATAAGTAAGTGAAGCCTTTGAGTGACTGTAAGAAATACAGGACATTTCTGTTATGCGACCTCAAGGGTCATTGTTCACTACTATGTGTATGAAACTTAAAGGTGCTTTGTAGCCATATTAAGTGCACCATGCCTCTATTTAGTGCATGGTGACATTCATTAGATTGCATTTTGGTAGATATACTTTATTCTAGGCTATCTTATGTTAGATGCACATAATTTCCCTTCAAGTACACATTTTCTGCCTGTCTTTCCTCTTCGTCATGAATGACTGCAGGGTGTGTAGATGTTTGCGTTCTTCGTTGATGTTCAATGTTTGCGCTTGTGTCTGCGGTGCGAATGTAATAAAGACCGAGTGAATGATAAGGTTGTGTGTACGTCCTTATTCATTTGATGGTAAGTCGGTTGTATTGTGAGTTCCTTTTTGTGTCATGTTACTTTCACATTACTTTCCCCTTGATACTAGTTATTTCTATATACTATTCCTTAGTGCCTAGTCACATAGCTATTGTACCGCTGGCATAGCATCTGATTTAATTTGGTATTTTACTTTTGCTATGTTATTTTTAGTACTTTGCATTTAACTTGATGTAGGCTGACCTGTTAGGGAGGCCCCGGTCAGAGTGACTACCCATTTGTTAGTCATTTGCGTGCTCGCCTTACCAGGTCTGACTGCATAGCGCACTTACGTATTGGTGCTCTGCTTTATTCTTTGACTTGTGCTTTGCATGACTTTGTAGTTAGTATTGTGACTTATATTTTTCATTTTATTTGCTATCATGTCTATTACTACACATTCTATATGTTACACGACCATCACTTTGATTTTGTCAGTCTTTAAAATCAAAGTGTTGTACGTTCACTGCATGTGGATATATGCCTTAATTAGTTATGTGCCTTGTTTATTGTATTCTTGGC
>BTPG01000005.1:89723714-89731214 GCA_036245525.1 Semisulcospira habei | reverse complement strand
AAATGTGGCGCAGTACAATTTGTCTGTCAGAGATCAAAGACGTTCGATGTGAGACTGGAAAAACAAAATGAAGTAAAAGAAGAATAAAATGGGAGACGCACCAAGAGAGGCTGGTCCAGAGCTCCGACCTGTCCTTCCGAGTCAAAGGCGAAAGCGGTAGCCGCCCATGTGGTGATGGCGTCTGATGGTAGTACAACAAGAAAGCTGGCGGTCCCGTCAGCTCTGTGGACACGGTTGACGTAGTCACAGAAGGCAAGTGGTTTGTATTTATAAAATCTTTTTAAACTGTGATTACGGGTTCAGTTAGAAAATACATTTCAGCACCATTTGTGTTTGTCATGCCTTCTCGGCAGTCTGGACACGCAGCAAACGCACTAACGAATTCACACTTGCTTATTCTGCTCAGCCGTTAGCGCGTCAATCTGGGTTTTGTTTGTTTGTTTGTTTGTTTGTTTGTTTTAGGGGTAGCTTTTTCGTACGCATAGTGCTGTAAAGAAGCAAAGGCATTGCCAAATTACTTGATATTAAGACGACGTGTATTGAACAGGATTTCCCTATTTCTAGATGAACAATAACTGGACCTGTATGTAAAAATTCTTAACCATCGAAAGGTATCTTTCAAAGGTTACGTTAGTAATACAATATATATATATATATATATATATATATATATATATATATATATATATAATATATATATATATATATATATAAGCCGCGTATCCGGAGGCGGCACGTCTCGAATTAGTTAAATCGTTTGTATTAGAAACTTGATTAAGTGGGCTGAAATCGATGCCAATGTTGCGGGGGAGGAAGAGCCGGAGTACCCCGCAGAACGAACCTCCCAATTAACGGTGACATTTACTAGAGGAGAAAAGTCCGACGCCGGAACCGAGTATCAAACCTCGCACCTCTAGCATTGGTGGCAGGTGCTTTACCGCTGCGCCACGGACCGCTTTTGGCTTTCAGATTCAACACCAAAGAATTGCAGCCTTTCCAATGAACACGCCGCTACATAGTGTAACGAGCGAGAGGCGTGGATCCACATGAGCTCCCGCAATTGTTGGGCCCAATGAGGATCTGTACCTCTTGCAGTTTGATGGTGTTTACATTTTTTCGTCATTGAACGATTACTTTTTTTTTTCTCTTCGATTGCGACCTCTGAATAAGTCAATCGTCGTCATCATTTGGACCTTGAGGATTTTCAGGAAGAAGAACGAATAATACATTCAGCCTTGACGAACGTATTTTCCAAATTTTGGAGGCGTCATTTAACGACTATGCACCTGTTGAAGGAAATGGATCGACCATGATAATTCAAGATCAGTGACAGATTAGCTTGGTTAATGGGTTAATACATTAAGCCTTGAAGCACGGCAATAGGATACGTATCGTCCATGATAGTCCAAAGGTGGTGCCAGAATATCTTGCCCCCCCCCCCCCCCCCCCACTCCCCATGCGCCAAGCTATTTCCACACAACCCATGGATCATAGTCGGGATCTATCTCTTGAATTTTTATGTGGTTTTAGCAGGAGAAAGATTTCGACATCAAGGGTTCAATAATTTAACAACATTGTGCAGGCAGCCACCAGTTAAAAAAGAAAGCAATGACAATGGCGATGGCAGCAGCAACAACAACATGTGTGGGTGGAGCTCACATACAGAGTCTTTAAAAAAAGAAATGCTGCCTCCATCAACCAATACCTTCATTTCGAAGACAATATAGGACACATTTCTTTAAGTCAGTAACTCTTTTTTTTTTCTTCCAAAATAGTTCTTTTCTGTCTCGTCTGTGCGAAACCTCTTCCCACCAAAGCGCAAAGAGCATTCTACAATATGATGGGTATAGGCGCTATAAAAATGTACATTATCATCATCATCATCATTATTATGATGATGATGATCATCATCATCATCATCATCGTTATCATGGTCAGTAGCAGCAGCAGCAGCTGTAGTAGCTACAACGACTACAACAACGCTATCCCGTTCAGTGTCGAGAAAATTTGAACACCACCCAACCGCAAGAGGTATAAATCCTTATGAGCCACCGCTTTTGCGGGGGCTCATGAGGGTCTATGCCTCTTGCTGAAACCACTTTGAATCCATGTTCCTGGGACAGCTAGAGCATTTTGGTGTCGAACTAACGAAGACTGCAGCAACACTGTCTGAGCCTTCTGGCACTGAACGGGTTAAAAGGAGGGTCATCAGAAAAATGGCGGATCCATCAACTCAACAAACATCAACAAGGACAACAACAACGACCAAAACAACAAAAAACACACCAAGCAGTTATCTCCATAAACTTACGCTGTTGCTTCAGTATCAAAGAAGATAGTTTGAGCTCCGCCATAACTTATCTGCGGAGTGACGTGATCCCGCGCAAAGCGTCGAACCCTAGCCATTTTAGCTTCTTCTGTCAAAGCTTCTGCTTTTCTGGTATCGCGTCCGTTGCGAATGACACCACCTGAAGACGTGTATGTAAAGTGTATGCATGACTGTGATTTTGGACATTAGGGCCCCAGGCCGCCGAATGTTCAAAAATAACAGACTTGCACACATATGCTGAACTACATTTGACGGCGATTTAACAGTCGAGTCTCATTCAGGATTTTAAATACAATGAAAGTTCCGGTTCCTCAGACAATGACAATGACAATGACAATGATCCTTTATTTGACAACGGTAAAAGTTTTGGTAGTAACAACCATTTATCGAACTTGCCGTTGCTAATCTACTGATTAATTACTATCGCACTAATTATTTTCTACTACTGAACAGGCAACAAAAAATAATGAATAAATAAATAAATAAAATAAAAAAATAAAAAAAAACATTTTTTAAAAGATAATTTTAAAAACGTGAGCAACAAGTGTGCATATTAATCAGTCAGTCGATCGATCGATCGATCGATCAATCAATCAATCAATCAATCAATCAATCAATCGATCGATCGATCGATCGAGCGATCGATCGGTCAATCACTCAATCAATCAATCAATCAATCAATCAATCAATCAATCAATCAATCAATCAATCAATCAATCAATCAATCAGTCAATCAATCAATCAATCAATCAATCAATCAATCAATCAATCAATCAGTCAATCAATCAATCAATCAGTCAGTCAATCAATCAATCAATCAATCAATCAATCAATGGCTGATAATAAGATACACACTGAAGCTGTACAGAATCCAACGTTACACACATTCTTAACGTCGCGAATACACAGACAAATAAGGACGCAAATCGTCCAAACAGAACAGTAATTTGAACCAAAACGACAACAGAACAGCAACAACGTCATAGCAACAACACTAACAGCTACAACACCAATGGCAACAACAATACAGTCAAACTTTCTAGCAGCAATGGTATGGTTCTGATGCCATGTTAACCATTTAGCCCCAAGACCACATCTGCCAAATTCTGGAGGTGCCACTTAAGGACCATGTATGTTGCTGGAAGACGGGGAAGTGGCGCAGTGGTTAAGGCGTCTGCCTCCAATGCCAAAGGAGCGAGGTTCGATACCGGGTTCCGGCGTTGGATTTTTCTCCTCTGGTAAGTGTCACCGTCTGGGCAGTGGGCAGATGTTCACATCTGCACGGGACATAGACGACCCCGGCCCCCACGAGTCCCCTGCTGCCTTGCAGGTTTGGCCGCTTGGCTGCGGAAAGGCTAAGGGAGGAAACCCCTGACATCAAAACCCCCGTGTCTCCGGGGAAGGCTTTTGAGCCAGAGACTAAGACAAGGACAGTCTGATATAAAACCTACGACCCGAGGACCTCGATGCCACCGTCCCAGCTTGTTAGGCCATGGCAAACGAACCAAGGGTTTAAAGGGTGGGGCCAGTACTGCGCACACTGCACTCCACCAAAAAGCTCCACCGCGCAGGCTTTAGGAAACGCCCACGGACTATGACACTGAACTTTCCAAGTCCTGTAGCGATGGGCAAGGGGCAAAACGGCAGGTGAAAGATGTCACTGGAAGCCGCAGTCTCAAACCTGCATGCAGGCGGTTCAGGATATTGGTCGCCTGATGCTGACCTGGGGATGACAACGTCACTCGGCACACCCTGAACGACCAAGCAGCCTTCTATAGGGACAGCACTGCCTTCTCCACACGGAGAGGGGTCTAGAAAAGGTGGCCTAACCAAAGCTCATCCCCTCGTAACCCAGTTGGCTAGCCGCGGTCAACGGGCATCTTCTCATGCGGTCAGAAAACAAGAAAAAAACAATGGATCCACTCTCATGACGACCACGACCGGACTCAACGTAGCATGCTGGAACATCCGAACCATGCTCGACACAGCAGACAGCGGACGTCCTGTGCGTCGCTCCGCCCTCATTGCCCATGAATTGCGGAGGTTAAACATCGACATCGCCGCGCTCAGCGAAGTACGCCTCCCGGAGAAAGGCAGCCTCCAAGAACTTGGCGCTGGCTACACCCTCTACTGGTCAGGCAGGCCTGCATCAGAAAGACGGCTCTCAGGCGTGGGCTTCATGATGAAGACCCACATTGCGACTAAGTTGGAAAACCTACCAACGGGTCACTCCGACCGCATCATGTCCATGCGCCTCCCACTGAGACACCAGCAATACGTCATCCTTCTCAGTGTGTACTCCCCAACCCTCCTGGCAGAGCCTGCAGAAAAAGACAAGTTCTACTCTGACCTGCGCAGCCTCCTGCAGAGCACCCCTGCAGACGACAAAGTCATCATCCTTGGCGACTTCAACGCCAGAGTGGGCCAAGACTCTGAAGCCTGGAAAGGAGTCCTCGGCAAGCATGGCGTTGGGAACTGCAATGACAATGGTCTCCTACTGTTGGAGCTCTGTGCAGAGCAGCAACTTGTCATCACCAACACTACTTTCCAGCAAAAGGACAGTCGAAAGACCACCTGGATGCATCCTCGCTCCAAGCACTGGCACCTTATCGACTATGTCCTAGTGCGTCAGAGGGACCGCAGTGACGTCCTCCTCACCAGAGTGATGCCCAGCGCAGAGTGCCACACTGACCACCGCCTTGTTCGCTGCAAACTCAGGCTCCGCCTCAAGCTGAAACCCAAGAAAGGGGGCCCCCCCAAGAAAAAGCTTGATGTTGCCAGCCTTCAGCGTGACGACAAGAAAGCTGCCCTTCAGGCCGATTTACAGCGCATGCTCAAAGACACAGTTGATCCAGCAGAATCCTCCCCTGAAACACTCTGGGAACAACTGAAAACTGCTATTGTAAAATCTTCTGTGGAAGTCTTGGGCTTTGCTAGAAAGAGGAACAAAGACTGGTTTGTCGAAAACGACGTAGAGATCCAGGAACTTCTAGCAAAAAAAAGAGCCGCCCACCAGGCCCACCTAGCCCAGCCTTCCTGCCCTGTGAAGAAGTCTGCCTTCCGCCTCATCTGCAGCAGTCTCCAGCTCAAGCTTAGAGAGCTCCAGAACGAGTGGTGGTCCAGACTCGCACAGAGGACCCAGCTCTGCGCTGACAACGGTGACTACAGGGGCTTCTACGAAGCACTGAAAGCAGTGTATGGCCCTAGGCACCTGGTACAAAGTCCCCTGCGAAGCGCTGATGGACAGGCACTCCTCACAGATAATACCTCCATCTTGAACCGCTGGACCTCTTCGGCGCTGAGCGCAATGTTCAAGAAACAGTCATCCTCCAAATCCCACACCTTCCACTAAAGGTTGAATTGGACGAACCGCCCACCGCCGAAGAGACCCTCACAGCCATCCACCAGCTCAAGAGTGGCAAAGCAGCAGGCATTGATGGAATCCCGCCAGAGATATGGAAACATGGAGGCCCAGCACTGCACAACAAGCTCCACGACCTCTTTCTCTGCTGCTGGGAAAAAGGAACACTACCAAAGGATTTCCGTGATGCAGTCATCATCACCCTGTACAAGAACAAAGGAGAGAAGTCTGCCTGCTCAAATTATCGTGGAATTACCCTGCTGTCCATTGCCGGGAAAATGCTCGCAAGGTTGCTCCTGAATCGGCTGGTACCTGCCATCGCTGAAGACCACCTCCCAGAGGGCCAGTGTGGCTTCAGAGCCAACAGGAGTACCACCGACATGGTCTTTGTGCTGAGACAGCTTCAGGAGAAGTGCCGCGAGCAGAACAAAGGGCTGTACGTAACGTTTGTCGACCTAACAAAAGCGTTTGACACTGTGAGCAGGCAAGGTATGTGGCAGATCCTGGAGCGACTAGGCTGTCCCCCAAAGTTCCTCAACATGATCGTCCAGCTCCACGAGGACCAGCAAGGCCAGGTCAGACTAAACAGTGACCTCTCAGAACCATTCCCCATTCGCAACGGCGTGAAGCAAGGCTGCGTGCTGGCACCGACCCTCTTCACCATCTTCTTCAGCATGATGTTGAAGCAGGCCACAGTGGACCTCGACGACGACGACGCAGTGTACATCAGGTATCGTATCGATGGCAGCCTGTTCAACCTCAGACGACTGCAGGCCCACACGAAAACCCTAGACCAACTGATTCGTGAGCTGCTCTTTGCTGATGACGCTGCCCTCGTTGCACACACAGAGAGAGCCTTGCAGCTCATTACGTCCTGCTTCGCAGATGCCGCCCAGCTCTTTGGACTTGAGGTCAGTCTGAAAAAGACAGAGGTCCTTCATCAGCCGGCACCCAAGGAAGAGCATCGCCCTCCCCACATAACCATCGGCGAGTCCGAACTGAAGTCTGTACACCAGTTTACCTACCTTGGCTGCATCATCACGTCAGACGCCAAGCTGGACAAGGAGCTGGACAACAGGCTGGCAAAAGCGAACAGTGCTTTCGGGCGACTATTCAAGCGGGTGTGGCACAATCAACAGATGAAAAAAGGCACCAAGATCAGCGTGTACAGAGCTGTCGTCCTCACCACCCTGCTGTACGGTTCCGAGTCCTGGGCCCTCTACCGCAGCCAACTACGACTCCTCGAACGCTTTCACCAGCGCTGCCTGCGTACCATCCTCAGCATTCACTGGAGTGACTATGTCACCAACGTCGAGGTCCTTGAACAGGCGGAAACTGTGAGCATCGAGGCTTTGCTGCTGCGGACGCAGCTTCGCTGGGCGGGGCACGTCTCCAGGATGGAGGATCATCGCCTACCCAAGATCACTCTGTTCGGCGAGCTCGCCACTGGACACCGAGACAGAGGGGCACCAAAGAAGAGATACAAAGACGGTCTCAAGAAGTCACTTAGTGCCTGCCAAATCGACCACCGCCAGTGGTCTTCGCTTGCTGCGGACCGTGACACCTGGCGCTCCACCATTCACAAGGCAGCCGTCTCCTTTGAGGACTCTCGCAGAGCTAACCTTAAGGACAAGCGACTCAGAAGAAAAAACAGAGCTGTCGTAACTCAGAACCCTGACCAGACCTTCCCCTGCAGCCACTGCGGTCGTACCTGCCTGTCCCGGATTGGCCTCCGCAGCCACGAAAATGCCTGCAGACGACGTGGGCAAGCCCTATAGAATCTTCGTTCGCGAAGTCAAGCCAAGATTAT
>BTPG01000005.1:89709017-89723214 GCA_036245525.1 Semisulcospira habei | reverse complement strand
AGGTACTTCGTTTTCTGTTGCATTGCTGGCGTCATCTGGCCTGTGGACTTGAGGTAATTAGCGATGTAAAGGTCAGGGGCCAACCGGATCATGTTCTGCTCCCCACATCCGGTGGGCATGCGCAGAAGGGTCTCCAGGCCGTCCACGCTAGGCCCAAGTAGATCACCTGCAACCGGAATGATATAATTATGATATGTGGGTGGTCTGTGATATTTAAACTTTACGATTTTAAGCTGTACCGTCCAAATAACCAAAGACCAGCACAGACATTTGTGAACTGAACACATACACACGCAGGCACGCGCACGCAGGCACGCGCGCGCGTACACACACACACACACACACACACACACACACACACACACGCCATGTCGAATTTTCATCACTTCCGCACACGCCAGATGGACTTTGGCGGAAGCCATACCGAAAGCTTATCTCAATCCAGATGTAGATAGGTACTTTGTTTCCTTGACTTACACCAGATCAATTCCCAATGCGCAAAAGGCCATCGGGCCGACGTCGGCCCGCGCTTTGGGTTCTTGTATAGATACATACCTGTGACCTTGATGCGTGACCTTGTGGACCCATCCACTACGTCGCTGGGGAGGGTGACGGGGAAAGTCTGGGAGAATGTCTGTGTTCCGCTGGCGTCCAGGTTGACAAAGACGGGGATGCTGAACTCGCTAGGCACACCCTCAGCCTGTGTGTAGTTCAGTTAACTCATTCAGCCCCGACACTCCACAGCACGACAAGGAACGAGCATGACAGTTCAAGGGTGGTGCCAGAATAGCTTGGCGCCCACGGGCGCCAAGCTATTCTGGCACCACCCTTGAACTATCATGCTCGATCTGTCCCTAGAATTGTAATACAGTCCTTCAGAGGGCAACTCCAAAATTTGGGGATTCCGGTCCTGGGGTAGAATGTCTTAATTAAACTTACTGCCAAGAAAAACTGAAGACAACTCAAATGCAAGAGGTATGGGGGGGGCTCATAAGTATCTGTGTCTGTTGTTGGAATCATTAAACACCGCAGCAGGTGTTGGGTGGGGTGGGGGAGGGTGGAGGACTGAAATGGAGTTATCCGGTAGTGTTCTGCGGTGGGTTTTGAGACACCATTTCTAGCCGCAAGCAGTTAATGGGTTAATTTAACACACTGGAGACGTGCTGCATTCGAATCCGCTGCTTTATGTCGGGAAAGTGTTAAGGTTTACCTCCACTATGAGTTCTCTCCGCACTGCGTCGGCGGACAGCGTTGAGCGAGCGGACACTTCGATGTCGACGGCACCGAGCCGAGTGGGGATGATAGGGAAGTAGGCGGTTGCCTGTCTGTTGGCCTGCACCTGTACAAATTCAGGAGGGAGGAAACAGACATGTTCAACCCCTTGACTGCCAGTGTACGCAGATTTCGCGTCTAGAAGCCACTGCACTTTGAGCGGCAACCCCACGAAGAGCACAAACGGAATGGGAACAAGCGTGAGCACACAGAACACAGGACTAATAGGAGACTTAAATCATCACGAGCCCCCGCGACTGCGGGGACTCATGAGGATTTATGTCTCTTGCAGATGTTCGCTTAGCCTCGGCAGTTAAGGGGTAAAGGCATAAGAAAATATTAGGTACATGAACAGTGAACGTCAATCTCCAAAGACTCTCTTTATAATAATAATAATAATAATAATAATAAGCGCATTAAATAGGCGCTTTATCCCAATTGAAAATCGGCTCAAAGCGCCGCCGCGAACTGAACCCAACAAGCACGCTCACGTGAATCACACGCATTCACTCACACACTGTACATAAACACAGAACATTCACGTGGTGCTAAGGGCAAGCTCAAGCGAGCTACTGTAGTTTTTGGAAATTCGAAATCGTTTGTATTTGAAATTTGATAAAGTGGGCTGAAACTGATACCAAAGTCGTGGGGGAGGAAGAGCCGGAGTACCCGGAGAAAAAACCCCCGACGGTCCGCCCGAATTAACGGTGACACTTACTAGAGGAGAAAAATCCGACGCCGGAACCCGTAATCGAACCTCGCACCTTTAGTGATCGAAGTTTGTTTTAAGCGGGGGGTGGGGGTGGTGGTTAAGTACGAGAAGTGTAGTGGGAACATCAGTCTAGAAAAATGTTAACTTATCCGACGCGCATGAAATACGACATTAAGAGCAAAGCCGACAAATTTAAAAATAAATGAGTGAATGAGTAAGTGAGTGTGTGAGTGAGTGAGTGAGTGAGTGAGTGAGTGAGTAAGCAAAGCAAGCAAGTAGGTAAATAAGTAAATAAGAAAGTAAGTAAATTAGAAAAACGTTACTCATAAACATGACAATGCAAAACAAATTAAAAAAATATATATATAAACTGGCTCGTACTCATTTTGCACTTAGGTACAGGGTGTTTGACATCGGAGTGTACAACGTTTTTCGCAACAACAAAAAAAACAACCAACTTTCTATACCAACCTTAGAACAGTTGACCTAATACGATTTACATTCAAGAGCTCAAACAATTTGCTGTATAGTCGTACAAATTTGGACTATTTTTTTTTATAAAATGACTGATTTTACGTCCCTAAATGTGCCCCAGATATATTCAGCCAAGTAAAAGAAAGATCCAGTTTCACGTGAATGAGTAAGATGACGAAGTTTGCAAACATGAAACAATGAGGCATACATGAAGTCAACAATGTTTGAACTAGATGTTGAAATTGGCTGTTTCCCGCCGGGGCTCAATTAGGGTAATGAAAATGGCTTGTTCTTGTTTTTTTCCCTCACCATTTTGTTACGACCGCACTCAAAATCAACAAATAACAGGAGTTAAGTACACATTAATAACCCATATTAGGTCAGCTGGCACTAACTGACATTTGTTCTTAAAGTGGTATAGAAAAAAAGTTTCTTTGTGGAGATATATGAAAAAATGGTGTCCTCTCAGATGTCAAACGGCCTATACTTACTGTATAGACGTGGGTGATGGAAATGGTAGGGGATGGATCCACCGTAAAACTGTAAGTACCAAGCTGACTTGCTCAAGCGAACTTTAAAAAAACAAATGCTTCCCTTATACACATAGCATGACAATGTGCACACAGTTTCTTACCAAAACGGTCCGCTCCTGATCTCCGTCGGCTGTGGTTTCGCTGCCATCAGCGCCAATAACAATGCTGTTATAATCGTTAGATCCAGGCAGAGTTACCAGCACCTGAAAGTCAGCGAGGAATTGTTTGATGCAACACGTTTGGCCCTTATACACTGAAACAGCAGTATCAACAGCTACTCCTGATTGCTGGGGATACCGTTACACAACAAGCCAATATCGTCTTCAGTATGACATCACACGGTCATTTGAAGTCCTTTAGGCCGAACGCTTGAGTAGTTTATCTATGCGATCAACTTTTTGTTACATCTTAGACTCTGTCCAAAAATGGGGTATCCTTATTGCAAATAGTTTTTGAATTTCAAGGTCATTGGGCACTATCCTTTGAACTATTCCAAGAGAAAAATCGGAAGTTTAAGAAAATAAAAACATATGCGTATCAGTGAGTATATAAAGAGCAACGTTTGCTGGTTCCTGGATAAAATTTCGTCAGTCCTGTCAGACCAGTACTTATCTTCAAAGTTCACTTTTTCAGAGGTTAACTGCAAAATCCACTTTCAGTTAGTGGCAGACAATACACAATTATCATATCGAACAACATTCATATTTGTGTGGATTTTGACGGGACTGTCTTTTGTAAAAATGTAGAAATAATTTTATTTTCTTGGAGTGACCAATGTTTTAAATCACAGCTGTTTACATACAGCGGAACGGCTGAAGATACCAGGCCCACATAGTGTATGAATAAAGTACAAAGGATGAAATTTGTTTCGATACTAAGTTTATCAATGTGATTAAAGTAGCTTACAAATGGCGGCCAAATTATAATTAATTTGTGATAATACCTCGTATCCATGTTTCTTGAACAACTGGGGTTCTTTGACAATAAATTATTAACGGATTTCAGAAACACAATGTGCGTCCACTGCCAGTGAATGTGCTAAGTCCTGATATAGTGCAATGGAGACAGAACGACTGTGACTTGACTTGGCGATCTTATTGGACTAGCACAGAAAAGAAATACTGTAATCAGTTACTATCCCAATGCGCAAAAGGCCATCGGGCCGATTGCCTTTGTGCAATGGGATGTAAGTGACTGGAATCACGATCTGACCAGTCACTGATTTTCGAAAGACAGAGTACCATCAAATCACTTTTCAATTGGAGGCACAAGATCATCACAAAAACAACAACAACAAAGTGTGTGTGTGTGTGTGTGTGTGTGTGTGTGTGTGTGTGTGTGTGTGTGTGTGTGTGTGTGTGTGTGTGTGTACGTGTGTGTGTGTAAAGTTGTTTTTCTGTGGAGTCTCAAAAGATTGGAAGCTTACAGAGACGTCTGAAGGGAGGTAATTAAAGACGCTGGCTTGGATAACGACGTGCTCTCCCCTGATGACTGATGAAGGTAGAGTCAGGCTGACGAAGAAGGATCTGAACACAGTAAGCTGCGAAAACATGTGTGTTTTAGTAGAGTTTAACCCTTTGCGTGTCGGTAGCGGTTTTAGTCGTGATGATTCCTACAGGAATAATCGCGACAAAAACCGCTGCCGACGCGCAAAAGGTTAATACTTTAGTTGTGGCAAACATGAGTTCAATTCTTTATGGCAAATTAAGCACTCGCAATAAATGTTCATAAAAAACTTTGCAAGCACAAAGAACATATGCTACAAGAATGTAATGTCAGAGAAGTTATGTACTACAGAATATGACTTCATTTTGCTACCAGCATACGACGCCATCCTTTATTTCTGACAATACTGTGCGGCACTCCTCCATCATGTTTTTCTCCGCCACAAATAGGTATTAATGACATACTCAAAAAGTCATGCACAGTAAAAACAAGATATATACTCTCTAAAATTGTAAAATGTTTGTCTCCCAGTTAAACGCTATACTATACTCGCCTACGGCGGTCTGTAAAGTCTGTTTCATTAATTCCTGGTTTTTGTTCTACGACTTACTTTGACTGCAGAAGGGGATACACCCAGACCAGTCCGAAGGTTCGTAGCAAATGCTGTGGCTACCCAGGACGTGATAGTGTCTGGAACGGTCGTGTGGATCACAACAGAACCGTTGGCTCTGAGAAATGAAATTGCAAAAAAGCAAGAGGGGATGACGAGCCCAACGTTGTTTCTATTTTTAACACAGTCTCTCGCAGGACCGAAATCCCCACAATTCTAGAGACAGATCGAGCATGATAGTTCAAGGGTGGTGTCAGAATACCTTGGCGCCTATGGGCGCCAAACTATTCTGGCACCACCCTTGAACTATCATGCTCGATTCACGTCTTGCTGTGGTGTGTAGGGACTGAACTGTCTCCAATACTTATCGCAAAAGTATGCAACGCTTATCGAAAAAGTCAACACCTAGTGTGGCGGGCGACACGAGTTTGAACATGTATTTTCCAAGTGTCTATTTTAAGACACGGTGTCGAGAGCAGACTGGTAGACCTACTGACAAAAGAAACGCACGAACCAGATACACATAAATCTTTTACGCAATAAAATGTTAGTCTTATGACGCCGCATTGGCATGCAGATGTCATAATGTTCTAAGCATGCAATTTGAAAGAATACTGTTGTTGTACTGTGCAGGATTTTGCGTTTTGTGTGTGTCTCTCTGTGGGAAAAAGGGGGAGGTGGGGTGGGGAGGGGAGGTGGAGGAAGACAAATGGCTGCATGAGATGACAAAAGGAAAGGGTACGATTTTCTCTTTTATCCTGCATCTGCACAGATGTAACAGGCAACACACAAAAAATACTGCTCAAGGCCGGTCTCATTTTATCAGACAGAAGAATCGTTACCGTACAGGTACATTTATCACATTTAACACGCCGATTCTCTTCGTCTTCGATCGCAGGGGCGGATCCAGAGGTGTCTGGAAGGGGGTGGTGGGGAGAGGGGGGGGAGTGGGCACAACCGACCGCCACCCCACCCCCACCCCCCATGACCATGTTTTCCGAAATGCGTCATTTTTAGGACACAGATCTACTGAAGCAGCTGCACTGGCTGCCCGTCGAATACCGTTGCCAGTACAAAATTGCAATTTTCGCCTATCGGCATTTTGACGGATCTCTCCCGCCGTACCTCTCCGCCAAGCTGTCTGCTTATCAGCCATCACGCACCCTCCGTTCCTCCAGTGAAAAGCTGTTAAAAATCCCGAAGCTTAACATGAAAACTGTCGGGGAGCGTTCTTTCACCTTTTTCGCCCCAGGTGTGTGGAACTCGCTGCCAACTGAAATGCGGAATCTGCCCACATTGTCACAGTTCAAGGCCCACTTAAAGACTTTTCTTTTTTGTCGGGCATTTAACACTTAGCTCATATTTAGCTAACTGTTGACTGACTGCCACTTATTCTGATCCCAGAGGAAGTGAATGTAAGGTGTGGGGAAGGGATGGGGTGGTTTAAAGTAGTGTATAATTGTGCCTGTGTGTCTGAGAGAGAAAGGGTGTGCTGTTGTGCATGCGCAGTAAGTCCAGTGTTTTCCTGGAGAACAGCGCTATACAAGAACTATGGATTATTTTTATTATTATTAAGAAACAAATATATTAAATCCAGACCAAAATGCTGATTGGCAAGCGTGTATAATGAAAAAGAAACCCTAACAAAGAAAGAAACACGTTTAGAAAGGCCAATTTCAACATAGATGTGTTGAACGTGTTTTTTCTTAGCGTGTTTCTTTCTTTTGTGGATTTTCTTTTACAAATATACTGTTGTGTTGTAATCGTTTTTCCTAAGCATTTCTTTTTTGTCGGGGTTTTCTCAGACATATTTATAGTTTTCAGAGATTGATTGATTGATCGTACATTGCTTAATGTCCCGACAGCAACAAGACTTTCTCAGGACGTGCCTGCACTGCTTGTGAAAAAAAAAAAAAAATAAACAGAAAATTGAATGTATGTCGCCAGCCGGTCAAATACGTTAAATAAACCTACAACAAAGCCTAAATAAAGCTAAGACCATTTAGCAACACACATTCAATATCAAGAGCTACAGGCAGTGCAGACAGTAGGGAGAGTTTTAAAAAGGAAAATACAGGTGAATGGACCAAGGTTAGACAGAAACACATACCCCAGAGTAGAAGGGAAACCCACCCTGTGGGGCTGACCAGGGTGACCCTGGGAACTAAAAGGTAGTTAACCCCACCCAAGTCCCCCAGGGCAGACCCGGGTGGGGGGTTTTCAGAGATGAAATCATTTAACAAGGTAACTTAAAAAAAATCTCAGGATACACCACCTCTTTTAGCACGTTTTCATACGGAGAGTTGATCACGTCTAAACTCGCATGTCCTCCTCCCCACCTCCATCCCCGCCTCCTAACAACAGAAGATGCTAACGCGTACTATTGATTCTTTTAGTGTGATCTTAATTTTCTGATTAAAAAACCCTGTACTTGGCGTTTCTGCATGAGCAGCCACCATGTGTGTGTCGACAACAATTATCTCTTCCATAATATGGACACAGCCATGTATTACACCAGCAAGCCATTTGTGAAATACCATGATACTGCTCTATAACCCAATAACCTCCTCCATAAGAGGAACACAGGCGCAGATCATAATTATAAGAAGTCATGATCTTCGATGGTGTATACATGTACCTCTTACACTGTACGACGATTACTTAAGGGCTACTTAGTATTTACGATCAACACACATGACACCTCCGGTGGCATGGCAAGTATCAATCACTACAATGATGCTCTTTTGGCAATGGTGCATGTCCACACACTACATCAAAAGACAAACAACGCAATCTGAGCGAGACTGGCGACCCGCTGTGCAGTCAGTCTTGATGGGATTAGGGGATTGGCA
The DNA here is from genome assembly GCA_036245525.1 of Semisulcospira habei. NCBI lineage: Eukaryota > Metazoa > Mollusca > Gastropoda > Semisulcospiridae > Semisulcospira > Semisulcospira habei. The sequence continues at coordinate 89,715,315 of BTPG01000005.1, read as the reverse complement.
GTCACCTAGGAAAGTCCATCACCACAATCAAGTCTATCTTTGTCCGATCAAAAGGTGACCATATGGGCAGTGGGCAGATGTTCACATCTGCACGGGACATAGACGACCCCGCCCTCCACGAGTCGCCTGCTGCCTTGCAGGCCTGGCCGCTTGGCTGCGGAAAGGCTAAGGGAGGAAACCCCTGACATCAAAGCCCCCGTGTCTCCGGGGAAGGCTTTTGAGCCAGAGACTAGGACAAGGACAGTCTGATATAAAACCTACGACCCGAGGACCTCGATGCCATCGTCCCAGCTTGCTAGGCCATGGCAGATGAACCAAGGGTTTAAAGGGTGGGGCCAGTACTGCGCACACTGCACTCCACCAAAAAGCTCCACCGCGCAGGCTTTAGGAAACGTCCACGGACCATGATTGACACCGACCATTCCAAGTCCTGTAGCGACGGGCGAGGGGCGAAACGGCAGGTGAAAGATGTCACTGGAAGCCGCAGTCTCAAACCTGCATGCAGGCGGTTCAGGATATTGGTCGCCTGATGTTGACCTGGGGATGACAACATCACTCGGCACACCCTGAACGACCAAGCAGCCTTCTCTAGGGACAGCACTGCTTGCTCCACACGGAGAGGGGCATAGAAAAGGTGGCCTAACCAAAGCTCGTCCCCTCGCAACCCCAGTTGGCTAGCCGCGGTCAACGGGCATCTTCTCCTGCGGTCAAAAAACAAGAAAGAATAACGGATCCACTCTCATGACGACCACGACCGGACTCAACGTAGCATGCTGGAACGTCCGAACCATGCTCGACAAAGCAGACAGCGGACGCCCTGAACGTCGCTCCGCCCTCATTGCCCATGAATTGCGGAGGTTAAACATCGACATCGCCGCGCTCAGCGAAGTACGCCTTCCGGACGAAGGCAGCCTCCAAGAACTTGGTGCTGGGTACACCCTCTACTGGTCAGGCAGGCCTGCATCAGAAAGACGGCTCTCAGGCGTGGGTTTCATGGTCAAGACATCCATTGCGACTAAGCTGGAAAACCTACCAACGGGCCACTCAGACCGCATCATGTCCATGCGCCTCCCACTGAGACACCAGCAACACGTCACCCTTCTCAGTGTGTACTCCCCAACCCTCCTGGCAGAGCCTGCTGAAAAGGACAAGTTTTACACTGACCTGCGCAGCCTCCTACAGAGTACCCCTGCAGACGACAAAGTCATCATCCTTGGCGACTTCAACGCCAGAGTGGGCCAGGACTCTGAAGCCTGGAAAGGAGTCCTCGGCAAGCATGGTGTGGGGAACTGCAATGACAATGGCCGCCTACTGTTGGAGTTCTGTGCGGAGCAGCAACTGGTCATCACCAACACTACTTTTCAGCAAAAGGACAGTCGAAAGACCACCTGGATGCATCCTCGCTCCAAACACTGGCACCTTATCGACTATGTCCTAGTGCGTCAGAGGGACCGCAGTGACGTCCTCCTCACCAGAGTGATGCCCAGCGCAGAGTACCACACTGACCACCGCCTTGTCCGCTGCAAACTCAGGCTCCACTTCAAGCCAAAACCCAAGAAATGGGGGCCCCCCAAGAAAAAGCTTGATGTTGCCAGCCTTCAGCGTGACGATGTGAAAGCTGCCTTTCAGACAGATTTACAGCGCAGGCTCAAAGACACAGCGGACCCAGTAGACTCCTCCCCTGAAACACTTTGGGAACAACTGAAAACTGCTATTGCAAAATCCTCTGCAGAAGTCTTGGGTTTCGCCAGAAAGAAGAACAAAGACTGGTTTGACGAAAACGATGTAGAAATCCAGGAACACCTAGCAAAAAAAAAGAGCCGCCCATCAGGCCCACCTAGCCCAGCCTTCCTGCCCTGTGAAGAAGTCTGCCTTCCGCCTCGTCTGCAGCAGTCTCCAGCGCAAGCTCAGAGATCTCCAGAATGAGTGGTGGACCAGACTTGCACAGAGGACCCAGCTTTGCGCTGACAATGGTGACTACAGGGGCTTCTATGAAGCACTGAAAGCAGTGTATGGCCCCAGGCACCTGGTACAAAGTCCCCTGCGAAGCGCGAATGGCCAGGCACTCCTCACAGATAATACCTCCATCTTGAACCGCTGGTCGGAATACTTTCAGAGCCTCTTCAGCGCTGAGCGCACTGTTCAAGAAGCAGTCGTCCTACAAATCCCACACCTCCCAGTAAAGGTTGAATTGGACGAACCGCCCACCGCTGAAGAGACCCTCACAGCCATCCACCAGCTCAAGAGTGGCAAAGCAGCAGGCATTGATGGAATACCGCCAGAGATCTGGAAACATGGAGGCACAGCACTGCACAACAAGCTCCATGACCTCTTTCTCTGCTGCTGGGAGGAAGGAACACTACCAAAAGATCTCCGTGATGCAGTCGTTATCACCCTGTACAAGAACAAAGGCGAGAAGTCTGACTGTTCCAACTATCGGGGAATTACCCTGCTGTCCATTGCTGGGAAAATCCTTGCAAGGCTGCTCCTGAATCGGCTGGTACCTGCCATCGCTGAAGACCAACTCCCAGAGGGCCAGTGTGGCTTCAGAGCAAACAGGAGCACCACCGATATGGTCTTTGTGCTGAGACAGCTACAGGAGAAGTGCCGCGAGCAGAACAAAGGGCTGTACGTAACATTTGTCGACCTAACAAAAGCGTTCGACACTGTGAGCAGGCAAGGCATGTGGCAGATCCTGGAGCGACTTGGCTGTCCCCCAAAGTTCCTCAACATGATTGTCCAGCTACGCGAGGACCAGCAAGGCCAGGTCAGACTCAACAATGACCTCTCAGAACCATTCCCTATTCTCAACGGCGTAAAGCAGGGCTGCGTGCTGGCACCGACCCTCTTCACCATCTTTTTTAGCATGATGTTGAAGCAGGCCACAGTGGACCTCGATGATGACGATGCAGTGTACATCAGGTATCGTCTCGATGGCAGCCTGTTCAACCTCAGACGACTGCAGGCCCACACGAAAACCCTAGACCAACTGATTCGTGAGCTGCTTTTTGCTGATGATGCTGCCCTCGTTGCACACACAGAGAGAGCCCTGCAGCGCATCACGTCTTGCTTCGCAGATGCTGCCCAGCTCTTTGGACTCGAGGTCAGTCTGAAAAAGACAGAGGTCCTCCATCAGCCGGCACCCAAGACAGTGTATCGCCCTCCTCACATCACCATTGGCGAGTCTGAACTAAAGTCAGTGCACAAGTTTACTTACCTTGGCTGCATTATCACGTCGGACGCCAAGCTGGACAAGGAGCTTGACAGCAGGCTGGCAAAAGCGAACAGCGCTTTCGGGCGACTTTTCAAGCGGGTGTGGCACAATCAACAGCTGAAAACAGGCACCAAGATCAGCGTGTACAGAGCTGTGGTCCTCACCACCCTGCTGTATGGTTCCGAGTCCTGGGCCCTCTACCGCAGCCAACTACGACTCCTCGAACGCTTCCACCAACGCTGCCTGCGTACCATCCTGGGCATTCACTGGAGTGACTATGTCACCAACGTCGAAGTCCTTGAACAGGCTGAAACTGTGAGCATCGAGGCTTTGCTGCTGCGGACACAGCTCCGCTGGGCGGGGCATGTCTCCAGGATGGAGGATCATCGCCTACCAAAGATCACCCTGTTCGGCGAGCTTGCTACTGGACACCGTAACAGAGGGGCACCAAAGAAGAGATACAAAGACTGTCTCAAGAAGTCACTTAGTGCCTGCCAAATCGACCACCACCAGTGGTCTTCGCTTGCTGCGGACCGTGACACCTGGCGCTCCACCATTTACAAGGCAGCTGTCTCCTTTGAGGACTCTCACAGAGCTAGCCTTAAGGACAAGCGGCTCAGGAGAAAAAACAGAGATGCCTCAGCTCAGAACCCTGGCCATACCTTCCCCTGCAGCCACTGCGGTCGAACCTGCCTGTCTCGGATTGGCCTACGCAGCCACGAACAAGCCTGCAGACGTCGTGGGCAACTCCTATAAAATCTGCGTTCGCGAAGTCAAGCCAAGATAAGCCTTGAGATCCGGGCAAGTAGACTGCCTACCCTCGGGGAGAGAGTACAGCCGATTTCTCGCTTTCTGAAAGGATTATGGCTTTATTGGGGGTGTCCACAATCGCAGACTTAAACATATTTAACTGCCTCGTTTGAATAGTATTGCACAGAAAGACGTATTGCTTTCCATGAGCCCTTGTGACTGAAGGGGCACACTAATCTCTGTTTGAGGGACTTGTTTCTCAGTGATTGGATACTTTCCTGCAGCTTGTGGCTGCCTCAGTTCAAGAATGAAATAAGGATTATATCGCACAGCAAACAGAACATCTTTTCGTGAATCTCTATGAGTGCAGGGGCACATGACACTGTATGTCTGGCTCAAGTACTCTGACAGGCACGCACGGCACCTCGCGCCAGAAGTATGTTCTATAGCAAATTAGAATAGCTGTACGTGACGTAATTTTTACCTTGTTACTTCATTGCCAGAAGTTGAGGCCTGCCCGCCCATGACGTCAAGTGCAGGCTATTAAACGGGCTCCGCCAAGCCCCATTTCAAACTTGTTCTAATTTTTATAGATTGGAGCAACACAAATAGGAGAAAATATGGCAATGCGTTCGTATACATTTATGTACAAGCACAATCATGATGATGACGATGATGTCCACTCCATGCTCGCAGTAGTCCTAGAATTAAAAGTCAAGATACAGGTGGGTCTTGAGATGCCTCCTGAAGGTGCCAATGCAGTCAATGTCACTCAAGGATTGTGGTAGTCTATTCCACAGCAGAGGTCCGCAGTGTGAAAATGCCCGGAAAAGCAAGTCGCTTCTTTGTGTGGCTTTCAACACTTGGGGTGCAGAGTTTGGACCGGACAGAAGAACGGAGTTGCCTCGGAGTGTATGACGTGGGACTATTTCCCGGAGGTACTCTGGTGAGGCTGGGTCATTTATAGACTTGTGGCACAGAGTAAGAAGTGATCAATTCTTTGCTTGACTGGAAGCCAGTGCAACTAATAAGGACTGGTGTGATATGCTCCCTTCTTTTGGTTCTTGTGACAATTCTGGCGGCAGTGTTCTGAGCCAGTTGAAGACGTCTGAGTTGTTACTCTGGTAGACTCCAAAGACAACTGTTACGGTAGTCCAGTCTGGATAGGACAAGGGCAACGGCAATAGCATTTGCAGCTTTGGATGTCAGGACAGGTCGAAGTTTCCCAAGCGAGCGAAGATGAAAGTAGCATCCCATGACAACAGCATTGATATGGTCTTCCAAGATAAGACTGGCATCGACAAAGACACCAAGATCTCTGACAGTCTTGGAGAAAGGAATGAGAGACTCACCAACACGGATGGCATCAAGAGATTTCACACGCATGCAACAGTTCGGACCACCAAGAGGCATAGAACCTCATGTGCCCTCATCTGCTGGGGTTCAAGAGGTTCTGTGCCTCTCTCAGTCTTTTTTTTCTTTTCTCCTTGTCTCGACAGGGACATTTAAAAAAAAATGACATCATTCTCTCACAAGAGCGACGGTGTCAACTGCATCCTTACCCTACTGTCGTGTTCAGCCAGAGCCATGTTTCGGGGAAAAGGCTGCGCACTAGTTCTACTTCCTTCAGCGCCGTACCTGCAATTGTTCAAAATAGACAGAACAAGTTAGTGGATTGGTTGTTTATGGCAATCTTTTCTAAACTGCAAAGGGTTAATCGTTCACACAGTATACCCTTTTATCAATGTTCATGGTATGATTTTAACAAAAGGACGCATTTAGTTTCTGTAAGCAGTTTGGATGTCTTAAAATGAAAGTATGGAAGGCGATGGTGAAGCAGAGGTCGTAGTGCATACCCAATGCGCAAAAGGCCATCGGGCAGAAGTCGACAGCCGTTGGCCCACGCACGGCTGTGCGCGGACCAACGGCGGCCGATGGCATTTGCGCACTGGGTACACACAATCCAGAAGTCTCTCTCCGTTCTCGTTCACCTTTCCAACCCGTCTGTCCCAGAACTCGTCTCTGCCCAGTTAGAGATCAAGTGCCCAGTGGTAGATCAGGTCTGTCCTACAACTCGTTTCCGGGTAGGTGGGTTGGAGGTTGGGGGTGGGTGGGGGGGGTGGGTGGGTGGGTGGTTAAAGAGCCTTCTTATTGCCGAAAAATCAAACGACGATGAGCATGGTGTGTGTGTGTGTGTGCGCGTGAGTGTGTATATGTGTGCGTGCGTGTGTGTGCGTGTGTGCGTGTGTGAGTGTGTGTGTGTGTTTGTGTGTGTGTGTGTGTGTGTGTGTGTGTGTGTGTGTGTGTGTGTGTGTGTGTGTGTGTGTGTGTGCC
>BTPG01000005.1:89664017-89704017 GCA_036245525.1 Semisulcospira habei | reverse complement strand
GGAACAATAACGTCACTGGGGCCTAGGTTTGGAAACTTGACAGTAAGAGTCTGGTTTTGGTCTATAGTACTAGGATTGTTTGTGATGACAATTGATTGTCTAACTGCTTTAACACCGAAAGGTTCACGTAGTTTTCTGTGTGGGTCTAACTTTGATCCGTAGGACTGTGTCATTTTTATTATGCACAATAAAAAAAATTAAATTAATAAAAACAATGGCCACGGGAGGATTTAATCATGAAGATTTTGAAATGGATGACACGTATGATTTTGGTAATACAACAGATATGGCAGATATGACTGGTACAAGAAATATTTACAGTTTACGTCACGAACTTTTAGAAACCAAAGTGAACTCATTTTATGATCATGTTGGTAATCGCCCAGACAACATAGACCCTAACCAGTTTGAACTTGATGGCAAGGGTCATTTATATTTAAATACTGTTGACAAAGGAAAAGTACTATTGACTAACAAAAAAGACCCTAGTAGGTTTAGGGCTTTAAGTACAATAAAAAATGAAGGTGGTGTTAGTGCCTTGCGTCAACTTGGTATTGGTGGGTCTCCTATCACGCCAAGACTGGTTAGTGTGCTTCAAGACACGCAAACAAAGTTACCAACAGGGCAAGAAATTGAAATGGCACCAGTAACAAGCCTACCAGAAATAGCAAACACAGTGATACAAGAAACCTCATTTACTGAAGGACAAATAAATGATGCTATGAAAACAATAGAAGATCCACCTTTGTCAATGCGGGAGATTATAGGGTTAGATAAATCACTGCAGACAATAAGAGGTGAGATGGTTAATAATCTTGCCAAACTGGGAGAACTTGATAAACACATTGAACGTGAAAAGGAGAAACTGGCTACCGCAGACAATGGGAATCTTGACACAGAAATGAAAGAAAGAATCCAACACAGATTAAATGATTTGCAGATAGAAAGATCAGGAAGGTTAGAAGCGATTAGTATCGGGAGGGAAAAACTGAAAACACAGGTCAACAGAATAAGAGAAACTATTCAGAAAATACTTAATGAAGACACTACTCTGTCTGAGAGACTTAAAACACTTTTCAGAGAACAGGGTATCACAATTGCCAGTTTAATTACAGCTCTGGGGTTTATTATCAGTACAGTTGTGTTGGCTGTAACGGGTGGTGGTTCTCCACCTCCAGCACCACCAACCCCAGTCCCCACAGATCCAAAAGATTTACAGTCATGGGTAAAAAAGCAGTTGTCACACATATCAGACTTGCTTAAGAAATTGGCTCTGAAAGCAGTAGACTCGTTACCTGGCATTTTAGGCACAGTTGTCAATTGGTTGATTAGTACAGCGGCAAAGGCAGTAGGGTTTATGGCGGAGCATGTTTGGATCTTTTTGGTGACAGTAGGAGGGTTAATGATAGGTTATTTAATGAAACAGGTAAAGAAGTAATATTCCTACTCCAGTAAGGCCAATTACCAATGCAGTTCTCTCGGATTCATGTGTGTCAGGGGTTGACTGTACTGGTTGTATAGCTGTTGGAGCAAGGGAAGTAATCACTTGTAATGTTTTTTTCAACTGTACGTGCACAGTTGTTCCTCCTAAATTTACAGATTTATTGAGACCTAGTTTTTGATCACTCCCAGCAACAATGATTTCATTATTATAATTTGTTATTGTACCCATTTGGAGTTGAAGATCAGATGGTAACATGTATAACCCAGTGCCAACTACAAAGTCAACTTTTGATCTGGCATATCTGAGTACATCTTGGTAACGTTGTATGCTTGATGGGAGATCAACTGATGAATTTACTGAATCTTCAAGATTAGCGAGAAACTGTTTTTGTGTTTCAAATTTAGCACTTCCATTCAGAATATTAGATTTTGTTAATGATTGTGCACCTAATATACACCAGACATATGTTCTGATAGACTCATTTACGCGCTCGACTCCTGCTTGAGTAAATCCGTCACTCCTGTCCAAGACAAATGTTGACCATGCGTTAGATTGTTTCTGTTCTATTGAGCCTAACCAGACTTGTGATTTTGATGAGAATGAAGTGTAGGGAGGCCAGTAATCTTGAGGGTATTGTCTGTGACTCAAAGCGTAATACAGTGTTCCCATGCCTTTGTGATCATCAAGTTTTTGTGTAAAGTCATACTTAGTGCTTATGTTAAATTCATTACAGATGCGTTCAAATGCTTTCATATCCATGGGGTTGTTAAACCTGTTGAAACTGGATTCAGTTGGTAGTGGTGTATGCAGTTCTGACAGTATACGTCTAAGCTGGTAATAAACATGGAAACGATACACAGACCTAATCAGTTTGTTTGAGTGATTCAAATGGTCTGTAAATGAAACACCACAGCCTGTAGTAGAACACAGTATAGCAAAGTTGAGTTGGTTTTGAAACATCTGTAGTGGACTTGAAGACCACTTTCTTGCTGTAGCATCGTCTGTTATTGGAGGGTTTAGGTAATGATCAAACGGATTGGGTACTTTGACTTGGAATAGATCTTGTTCAGACACAGCAATATCAAGCTGATTTAACTGAATTATTTTCTGATCATATGTTGGTGCGACATTATACTTGGCATCCACATTAAATTGGTATGCATTTACAGTATTAATTGTTGGTGATTTAAATTCCATCCTTTTTTTTTTATGTGATAATAAAAATGTTTATAACCTTAACAAATATTGACACAAGCAAACCAATGTGGTTAACTAATGGGATTGATAATCGTGATGGTAGCAAGGCTGTAGCTATCCATGAAATGTTCTACACAGTAAAGTGGTTTAATGTAACGGATGATGAAAATTATTCTGTAAGTGGAACTCTTGATGGTATTGAGAAGGGTGATACTTTACGAGCCGGATATTATGACTTTTGTACTTTAGCTGAATGGCTTCAAAATGAATTTAAAATTAAAGCAACTTTAAACCCAGCTAATTTACTTGTTTCAGTTGATTTTCCGAAAAGTGGTCAGTTTTCTTTATCAATTAGTCTTTTATTATTACTTGGATTTTTTAAAACAATAACACATCCAGATGAAGATTGGTCACAATCAGTTGGTAGTCTACTATCACCAAAAAAACCAAGAATAACTGGCAGATATCCTGTTCATTTGTCAGTACACACAGTGCTAAATGTTCATTTGAAAGAACTGAACACTACTGAAAATGTACACAATGGAAAGCCTTCAACTTTGTTAAGATGCTTGCCGACTGGAACTGCCCCATATTGTGAAAATGTGGTTGCTAGATTTCCTAATTCTCAGTTTAAAAAATTAGGTTCTAGTTTCTTTGAATCATTGTGCTTATCTGTAACTAATCAGAATGGTAAACCAGTTGTAATGCATGATTTTAGTGTTGTGTTAGAAATTAAATAATTTTATTTTTGTTTATAAAAAAATGAGTGGTCTTGGTCCAAAGCCTAGAATCATACCAGTTGCGTGTCCAGTAACAGAGTTGAAAGATTTGGCAGACGTACAGGATTTTGAGAAAGAGGGAGAAATTGGGGAAATATATGGTTTTGAACTTGATTCCTATGGCATGTACAAGAGAAAAGTAATTGTTGACATGAAAGATGGTGAAAGACAGATTCCTAAACTTGGTCAGCTACGTGATGTTACTGTGCCTGTTGCGCCTAATCTTGTAAATAATGTGCCCTACAACTTAATACATGTGGGTACTAAATGGGTTGTTTCACCTGTACCGGCACCACCACCCACAATTGACTGGGACATAAAGATTGAATTTATTAGTCCTTATGTATACACTGATGATGAAGGCGCCTTAGTGTTTAGGAAGGTTGTTAATTCTGGGCCGCTTATTGTAAGCCTTGTTCCAAGTTTTGCCCTAGACAACAATAGCAGAGAAAAACTGAAAGTTGAAAATTATGAGAAACGGAGATATCTTCTTACAACTAGAAAGGGTAGATCAGATACTTCTGTTGTGTTTATGCCAGCAAGCTTAGTGGTGGCTAGAGAAGCGACAATAGTATTTGAAATTATCATGAAATCTGTTGCTACTGCTAAAGAGGCTCAAATTGCGCAGGGGATTAAACTTACATGGGATGAAGCAGTGGCAGAGTCATCAAAGGTCTTTATTGCTATTACAAAAAATAATGATGTTATTAATGTTTCGAGCAGTATTCCAGCTGTCAAGGTGGTGGTTGACAAAACAACTTTTGTTCGTCTAACTTACATAAACCTTGAACACATTGATCTTGTTGCATTTTATTATGCCAGCAAATTGTATAATTTTGAAGAGTTGCAAAATGTAATTGCTGATTAAAAAAATATTTGTAAATAAAAAATGGTGAACTTGTATCCACAAATACCACCTGAGCCTATTGAGCGTGATAAAACATTAAAGGCAGATTCATTTCGTTTAATGAATATTACAGAAGCGTTGAAGTATTTGGAAGAAGAACAAGCAAAATACTCGAGGTGTAAACGCCGTTACAATACGGTTTTCAATTCTGTACACAACACATCAATGGCTATGGGGGTGGTTTCAGCCGGATTATCTGTAGGAGGTATAACTCTTTTTGCAACGGGGGTGGGAAGTGTTATAGGAATTGCTGTTGAAGGTATTGGTCTTGTCACAAGTCTAGCATGCTTTGGTATGGAAGCCATTAACAAAAGATTTTATATGAAGTTGCAGAAGCATGAAGCATTAAGTACGCTCGCAGCAGCTAAGCTGACGAGTATGAAACTTATTATTAGTAAGGCTTTGGAAAATAATGAAATTGATGACGAAGAATTTAAGCGAGTCCAGGATGATTTGGCTAACTATAAACAACAAAAATCTGAAATACAGAATAAGATGCGTAGTCAGGCTGTAAATGTTGAAGAGCTAAAGAAATCTTTTTTAGAACAAGGAAAAAAGATAGGCGTAGAAGAAACTATGAAAAAAGTTCGAGAACTTACAAGCAAGTAACGATAGGTTTTGGTAATCCATTATTTTTGTCATACACTTCGCAAAGAGATGTCATGCCTGCTCATTTGATGCCTTCAGCCCCACCACCAGATTATTACTAAAAAAAAGTTTTCTTGTTGTCCTTGTAACTTGAGAAATCTGTCCGAGTGTCTTATGACTTGGGTTAAGAACTTATGATAACTAACGTCAAAGTTACTTGTAAGTTGTAGGTAACTTTGAAATTAGTTATCAAGTAAGATCACATTATTCTAGACAGTTACATGAACAGTAACTTCATAAGTTATTCACAGGCAAAGTTTTTTTTTATTTTATTATAAAATGAACCAAGACGAATTACTTCTTCTTAATGATATCAATGCGGTAGAGAACAAAGACTTAGACTCGAAAAAACAACGCATTCTTTCTGTTATTGTCTCAGGCAAATCAAAGACTTATCTCGGAAAACAATACATGGTAGAAGACATAGAGTCTCTCACCGCTGAGGAACTATTAAAACTTCATGCTAAATATGAAAACCATATTGCTTCACTAATGACACGCGATTTAAGCAGGTCTCTTATTTACCTATACACAAAAGCTGTTAATCACTTCATACCAATAGACACTGACAGCCTTTCTCATGATCTCGAAAGCAACCCTATAGTTTCTAGTTCGATTGGCAAATTAGCATGTACCATGTTTTACAAGTTTGGCAATTACCTTGCACCTGCCGTAACTTTGATGGTAACTAGTAGTTATATCGATTTTTCAAAAATAAATTTTACTGCAGAAGAAAAAGAAGTATCAAATGGACGAGACGACTCCAGTTTTGACGCAGGTTCAAACTGTGACGAAGACTAAAAGTCCAGGCCGTGTTGATGCTGGAAAAAGACTGGCTGAATATAATAGGCAAAAAAAATTACAGCTTAAGGCACAAACAGAAAAGACTCATGTAACTGATCCACCGTCAGGATCGTCAGGACCTGTGTCAGTACCGTCACACCTTCATGAAAGTGAGAGACAAACAACTAAGTCTGACCCTGACCCCGAACCTCAAACAACAAAATATGTAGTTGCCGGATTTGTTGTCGGATTTGGTTACGTAGGTTATCAATTATACAAAAAATACAAACCACAGACTCGTACAGTGACCAAAAAATCAGACACTCCAAAAAAAAAAGAAGAAGTCTCCACATTACCAACAGTGTCAAAACCTTTGGACTCATTTTACATGCAGTAAATAAAAATATTATTTTAATTTTTCTTGCCTAAGAAATGAACGACTCAAAAAATTTAATGAACCTTGTGTATCACTCTGCCGTAATCAGCGGATTAGCAGTAGCGTTTTCTATGCTGGGAAAAAATCTACTCAAAATGAAATCAGCAGACTTGAGTAGACTTGACTTTGAAGACAGCGCTAAGCTAATTGTAGTTGTCACAGCGTCAATTGCGACAAAAGATTTTCTTGTTAAGCAGGGAATTATTCCTGAAAATGTTTCTATGTAAATAAAAATATTATGGCGACGATAGCTATTATGATAGGAGGTGCTATGGTTAACGCATTGGCATTTAGTGGCTCTAATTATCTCTTTTCAAAAATGGGTAGAGAAGAATCTGCAGAAGAATTAAAACGTCATAATGAAGCATCTGAAAAACTTGCTCAAGCCCAGCAAGATTATGAAAAGAATAGAATTGAGAAACTTGATTTCATCAATGAAAAACTCAGGCTTGAAGGTCACGCACAGCATACGTTTTCAAATACAGACGAAGCAATCAGGGAATATTTTCTTGTCACAGGTGAAGACATGTCTATCCCAAAACCAAAACTAAGTGACTATTACAAACCAAGCACACAACAAAGAAACGGGGAGATAATCTTTGTTCTAGTGGGAATGACATTTGTTTATTTTACAGGAGTTTTCATTGCTAGAAAAAATGGCAGCCGAAAATAAACTAACAAAAATATATTACTCTCCATCAGGCTATTGGAAAGGAGCAACAGCTATTCAGAAATTACATGCCGCTGTGGGCGGAGATATAACACTCAATCAAGTCAAGCAATGGTTACAGAGACAGGCAATTTGGCAGATATATTTACCTGCTCCAAGAAAAATAACAAGGCCTCATTTTGAAAACACTACCCCAAATGACACACACCAAATGGACCTCCTGTTCTTACCACATGACACAATAAGAAAGAAACGATACAAGTATGCACTGACTGTTGTAGACATTGCTTCAAGGTATAAAGACGCTGAACCCATATCTGACAAAACAGCCAGTACAGTTGCTACAGCATTAACAAAAATATATGGTCGAGGCCCTTTAAGATACCCCAGACTAGTGCAGGTTGATGACGGATCAGAATTCAAAGGTGCAGTTAATCAGTTATTTGCTAAGCATGGCGTACTGGTCAGACGCGGTATTCCAGGTGTGCACAGATCACAGGCAATTGTAGAAAATTTCAATAAACAGTTGTCAGAGAGACTTTTCAGTTACCAGTATTCTAAGGAACTCATGCATGACACCCGTAACACGGAGTGGGTTAAGAGATTACCACATGTGATAAAAGCAATGAATAATGAAGGACACCCTAAGCCTGCTGATGCTATTAAATTGAAAACAATTGCAGAGCCAAAAAAAGGGCCAACCCCACCTCCAGACACAAGTTTATTTACCAAACAGGTGAGATATTTATATCAACCTGGTGAGGCTGAGAATGACATCAGGCGCAGGTCGACAGACCCCATCTGGTCAACATCTGTTCATAATATAAAAAAAATAATCCCTGGTCCAGACGCAACAATATATTATCTGTATGAGCCTGCGCCTCAGAGGGCATTTGTCAGAGAAGAATTACAGATTATTCCCCCAGACACCGTTACGCATTTTTAATCATTTCATCAACTAACTCATTGATTAGTTCATCAACCAGTTCATCAGCTATTTCTTCAGATAACTTGAGTCTGTAATGACCTGGTGCATAAGCTTTTTCCTTACTGAAAAACACTCGTTTCGTGTCCCCTACTGCTAGAGACTTCTTATGTGTTTGGATCATTTCAATATTGTGTCTATTTGACCTCAGTGTTTTGTTTGGATAATCAGGCATCAGTTCTCCATCTAATACTTGCTTATAATGTTCATGTCGAATGTCTTTATTTTTTATTGCTGTTTTCTTGATACCTTTGGCTTTGGATTGACTTCCCTTTTGATGCAGTATAGAATACATTTTTGATCTCAGTCCAACATACTCAACTATAGGCACACCATTTAGTTCATCCTTAAACTTTCCAGGCACTTTCTTGTTTTGTGTGCTAAACAGTGGATGGTCTTTAGGGTAATCAGACGTGTCATACATGTGTAGTTCTGTTTTCATGTCTTCATAAAAGTCTTCAGTACATACGTCTATGATCATAGAGTCAGTGTCAGTGTATAACAGACGGCAGTCAGGATACTTCGGTTTAAAGTAATCATAATAAAATTCAAGCATCAACAGTTTTGACAACTCAAGAATTGCCATACCAATGAATACTGGCTTGTCCAGTTTAACAATCTTTTTTTTGAGTGACACAGCATACAATGATGAATGAAATTCTTTATACCCTGTGTACTGAGGCTTGCCTGTAAGTTTAATTGCACCTGATTCAGTTGTGACTAGTCTCACATCTTTTCTGTGATGAGGATTTTCCATTGTCTTACCAAAACAGGCATTGTTCATAAGCTTAAAGAAGTCTTTGTCAAATGCAGTGTTGCCGTCTCTCGCACGAAGGGTTGTGTTCTTCATTATGTAATCTTTCATGAAAGCACTCTGATCAAATTGAATTCCTCTGTGAACTTTCTTTAGTACTAACCCGTGTCTGATGTAAAACTGCAACAAGCGGTAGTGGCAAACGTAATTGAATTTGTCATTCAGATTGGGTACAAGTTTGGTGTCTTCTTTTTTCCCCGTTAAACTCAGTTTCTCAACTGCTAATGGATAATCATTATGGTAATCATGTAGGCGGTGTGGGTACTCCAGGTCTACTTCAAAGATCCAACCCTTTTCATCATTTTGACCTCGATCCATAATATATTTTGTTAATTTTTTTATGCCAAACTGTGACAAATTATACAAACAAAAGTTTTTTAATGGCAACAATTCACACATTGCAAATCCGTACAAATTGTTAGCGTCCACGTACGTAATAAATGACCTTGGCTTTGAGGGGTCAAAGTCGTCAAGATATTTATTATTTGCCTTGGCATAATTGTTTGCTGCTAGACTAATGCCTCCCCTCAATCCACGTTCCACCATTTCACCCATCGTACGATCAGACAACAGGTCTATAAATATCTTACTGGATTTCAAAAATGCATCCCATGTCATGCCAGGACTAGTGATGTAGCAGGCTGGGTCAAGTTTGTAGTGTAACAAACCCTTCTCACGGTAACTTTCAAATACGTCTGCTAGCAAGCAAACGTCAGCTTTCAAGTACTGGTCATGGTAATCACCAATTGTCTGACATCCTAACTTCCCCCATGCATCAAGTGCGTGTTGATATTCAGAGTCAGAAATACCTTTACCAGTTAGTGTAGAATAAAATTTCTCTTTTGGTGGCAGTCTTGTTTCTTCAAACACAACCCAGTCACTGATGTACTCATATGGATAAACACCTTTTTTAATCAAGTCCGGCTCAAAATATTTACTTGTTATTGGATACTCAGTCAGTCCTTCTGCTAGACTAGCCAACCCTAAAGACAGATGTTGCATGGAGTCATAAAATGCTAATTTGTCTAACCTAAAAGTCAAGTATTTTTCAGTTGTCTGGGCAATACAACTAATTTTTTTGTAAGACTCATCAACAGCCTGCATGATGATGTGTGAATCATATCCCTTCAGATTGTGGAAAAAGATTGGTAACTTATATGTCTTAGGATCTGTTTTTAATAACAAGTTACAATTGTTATGTGCAGCGCCTCTGTAACATCCAGTTATGTGATCATGGTCACGAACTTTATCACCCCCCAGAGGCTGTTCACAAATCCAACACATCTCAGCTGTATCAAATTTTAGTTTGTCTTCTTCTGTCATCACCAAAGGCATCTGACATGTTGTGAGATACTGTACTACCTGACTATACAGATGTCTCATTTCTGTTAAAAACAGACATGCTGCATTTTCACCTCTGTAGATAACAGGCTCTGAATGAAGACCGTCTGACCTAACAATAATGTATCCAAAAGAACACACCACTTGGTCACTCAATTTTATAGTCTTTGGTAATGACTCTGGAATTGGACCTTCATATGGAACGACGAGTGATTCAAAATCTGCGTATACTACAAACGGCAGCTTTTGTTGATTAACATAGTTCTTGAAATAAACCTTGCTGCCAGGATCTGGATACCTAAGTATTGTTTGAATGTCATCAGCCGACCTACAGTGCTGGGTATGCTTATGTGCCACTTTTATACAGGAGAACCTTTGTAAGCATCTTTTACATATTTCCTGTTTGCCATTGTGTTTTGATACATGATTATGAATTAGTCGTGACATACTCCTAATAATTGTGTAGTGAAAGTTATCACCAGAGCTTATTAGTAACATATCAACATGTTTATCTTCTGACTGTCCATAGGTTGGGGCAATTGGTGATACTCTAATTGGCTGTAACTTATTCTCTGACTCATTTTCCCATACAAACACATTCACAGATATACCAGGATTTAGTTTTTCAAACAAGTCTATGTCCTCTATTTTAACAGGGAACTCAATGCCACTGAAGTTGAGTTCGTTTATAAATTTGGTATAGTTAGATACACGTTCAGGTTTTGTTTTTACAAAATGAAGTTTAGAAAGCACACACCACATGAAACATAAATTATCATTGTTCTGAATATTGACCACACCCTTTTTGTCTACAACCTCTTTTGGTAGTGGTATCCATGATTTGCCTAAAATAGGATGATATCTTGACTGCTTTAGTTGTAGTTCATGTACAAGGCCTTCATGCCAGCCAGACCCTTGCATTTCTGCTCTGTCAATTGCTTCATGGAAGTCAGGCAACAATCTTTCTCTAAACACTTTTTCTAGTTCTCTTCTCGAATTAACTGTGTGCTGCCTTGTCGAGATATACATTACAATAACTTTACCAACATCTCTGACAAATTCTATTTTTGCAACAATCTGAATCTTTACACTATCAGAAAGAAGGTTATTTTGTATGACTAAAAAAGATCTTTCTATTGATTCATAGACATTGTAAATATTATATATAGGTAAGTCAGTTGTGTGAAACACGTTTCTTAATCTTTGACGGTTGTCCATCTTTTTTATTTGTCCGACAAAAAAATAAATAGAAAATTATATAATGAAAATGGCACTTTATTGACTGTAACTCCTACAAAACAGATTTGTTTACACACTGACTCAATCATCATTATTGGTTTTGTATGTGCAATACCATTTTATTAAATGTAACAACGTTAAAATATAAATTTATTTTATTTAGCTCTTTTGCTAAATTACTACACAATTTAGTAAACCAACCATCATAATATTCATTAATAATAAATGATTGTGTCTTAATATCAACAGTTATTTTTTTAATAAATGGATTATCAACATAAAAAGTTATATTACCAGACATATACACTGTTGTTGGTATAATAAATAAATTACCAGGTGACTCTCTATTATTAAGCTGGCTTTTATATTTAACATCTTTAAAGCAATGTGTAATATCTATGATTTCACTAATAGGCCAATTTTGTCTGTCTGTCATTTTTAAAGACAAACCCAAAAGTATAAATTAATTTACTAATCCATACCCAGTGGGTTGATCTGTCTTCAAAATGAGCTTTAGATGCTTAGTTGATTTCAGTTTATTTTTTACATCATCCCGTTCTTGCTTATTTGGAATGACATCGTTTTCTCTGAGACAGTCTTCGAAGCTGTCACGATCCTTACAGTAAAACAAACAGATAAACTTTAACTGTTCTCGAAAATCTTTTAGTACAGCATTATATTTCTGAGTGAGAATCCATACACTTATGTTTGCATGTCTGCCACTGAAGGCAAGTTCTGCTAATATGTTTCTCTTTTTGACAATGTCTTTTTCTGCAGAACAGTCATCAACTATGAACAATGTTGGCTGTCCTTCAAATTGCTTGTAAAAATATAGCAGGTAATCATTCAGTTTTTTCTCAGGGTCGACTAAGTATATGTTGTTGTCAGTCCAAATGAATGAACGGTTGTGATAAGCTTTGTTGTGTTTGATTGTTGGACAAAATATTACAATGTTTTCGAAATGATGAAGGTATCTTGTTTGTAAGAGGTTAAGAACAAATTCAGTCTTCCCACACGAAGTGGCGCCACAAAATAGGCCGCAATGTGAATCGTGCGTCATTAAGTCCATTTTAAAAACACAATATAATCTGTTTGTACAAAAACACTATGCTTGCCTTTCTGGTTATAAAAGGGGTTTCAAACTAACCACTCACACCGCAAGCCTTATAATAATGACTACGAAAAGCTTGTCTGGTTTTATTTTCTCCCTACTTGGACGTCAGTGACGGTGTGCGGTCTGTGATTTTAGACCTTACACCCAGAAGCTGCAAGGTCTAAAATCACAGATAGGTCCGCCATTATCATGTTGGTTGGGTAAACAGCACGCAACACAAATGTCCGTGATCTGGTTTCAATTTAAATGCATAACAGGACAAGGCAATGTCCGTGATCTGGTTCAAACTAACAACTCACTCCCCGATTTTCTCCTCGAGTGATCTAAAACACTTGTAAAACATGGTGGGGTGTATACTAAATTGAATAATTGAGGTCTCTCCCGGGATTAAAGTTGTGGGTTTCAATTTAAAGGCATCACGCGACAGGGTAATAAATAACTGTATGAAAGGCTGATTGTCACCCACTGGAGCGAAAACAGGAAACCGTTTCACAACCAATTTTCAAGCCCAACTTTCTGGTTATTAAAGAGATGCAATCTTGTAAACTCACATGACTACACAACAGCTGTCTCTACCTACAGGTTATGGCGGCAATAACTGCACGCAACAGGGATTTGGTTTCATCACGCGACAGTCTTGAACACAAAGACCGATTGTTCAACAGCGCGTGCGTCGAAGCAGTCACGATGTGTGAAGTGAAAACTTTTCACAGATAAATTTTCCTCCACACAATTTTTCACGTTGGACGTTTCATTTACGAAATAACCTATATTAGAGATTTGTTCTATATTTTTGGTTTGCCCCAGAGTAAGAAAAATGACATAGTGGTTTAGTGACATACATTGAAGCGTTGACACAAAAAGGAATGCTAATTTGTTTTGTGTGTGCAGAGAGAGAGAGAGAGAGAGAGAGAGAGAGAGAGAGAGAGAGAGAGAGAGAGAGAGAGAGAGACACTATTTGGACACAGAAGACTATTGTTTACTATGGTGGTATGAACAGGAAGTAGACACTATTTCTCAGGAAGGCCAACTCTGACAGCATTGAGTGGTGGGGTGTGGGGGTGTGTGTGTGTGGGGGGTGGGTGGGTGGTGTGTATTTCTCGGGAAGATATTTTAACTAGCCTTTTGTTTCCAAGGGGTTGGGGGACCTGACTGGGCAGATAAATCTGTTAAATGAATTTGGTCAAGTGCGTTTGTTTATTTACGGAAAGGATTAAATAAATCAATTGTTTCTTAAATGGGTGGGGTTGTATTCTCCTATATACTCTCTCTGTGTGTACGTGCGGTATGTCGCGTGCGTGTGACTCCGTTTACCCCTCTGCAACTAAACCCGCTGTTTTCTGCTGTTTGTGAACTGAAGTGAGTGTGTGATTTATTTTCGCCACAAATTAATTCCGATACATTGCGTTTTGGGGCTTTGAGAAAAATAACTGTCCAACGTAACGCGTGTTTCCAACGCAGATGTCAGCCAACAAGCACAGCTTCTTTTCACTACACGTATGAAGACGGAACTATTTTTATCCTGAGACTTTGGGAGATGTGTTAAAACGTGTAGGTCGGTGATTAAAATTGTGAATGAAACACATACAGACTATTTTCGTGTTTTTTTAAATGGTAATCAACGATCACTTACCGTTTCCGCTGTAACGTTGGACTACATCATTTTCGCATGTTACGATAGAAAACCTACAGCCTACGAACTATGTTGCATATGAATAGCTTCCGGTTGTCAACGGAATTCTAGTAGTGCACTCTGTCAGTTTGAGAGAGGTTCAAGTTGGAGAGAAAGCGCGAAGCTCGAATGACTCGATGTTACGTTGGACATATTTACACTGTCGATTCTTTGCCACCTCACAACAAACATGCAAATATTCTTTTTTTTCTGGCATAAAATGATGATTTGAATCTTTATTCACAAGAAAACACAGAAAAAACATTACGGGTTTTTTTGGGGTTTTTTTTGGTGGTGAATGTCACACTTTTGGTACACAGCTATGAGAGTGATACACACGCACACACACACACACACACACACACACGCACACACACACACACACACACACACACACACACACACACAGAGACATTTTTTAAAGGGATAGGACGCGGTGGAGTCCTTTCAATAGCGCTCACATGAGATGTAGGCTGGTGGCTTTAAACTCTGACAGTAAAGTAACAAGCTGGAGTGTACCAACAGGCCTTTACTGCATAAATTACAGAGCTGAGGTGGAAGCCCTGGTCCGCGCCGCAAACACCCTGAGTGGCACTGCAGACCCTGATGCCCAGATTGTCTTCCTGACTAATGCCATGTCTGTCCTGGAGGCAGCAACAGCAAGCAAACTGTCACGTCTACAGGAGGCACTGCAAAACATCAAGTGCACCAGACTGGTGCTGCAGTGGATCCCTTCACACTGTGGCATCTACAGCAATGAAAAAGCCGACAGAATGGCAAAATCGGGTGCGGAGGAAGAACAAGATGAAAATGGAGTCAGCTTCACAGAGATGAAGACCATCATAAGTCTGTGTACAGAACATCATAACGGCCCGAAGACAGTTACTATCAGCTGTCCAGACAAGAGCAGGTGACCATCTTCCGTCTAAGGACCGGGCGCGACCGACTCAATTTTCATCTGCACAGACGCTTCCACCTCGTGCCATCTCCCCTGTGCCCTTGCTGAGAAGGTGAGCAGACCACAGAGCACACCCTCCAGGACTGTGGGAACCACCAGCTGCTGAGGTAGGAGATATGGCCGAAGCCCGCCACTCTACAAGAGAAACTATACGGGCCTGTGGAGGCGCTACAGAAGACCACAGATTTCATTTTGAGAGCCAAACACCAAGTGTGACGGCGTTCGAGAAGAAGAAGAAGTAACAAGATTAATATTGTCATTTCTAGTTACGCTAACCTCGCTGCTGAACGTACTGAACGTGTGTGTGTGTGTGTGTGTGTGTGTGTGTGTGTGTGTGTGTGTGTGTGTGTGTGTGTGTGTGAGAGAGAGAGAGAGAGAGAGAGAGAGAGTGTGTGTGTGTGTGTGTGTGTGTGTGTTTGTGTGTGTGTTTGTATGTAAGTTTGTTTACGTACAAGCTTGAAAATACAGGAATTGCTTCATTCTGGGGGTGTCCAGGATAGATTGCGAGCATACTGAAATTGCATTTTTCATAGAAGAGTTATACCGTTTATAGAAAGTCGGTTGACCCACATTAGAATCCGTATCCTTCGTAATATTCACTTGAAACTTTGAAAAATCTACTTTACAAAAAGTCATTTGATGAGTTCGTTAGCCAGCATTGTACATCTTCAACGTTTTCGAAAATTCATTGCAGGAAAAAATTGTCAAAAGTAAGAGACCTCGACTTCTGAAGAATCCGAAAGTGATTCTTGCCGTATTCCCTTATCCGGCATTTTGAATTTAAGCGGATTATTTGGGTGATTGAATTTTCGTCGTGGCCCTGCTTCAGATATTGTAAAGCATGTAAAACTCTGTCACTGCACCTAGTGTGGTGCCTTTAACATAAAACGAACAATTATAGCAACACTGCCGGAGTGTTGTCTCAGTGACATATGAGCAGCCCTCAGTCACATACGGCCTTTCCGAGGGCAGAGATCTCGTCTTGGCCGAAGTGAACTGAACTGAACATTGTTTAGAGTAAAACTTGACCTTCTTTTCACGCATACACACTTTCCCAGTGCGAAAAGGCAATCGGGCCGACGTCGCCCGCCGTTGGTCCGCGCATGGCCGTGTGTGGGCTAATGGCGGCCGACGTCGGCCCTCCGGCCTTTTACGCATTTTGTTAACACATACATTTGGGTATAAGCGCCTGGATATCTGCGGCCATCGATTTCTCGTCTTGGTGTTACCTTTGTGGTTGTGTTATTCTTTTGAGAGCATGTGTATGTTGATCATAGGAAAGTTACTTAGTTACTTGGGTTTAATGCCGAGCAGGCGACTAAGGCCATCTCACGGCGGGATCATAGGAAAGATCCTATATTCATTTGAGTTATTTTGGACAAGAAGTAGTACGTACCGTTTTAGTAGGATCCATTTTCTTTTTCTTGGAGCATTGCGATCGTTTTATTTATTTATTTATTTATTTTTGCTGCATAGGCTAGAAGTTCGCTACACTATCGTAAAGTCCTACCTAGATTTACTTGGAACACTCTTGAAAAGGCGCGATTATTCTAGTGACCTCAAATATGACGTCAAAGTAAAGATTTTGTTGGTTACATTTCGCGGCAATTACGCAATGCTCGGAATTTACGTAATACACTTACACGTTTGTAGATGGTTGTAGGTAGTTTTAGGGTGTTCTTTTTCATGAATATTAACGAGTTTTGGTTTCGTTTTCTTTTCTGATTGGCTGAGTTGTGTAATTTACCGGATTGGTCTGGAAATCTGTATAGTATAAAAGAGCGCGTTAGGAAATATGTGTGTACATTGTATGAGAGAAGCAATGTGTCAAAAGTGTTGATTGGTTGTAGAGGAGACAGTGTATCAATGTTGGTGCATTTGTGGATGCATTTGTGGACGCATTGTGCTGAGAGTGCATCGTGAGAATAAAGTATTGTTGGAACTGTTACTCCAGTGTGGTCTACAACCTTTTGCCACGTGTGACGAGTTGCAGCTGAGTGAAGTTTCTTTACAAGAACCCTACGTGCGTGCGTCTGGTGTGATTGTATCATACTACGACAACGACTACCACGTAACACTTGGTACTGCCACTAATACTGTAAAGCATGTAAACTCTATCACTCTACCACATTTGATGATTGTAAGACTAAAATGAACAAAACATATCTGCACCACTAAAAACGCCGATGCTAAAATCTATATATTTATGAATGTGCAACGTCACTAGCAAGTTTTATGTTTACTTTGCATATTAGACCGGCTGACGACACAGATTCAATATGTGTTTAGTTGTTTCTTTTGTCATGAGCGGCACAGGCACGACCTGAGGAAGTATTATTGCTGTCCGAAGGTTGAGCAATGTACAACCAACCAACCAAACATTTGTGTACTGTCGATGATACTCACTTGTTACATGGGGTAGAACTGCAGCTGCAATTAAAATACACGACTGTTATTTAACTCATTCGAGACGTGCCGCCTCCGGATACACGTCTCGAATGAGTTAAGACATTAAGTCATAAGTTCGAAATTCTGGAATTAAGGAAATGTTCTTGACTGCAGTAAAGTTCAGGAGACAGATCGACCATGATAGTTCAACTCCCCGCCCCCCACCCGCTCCTTCCTCCCCCCCCCCCCTAACCCAACGGATCCCATACTAATGGGATCCGTCATCAGATGAAAATGAACAAATGAACATATGATCCTAGATCCGTGTAAAAATGAACAACATTAATATGTGAGCCTAGATCCGTCCCGATGCGCCAAAGGCGATCGGACCCGCGTAGACCAATCGCGGCCGACGTCGACCCGATGAACATTTGCGCATTGGGGTCTTCGGGTGAAATTTAACAAATAAAATGACGAGCCTAGACCCTTGTCCATGCGAAAATTAACGAAGTCCCTTTTTTCTTCTTATTTTGTTACGTCAAGTTGTAAGCTTGTACTAACAAGATATAACAGGATTTATCGTGGACGTAGGCATGAAAACATGAATATATACTGTGGTTTTAGATCGATGAAAGAGCTTCAGGAATGACTTCTTTACGTTCCCTCACTAGACACATTGCCTACCCTGCCCAAGCTCTCCTAACGTTCGTTGCTGCCGTTTAAAGTACATCAGTAAGGCGTTGTACGGTATGAAACGCTTACCAGCCTGTGACAATATCCATCATATGTATCTTGAAACTGTGCTTGGGTGATTTATTCCACGATAATTCGTTAATGTACATTGCCGTTTCATGAAATAATTGTAAAATCAGTAAATGGATGCACGCCCGTGCTAGCTTCTTCGTTAACCCATTCAGCCCTGACCCACTACAGCAGGAGACGACACCTCCAAAATTTGGAAAATACTTCCGTCGGGCCGAATGAGTAAAGAATGCAAGAGCGAGCCAATTTAGCCAGCGTAAGCCGCCAGTGGAGCCAAAATAATGCGAAGGAACACTGCAATTCCTTTGCGAGAATACGCTTTCCAAATCTGCAGATTTACTCACAGACTGGACACGACAGGGTGATACTGTGTTACTCAAAAGAAAGTACCGTCTTTTGTCCAGCACAAGGGACAGATTTTCCTTTCAGGATTTATATAGCGTAACATTGTTAGTGACGTTAATGATCTTTTTAACCCATTCAGCCCTGACGCACTACAGCAGGAGATGGGTCGACCATGATAATTCAAGGGTAGTGCCAGATTAGCTTAGCTCCTGTCGGCGCCAAGCTAATCTGGCACTGCCCTTGAATTATCATGGTCGATTGATCTCCTGCAACTGGTGCATAGTCATTAGATGACACCTCCCAAATTTGGGAAATACGGCCGTCGGGCTGAATGAGTTAATATTATTGTCACTGAATAATTCATGTATTTTTGCAAAGAAAGTGTGGACTTCCTTTCCCTTATTTTGGTGTCCCAGATGGCTTAAGGTGGCTACATTGGCTCACTATTGCATTCTTTCTGAAAAAGCAGGGGGGTGTATCCACATACTGATTTTACAATTATTTCATGAAACGGCGATGCAAATTAGCGAATTATAGTGGAATAAATGATCTCAGTATAATTTCAAGACACATAGTAAATAGTGTGTGCCTGCCCACAAAACCAGCAATGCCTGATACAGACGTTCAGAACAGGTTAGCTGAAAACGCAGATCTTGGCTGTTTAATTACGGGTTCAGAAAGCATTACCAGAATGATGACAATACTAACAAAAATGTCATTTGGGCCTCTGCAATTTTCATTTTGTTATTTTTTTATTAATAATTTAAACTCCTTAGTGCCAATGACCTAAAATATTTTAAAGAGCAAATGTCGTGGCATGAGGCTGCATTTTGTGTGACGGTGTATATAATCAAAAACCGCAAGCGCAGATCAGTCTCAGTTTGACTGCTCGGTGAAAAAAATAGTTGGCCTTCCTAAATCCATGGCTGTTTGTAACCCTTTAAAAAATCAATTAATTTAAGGACGCAGACAAGAGAGGCTATCTTGTCAAAACACAAAAATACGAATGCATACGCACGTATTTTAAACGATAATAACGAATGTTAGGAGAGCTTGGGCAGGGTACTGTTTCTAGTAATGGGCTGGGACCATAGGAACGCAAAGAAGTTATTCCTAACGCATTTTCATGAATTTGAAATCACAGTGCGTCTCAGTGCTTTGACATTAAGATGAACAAAATGAATGAACTGGTGTCTATATATACTGTGTCTGTTCGTGTTTTTCTCATCTGTGTGTTGCCTAGATCATACTTACGGCCGTAGATTGACAGGTCCGCTGCAAATAAAAAATAAACACAAAGAGCCATTAAAGAATCTAAATGAACGACCGTCTAGTTCGCTGAAATGTTAAAGGTCTGCGTTTCTACGCCGTAAGGCTTATTTATTGTAGTAGTCACCCAGTGCTCGAAATTAATCAAGCCGAGGTCGGCAGCAAAAGGCTATCAATTCGAAGTCAGCTGCAGTGGGTCAAATTTATAGCCTTTTGCATGCTGTGTTCAGGACCAAATTTACAGACCGGAGAAAAATACTATTATTGAAATGTTGTCTTTAAACATTGTAGTAGTCCTGTAAAAAATAGGAAAGGGTCGTTCTTTATTTGTTTGTTTGTTTCTTCAGTCGTTTGTTTACAATTTTGTCTGTTCGCTTGTTCGTTAGTTGCTTCGTTTCTTTTTTTTCATTGTCTGCCCGTTTATTTGTCTCGTTTGCTGGTTGGTTGCTTTAATTGTCTCTTTGACATACTGACTGACTAACCGCTTGTCTCTCTGTCTGTCTGTCTTTCTTATGTTCTGTCTTTCATTATGTGAATGGTTGCGGCAATAATACAACCAGTCAACAAACTAATCGCCCAGCCAGCATAAGACCCTCGGGTCGAGATCCACCTGCGGACAGCCGCCAATTTCTGTGTCCAACCCACTACCCGCAACGTCATGTGTTCGAGGCCCTTGTGCAGTACCCACCCTGGAATGGTTTCATGAAATCTGCCTGTCTGCATGTACAGTACTCACTGCCATCGGGGCCTTGGTAGGGAGGAGAGGATCGCGACAGATAGATGTCGGAATACACACGCACACCCGCACCCTGAAAACATATATTGAATCCCCGTTGTACTTAGCATGCAGCCACCAATAATGTTGACACTACCTATGCAGCCGCCAATAATGTTGACACTACATAAGGCTGCATGCGCCTCAGAGTTAACCCCTTCCAAGCCACCGTACGCATATGCGCGTATATTTCTGTTTCCGAAATCGTGGTTCATTCAATGACCAAAAACCAACACCGTCCAAGAAACGTGTATAGATTGGTCTCAACAAGAGCAATAGATCCCCATGAGCTCCCGCAGTAGCGGGGACTCATGAGGATCTATGTCTCTTGCAGTTGGATCATGTTCACTTTTCTCGGCAGTGAAGGGGTTAAGCCAAGCTTATATCTGCAGTTAGATGAGGGTAAAGGAGCTCTGACAAAGACGAAAACGTGAAATTCACACAACTGCAAGAGACACAGATCCTCATGAGTTCTCGCAGTCGCGGGGGGGGGGGGGGGGGGTCATGAGAATCAATATCTCTTACTGAGAGCAGTTTGTATCCGTGTTTCTTGTATTTGTAAGGTTGTGGCTTTCGGTTGTTGAATAAACACCGATTTGAGAAACAAAATATATGTTCGGTGGCAGGGAAGAGGCTGAAGGGGTTAAGCCTTGCATTCGAAAAATTACATGAGTTCCACTCCGAAACATGGAAACCATTTAGTTCTAGGAGCCGAGGGGTTAAAGCGAAAACAAGCAACCACACAACTCTAAGTTAACTTACCTCTAATGTTTCCAAGATGTTTATCTGACTAAGCGACAGAGCAAAGTTGGAATCGGATGGCTTGTCCCCTCTGTCGTAAGCACCTACAGCCGCCGCTACCTAACACACAAAAAATAATCAAGACAGTGAGAATGCCACTTATATCGAAACTTTTTTTTCAGCATGAAAGACCAAGTGACACGCATGCCGTTTATAACGCCTGCGCAAAAAGCATCGATGAAAAATGTAACCGGAAACTGTTCGGGTCATCTTTGTGCTTAGGGGTTGTTGGAACTGTTTTCATATCAGTGGTTTCTTTTGCAACGAACGACTCCCAAAAACGAACGAGAGCGAAGTCATGGCGGATAACAAGCATCTACCATAAGCGTGGACAATACTCCAAACATCTCTAAGAGGCACAGATCCTCATGAGCCCCCAGGGCTCATGAGGATCGATGCCTCTTGAAGATGTTTTGAGTGTTGTCTCCGCTTATGATAAATGCTGGCTAATTGGCTATCCGCCGTGGCTCCGCTCTCGTTCGTTGTTGCACGTCGTTCGTTTCAAACAAATCCTCACTAATGTTTGTGTGAACCCAGGCCCTTTTATCCTCGTTTTGCGTTTCTATTTGTGCAGCAGGAGACGTAAAGCGAGACGTACAACTAAGAATATCGTCATTGTGCTCCTAGTGCTATAGATTAAAGAGTGGCTGGCTATTATATTCCTACTTGAGTACAATTAAAACATCAAACATTTGAACTTTAATTCTCACACAAATTAGAAACACTTCCTGTTCTCATTCACTCGTTAATACCTACCGAGACTAGCGTTTATAACTCGTTACAATACAAATGTGAGAATCACAAAGTTCTAGCATTTTACTCTCTCGTTCTAATCACAACGATTACCTGTTTTCATTTATGTATGGTACAGAAACCAGGACGTTGAAATCCGCATTCGTACCGTGTAAAATGTCACGTGACTTCGCTTTCCTTGGTTGTTGGGTGTCGTTCGTAGCAGACGAAACCTCACTAATGTAACGCTACATTTATATATATATATATATATATATATATATATATATAGATATATATATATATATATATAGATATATATATATATATATATATATCGCAAACCGTGTTGTATTTTTGAGTGCGTCTCAGCTCAAATACCGAGAAAATGTAAAGCGTTTCTAAATATTCAGAAGTGCTATTCTTTAATCTTACTTTGGTTTTATTTCAATCGTTTCATGAGTATAGCATAATTATTGATTTGTATACACAAATGACTTAATTTATTCAGCTTTGTTCTGAAATTTAAATCTTGAATCTTCGATATTCAAGAATTACCTCCGCTGGGCTGATGTCATTTCCACTCTTGATCAGGAGGACGCTCTGGTCGATGGCCAGGAGGTTGACCACAGAGTCAGGATCAGCGGTCAGGTACACATCTAGATCTGTGTGCGGCTCAGACTTGTCGGTGCTCATTGAAATCGTCACCTGCAGGTTAACACAAAGAAAACATGACATCCATCAGCAGCAGAACCGCAGACAGAAGCGGACACAACAATCATTTGAAATTCACTTTATCTCGGTTCAGTCTCCTATATGAGGCCTACAACTATATGAGGCCTACCTGATCGGCAGTATGGTTAAATGCCTCATAATTATGCCCAAAGGCATGTATGCCTTTGGGCATATGAGTCATTCAAGCATATAATAATAATAATAATAATAATAATAATAATAATAATAAAGGTAATTTGTATAGCGCCTAATCACCAAGGTGCTCTAGGCGCTTTACAATCACAGTAATGAAACACAGAGCAAAATACAAAAACAAGCATATACAACAACAAAAATATATTGATTTACAAAGAGCAAAAAAATCTCTCTCTCTCTCTCTCTCTCTCTCTCTCTCTCTCTCTCTCTCTCTCTCTCTCTCTCTCTCTCTCTCTCTCTCTCTCACACACACACACACCACACACACACACACACACACACACACACACACACACACACATGATGAGCCGGCAGACAAAATGGTCTTTATGTATATGCAACAGAGAAAGGGTGAATTTTAAGCTTGGATTTGAAAATGGAAAGAGATGATGAGTGATGCACATCAGCTGGGAGGGCGTTCCATGTAATGGGACCGAAATACGAAAATGCACGATGACCTTGAGTGACCTTATTACGTCTAGGGATACGGAAAACACGAGTGTCTGAAGCAGAGCGTAGTGAGCGGGACGGTGTATACAGCTGGACAAGATCAGGTAAGTAAGGAGGGGCAGAACCAGAGATGATGTTGAAACAAATAACACAGACTTTATATTGAATTCTGTATGAAACTGGCAGCCAGTGCAAATCAACTAGTAGAGGCATAATGTGTTCACGTTTCGGTACACGAAAAATCAGACTTGCAGCACAGTCCATATGAGACCGAAGCAGAGATATGCAGTCTCATATGGTTGTAGGCTTCATATGCCTATAGACATACGAGTCCTATATCCATATGAGACTGAAGCAGAGATAAAGTGCCCCCTCATTCTTGTGTCGGCTTCAGCCAGTGACAAAGTCCTCCGATCTGGAGTGACCTTGCACGCCCCCAAACGCCACAGTTGTCTGGTACTCCACTTCATCTCGCTTGCTCTGTCTCAAGTAACATACCGATTTTCCCCCGTTGTGCAATCCCCCTGCACTGTTTACCGCGCCAGTGGCTGCACTCACAAAGGGCTAAAGCACTGTCAACTTTTGAGCTTGCCTTGTCATGGTGCGTCAGGAGAGACGCAAGTCTTAACTTGCGTCTCTCCTGATGAACCATGACAACGCAAGCTCAAAACAGTGCCAGTCTTGCACTATTCTTGAACTGTTGCGGTGCGTCTAGAGTAGCGCCAAGGTAGTGTGGTACACCACTTGGTAAAGCTGAAGAACTTAAGAACTTGAAGGTCTAGTAATCGAGTCATCTAGCTGGAATGTAAATAACACCGAGCTACTTCATTGCTGGCAAATACCAAAAAAAAAAAAAAAAAAAAAAAAAAAGAATCACACTTCGGGAGAATGCGGACAAAATCACTGTAACCATTTGGCCGTCGGTAGCGGTTCTTGTCGCGATTATTCCTACAGGAATCATCGCGACAAGAACCGCTACCGACAGCAAAAGGGTTAAAGTAAACTGTGTTGTTTATGTTCTGATCTGTCAGAGCGTGTTTCTCTCTTCGGTGATTATGTCCTGGCATGTGATATGATTGGCAGTGCTGACTTGTGGTCTGGGTTTCAGTCCTACCTCATTGCTGAAGACACCGTCAACGTTGAACGCGATGCTATCGGGGATGATCTCTCCGTCACGGCGTACGTAATAGGCCATGACGTGAGCAGTGGGTGACATCATCGGGGTCAATGCGATATCAAAGGTCATCTCGTGCTGACCTTGAGTATCAACGATCTTGGACTCGCAGACCATTCCTCTCGAAAGAACCTGAAACAAAAGTTGATGTCATGTATAATCACTGTCGTCATCGTCGTCATATCATCATCATCAGCAGCAGCAGCAGTACCATCACCACCACCACCACAACCGATCCCACCATCAACATAATCACCAGAAACTATTTTACACAGGAAGAACACACACAAAACCTTGGGTGTCACGGACGTGTCTTCGAATTCAGTTCAGGTTTAACCCCTTCATTGCCAGAGGTCGCAGAGTGTGCTTCTGAAATCTTTGTATTTTCAACACCATAGAGCCACAGTCACCCAAAACAGCAAGAGGCACGGAATCTCATGAGCCCCAGCAACTCCAGGGTCTATGCCTCTGGCATTTGTGAGTCTCTGGTCTTCAAGCCGTAAGGTCCAATATCACAGACCAGCATAGGGCTTTGAGTCCAAAGATTCCAAATCTCCGGTCAGCAAACACTATTAAACGGGAAGAAGAAAGGGGATCGCACATACCTGATACCACAGTTTCCCCATGGTCTCCGTGGCCTTAGCTTGCAGGCGGGCAGTGTCCCTGCTCTGCACGGGAAACAAAGAGAACTTGTCCTTCAGCTGTCGCTCATATAACTTCCTCTAAACTCTGATATTACATACAGTTTTGACGGTTATATTCTGGAAAATATATGTGGACATCCCATAGGAAACTGTTGTCAACTTAAAGTGGGTGGATTATAATATATATAACAATGATGAAAACGACTTTTCTTTTTAAAAATTATCTTCTTGAGTCGCTTGTAGAGTCTACTGCGAACCAGACCGACCCACTCACCCACGCACAATTTGGAGATCTTACCATTTTTCCACGCCCCTACCCTAAAAAAAAGAACAACAAAAAAAACAAAACAAAACAAAACAAAAAAAAAAACACAAACTAACAACAAAAACAAGAACAAACACAACAAAACAAAACAAAACAACACAAAAAACCAACAAAAATAACACAAGAACATATTCAAAATGCACTAAACATCGAGTATTAACATGAAAAAAAAAAACATCCAGGTTACTTCATATGCTATCACAATTTTCCTTTTATTGTAAGTTGAAATCTGAGTGCAACTACAACAAGTGTCACCTATCTGGCTTGTGAGTACATCAAGATGAGGATTTCATCCCAAATTCTACCGTATTGTTTGGAGCTCACGTGCGTTTTTCTTTTAGGAACATTCAGAGTTGTTCATATTTTTAAGGTTATCCTTCTGATCCATTTCCCTTCTCTCTAAGCCATCCTCTGATCAACACACACGCTGGCGCTCACAAATAAAGACGGACACAAAGCGCTTCCCGCCATTAGTACGCTCTGTGGGCTGGAGTAGCGACAGAAATTCTGAAGAAGAAGAATAGCACGAGCAGCAAAATGACGTCACTATAAGCTTCACGTCATGGCATCGCTGGTCTCACGACACCGTGTACACAGTGACAAATTTGATGTTTCACGACACTCATCCGCAAGGAACGCTCTTCAAGAGCTGACTGTTTTGTTCCACACAGCCTCTTTCAGGGCTGACTGTTTGATGGGAGTAAATAGTGGCTCCAAAACTTGCAAAAATGAATTAATTATTATTGGAAAAAGACTAGGTACAACGCTGGATTACGAACTCATTCAGTACTTCCTTTACTAATCCCCCCCCCCCCCCCTTCCTCGCTCGCGTGATTCGCACAGAAATGGCATACATAAACACAAACGGCAGAACGGCACACACAAACACACACGGCAGACACACGGCGCTTCCTACCGGTTATACGTTCTGTTGGCTGGCGTAGCCACAGACATTTTGAAGAATAAGGTGGAATGGCCCATTCCCACAAAGCCTCTTTTGTATGAGCTTGCATGCATAATCCCTTTTCCACAATACATTCGCAAATATCATACAAAAATAAACGAACGAGAACATGGCGCCAACTCATACACACGTAAAACATTGACGCGTTTGGTGCTTTTACGTCGCCGTCTGATTCTTCTGGTGAAATGAAGGAGTCTTATTTTTGACAGTGTTTCCGCATTGAACTTTTATTTTCGAAAACGTTGAAGAGGTACAAAGCTGGCTAACGAACTCATCCAATGTCTTTGTACAAACTAGCCATATCCAAAATTTCAAGTACATATAATCAAAATTGTGGACTCTAATCTGGGTGAACCGACTTTCTATAAACGGTCTTTTATGTCTTCAATGAGACATCCAATTACAACATGCTCGGAGGCTCTCTTAGCCACCCACTTAATACAGAATTTTGCCAAGTGTCAAGTTTGTGCGTACAGTAATATCGGAGATTCTCGTGTGTACATACATACATACACACACACACACACACACACACACACACACACACACACACACACACACACACACACACACACATACGCACATACGGCGCTTCGCGCCAAAACGACGTAGTCAAAAGCAAGGTTAGAGTGGCTAGACGTGACGTCACTTTCATCTTGTTACTTCTTTGCCAGACCATGAGCCCCGCCCGCCTGTTATGTCCTTTGCATTCTACGGAACTCGCTCCGACCAGCCCTCTCCTAAAGTCTACCGTATATTCAATACGGCAGACAAAAAGGCTGATATTACCAATATAATGCTCAGCAAAGTATCAAGGTGAGCATTCCATTACCAATGTTGGCATAGATGCCAATTGTTCTGGTCTCTTTTATTTGACGAATGTATGTCTAAACTGATTTCTGTCCAAGCATTGGTTGTGCTCAAACTCGAAAACACCTACACTTTGAGCAGTTTTCGCTTCGCATTTTTCAAGGGAAGCAGTCATTACTAACCCTTTCCGTGTCGGTAGCGGTTTTAGGTCGCGATGATTCCTGTAGGAAAATTAAAACCGCTACCGACATGCAAAGGGCTAACGGTAGCTGTGTCTTGTGCAAACTGCGGGAGGGGAGGAGGGGGGCGGTTGGGAGGGAGGGAGGGGGGGGGGGGGGGGGAGACAAACGCATTGTCTATCGCAGTCACGATTATTCATGTGTTTATCATGCAGACTGGCATGCCGACAACTCTGGTTTCATTCGATTTTTTGTTGTTGCTACTGCAAGTTGTAACTTTAATTTTTTTCTTCTCTATGGAAATCAGTATGTTTGGTTTTCCACAGCAGTTTTTTAAACAGCGCCAGGTGGTTTTTATGAGCCTAATTTTGCGTGTGTTCGTAACCAGGGACATCATTTAAAAAAATCCAGAATACAGCAAAAAAAGATCAGATACACCATCGCACCTACACAGTGACACCAAAATGGAACTGCGTCACCCTGGACAACTACAGCAATGTTTGTTAAATTATCTTAATTTTTAGAAGAAAGAAAATTATATACTCTTTGTTTATTTGGTGATGAAAATATCATAAGTTTTGCATTGCTATGTTTGATCTTGACGGGACCCTAGTGTCGCTTTTTCTCTCTCTTGTGTCAAGAGCCAAAAAGTACGAACTCTCATACAGAATTTTGTAATGCGTCATATAAAATGGCTTAGAATTGTAAGCTTCAAACCCAGGATACATATCCCTATACAGAATTACTGGTCCTCACCTTGAGGCCTTGACCCAGCAGAGAGAGCTGCAAGTAGTTGTTGCTGATGGAGAACATCTTGCTGATTTGCCTGTGGTCAGTAATATCATGGAAGTCGACCTGTGGACAAAAAATAATAATAATCATAATGTGCAGGACACCCTTGCTCATCCTTCTTCCCGTGAATTTAATTGTGGCATTCAAAGCCTAACTACAAAACGTGCAGTTTTGCGGCATTTACAATGAGTGAGTGAGTGAGTGAGTGAGTGAGTGAGTGAGTGAGTGAGTGAATGAGTGAGTAAGTGAGTGAGTGAGTAAGTGAAATTAATTAATTAATTAATTAAAGTGCCTAATGCTCCGTCAGTAGGTTAGGCGCTATATAAATACCCATTATTATTATTATTATTATTATTATTATTATTATTATTATTATTATAAAAAAAATATTTACTTTTGGTCTGTGTACATCATACACTTCAGCACGAATGAATAGTGTGAAAACACTCTGGTACATAATTATGCCCTGCGAAAATTTACAGAACGTTAAACGTTCAGGGCTAAACATCTTTAGTCCATAACGAGTTAAAAGACAGGGCACCGAATTTTTACGAACAAATTTTGACCCCAGCTGGATTTGAACCCGTGACCTTTAGGACGAGAGTCGAACGCTCTACTACATGAGCGTCGCAGCTCCCTGAGTACATTTACACCCAGGAGAGGGTGAGGCATACCAACTCAGCGTCAGTAACCCACCTCACCAGAGCGAAATCACCCAGAATAGGAATCCCTTTTTGAAACAAAAAGGTTTTCGTAATGTTATTTACTTAGCTAAAAGGTAGTGCATTATCGCTTGGCGCCTATACGTGCTAAGTCAATCAGGATTTAAGCGCGTGATATTACCTTATGGACCCTTAACGCAAACAGGACAGGATTCACCACTCCCATCCCCGTCCCATCCCTCAAGCCCCCAAACCCCATACCATCCCACTATCCCCCTCACCGTGACATGAACTCAGCCATCAGGCCCCAAAATCCCCACACCCATCTCCCCACTCCCCCTTACCGTGACATCAACCCATCCCTCCAGCCCCAAAACACCAAACCCATCCCTAACTCCCAGTTATAGTGACATCAACCCATTCCTCAAGTCTCAAGTGCTCCCCTCCCCCCGAACTCCCCCTTAGTGTGACATCATCCTACCTCTCAAGCCCCAAAGCCATACACCCATACCCAACTCCCACTTACCTTGACATCAACCCATCCCTCCAGCCCCTCTTCGCCTCCCCCCCTCCCACAACCTCCACAAAAAGCCCTCACTCCCTCTTATCGTGACATCATCCCAACCCACGAGCCCTCTCCCGCCCCCACCCACCCTTTACTCCACTCCACCTTACCATGGCATCATCCCATCTCTCAAGCCCCGCAACCCGACACCCACCGCAACTCCTTACCGTAACATCCACCTCCACCCCCCCCCCCCACCCCCTCAAGCCAAGCAACCCCACACCCATCTCCCCCATCCCCCCCCCCCCTACCGTGACATCCACCCACCCCTCAAGCCCCGCAGCCCCTACACACATCCCCCACCCCACCACCGTGACATCAACCCCCCCCCCACTCCCACCCCACGCCTTATTACCGTGACATCAACCAACCTCTCAAGCCCCGCAGCCCCACATCCATCCCCCCCTCTCCAAACCGTGACATCAACCCATTCCCCAAGCCCCACATCCCCCCTCCCCCCACCTTACCGTGACATCAAGACTTGTAGCGTTAGCGGGAATGTCGAGGTCTATCTTGACCACGCCGTTGGGAGGCACGGACACGTTCTGTATTGGCAGGGGGTAGGTGCCGCTGAAGGAACTGGTCCCGTACAGAAAGCTGTTGTCGGACGGAATGCTGTAGTGGGCTGTGGTGACCATAGTTAAGGTATTGTTGTCGCCCCCTACCGGCGTGTCGTCTTGCATCGACACTTTGGCCTGCAGGGTAACATGATTAACATTCCTTGTTGTCGTCGTCTTGTCGTCGACAGAATCATCTATCGCTGTGTCAACAGCAGTAGCAGCAGCAACAATAACAACAATGTCGACAGCGATAATGACTTCAACAATAATCATGGATGACAGTACCAAAAATTATAAAAACGATCCATGGCAAGGCCAGCAAAAGATAAATTCTCATGAGCCCCTGTGGATGCAGGGGCTCTTGAGAATTTGTCTAGTCTTGCAGTTGGAACCGGCTGTCTGAAGGGATGTTCAGTCTGAAACAAAAAAGCTAAAACTAAGCTTTCTTGGATTTTGAAAAAAAAACAACAACCTAATCAACCTTCAGAACTGAAGACTGTCATCCATGAGTAGTAAATAAAACGAGGATGAACAGAATGAGAAAAATACAAGTAACAGCATCGTAAATGACAGCATGCACAAATTCCTCCTCCACATCCACCTAACCATGATTAAAGACAGCAACAACAGCAACAATCCTAGCACTGCGTTCAGAGCCAAATAGTTCACAAAGTAAATCCCAACAAAGTAACACAAAAGTCCCGTTAGAAAAGACAGTAGTTGTCTGTTCTAAGTGTGAATCTTTCTTCGTTTGGATTGCCAGTACTTTACACGAGTGGCAGTTACCTTCTTTTTGGTCCGGAATTTAAAATGGCTCACACTTTAGATGCGAAACAAGACACCAGCCTCTGGAGAGATGGACTGACCATGTTGGCTCGGGGATAGCGTTTGGATAACTTTACGCATTTTCAAAGCTAATCGAGCCCAACTCTTGAACTATCATCAATATAGCTGATCCCTCTCATTGCAATCCTGATTAGGAGGGGGACGCGGTGGGGTGATTTCAGTAGAATATGCCCGTGACGTCAAAGGCGTGCAGACCTCGGACTCTAACAGTGAAGTAACACAATAGAAATTACGTCATGTCTAACTACGCTAACCGCGCTGCTGAACGTACATTTGGCGGCAAGCGCCGCGCGCGCGTGTGTGTGTGTGTGTGTGTGTGTGTGTGTGTGTGTGTGTGTGAGTGTGTGTGTGAGTGTGTGTGTGTGTGTGTGTGTGTGTGTGTGTGTGTGTGTGTGTGTGTGTGTGTGTGTGTGTGTGTGTGTGTAGACACAAGTACCTCCGATGTTTGTGTACTTACAGGCCTGTAACTTTATGAAAATGTTTTGATCGAGATGTATTTCGGAAAGCCTCCGAGACGATTTAAATATGTTGACCCGTAAAAGAAAAAAATTGCGTGTATATAAAATCGTTTGATCCGCATTTGAGTCCGTAGATTTCGTTCTATTCACTTGAAATTTTGGATATACAGCTAGCTTGGAGAAAAACATTGGATGAGTTCCGTTAACCAACTTTGTGTTTGCATATA
Organism: Semisulcospira habei; assembly: GCA_036245525.1. Taxonomy (NCBI): domain Eukaryota; kingdom Metazoa; phylum Mollusca; class Gastropoda; family Semisulcospiridae; genus Semisulcospira; species Semisulcospira habei. The sequence goes on along the minus strand of BTPG01000005.1, from coordinate 89,672,372 downwards.
CCCGACTGTTGTTATACCCGACCTGTATAATTATAACAATCCTGACCATAAATGTGACTGCCAAGCGTGTCAAATGCAGAGATAATTCTAACACAGAAAATGTTCCCATTAAGCAAAGGTCCTCGGGCCCACGACGGCCGCAGTGGACCCGCGCACGGCTGTGCGCGGGCCCACTACAGCCGGCGTGTGCGCGAAAATGGTTTGCTACTAGGGTTATAGATGTCCTTTTAAAGCCTGTTTCTTTTTTCATTGTGATTTTTCTTGACCTAAATATGAACGTAATCATCGTTAGTTCACATTTCCAAATCGAACCAAATGCATGCAAAGTCACAAAATATAGGAGGTGAGTCAGAGTACTGATGCATTCAGCTTCGCTCATAACTTGGTCAGACGAGTACATGACAACTGTCGGATATCACAACTGTTTCATTTCTAGATCCTAAGCACATTTCTTCAGTCTCTTTCACCTATTATAATCAACTTTGGATACGAGGAAGACATTTGAGGCCACTCTGGCATTCCCAAGCGTAAATTACACTGAGCAGCAAAAAAAAAAAAAAAAAAAAAAAAGCGACACTTTTGTAATCATCGGAAAAACCTTTACGTCGCATTTATTTTGCTCCTCAGTATACATTGCTTACGATAAACTTTCAAATGTGCATCCACTGGCACTCCGTCACGTCTGAGTTTCACTGTACTCACAAAGATACTGTACGGCAGTCCAGGCTTGAAGACGCTGGGCGTGTTGTCGAGGATCTTGACTTTGTACGGCGTGCTTTGGAACACGATGACGGCGGACCCCTCCAGGCGGACATCAGTCAGCGCCTCCTTCACGATGGCTCTGACCTGGACATAGCAAGTTAGCGAAGCATGCACACAGAATTGTATAAAGATGGAGAAGGCTAGGGGCCAGTTGCATGAGTGAGCTTAGTCCTGCCCTAGCCACTAAGCAAGGTGCTCCGCTATTGCGGAGCACCTTGCTTAGTGGCTGGCGCAGTACTGAGCTCACTCATGCAACTGCGCCCAGGACCTAAGACTTAGTCATAAATTTATCACAAGACATCGATTACACAGGCTCCACGGTTCGTCCTTCCCAGGTACTGCTACAGAAGTGTAAGTGTCTGCAGGTGTGATACTGTAGACAGGCACAGTTTGCATGTGTTTGTGTGTGTGTGTGTGTGTGTGTGTGTGTGTGTGTGTGTGTGTGTTTTTGTGTGTGTGTGTGTGTGTGTGTGTGTGTGTTTGTGCGTGTGTGTGCGCGCACGCGTCTGTGACACTATCGACAATGTGTGTGTGGTACTGTAGATAGCGTGAGTGTGGTGCTGCAGACGTGTGTTTGGTACGGTTAACAGCGTGTGTGTGGTACTGTAAACAGTGTGTGGTACTGTAGACAGCGTGTGTGTGTGTGGGTGAGACACCGTAGACAGCGTGTGTGTGGTACTGTAGAAAGCGTGTGTGTAGAACTGTAGACAACGTGTGTGTGTGGTAAGGTTTACAGTGAGCTTGTGGTACTGTAGACAGCGCGTGTGGTACTGTTTACAATGTGTGTGCAGTACGGTTTGATAGTGTGCGTGTAGTACTGTAGACAACGCGTGTGGTACTGTTTACAGTGTGCATATGGTACTGTAGACAGTATGTGCGGTACTGTAGACATCATTTGTGTTGTACTTGATCAGAGTACCGGTGGCCGCTTTACCAAAGCCGGTTAAAATGAACAGTCTCACCTTGATTTGCGAACCTTGGTAGACACTGGTCACTTGGCTGATGTCTGTTTTGGGTACGCTGAACTTGGCCTCCCCGTCAATCTGACAAGAAAAAAAGGACAAAATTTGTGTTCGCGTAATCCCTTTGCGCATGCAGCCACCAGCATTGTTTACAGTAGCGGCGACAACGACTGAGCTAATTTACGCAAAATATCGTACTGATGCACGCAAGATTTGTATTTGAAACAAAATACTTGATTCTGTAAATATGTGCTGCTAATGTAATGCGACGAGTTAAGTGTTAGGACAGTGCTTTTAAAATCAAACTGAGCGTAACAGCTAGCACAAACGTAACCTTTTGCGTGTTGGTAGCGGATTTAGTCGCGACGATTCCCGTAGGAATCATCGCGACTAAAACCGCTACCGACACGCTAAGGATTAAACCTTTGTGTCCAAACTTTCTACGTCTGCTGAATGCCTTTCGAAAATTATATAAATAATGTCTCTTGAGGCGATGTCCGAAAGACTATAAAGGCTCATTTCTTTAGGGATGTAGATGATCGTCTTGTTCTTTACCTGCGTATTTTTCTGTGGGCTGGCGACTGGGTGATTAATAGGAGAGGTCAGGGGATCTAACTGTTTGTATGTCCAGCGCTGAGTATTCCCCTTGGTATGTGCACTATTCTACCAGCGCTAGCCTCACCTATCTGGTTTGTGAGTCAATTCTTTTCATATACGCAAGGCGTTGATTGAGAATGGGCGTGTCATTAAGAAAATCAGCTTACATCAAACGAGAGCTCCATATGTCGTGGCTCGTTCCCGCAGTAGTCAGGGCCTTGGTTAGGGGACACGTGAAGTTCCACTAGACCTTTAACAGGCTGCCCAAAAGTATACCTGCACAGATACACGGTAGTAGCAGTGGTGACAGTGGTAGTGGTAGTAGTGGTAGTGGTAGTAGTATATACCCCAAAACGTATTCAGGCCCAAGACTGCCGTATTGCCCCCGCGCACAGCCGTACGCGGGCCCACTGTGACCGTCGTGAGCCCGAGGACCTTTGCTTATTGGGATAGTCATATTTATCATTATTCGTATTATTATAGTACAGTAGTGGAGTATTCGCATACGATCATTTTTCTCACTCTTCTTTCCGCAAGTGTTTGAATCATAGTCACTGAGTGCGGAGCGTGAGGTGTCTATGAATCAAAAAGTAGCAGCTAGAAGTATAAACCGCGAGGTCTGTCTAGAGATGTTAATAATTATACGAATGTGCGTATTTAGTCATTTAACTCATTCGAGACGTGCCGCCTCCGGATACGCGGCATAAGCCGCGTATCCGGAGGCGGCACGTCTCGAATGAGTTAATGTGACGTCTCCTGATGTCCTGTCGGACATATTTTCTGACTCACTGCAGCCACATTTTTTTTTTAAACGTTGCAAGTGCCGTATTCTTGCCCCCTTTGTGACCAGCGTTGATCCCAGTGGAAGTGGACAAAAGGTTTGTGGTTTAGTGTTCTTCCCACCCTTGTTTTCGGACATTATTTACTCTGACAGTTTGTGACAATGAGCATGGTTTGTGGAACATATTAAAATGAATTTCTTTTGACACATTAAAGAAAAATAAATATAATACACTTGGACACTTCACACACAGCACGGGTCAAGTAAAACTAACAAGAAAGTGCACAGTGTTTATAAACCAGGAAGAATTATTGCAGTTACACTTACTATTGACAATGGTATTGTTGTGCTCCTCAATGTATGTGCGCCAAACAAAGCAAGTGATAAGAAACTTTTCTTGGCATTTTCTTGGGACAGCCTCGCACTTGCGAAAAATTGTTAGTGGTGATTTCAGCTGTGTTTTGAATAATGAGCTTAACATTGTTATTGGTGATCCATACCTTATAAAAAAATGAGTATTTTAAGAATAAGATTGTTCAACTGTGCACTGACTGTTCGTCCTTTATCTGCACAGAAAATATATTACAGTCTTCTTGCAGTCAAAGGACTTTTTCCTGCTCTGTGAGGAAGGAAAAAAAATCCTTTCACTGCAAGAAGACTGTATTATATTTTCTGTGCAGATAAAGATTTTGATGTTATTTTGGATCGTCATATCCCCTCCACTGCGTTATCGGATCACCAAATGGTTCAAATCAGATACAACCTTACAATTAATGCGTGGGCCATCATACTGGAACTTTTAATAATGGCTTAATCATAATGAATGAAATGACAGAAATGTTAATATTAATAATAATCAGTTGGACCCTCAAATAAAATGAGATTTATTTAACTCATTCAGCCCGACGGCCGTATTTCCCAAATTTTGGTGGCGTCATCTAACGACTATGCACCAGTTGCAGGAGATGGATCGACCATGATAATACAAGGGCAGTGCCAGATTAGCTTGGCATCGACAGGCGCCAAGCTAATCTGGCACTGCCCTTGCATTATCATGGTTGACCCATCTCCTGCTGTAGTGCGTCAGGGCTGAATGAGTTAAAGTAGAGATTAAACTGGTGACAAAATAGCTCGCAAAAACATGTGCTCCATGTCTTTCCACAGTCTTATCAAAATCACTCATGAAGATCATTGTGGTTTTATGACAGGTAGGAAAACCAGATTTTTTTTTCTTTCTGTAAAATTGATGTCTAACCCTTTGCGTGTCGGTAGCGGTTTTAGTCGCAAAGATTCTTTTAGGGCAAGGGTAATCATTGTGCTGGCTGTCCTACCTTTTCATAAACCCCGATGATCCTCATAGGTGATTTTATTAAGACTAGGTTTTGTGTAGCCCGTTCGAGAACGAAGGCCATAAGATGATAAATATAAAAGTTATGCATTATGCATGTATTCTAACCGGGGCCCTAAATATGCAGCAGGCAATGCTAGAAAAATGGAAAATTACATCTTATTATATATTTCAACTCCATTACCCCTCATTATATATTTTCAAACTCTGCTGTTTCTTCTCAGATATTGCTGTCAAGAAATTGATTTCCTCATCATAATAATGTAAAATCATGCTTGTCGGAACATGCATTAATTAGATGTTTGGACAACAAAGACAACCTTGGTATTTATAAAGCATTATTCTGGAAAGTCAGTGCCTGTGTAATAATGCTTTTATGTAGAGAAACAAATCACTTTTATTTTAGGGACTGGATTGAAGCGAGTGTGTGTGTGTTTCCTTCTTGTTGTGCGTGTTATTATAAAAGATGGTATTATAATATATTTTGAGAAATTGTATGAAAAGATAAGCTACAAACCCAGCCCACGGTTGTATTCTTAGATTGCAACGCACAATTTGATTTATATTAAAGACTTGCTATGTCATCTTTCCTTGCGTGCCGTATTGCAATATTATTATATTATTATGGGGCGGTCCGTGGCGCAGTGGTTAAGGCGCCTGCCACCAATGCTAAAGGTGCGAGGTTCGATTACGGGTTCCGGCGTCGGATTTTTCTCCTCTAGTAAGTGTCACCGTTAATCCGGCCGGACCGTGGGGGGTTCTTTCTCCGGGTACTCCGGCTCTTCCTCCCCCACGACTTTGGTATCAGTTTCAGCCCACTTAATCAAATTTCAAATACAAACGATTTGAATTTCCAAAACTTCAGTAGCTCGCTTGAGCTTGCCCTTAGCACCACGTGAATGTTCTGTGTTTGTGTACAGTGTGTGAGTGAATGCGCGTGACTCACGTGAGCGTGCTTGTTGGGTTCAGTTCGCGGCGGCGCTTTGAGCCGATTTTCAATTTGGATAAAGCGCCTATTTAATGCGCTTATTATTATTATTATTATTATTATTATTATCACCAAGTAATCTTTGTGTAGAACGGTTTTGTTCAGTAACCTCTCCGTGATAAACCTATCTCGTGTAGTCGCACTCGGTGATCTCAATACTTAACTCATTCAGCCCGACGGCCGTATTTCCCAATTTTTCGAGGTGTCATCTAATGACTATGCACCAGTTGCAGGAGATGGATCGACCATGATAATTCAAGGGCAGTGTCAGGTTAACTTGGCGCCGACAGGCGCCAAGCTAATCTGGCACTACCCTTGAATTATCATGGTCGACCCATCCCCTGCTGTAGTGCGTCAAAGCTGAATGGGTTAATGTAAGGAGCTTAGGTTTAAATGAGATTCTGTGCAATTTCCTGAGTAGAGACAGAACTAATTTACGTCATTTTCAGCACCAGGAACTCAGAAGATTCTTTGCCTCTTGCTTGCACCGACTGACCCATTTATCTTTTGTTCTTCAGACAGGTGCAAAATGAAAATCATCGAGTTTTAAGATATTATATGTAGTAGATACAAGGGAATGGCGTTGTCATTTTGCTGGCTCTGTTATTATTAAATTCGAGTTTAATTTTGAGCATCGTTAATAAATATTACTGACAAGGCTTTCATCTTTTAATCTGTTCAGTGCCCGTTGACAAAAATGTGTTTATGCTGTCTTCGTCAATGTAACACGAACGAGCCCTAATTGTCCTAGGAACATGGATTTAAAGTGGTGTCAGCAAGAGGCAAAGTTCCTCATTATCCTCAGCAACTGCGGCGGCTCATGAGAAGCTATACCTCTTGCGCTGAATGGGCTAATAATATGTTTGTATGGAGCAACATGTATCGATTTTATGACCCGTGACTGACACTGGCAAATCTCATTAATTTATGGCGCATTCAGCCCGACAGAACATTCTCAAACTAAGTAGCATCCATAACCAAACTTGCTCAACAAGAGGCATAGAGGCATAGTTTTTTATGAGCCCTCCAGTCGCAGGGACCCATATAAATCTATGTCTCTTGCGGATGGAAGGATTTGAAGAGGAACTGTAATCATTCACTTCTGCCTCCACGTCTTGTTATGTAACTGTTTTCTAAGGAGTAGCTTGTAATCATTTGGGAACTTTGATTACAGCTGGCAGTTACGCATTTTAATGGTATTTTGGCTTACACCTGTGGCAAGAGAATTGTGAACGTTGTCAAAGATAAGGATTTAACTCTTTTGACCCCAAGGCCTCATTTCTCAAATTTGGGACGTGTTGCCAAATGACTGTACCAGTTGCAGGAGATGGATTGACCATGACAATTCAAGGGTAGTTCCAGACTAGCTTGGCGCTGACAGGCGCCAAGCTAATCTGGCACTACCCTTCAATTATCATGGTCAATCCATCTCCTGCTGTAGGGACTCGGGGGTAAATGGGTTAACGAGATTGAATATGAAGAGAAAAGAGCCTGGGAAACTGTTTTTCATGAACTCAGTCTCGAAGATTTCGAAAAATCCTTATCTTTGACAAAGTTCACAATTCATAAATTATATATATTCATAAAAAGAGACACGTAATATACGAACACTCCACTTCCATGTTTTACATAACCGTTCACAACTAGAACCCGATCACCCTAAAAATGAAGTGCATCATGCTTGCAAATGTAAACAATATGTGTTGAGTTTCAGTTCTTTGATCTTCGAACAGCCGTTTTGCTTTGTTGAGAAGTTAAGGCTGATAAAAACGATTTCCAGCATCAGTATACCAAAACATCTCGTGAGTGTCGCAACACGGGAACATTTCTGTATTTTTATTCCGAAAGGGCTGTTCAGTCCAGTTGTCGTCTGCATTGTCTTCGATCCCAAAGTGCACCGAGAGGTTACTATGGGATCCCAAAGTACACCGCGTGGTTTATTAGGAAAATTAATATAGTGGTCTTGAAAGGTCATTCTATAGCATAGAAGTGGAGTGTTCGTAAACTATCATTTCTAGACTTGATTGTAAACGAACTTCATGTTTTGTTGAACTTTTACATAAATCCAGGAATCCAGTCACCAAACATTATTTAAAAAAAAAAAAACAAGCGATAATTTCGCTTTAGCCTTGTTGTCGGCTGCCCCGGTCTGAGCCGCTAATTGCTGATTCGGTTGAGTTTCGCTGTTTTGTAGCGCAAGCAATGTAAACGTTGGATATCTACAGCAGTGACGATGAATCGTAAAGGTTTGCCTGTTTCACTTTCAGGTGTTTTATCGCTTTCGTGAGGACAGCGATGTCATTGATTCTAGTGTAGAGTAAGCCGTAGTTGTATTGCCGCCTAGAGGTTGCTATGAATCCCAGAAATCACCGCGCGGTAAGAGTAGGATATATGGTGTAGTGTTAGTTGCTATGTAAATGTTAGCCTGAAAGGTTCTATTATAACATAGACCGAGCGATTCCACATTTTCAAACTGTTTGAGTCATAGTCACAGAGAGCACAGCAGCGTTTTTGAGCGTGCATGTATGCGTTAGTGTGTGTGTGTGTGTGTATGTATGTTTGTGTGTGTGAGTCTGAGCATGCGTGAGTGTGTGTATGTGTGTGTGTGTGCTTGTGTGTGTGTGTGTGTGTGTGTGTGTGCGTCTGAGCATGCGTGAGTGTGTGTATGTGTGTGTGTGTGTGTGTGTGTGTGTGTGTGTGTGTGTGTGTGTGTGTGTGTGTGTGTGTGAAAACCGCTTACGTGGCCTTGACTGTGCCATGAATATCAGTGTCGGTGGTCAGGACGTAGGAGGGTACATCAACGATGACTTGAAACCTGGGTAATTCTGTATTGATACCAAAAAAAAAAAAAAAGATCTATTCTGACGAGCAAAAGAAATGCGACATTTCCGAAACCATCGGAAACACTTCAATGTTT
>BTPG01000005.1:89524821-89663517 GCA_036245525.1 Semisulcospira habei | reverse complement strand
TTGGGTCCAAAACAAAACTGTGCCTCGCGTCATTCATTTTGAAGCTGATTGCTGTGTTCAGACAAAACACAGACGACTGCATATCGCTGTCGACTCAAGTCGAAGATTTCGTCTGACTATGAAGACGTCGGTGCGTGTTACTGAGTAAATTCTACTTGTACATAGATTACGCATAATTGCGAGGAAAAAACAGCAGGTTTGTTTATATAGTTCTTTTTCTCAAGTTGTCAAGGTGCCAGCTGGCATCTCGTCAATTTCACTAGTCAGTGCGGTGACTGGCATCTGTTCTCCGCTCGTGTGTGTGTATGTGATATAAACTAATAGCGTTCACACACTAAAAAGTATTTCATTACTACTACATAATATGGGGAGCTTGTTAATGTTGCAGCATTAAAATATTTCGCGTTTCCGTTTTGAAAAATGCAGGTATCATCAAGATTGAGTCTTCTTGGCGCGCAAGGGATTTTGGGAAGGAAAGTATATCAAGCCAGTTCATGAATATTAATGTGCTTGTTATACAATATATTAATACATGTGTCAAAGAAGGATACACTTTATAGAGTGGGTACATATACAAATGTCTCGCTATCGCGTCTCCGCTTTTGTCAGGCCATCTCGACATATTTATAAATCGTGACATATTACTACTAAATCTCAATAATATTCTTGTCAGTAGCCAGTAAGCAGGAGACCCTTGGGCTGACGTGGCCGCAGCGGGCCCGTGCACACAGTCGTAAGTGACAACACTACGGCCAACGTCGGCCTAATGGCCTTTGTTTACTGGGGTGTGTCCATTTTGAAAATTTAGTAAATCATGTTGTCACTGTCATTTCTAAGTGTGTTTCTTTCTTTATTGGGATTTTCTTTTCTTTAGATGAGTATTGGAGAGAAACAGAAACCGAGATAAATTTAGAATATGTATCGTATTGACTCTCCTATGTCAAAATGTCTTTCTTTTGTTGTCGATTATTTTATTATACCATTTACACGATTGCCACTCACATATTGTGGTCTGGATTTTTTACTTGCAGGTTTCCTTGAGAGACCAGACCATGTACTACTCCAGAGTTGCGAACTGGGTGGACAGGTCTATAAAGAAAAACCCCAACAGATTCACAGTAGAGCAGAAATTTGCCAGGATGAAGAAAATCAAAGGGTTGTCTTACGACAGAGTGTACAAGAACGCCTACGATCCTTTCAAAGACGAGCCTGCAATGATACCACTCTACCGCAACAAGGGACAAGCTCTGTACGGACAACATGAAGGAGAGGAAAAGGACGATGCCCCTAAACTGTCTGCAGCCTCTGACAAGTCCCAAGATAGCCATAAACAAACGTCAGGTCTTTGGAAACATACCCATGACGGAGGATTGAAACCTGGTGGCGCTTGTCCAGACTGCCGAATGCTGGGTTTTATAGACAAGAAAAAACTAAACACCGAGGAGCTATCGTGCGCGGAAATCTTAGCCGTCTGCCGAGGGCTCAAGCTGGAGAAGGTTAGAGCGGAAATGACAGTTACCGACCCTTAGCTGCGAAAACATCTGCTGGACCCCACGCGAAACACATACATCCACAAGGTCGTGTTTGACAGCGGTCCGAAAAACGCCCAGCGACTGCTGATCGGCGGGAGCGAGGACGTCATCCTGGTTTACGACCGTGACGCCGAGAAACTATGTACGTGGTGTCTCAGGAGAAACAGAAGCGAAATAAAAAAGCGAGATGATTTTTATATCCAGACCCAGTTAGATCTGACCCGCGATGTCGGCACAGTTAGGTATCAGAGGCAGACCTTGGACCTACAGCAGCAGCTGAACTTGCTCATGCCTCTACTGAAGGAGTATGCCCAGTCCATCTATAAGTGTTTCCGTGTAACCCCTTCATTGCCGAATAAAACAGTGAACGCGATCCAACTGCAAGAGGCATAGATCCTCATGAGCCCCCGCGACTGCGAAGGCTAATGAGGATCTATCCCTCTTGCAGAGATCACTTTGTGTCCATGTTCTTTGGATAGTTCACGATGTTGATGTTTTGTTGTGTGTGTGGTTTTTTTTTTTTTTTAATATATATAAACTAAAGCATTCCTGTTCCAGGGCAACGACCACGTGATCCAGAACAACCACGTGCATGACATGTGTTCTGACACCAGCGACTGTGGCGCCATCCACTCCAACGGTCACTGGACTTACGTAAGCTGTTATGACAGGAGTTATAGACTACTGAAAATTAAGTGCACTTGTTACGATTGTGGTTGTATTGTTCTGTGAGAGCATACATGTGTTAATCGTAGGAAACGATCCGATATTTATTTGAGCTTTCATCGTTACGTATCACGTACCTTTTCAGTGAGATTCTCTATCGTTCGTGCATGATAGCGGATTTTGTTTTGTTATGATACGTTAATTTTAGTCCGGAAGCTTCTAGAAAAGTCGCCGCACAGAGAAGAGCGGTCGATTTTTGTTTTGCGTAGATTAGCTGAGAATGAACCAGAACATTCGAGCAGGGTCGCTCTGTCTAGTGACCTCTTACATGTGATGTCGAAGTGTTAGCAACAGTTTGCTACACTGTATTAATTTTAGTCATAGTTGTTTATTGTGCGCGTGAAATTAACAGCCGTTCAGTGTGTGTTTTGAAAGGTCTTGAACGGCTTGCCATACTTTTGTGTAATGTCATTTTACATTGGGATTTGGGGCTAAAATGAGCAGCCAAATTTTTGTAGACTATTTTAGTTTACTCCAGAAAGTTCTTCTTTTATTAATATTTATGAGTTTCAGATACGTGTTCCGTTCTGATTGGTTGCGTTGAGTAAATTCTTTGGATTATTCTGGAAAGTTGTTTTACTATATAAGGTTGGTGCTGGGAAACACGTATATACATTGTCTTGCGTTGTCAGTTGTAGAGACACACAGTTTATCGTAGGTACGTGGTCCGTATATGGTGTACATTGTGAGAGACACAGCGTAACGGTGGTGTACGTTGTATGAGAAACTTTGTGTCGCCAGTGTGGACATTTGCAGAAGAGACATTGTATCAGTGTCACTGCATTTGGGAATGCATTGTGTGGAGATCGCATCGCTGAATTAAAATATTGTTGTACTCCAGTATTGTCTACATCCTTAAGCCACGTGTGACGGGTTGCAGCTGAATGAAGTTTATTTAAAAGAACCTTACGTGCGTGCGTCTGGTGTGTTTATCATACTACGACTACGACCCCACCACGTAACAGCACTTTTACCTAGGGTCCGAGTCCGAAAAAGCGTCAACAGGCGGTTAAGCTTCTCAGTGTAAGAGAGCGAAGGGAATCACCGGGTCGTTGGCCGGTAGCCCTCCCCCCCCCCCCCCTCCGTCCCTGCCTCGGTAGCTGGGCTCGCAATCCAGGGAAACAAAGGCGGGCGTGCTGAAAGAACATCCCAGGTACGCAAAGGTCAACAGGTCGAATTCGGCCCATTATCCATTGCGTACAGTGGGATGTGCGTGGAAATATCCTCTGTCGTAAATGAACGTGGCACAGTGGCAGTGCACTTGAATTAATCAGTCACGGTGTCCAGGTCGTACTCCAAAAGCAATATCCCAATGCGCGAAAGGTCATCGGACCGACGTCGGCCGCCGTTGGCCCGCGCATGGCCGTTCGCGGGCCAACGGCGGACGACGTCGGCCCGATGGCCGAGTGCAATAAACTGTTGCAAGCCAGTAACTGCCACCCATGTGTTCTTTCCAGTGACACATCTGGGGGTTGGGGGGGGGGGGTTCCTGGGGTTCCGGACTCCCCCCCCCCCCCAAAAAAAAAAAAATAAATAAAATAAATAAATAAATAAATAAATAAAGTTTTAAAATGCTATAACAAAGTCCCTTTTGGGGGTGTTTGGAGCCCCCCCCCCCCTCCTCCCCCACGTTTAACATTTTGGCGAGTTCACTTTTCACACACGCCCCCCCCCCCCCCCTTCGAGGTAACTGGTCCGGCCCTGTCCGTTCGCATTGTTTACTGAGCGCAGCGAAAATTTGGCGTTGGGCTCAAGAAAGTGGAAACAAAGCTGTTAGGACTGACTATGACAGGCAGTTTATTAGTTATTGAAAATTACCTGCGCTTTGTCCCTGATTTCGTAGGTCATCAGTCTCGGGAAGAAAAAAAGGAATGGCCGGGGTAGACTTGAGAAAGTAACTTGAAAATACTACAATCTATCGCATCCGTACATTCAGCCTATCAGGCCAAGTAGATCGATCTACACCTGTGTACCAGTAGTCTGCCTTTTGAAGATAACAGACCGCCAATACTGACTTGAAGTCAATTTTGTTTGTGAAAAGAAAGATTTTGAAATTGTTTTCAATGCTGAACTGTCTTCCCAGTAAAGAAAGGTCCTCGGACCCACGACGGCCGTAGTGGGCCCGTAGACGTTTTGCTACAGGGGTTTTGCCTTCACAGGGACGGTAGTTGTTCCTTGTTATTATTATACAGCATAATACTGTTTCCGATGTTGAAAAGATGTTGTTCGGAAACAGAAATAGGTCAAAACGCGCACAAAGACTGCACGCACTGCTTTTGGTTTATATAGCGGGGAAACTTGATAGAGAAGAACTACGTGCATCACGTGCTGCGCAACAAGCCGGGGCCTGACGTCAGAGGAGTCATGCTGGATGACGAGTTCTCCAGCGCTCTGACCCAGAACAACGTCTTCTACGATGTGAGAAATGTTTCATGTATAGTAGTGAACCGGCTTTGAACACAGGTTTCAACTTTGTAATCTCAATACCATAGTTGTGTGTTCAGCTTTGAGTGAGTTTATAATGATGACTGATTGATAATAATGATAGTCATCATCATTATCACTGCATGAAAAACAAATGTAAAACGCCAAATCCGCTGAATTTACGAAGTCGGGCTCCTTTGGTGCTCATTCAATTTTTTGTACACCGGCACGCACATTGATACTCACGGGCGGATCGGGGGGGGGGGGTAAAATTTCAGACCCCCCCCCCACACACACACACACACACACACGCACACAACACCACCAAACATTCTGTAAAATGCTATAACAAAGTATCTTTTGGGGGAGTATGGAAACCCCCCCACCCCCCACCCACCTCTACCCCCGTCGTTGTTAGACTGATATTTCTGCCGCCAAGACTGACTGACCGGCCTGATTCTGAGTACACCACACGGTTCCGGCACACACGGTTCACACACACACACACACACACACACCGTCACGCGGCACACACTGGCACCGTCACACACACACACACACACACACACACACACACACACACACACACACACACACACACTCACTGACACAAACCCACATGCACACCCCTTTGTCAGTTTGATTTTCCTGCCACAACTGACTAGAAACAAGGTCTAGTGTCGGTCGGAGGAATTTTCCGGATGCCTTTACTATGTCAGTCAGTCAGTCAGGTTGAAGATCTCAAACAAAAAGTTGGAACCACCTCAGTCCACTCCCCTCACCACCCCCACCCCCACCCCCCTCCTTTCACCCCCGAGGTCGGTAGTGCGGCCGATCCCGCGCCCCAGGCATGAAACTGACACTCCGTACTACTGACACACTAATCCGGGCGTGGGTCTCTAAAATATACCGAAGTGTGTTTTGCGGTTGGAAGTACAAAATGTTTTAGCGGATTATTGTTGTTTAACACCCCCTAGTTACGTATACACAGCAGACCTCGAAAGGAGGATACAAGCCACTGAAATGAGATGTTTTCAAAGGCTGCTCAGTTGGCATTTCGTACAGAGATCATGTCACGAACGAGGAAGTGGGAAGCAGAATCAGGCAAGCCATCGGGCCCTATAAAGACCTATTAGCCATTGTGAAAAAACGCAAACGCGCTGACTGAAGTGTCACATAAGTCATCCCGGCTCACTAGCTGAGCCCGTTTAGTTCATCTTTCAGAATGACTCATCTGTCTGCTCAGTGCGGCGGTTTGAACTTACCTGTCGCACGCGGCGTAGTGGACCAGTCGAGAAGTCACCCAAAACAATAACAGGCCTTGTCTGACACCGCTATATGCGTCGACAGAGGTCATTAATGACAACTGAATGATGATTATAGCAGACAATGCCACGTAAACATTGTCTGCTCTAGACAAGCACTGCTTAGCGGCCTTTTAATGAACGTACGCCATACGACTTTACGCCGGCTTATAACAAGGTCGGATAACTGAATAAAGTCGGATATAACAACACTTTTCCCGACAGCACTCTAGGTACTGTAAATTACTTTGCTTATAACGAACTTCAGAATAACAAGACTTTGGGTCCCCTGGCGATTTGTTATATCCAATGTTTGTTGTATATACATGTATTCCCTAAACTAAATGCTAGCCATCCAGTATGAAGAGAGCCACTTAGCTTTTTGTTGAAAAGTTTGATAATTTCAGTTCTTCCCCTACCCCTTACACCTCTCTCTCTCTCTCTCTCTCTCTCTCTCTCTCTCTCTCTCTCTCTCTCTCTCTCTCTCTCTCTCTCTCTCTCTCTCTCTCTCTCTCTCTCTCTCTGTTTATTCATAGGATGTAACTGAGCTAGAGTGAGTGTGCTTGTTCGGCATACAGTAGCAAACAGACTAAGCCAACTAAAGAGTACTCATTCAGTCAGTACTTCGCACTTTTATCTTTAATAAGCTTACCAGGATTGGTGTCCATGTACTTTTAGCTGTCGGTTCTGGACAATATGTAAGACAAGGCGACAAGAAATGGACTGTGTTCACAAACGGCCAGCCGCTGCTGGAACAGCCTGTTGTCAACACACAAGAACTAGGTTGCAAAACTGTGGGTACAAAACTGTATGTTATGTGGCACCAAGATGGCCTTTGGAATGGCATGTGATTAGACCAGTACAATGAAACAACGTGCATGTGTCACGGACCGTCAGGCATGACGGGTTCTTCTCTGCTTACAAATCATGAGTGACATCGGAGGCCCTGAACGTCGTCGCTGTTGTGTTCACAAAGAGAAGCACAAGAGCCATGTCAACGAAGATGCTGAGAACAGGGCCAAGATAAGAGAGGTGTTCCCATCTGCATCGATATCTTTGTGACCAGCAACCCAACTACAACGCGGCTGGTCAATATCCGCTCCGGTTGTGTCATGATTGATACTGCTGTCAATACTCACGACAGGATAGCAGCCTGAGAAACAGTGGACTGCTGATTTTCATAGCAAGACGAACCAGAAAGTGAAGAACACGTCATCTGTGCAGATAACAGCTTCGAAGCGGCCTAGCAATGGGATGCTCAATGCATGGACCCTGCGTCCATTTATACACAGGTGCGAGAGATCGTTGCATCATCACTAAAGCTGTTTCCTTGGAGTCTCACATGATCTGGCACTCGCGGCCACAGTTCTGTTCGACGAAGATCAATGCGGGCAACGTTCAGTTGCAAGGTCTGTCTGAGCTACGAAGCTAGGATTCCCCAGAAGTTGTCATCCTCGATGACTGATGTGAAATTCTCTGGACGGTCCCCTGGCCGCCCCACCAGCCAGAGCGTCGTAGTTTGTCAATGCTGTTGTCACAACGATCATGACGCGGTATATCAAAACAGCGCATATTCTGGTTGTGTCATGATTGATACTGCGGTCGATTCTTGGTCAAGGCCTTTCTTCGCTATCCTATCTGCTCGTTCGTTGCCTGGGATCCCCACATGGCGGGACCCACATCATTTTGACTCTGTGTTTGACCGCGCCGCCTCTACGAGTTCCGCTGCTCTTAGTCTGATCAAGTATGTTAAATCTTCTCTGAACGAATCTAGGTTCTGGATCGCTTGTATTGCCGATAGGGAGTCCGTCTCTATGAGTATGTGTTTGTCTTTCTGTAGGGCAGCTTTTGTTACTTTAATGACTCCCAGGATGGGCCGCCGTGAGTTCTGCTGTAAAAACTGATGTGTGGTCTGGTAGTTTTATAGCCGGCCGATCCGATTTGTTGGGGACGTGGATACCTAGTCCGGTTGCGTGGGTGGTTGGGTCGTGGGACCCGTCTGTGTAGATGAGTGCATAGTTTTTGTATAGTTCTTTTAATGTCGAACTCCGTCTTCTTTTTGGGCCCGTCTGTTGCTTTCTGATACTGATTTAGTGAGGTCCAGGTCTACCTCTATTTGTGGGAGTTTCTATGGAGGCGTTGTTATTTGTGGATTTGGTGTTCTATTTGGTAATTTGAGGTTTATCGCGTCTTCTAACTTCACTGAGTTTGGACTTCTGGGTTTTCAAGTATTTGGGTGCCGTTTGGGTGGGTTGCATATGGGCTTGTGGTTGGAGGTGCCGGAGGGTGAGCCGCTTGGCCGGGTGATCTTCCGGCATGCATATCGTTTTGTAGTATTCGGGTTAGCTCTCCCGAGCCTTTCCTTTATTATTAGTGTTATTGGTTTTTGGCCACATCTGCCAGCAGTAAGCAGGTTGGGGGTGTGTCTGGGGACCCCCCTCCCCCCCCCCCCCGGTAGTCTGGTCAGTCGTAGGTGTGTGGCTTTTGGTCGTTCAGTGTACACATATTTCAGAAACCAAACGTATGTACTTGGCAGGGAAGGGGTTACTAAGTGTCGGCGCTATTTATCAGCAAAAATGTTGACGGATATCAGAAGTAAGTCCAATCTGCACGTGATTCGATAAAAACAGGGGATTTTAAATCTAGACAAACATGCGATATCGCATGATTGTCCCAGCTTTTAAAATGCACCATTTGTGTCAAACGACGGGTAGTCTTTGACCTACTTCTGATATTTCTTCTGCGCCATGGTGTAAGGCCTTACGGCTGGATGTTATGTGGGCCAGAATCAAAGACCAGCACATAATATATTAAATTTGTTACAAATCGTTTTCTCTAATATCGGAGGACAGCACACTGCAATTTACACCAGTAAGGTCCAAAATAACATTCAGAAGACTATTTTCAACTCAAACAGCCATTTCAAAGTAAAAATTCGTTCTGTCGGTGATTATAAAAAAATGAATTGCGAATTTTGACGCACTGACCAAGAAAACCGAGAGCTTAAAATGACTTATCTAAGAAATCTCCTCCTAGCCCCCCCCCCTCCCCCCTCCCCCCCCCCCCTCCCCCCTCCCCCCCCCCCTCCCCCCCTCCCTCCCTCCCCCCCCCCCTCGAGACATTCGCTTCGACTTTAGACAACACCTATAATTAGGCAATCATATGTGCCGTGCTAAAAACGATTAAAAAAATCAAAATCAAATATTATCAAATGTGCAGAGGCGTAACTGGTACTATTTTTTGTATGACTTGGTAAGCATCAGCCTTTAGAAATCTAGATTGAGTTTAGGAAGGTGTGTCCAATTTTTTTTTCTTTTTATTTCATTTATTCCTTAGTTAATGTATCCATTTATTTTGATAACCGATGGTAATTCTAATGGTGCTTAATTTGTAAAATAATTTACATGTACATTTACCTGCGTATTTAGAACCGACCATTTCAAAGCTTACAATTTACACTGGCGCTTTCGGTATTTTGATGGTTGATTTGATGTCATTAAATCAATAAATATTAACCAACCGAAGTGATCTTATTCGTTTACAAGCTATATGTCGGCTGTGTTACAAGTAACAGGCTTTACAATATAAGTTGTTGGTAGCAGAGGTTTTCTACAGGGACCCTTGCGGGCATGAGGGAGGTCAAAGGAACCATTATACCCCAAAAGCCTTCGGCCTTCGAGGTAATATGGTTCCTTTGACCTCCCGAAGGCCTACTACGGTCCGTGCAGCAAGCCCTTGTTACCAGTCACGTATTTGTTTTAATTCCTTGATTATTATCGTAAAAGAAATCAAGAAGAAATCCTCGGACCTGGATCACGCCAGACATGACTGACTTCAAAGGAATATACATTTATACATAATAGACTTATGACGTAATTTAAAATCTTTCTGACGTTGCCGTCTCCAGTAGTGTGCCTGTTGTTTCGAACAACACTAAGTAACTTTGCATTGTAGAACGTGTTGGTTATCTTTTATAGAACAAAACTGGCATCCAAGACGCGTCACAAAGAGGGCTACAAGAAGTCCGCCATTTGTCGCTACAAGGGTTTTTGTAGCGAGATCACATGGTACGGTTTGCGTTAAAGGGATTGGTCGTGTGACGTAGGAATGAAAGCAAACTGTGTTGTTTAACCACCTGACTACTACTGACGAAACTACTCAGCGGAAACGACGCGTAACTCGCAAACTTTTTCAGCCCAACCGTGTCAGCAGCAGTCTAGGGATTCAATACCTTCCTACCATAAGTCTATTACTATGAGTATGCAACACATAGGCTGATGCTACATTGTTTTGTGGACGGTTCTGCTGAGTTGGTATCATGGCCCAAGGTTACATAATGCCTGCCTAGTCGGCAAAAGGTCCTCTAGCCAATGTATAACCACACACGCCGTGTGGGGGAAAACTACGACCGACATTGGCCCGAGAACGCAAAAAGCAATCGGGCTGAAATCGGCCGTGGGGGTGGGCCCGCGCACAGTCGTGCTCGGGCCCATTGCGGCCGACTTCGGCCCGATGGGCACGATGGAAGGCCGCTGTGTCACTTTGATAGTGCAAACGGGCAGTTGTCCCAAACAGATTTGATGCCTGTCCCTTTAATTCCATTCGCCTCTCAAGGCACTAAGCCGAACAGGCACAACCCTTGAGTTATCATGAGCGATCTGTCTCTCGCAACTGACAGAGGAACATGTTAGAGTAGTGCTTACTGGGCTCGTAGTAATCCTGTGTGACGACATAGCTCATCTGCGAGTGGGCCACCATGGACTGGCGATCAAACATCACAGTGTAGCACACAGAATTCTTGGAGATCTGTCAGGAAAAAAGGAGAGGGAATGGACGATTTAAATTTATTAGATCCTAACACTAGTTCCTCATAACTGTATCTAATGTCTCTCTCTTTATATATTGTCTCTTATACCTCCTTGACTGAATTTTATATCGTCTCACCTGAATCTCATACCTCCTAAAATCGACTCTCCTACCTTCTTAAACAATACTCTCATACCACATAAATTGACTCTTATCATTATGACGTCTAATTTAACTGTCCTGCCTTCGCAACAGACTTTCATACGTTCTCAACTGACTCTCATATCTCCTCTATTGACTCTCATACCTTCTCAAAGTAGACGTCGAGGAAGCGACCCTTCTGTTCCACTCGCTTGATGCCCGCCACGTTCCCGACACTGCTCATATCCGGTGCAAAGCCTGACGGGATTCCCACTTCCTGCACCACCATACCGCTATCACCGGCAAGTAACCAGCTGAAAAGGAAAGATTGAAAACAAGTGTAATGTATCAGAGTACAATGTAACTCAATACGCACATTAACACACCAAAACATGGAATAGACCGTTATAGTTCAAGGATGGTGCCAGAATAGCTTGGCGCCTGAGCCAAGGTATTCTGGCACCACCCATGAACTATCACGGTATACCTGTATATTAATGGCATGTAGTCTTTAGAAGATAACCACCAAGCATGAGACTGTTAACTATAGAGCCCACTTTTCCTGACCCAAGTCCTGAATATGACGTTTCACTGCTCCACCGTCAAATATCATCGCCATTCATGATACACAGTCACTAGTCTAGTTATCATGCACAGTAAGCAACAGTCCGGTTATCAAGCTACCAAAAGGCCTGTAGAACGACGCTGACCTAGTTTAGCTGGCCTGCAAACACAAAACACAATGTGAATGATATACCAAACGTACCGAGTGCAGATCATGACCTTGAAGCTGTTCAGATAGTCGTCCAGAAGGACTGTGGACACATCGAAAGCCGGTTCTGTGACGTCAGTCTCCACGTGGAAGAAAACGTCTAACTGAAAGTTGTACGGTAGTTTGTAAATAATTTGTGTTGCGTTATCATACACGTTTTCGGCGTCTTCTATTGTCTACTTGTTTCTGCAAGACTACGAAAAAATCCGGTTATACCTGTCTCTACCCTGAGAGGTCACATGAATTTTGAGTAAATGATGGCTTCTTTAGGGAAGGCGGGGCAAGGGTGGGGCTCGTTTGGGAAGGGTTCGGAACTCCTGGGGCTCTCCCCATCCTCTTCTAAACCTGACATCTAATCAAACAACCAACAAATTAACCAGTAACATTACCTCTGTAATTTAATACATACATTTATAGATTAAATGATTGAGGTGATTTTGAGGATTCTTACTTCAGCAACCGCAACTCCTTTGCCGGATGCGTTGAAAGTCACCTCAGACGGCACAAACGACAGCTGTAACATACGTCAAAATGTGATTCAAAGTCAGTCAAATTAATCGTGTGCTCCATATAACTCGTTTGGGAAAGAAAATATTAAAGATCCTGGTACTAAAGCTGTTATCTCACTGTTCAGTCTCCTCACCTTAAGCAAGTGCTTTCTGACGACTGTCTATCAGTTGCGGGACCATCTATGATAGTTCTGATTAGCTTAGCGCCGTAACTATCATGGTCGATCCGTCTGTGGGCCTAAAAAGCCTGAGCTGATGTTCACTTTTGTTAAAAGTTTGTTTGAGATTTCCAGTGGCATAACTAGACAAAAACAAATCGTAACAGTACATCTCATGCGACCCGGAAAGAGTGGGCAAACTAATAGCTTACATCCTTAGCTTGTAGGACGAGGGAGTTAGCCGGGCTGATGTCGAAGTGAGGGTTGGAAACTCCGGCCTTGACATCCATATGAAGGTCAAAGCCAGAGGGCACTGCTTGCTGCACAAACAGAGATATAAATAATGAGCGGATTGAAGCTTCATTATCACAATGACTGAGTTAACCCCTTAATTATAACCTTTTGACTCTCCATTTTCCATGTCCCCCGCACAGAGTAAATACCATTGGAAGTTACCCCTAAATCATTATTATTTAAACAACCACAATTTTATGAAAATCAAAAATAATACTTAAGGGGTTAACTCAGTCATTGTGTTTATAATACTTCAATCCGCTCATTATTTATATCTCTCTTAATTAGCTTATATGACCGATGTCGCAATGTTGAAGGACACGACGCGTCAGAATAAAATATGCGTAGCAGTACAGTGTATTCACAATGTCGCAATATGTTTGACAACATTTTTCAAAACCTTTTCAAATCCTTGAGTTACTAGATCGATATGCACCACACCTGTCTCGAAATTCACACAATTTATTTTTGACCTTAAGAAAATGCACATCGAAAAATCATGAACCAAACAAATGTAAATTGGTTTTAAGATTGAATGGGAATAAAGGACAGCACAGCCCCCCATTAGCTACCGCACACAGAGAGAGAGACCCACTCTGTCAACACAGACATAAACTAGTGACTGTGTCAAGACTCCACTCATGTGAAACTTACACGTTTAAATCAGCCTCTTTTCAATGAGTAAGTTACAGAGGTCTTAATCTGTGGCACATGCCCTTTGCAAGCCAGCTCACCTGTTTACCCACCTGTGTTGTCTAATCCTTGCCACGCGGCGCTTAGTAGCATGCCGCTATTCAACTGCGTGACACTTCACTCTATGAATAAGCCGGCTTTACAGGCTATTTGCTGAGAGGTGACAATATACTCAAGAAGAGTTTCGAAATTGACTTCATATTTACTCAATGACTGGTTCCCGAGAAATCAAACGGTGGCCTATACTCTGTACTATACAGGCAGCTGGAAAAACAGTTGTATAAGAAACTAACAAGTAATATCTAACACACACACACACACACACACACACACAGATGTACACACAAACAAACACACTTACAAACAGACGTACGCACTTACAAACATGTACACATAAACAAACACACTTACAGACACTCATGCCTGTACAATTTACCGTAAGCCTTGAGCTGCCAGGTAGTGTCACGGTTTGTTTGCCTTTTGTGTCCCCTCACGCCCGCTATTGAATAGCGGCGGCGTTCCTCTCTTTTCAATTCAGACACTCAGCCGCGACGAGACTGTGCTTTTGAAAGGCTACCACCCGACAAAAGCCTTTTATAAATACAGCCGTTTAAATTGCTAGATAATGACAAAAGATCAACAGGGAGACATCATGATTTGATTTTTGTACTAGTCTTAATGTACTCCTGTCTGGTTTCTCAGTGAGGAAAATCAAATGGTGGTCTCTCTCTCTCTCTCTCTCTCTCTCTCTCTCACACACACACGCACACGCACACGCACACGCGCGCGCCCACACACACACACAGACACGCTAACACACACACAACAAACACACACAAAACACCATATATAACACCCGACGCAAAACACAAGGTTTGTACACCACTCACGCCAGTGCAATATTATTGTAAGATTTTACTTCCTGGTGTTATACTGTTTATTCATGTCTGACCCTGTTGGGGCTTGTTAGTGAAGTGTACTGTTCATTCATTCAGCCCTCTCTGCGCCGTCTGGTGCTTGATGCGACAGAAGTGTTCTGTTACTGTACAAGAATCACATGACTCTGACACATCTGACTTCCTCCATTTGAGGAGGTAAAAACCAGAGATTATTTTTACAAAAGACTTAGATTCTCAGGAGCCTCTTTCTTTGTAGGTTTAATTTCTTGATATTTTATCTTGGTTAGATTCTCATGAGTACTGCTTTTCAGGATTTCAGTCAACAGACAAACATAAACATAAACAACCAAAGTTTTCTTTGGGACTGCTTGTGGCCGTGAGGATACTTCTGGTTTAGTGGGGCTTAGTCTTGATCAAACTAACCTTACTGTGCCGGGGTTCATTTCCCGATTGCGTCCAGTTGACATTCTCTACACTACAGGGCTTTCACAGGAAAAGGTGAATGCGCTACCCGCCGGGTTAACCCCTTCCATAGGGGGTTAATAGCGCAGCTAACCCGGGTTACATCGATTCCTGTGAAAGCGGGGTGAAAGGTCATGAAGCAGCCCTTTTTTTGTTTTTTTTTTCGTTTTTTCTCTTTTTTTTTCCTTGTTTTTTTTTCTCTCATAATTTTTGTTTAAAAAAGAAGATTTTTTTTAAATTTTCTTAAATTTATTATTACAACCACACACACACACTAGCCTCACCAGTCAGAGGGGTAAAAATGATTCTTAAAATCTGTGGGTGAGCATATAAGTCTATGGGAGACAACTCCCTCTTTAGTGGTTGACTGTGGATGACTTTTTTAGTGATTATGTCCCATGTTATTTTAGTGTTTTATGTTCCATGTGGGACATGCTATTTTTTATTTTTTATTTTGACGGACAAATAAAAATGACGGACAATTCTCAAAGCCCTGGCTCATCAAGCCCTGGTCTACGTAACGTGTTTCACACAACAAACTTGCCTATATCTAATACTAACAACGTCTATGAATCAATAGAAAACTCTTTTTCTGTCATACAAGAAAATCTTGTTACAGGTAGCGTTAAAATTCAAATTGTTGCAAAAATAGAATTTACTAGAGTGGACGGTGAATTGATTGTATCATATATATCAACAAGACAACACACTGTTAACACAAGAAGAGAATTGGAGAACGTGTTTAGAGACAGACTTTTACCTGACTTCCTCCAGGCAATTGACAGTGCAAAAATGAAGGGGTCTGGCTGGCACGAAGGACATGTACATGAACTACAATTAAAGCAGTCTAGGTATCATCCTATATTAGGTAAAGCATGGATACCACTGCCAACTGAGGTTGCAAACAAAAAGGCTGTTGTTAATATTCAGAACAAAGACAATTTCTGTTTCATGTGGTGTGTGCTTGCTAAACTACACTTTGTGAGGTCAAGACCTGATCGCGTATCTAACTACATCAAATTTGTAAATGAACTCAACTTCAGTGGCATTGAGTTTCCTGTTAAAATAGAGGACATAGATTTGTTTGAAAAATTAAATCCTGGTATATCTGTGAATGTGTTTGTGTGGGATAATGAATCTGAAAACAAGTTACAGCCAATTAGAGTGTCCCCAATTGCACCAACCTATGGGCAGTCAGAAGATAAACATGTTGACATGTTGCTAATCGGCGATGACAATAACTTTCACTACGCAATTATCAGGAATATGTCACGTCTAATTTATGGGCATACAACAAAACACAATGGGAAACAGGAAGTGTGCAAGAGATGTTTACAGAGATTCTCCTCTATTAAAATAGCACATAATCACATCCTACATTGTAGGTCAGCTGATGACATACAAACTGTACTTAAGTATCCAGATCCTGGTAGTCAAATGTATTTTAAGAACTATGGGAATCAACAAAAGCTGCCGTTTGTAGTGTACGCTGATTTCGAATCATTAGTTGTTCCGTATGACGGTCCTGTTCCAGAGTCATTACCAAAGACTATAAAATTGAGTGACCAAGTGGTGTGTTCTTTTGGATACATTATTGTTAGGTCAGACGGTTTGCATTCAGAACCGGTTATCTACAGGGGTAAAATTTGCAGCATGTTTGTTTTTAACAGAAATGAGACATCTGTATAGTCAAGTAGTACAATATCTCACAACATGTCAGATGCCTTTGGTGATGACAGAAGAAGACAAACTAAAATTTGATACAGCAGAGAAGTGTTGGATTTGTGAACAGCCTTTAGGGGGTGATAAAGTTCGTGACCATGATCACATAACTGGGCGTTACAGAGGTGCCGCACATAACAATTGTAACTTGTTATTAAAAATTGATCCTAAGACATACAAGTTACCAATCTTTTTTCACAATCTGAAGGGATATGATTCACACATTATCATGCAGGCTGTAGATGAGTCGTACAAAAACATAAGTTGTATTGCACAGACAACTGAAAAATACTTAACTTTTAGGTTAGACAAATTAGCATTTTATGACTCCATGCAACATTTGTCTTTAGGTCTTGCTAGTCTAGCAGAAGGACTGACTGAGTATCCAATAACAAGTAAATATTTTGAGCCAGAATTGGTTAAGAAAGGAGTGTATCCCTATGAGTACATTGATCACTGGGCTGTGTTTGAGGAAACAAGACTACCTCCAAAAGAGAAATTTTATTCTACACTAACTGGCAAGGGTATTTCTGACTCTGAATACCAGCATGCACTTGATGCGTGGGATAAATTAGGATGTCAGACAATTGGTGATTACCACGACCAGTACTTGAAAGCAGACGTTTGCTTACTAGCAGACGTATTTCAAAGTTACCGTGAAAAGGGTCTATTGCACTACAAACTTGACCCTGCTTGTTACATAACTAGTCCTGGCATGACATGGGATGCATTTTTAAAATCCAGTAAGATATCTATAGACCTGTTGTCTGATCGTACGATGGGTGAAATGGTGGAACGTGGATTGAGGGGAGGAATTAGTATTGCAGCGAACAATTATGCCAAGGCCAACAATAAATATCTTGATGACCTTGACCAGGGTTTTGACCCCTCAAGGTCAAGGTCATTCATTACGTACCTTGACGCTAACAATTTGTATGGGTTCGCAATGTGTGAGTTATTGCCCTTGAAAAACTTTTGTCTACATGATTTGTCACAGTATGATGTAACAGACATAACTAACAATATTATGAATCTTGACCGAAACGATCCTAAGGGTTGGATCTTTGAACTAGACCTAGAGTACCACCATCTACATGATTACCACAATGATTATCCGTTGGCAGTTGAGAAAATGAGTATGACAGGAAAAAAGAAGACACTAAACTTGTACCAAATTTGAACGACAAATTCAATTACGTTTGCCACTATCGCTTGCTGCAGTTTTACATCAGACATGGGTTAGTACTAAAGAAAGTTCACAGAGGAATCCAATTTGATCAGAGTGTTTTCATGAAAGATTACATAATGAAGAACACAACCCTCCATGCCAGAGACGGCAACACTGCATTTGACAAAGACTTATTTAAGCTTATGAACAATGCCTGTTTTGGCAAGACAATGAAAAATCCTCATCACAGAAAAGATGTGAGACTGGTCACAACTGAATTGGGTGCAATCCTCAGTACATAGGGTACAAAGAGTTTCATTCATCATTGTATGCTGTGTCACTCAAAAAAATGATTGTCAAACTGGACATTTATTCATTGGTATGGCAATTCTTGAGTTATCAAAACTGTTGATGCTTGAATTTTATTATGATTACTTCAAACCAAAGTATCCTGAGTGTCGATTGTTATACACTGACACTGACTCTATGATCATTGATGTGTGTACTGAAGACTTTTATGAAGACATGAAAACAGAGTTACACATGTATGACACGTCTGACTATCCTAAAGACCACCCACTGTTCAGCACACAAAACAAGAAAGTGCCTGGAAAGTTTAAAGATGAACTGAATGGTGTGCCAATAGTTGAGTATGGTGGACTGAGATCCAAAATGTATTCTATACTGCACCAAAAGGGAAGTCAGTCGAAAGCCAAAGGAATAAAAAAAAAAAAAAAAACAGCAATAAAAAATAAAGCCATACGTCATGAACATTACAAGCAAGTGTTAGATGGTGCATTAACTCTTACCAGTTCGCTCCCTTGGCCATCGTATGTATACATACGAAGCCACGCCCATGGAAAATTCCATCGTGTTTACTGAATTAAAACCAATTAATTTTTACTCTCAGTATTATTGTCATAACTTATTGACATTAGAAAGTCACTTTCATATGATAGAATGAAAAAAATATTAATTTTGAGTTTGTTCGTGACCTTTGTTATCGATTGAGTCACTACGTCTGCCATCTTGCTTTCCCTACTGCGTTATTTTCACTGCTTGCGATTTCTCTCTGCGAATATTCCGTCAAAATGAGTTCATCTGAGTCCGAAAGTGAAGTGTATCTCACTGAAGGGGAATCTTCCAGCAACCAGGCCACTGAAAATGATTCTAGCACCAGCGATGTGGAAAAAATGAAAGAAAACCATCGCAGGTCATTGTGACACTTTCTATTTTGGTTTGACCATGTGCTATCCATGTGAGTCTTTGTTTACCTATTGTCTGGTTCAGAATCGTGAAACTTTATGAAGTACATAAACAAGTTTTATTACTTGCTGTGTATTGCCTCAGTGATATTTTCAGCAAGTCAGAGATTTTCAGAGAAGCACATGTTTGTTGTCTCAGTCATGCCAGGTGTTGACACGCCCACTTTTTCCTGCCCTTGACCGGTGTAGATTATGTTGTGTAACTCTTAGAAATTCAAACACATTTTCTTGAAACTTCACAAAAATGTGTAGAAATTATTTGTCCACACACTAGATTCACATTTTAAACAAAGGGGCAAGAAACAAAAAAATTTTCTTCTTAGTGACTTTCGTGAAAACTGTTTTTGGAAACCGGACACCATTTTTTCTTCGTCGCTAAATAAACAACAACTTCTAAACTACGTTAAGTACAGACTTTTTACTTATCCTGACTGAAATCTGACTCAATGCACTTTAATATGATGTATAATAAGCCAACTTTTGACCACTAGAAGAGCTTTCAGCAGCATTTGTTCTTGGTCATGTGTGAGGGTAAAAGTCATTTTGTTCACTGGCCTCAAATAGAGCGAACTGGTAAGAGTTAATGCCTGACTATCCAAACAAGTCACTGAGATCAAACAAACATAATCTTGAAATGATTCAAACACACAAAAAGTCACTTGCAGTTGGAGACACGAAACGAGTGTTTCATAGTAAGGAGAAAGCTTATGCACCTGGACATTACAGGCTCAAGTTATCTGAAGATATTTGTGATGAACTGGTTGATGAATTAATTGACGACTTAGTTACTGAAATGAGTAATGGTGTCTGGGGGAATAATCTGTAATTCTTCTCTGACAAATGCCCTCTGGGGTGCAGGGTCGAACAGATAATATATTGTTGCGTCTGGACCGGGGACTATTTTTTTTATATTGTGTACAGACGTTGACCAGATGGGGTCTGTTGCCCTGCGTCTGACGTCATTTTCAGCTTCTCCTGGTTGATATAAATATCTCACCTGTTTGGTAAATAAACTTGTGTCTGGTGCTGGGGTTGATCCTGTTTTTGGTTCTGTAGTTGTTTTCAATTTAATAGCATCAGCAGGCTTAGGGTGTCCTTCATTATTCATTGCTTTTATCACATGTGGTAATCTCTTAACCCACTCAGTGTTACGGGTGTCATGCATGAGTTCCTTAGAATACTGGTAACTGAAAAGTCTTTCTGATAACTGTTTGTTAAAGTTCTCTACAATTGCCTGTGATCTGTGTACACCTGGAATGCCTCGTCTGACTATTACGCCATGCTTCGCAAATAACTGATTAACAGCACCTTTGAATTCTGATCCATCATCAACCTGCACTAGTCTGGGGTATCTTAAAGGGCCTCTTTTTATAGATACTAGATAAAGCAGTCGCAACAGTGTTAGCAGTTTTGTCAGATATGGGTTCAGCGTCTTTGTACCTTGAAGCAATGTCTACAACAGTTAGTGCATACTTGTATCGTTTCTTTCTTATTGTGTCATGTGGTAAGAACAAAAGGTCCATTTGGTGTGTGTCATTAGGTGATGTGTTCTCAAAATGAGGTCTTGTTATTTTTCTTGGAGCAGGGAGATATATCTGCCAAATTGTTTGTCTCTGTAACCATTGCTTGACCTGATTGAGTGATACATCTCCGCCCACAGCGGCATGTAATTTCTGAATAGCGGTTGCTCCTTTATAATAGCCTGATGGTGAGTAATATATTTTTGATAGTTTATTTTCGGCTGCCATTTTTTCTAGCAATGAAAACTCCAGTAAAATAAACAAATGTCATTCCCACTAGAACAAAGATTATCTCTCCGTTTTTTTGTTCTGTACTTGGTTGGTAATAGTCACTTAGTTTCGGTTTTGGTATAGACATGTCTTCACCTGTGACAAGATAGTATTCATGGATTGCTTCGTCTGTATTTGAAAACGTATGTTGTGCGTGACCCTCTAGTCTAAGTCTGTCATTGATAAAATCAAGTTTTTCAATTCTATTCTTCTCATAATCCTGTTGGGCTTGTGCGAGTTTTTCAGATGCTTCATTATGACACTTCAATTCTTCTGCAGATTCCTCTCTACCCATTTTTGAAAAGAGATAATTAGAGCCACTGAATGCCAGAGCATTAACCATCGCACCACCAATCATAATAGCTATCATCGCCATACTTATTTTATTTACATAGAAACATTTTCTGGAATAATTCCTTGCTTAACAAGAAAATCTTTTGTTGCAATTGACGCTGTAACAACTGCAATTAGTTTAGCGCTGTCTTCAATGTCTAATCTGCTCAAGTCTACAGACCTCATTTTGAGTAGACTTTTCTCCAGCATAGAATAAGCTACTGCTAATCCACTGATTACGGCAGAGTGATACACAAGGTTCATCAAGTTCTTTGTGTCATTCATTTTCTAAGGCAAGAAAAATTAAAATAATATTTTTATTTACTGCATATAAAATGGGTCAACGGCTTTGAATGTTACTGGTAATGTGGCGACTTCTGGTTTTGTTTTTGGAGTGTCTGATTTTTTGGACACTGTACGAGTCTGTGGTTTGTATTTTTTGTATAATTGATAACCTACATAACCAAATCCGACAACAAATCCGGCAACTATATATTTTGTTGTTTGAGGTTCAGGGTCGGGGTCAGACTTAGTTGTTTGTCTTTCACTTTGATGAGGGTGTCCTGTCGGTGTCAGTCCTGACGGTCCTGTCAGTGTTGATGCCTGGTCAGTCACATGAGCCTTTTCTGTTTGCGCTTGAAGCTGTAATTTTTTCTGCCTGTTCCATTCGGCTAATTTTTTTCCTGCCTCAATGCGGCCTGGACTTTTAGTCTTAGTCACAGTTTGAACCTGTGTCAAAACTGGACTGGGGTTCGGTTGTTGAGTCATCTGGGTTTCGTCCATTTTCTTCTGCAGTAAAATTTATTTTTGAAAAATCAATATGACTCCCGGTAACAAGCAATGTTACGACAGGTGCAAGGTAATTTCCAAACTTGTAAAACATGACGCATGCTAATTTGCCAATTGAACTTGAAACAATAGGATTGCTTTCAAGGTCGTGTGATAGACTGTCACTATCCACAGGAAGAAAGTGACTCACTGCTTTTGTGTATAGGCATACTAGAGATCAACTTAAATCGCGTGTCATTAGTGAAGCGATGTGGTTTTCATATTTTGAATGAAGCTTGATTAGTTCGTCAGCCATAAGAGATTCAATATTCTCTGTCATGTATTGTTTACCGAGATAAGTCTTTGACTTGCCTGAGACAATTACAGACAAAAGACGCTGTTTCTTAGAGTCTAAGTCTTTGTTCTCTACAGCATTGATATCATTCAATAGAAGGAGTTCGTCTTGGTTCATTTTATTATAATATAAAAATATTAACGTTAACTCTGCTGGCTCACCTTGTGTAATACCACTTTATTAACTGTAACACTGTCAATATAAACATTTAGTTTGCGTAGTTGTTTAAATATGCTATAACAAACTTCCCCTAACCAACCATAGTTGGTATCATCAACTTTAAAAGTAGGTGTCTTTAAATCAACTGTCATGCGCTCCACATCTGGAAGCTCATCAACATAATCCAAAGTCACACTATATGTAGCATATATTTCTGATGGTGCTGAAAGGCTTATGTTAGTCTGTTTGGGTGATGTTATTAGGTCAGTAAAGTGCATAACATCTTTGAAGCAGTGTGAGATATCAAGCACTTGTTTGATTTGTCTGTCTGTCATTTTTATTAGACAAACAAAAGAATAAATTAATTTACTAACCCATAACCTGTGGGTTGATCTGTCTTTAAAATGAGCTTTAGATGCTTAGTTGATTTCAGTTTATTTTTTACATCATCTCGTTCATGCTTATTTTGTATGACGTCGTTCTCTCTGAGACAGTCTTCAAAGCTGTCACGATCCTTGCAGTAAAACAAACAGATAAACTTTAACTGTTCTCGAAAATCTTTCAGTACAGCATTATATTTTTGAGTGAGAATCCATACACTTATGTTTGCATGTCTGCCACTGAAGGCCAGTTCTGCTAATGTGTTTCTCTTCTTGACAATGTCTTTCTCTGCTGAGCAGTCATCAACAATAAAGAAAGTTGGCTGTCCTTCAAATTGCTTGTAAAAATATTGTAGGTAGTCATTCAGTTTTTTCTCAGGGTCGACTAAGTATATGTTGCTGTCAGTCCAAATGAATAAACGGTTGTGATAAGCTTTGTTATGTTTGATTGTAGGACAAAATATTACTATGTTTTCAAAGTGGTGTATGTATCTTGTTTGTAATAGGTTAAGAACAAATTCAGTTTTCCCACACCCTGTGGCA
The DNA here is from genome assembly GCA_036245525.1 of Semisulcospira habei. Lineage (NCBI taxonomy): Eukaryota > Metazoa > Mollusca > Gastropoda > Semisulcospiridae > Semisulcospira > Semisulcospira habei. Next base: position 89,640,314 of record BTPG01000005.1, on the reverse strand, counting down.
CCACAAAACAATCCACAGTGTGGGTCAAGGGTCATTAAGCTATGGTTCATTTTAATACACAATATAATTTTAATATATGTGTCCACTCAGTCTGCTTTCTGCAATATTGAGTTGTGCGTCATATATCAGGTACAAATATATGTTTATGGCTGCAGCAGTTTCAACCTTCTTTTGTATCTGAATTGTTATTCCATCACTACCATTCTCAACAGTTCGTCCTGACCCATGAAGATAGTCGTCATCTGTACTACGAAGGTCTAACCACAGTGCGTATTTGTTTGTAAGGTATTGTCCGATCCTAACGTCATACAGATGTAGATCTTGCACGCAATGTTTGCGGGTTTATCTCTAATCCTTCCTCCTGCAAAATACTTTGTGATCTCATCATAGTGCTGGTATGGTAACATTCCAGACGCGTACACTTGATTAGGGCGGCCTTCGATTGTACAAGACAAATGTGTAATCTTTGGATTGTAGAATTTTTCTGAATCTCTTTTGTATGGACTCACAGGTTCAACAAACAACATAAGAATACCTTTCAGTGACCTGGCAGGTGTGTTCAAGTTTATGTTCCACATTGGGTCACTCTTGTCTTTGGGTATTAAACTATGTCTAATCACACGGTCATAATAAATTGGAAGTCTTGACTGGTATTGATTTTGAATGAGTCTAGCTAGTTCAGTATGTGTGACAATTTCATATTCCAAAGAAATGTTAGAGATCTTATATGTTGCATCTGTATCAGATGATTTTATAACTTTGGAGTAGTCATTGAAAGTTAGTTCAAAGCTCAGACGGTCATTTAGTGCCCCTTGGTAATAAGGCAAATGTGCTGTTAGGATTTCAAACTCAAGTGGAATGTAAAATATGGTTCCATATGTTTCTGCTATAATAACGTCCTGGGCTGCTGACGTTGATTTATCTCCAGCATTGATTCGAAGTTTACCAACATTATCAGACTGTATGCCTTGGTAAACACGGTCTTCTCTTTCTTCTCTTGTGAGCCAAAGATCTTTGTAACAGTAGAATACATCGGAGTCATCAAGACTAAACACTTCCTGTCCTTCAAGTTTTACTTTAATAGTTCTAACAATTGCTCTGCCAAGATTGTCAACCAGTGTTCTGTTTACATCTGCGTCTGATGTTAGTTCAATATTAAATGCTAGGCGTGCAGTGCCAGGAACAATAACGTCACTGGGACCTAGGTTTGGAAACTTGACTGTAAGAGTTTGATTCTTGTCTATGGTACTTGGATTGTTTGTGATGACGATTGATTGTCTTATGCCCTTAACACCCAGAGGCTCAAGTAGTTTTCTGTATGGGTCTAACTTTGATCCGTAAGACTGTGTCATTTTAATTATGCACAATAAAAAATAATAAATTAATAAAACAATGGCAGCGGGAGATTTAATCATGAAGATTTTGAAATGGATGACACGTATGATTTTGGTAATACAACAGATATGACAGATATGGCAGATATGACTGGTACAAGAAATATTTACAGTTTACATCACGAACTTTTAGAAACCAAAGTGAACTCATTTTATGATCATGTTGGTGGCCGCCCAGACAACATAGACCCTAATCATTTTGAACTTGATGGCAAGGGTCATTTATATTTAAATACTGTTGACAAAGGAAAAGTACTATTGACTAACAAAAAAGACTCTAGTAGGTTTAGGGCTTTAAGTACAATAAAAAATGAAGGTGGTGTTGGTGCCTTGCGTCAACTTGGTATTGGTGGGTCTCCTGTCACACCGCGTCTTGTTAGTGTTCTTCACGACACGCAAACAAAGTTACCAACAGGGCAACAAATTGAAATGGCACCTGTAACAAGCCTACCAGAAATAGCAAACACAGTGATACAAAAAACCTCATTTACTGAAGGACAAATAAATGACGCTTTGAAAACAATAGAAGATCCACCTTTGTCAATGAGAGAGATTATAGGGTTAGATAAATCATTGCAGACAATAAGAGGTGAGATGGTAAACAATGTTGCCAAACTGGGTGAGCTTGATAAACACATAGAACGTGAAAAAGAAAAACTGGCTACCGCAGACAATGGGAATCTTGACACAGAAATGAAAGAAAGAATACAACACAGATTAAATAATTTGCAGATAGAAAGATCAGGGCGGTTAGAAGTGATTAGTATCGGGAGACAAAAACTTAAAACCCAAGTTAACAGGATTAGAGAAACTATTCAGAAAATACTTCACGAAGACACAACATTGGCTGAGAGATTAAAAACACTTTTCAGAGAGCATGGTATTACAATTGCTAGTTTAATTACTGCTCTTGGGTTTATTATCAGTACTGTTGTGTTAGCTGTCTCCGGTAGTGGTGGGGGTGCACCCCCGGCCCCGGCACCACCAGCCCCGGGCCCGCCAGCCCCAACAGATCCAAAAGATTTACAGTCATGGGTAAAGAAACAACTGTCTCACATATCAGACTTGCTTAAGAAATTGGCTGTGAAAGTAATGGATGCTTTGCCTGGTATAATTGGCACTGTTGTCAGTTGGATGATTAGTACAGCGGCAAAGGCAGTAGGGTTTATGGCAGAGCATGTGTGGATCTTTTTGGTTACAGTAGGAGGGTTGATGGTGGGTTATTTAATGAAACAGATAAAGAAGTAATACCCCTAATCCAGTGAGGCCTATTACCAATGCAGTTCTTTCTGACTCATGTGTGTCATGGGTTGACTGTACTGGTTGTATGAGTGCCGGTGTTGGGGCCGGGGCCGGGGTCGGGGCCGGGGGTGTTACCGTCTGTAATGATTTTAATGACTGAACATGTGTGGTTGTTGCTCCCAAGTTTACAGATTGATTGAGTCCTAATTTTTGACCAACACCTGCAACAATGATTTCATTATTATAATTTGTTATTGTACCCATTTGGAGTTGAAGGTCAGATGGTAACATGTATAACCCGATGCCAACTACAAAGTCAACTTTTGATCTGGCATATCTGAGTACGTCTTGGTAACGCTGTATGCTTGACGGGAGATCTACTGTTGAATTAATTGAATCTTCAAGATTTGCAAGAAACTGTTTTTGTGCTTCAAATTTTCCACTTCCATTCAAAATATTCGATTTTGTTAGTGACTGTGCACCTAGTATACACCAGACATGTTCTGATAGACTCATTTACGCGCTCGACTCCTGCTTGAGTAAACCCGTCAGTTTTATCTAAAATAAATGTGGTCCAGGCGTTAGACTGTTTCTGCTCTATTGATCCTATCCAGACTTGTGATTTTGATGAGAATGAAGTGTACCCAGGGTAGTAATCTTGAGGGTATTGTCTGTGACTCAAAGCGTAATACAATGTACCAATGCTGTGGTGATCATCAAGTTTTTGTGTGAAGTCATACCTGGAGCTAATGTTAAATTCATTACAGATGCGTTCAAACGCTTTCATATCCATGGGGTTGTTATACCTGTTGAAACTAGATTCAGTTTGTAGTGGTGTATGCAGTTCTGATAGTATACGTCTAAGCTGGTAATAAACATGGAAACGGTAGACAGACTTAATTAGTTTGTTTGAGTGATTCAAATGGTCTGTGAATGAAACACCACAGCCTGTAGTTGAACATAGTATGGCAAAGTTGAGTTGGTTTTGAAACATCTGTAGTGGACTTGAAGACCACTTTCTTGCAGTAGAGTCATCTGTTATTGGAGGGTTTAGGTAATGGTCAAACGGATTTGGTACTTTGACTAGGAATAGATCTTGTTCAGACACAGCAATATCAAGCTGATTTAGTTGAATTATTTTCTGTTCATAAGTAGGTGCAACATTATATTTAGCATCCACATTAAATTGAAATGTGTTTGTAGTGGTAATGGTTGGTGATTTAAATTCCATCCTTTTTATATGAGATAATAAAAATGTTTATTACCTTAACAAATCTTGACACAAGCAAACCAGTGTGGTTAACTAATGGGATTGATAATCGTGATGGTAGCAAGGCTGTAGCTATCCATGAAATGTTTTACACCGTAAAGTGGTTTAATATAGAAGATGATATATATAATAAAGTAAATTTATATGGTAAGACTGAAGCTTTACCGCCTGGGTATTATGACTTTTGTACTATAGCTGAATGGTTTCAAAGTAAATTTAAAATTAAAGCAACTTTAAATCCAGCTAACCTACTTGTTACATTACAATTTCTGACACAAAATTGGTTAAGGATCTCAGATAGATTTGCATATTTACTTGGTTTTTATATTGATGATGGTTGGTGGAGATCAGATGATGTAGATAAAGCTATGTCTGATATTATAACAATGAAGACAAAAAAACTTAAAATAACTGGGAAACGCCCTGTTTATTTGGCAGTACACACAGTATTTAATGTTTATTTGAAAGAACTAAACACGACTGAAAATGTACACAATGGAAAGCCTTCAACTTTGTTGAGATGTGTGCCAGCTGGAACTGCTCCTTATTGTGAAAGTGTGGTTGTTAGATTTCCTGCGCAGTTTAAGAAATTAGGTTCTAGTTTCTTTGAGTCACTGAGTATATCTGTAACTAATCAGGATGACAAACCAGTATTTATGCATGATTTTAGTGTTGTGTTGGAAATTAAATAATCTTATTTTTGTTTATAAAAAATGAGTGGTGGTCCAAAGCCGAGAATCATACCAGTTGCATGTCCAGTAACAGAGTTGAAAGATTTGGCTGATGTACAGGATTTTGAGAAGGAGGGAGATGTTGGAGAAATATATGGTTTTGAACTTGATTTAAATGGCATGTACAAGAGGAAAGTAATTGTTGACATGAAAGACGGTGAAAGACAGATTCCTAAACTTGGTCAGCTGCGTGATGTTACTGTACCTACTCCACCTGTAAATAATGTGCCTTACAACTTAATACATGTGGGTAGTAAGTGGGTTGTTTCACCTGTACCACCTGCACCTACGCCAGCACCTACAATTGACTGGGACATAAAGTTGGAATTTATTAGTCCTTATGTATACACTGATGACGAAGGCGCCTTAGTGTTTAGGAAGGTTGTTAATTCTGGGCCGCTGATTGTAAGTCTTGTTCCAAGTTTTGCCCCAGACAACAATAGCAGAGATAAACTGAAAGTTGAAAATTATGAGAGACGACGGTATCTTCTTACAACTAGAAAGGGTAGATCAGATACTTCTGTTGTGTTTATGCCAGCAAGCTTAGTAGTGGCTAGAGAAGCGACAATAGTATTTGAAATTATCATGAAATCTGTAACTTCTGCAAAAGAGGCAAATATTGCACAGGGAATAAAACTTACATGGGATGAAACAGTATCAGAATCATCAAAGGTCTTTATTGCTATTACAAAAAATGTTGATGTTATTAATGTTTCGAGCAGTGTTCCGGCTGTCAAGATAATTGTTAATAAACTAACTTTTGTTCGTTTAAGTTACATAAACCTTGAACACATTGATCTTGTTGCATTTTATTATGCTAGCAAATTGTATACTTTTGAAGAGTTGCAAAATGTAATTGATGATTAAATAAAAAAATATTTGTCAATAAAAAAATATGGTAAAATTTTATCCAATACTACCGACGCTTGAGCCGACTGAATCAATTGCGACGACTAAAACAACGCTTGCACCTGATCCGCATGCGACAGCTGTGCCAATTGCATCAGATAAAACATTACAGGCAGACGCATTTCGTTTAATGAATATTACAGAAGCAATTAAATATTTGGAAAGTGAAGAGGCCAGGTACTCCAGATGTAAGAGACGGTATAAGACCATTTTCAATTCTGTTCAAAACACTTCTATGGCTATTGGTGCAGTTTCAGCTGGATGTTCTGTAGGAGGTATTGTTCTGTTTGCCACGGGAATTGGAAATTTGGCTGGAATAGCAGTTGAGGGTGTTAGCGTTGCTACATGCCTGGCTTGCTTTGGTTTGGAGGCCATAAACAAGAGGTTTCATACGAAGTTACAGAAACATGAAGCATTGAGTACGCTTGCTGGCGCAAAGCTGAGCAGTATGAAACTTATTATCAGTAAGGCATTGAATGATAATTTTATTGATGACAAAGAATTTAAGCGGGTACAGGATGATTTAAATAATTACAAAAAACAGAAATCTGAAATACAAAATAAAATGCGTAGTCAATCTCCTGTGAATGTTGAAGAACTGAAGGCCAGTTTTTTAGCAGAGGGAAAAAGGATAGGGGTACAGGAAACCACAGAAAAGCTACACAATCTTTTAAACAAATAAAAATCAGATTTGGTAATCAATCAATATTTTTGTCATATGCTTCGCAGAGAGATGACACGTCATTTACATCACTTGTGCCTGATTATTTAACCCCATCTGCACCACCGCCAGAGTACTACTGAAAAAAAAAGTTTTTTTATTGTCCTTGTATCTTGACAAATCTGTCTCAGTGTCTTGGGACTTGAGTCAAGTTGTTGTAAGAACTTATAAGAACTTACAGTAAGTAATTAATAAGTTCTTATGATAAGTAATTAATAAGTTCTTATAGCAACTCACTTAAAGGTTACTTCTGCAGGTTCTTAAAAGTTAGTTTTAACTTATTAGTAAAGCATAAAGTTCCACTTAAAATCACTTAGACAGGTACATGATTAGGTGTTCATAGAGACAATAGTTATAGAGATAGATAATAAGAGATTTAAAAGATAATCAGATCAATAATGACGCATCAGTCATGCTCGTCACTTTTTAAAATTAAAGGGTTGATTCGGAAATAACGGGGGTGTAATGGGGTAAAAAATTGTAATATTAAAAATGACGTAAATTAATGACCGATGCGGCTTTATTGAATTCATTGTCTTTTAAATCTCTTATTATCTATCTCTCCAGTAACATCCAAAGCCGTTGACCCATTTTATATGCAGTAAATAAAAATATTATTTTAATTTTTCTTGCCTTAGAAAATGAATGACACAAAGAACTTGATGAACCTTGTGTATCACTCTGCCATAATCAGTGGATTAGCAGTAGCTTATTCTATGCTGGAAAAAAAAGTCTACTCAAAATGAGGTCTGTAGACTTGAGCAGATTAGACATTGAAGACAGCGCTAAACTAATTGCAGTTGTTACAGCGTCAATTGCAACAAAAGATTTTCTTGTTAAGCAAGGAATTATTCCAGAAAATGTTTCTGTGTAAATAAAATAAGTATGGCGACGATAGCTATTATGATTGGTGGTGCGATGGTTAACGCTCTGGCGTTCAGTGGCTCTAATTATCTCTTTTCAAAAATGGGTAGAGAGGAATCTGCAGAAGAATTGAAGCGTCATAATGAAGCATCTGAAAAACTCTCACAAGCCCAACATGATTATGAGAAGAATAGAATTGAAAAACTTGATTTTATCAATGACAGACTTAGACTAGATGGTCACGCACAACATACGTTTTCAAATACAGACGAAGCAAGCCGTGAATACTATCTTGTCACAGGTGAAGACATGTCTATACCGAAACCGAAACTAAGTGACTATTACCAACCAAGTACAGAACAAAGAAACGGAGAGATAATCTTTGTTCTAGTGGGAATGACATTTGTTTATTTTACTGGAGTTTTCATTGCTAGAAAAAATGGCAGCCGAAAATAAACTATCAAAAATATATTACTCACCATCAGGCTATTATAAAGGAGCAACCGCTATTCAGAAATTGCATGCCGCTGTGGGCAGAGATGTATCACTCAATCAGGTCAAGCAATGGTTACAGAGACAAGCAATTTGGCAGATATATCTCCCTGCTCCAAGAAAAATAACAAGACCTCATTTTGAGAACACATCACCTAATGACACACACCAAATGGACCTTTTGTTCTTACCACATGACACAATAAGAAAGAAACGATACAAGTATGCACTAACTGTTGTAGACATTGCTTCAAGGTACAAAGACGCTGAACCCATATCTGACAAAACTGCTAACACTGTTGCGACTGCTTTATCTAGTATCTATAAAAGAGACCCTTTAAGATACCCCAGACTAGTGCAGGTTGATGACGGATCAGAATTCAAAGGTGCTGTTAATCAGTTATTTGCAAAGCATGGCGTAATAGTCAGACAAGGCATTCCAGGTGTACACAGATCACAGGCAATTGTAGAGAACTTTAACAAACAGTTATCAGAAAGACTTTTCAGTTACCAGTATTCTAAGGAACTCATGCATGACACCCGTAACACTGAGTGGGTTAAGAGATTACCACATGTGATAAAAGTAATGAATAATGAAGGACACCCTAAGCCTGCTGATACTATTAAATTGAAAACAATTACAGAACCAAAAACAGGATCAACCCTAGCACCAGACACAAGTTTATTTACCAAACAGGTGAGATATTTATATCAACCAGGAGAAGCTGAAAATGACGTCAGACGCAGGGCAACAGACCCCATCTGGTCAACGTCTGTACACAATATAAAAAAAATAGTCCCCGGTCCAGACGCAACAATATATTATCTGTTCGACCCTGCACCCCAGAGGGCATTTGTCAGAGAAGAATTACAGATTATTCCCCCAGACACCATTACTCATTTCAGTAACTAAGTCGTCAATTAATTCATCAACCAGTTCATCACAAATATCTTCAGATAACTTGAGCCTGTAATGTCCAGGTGCATAAGCTTTCTCCTTACTATGAAACACTCGTTTCGTGTCTCCAACTGCAAGTGACTTTTTGTGTGTTTGAATCATTTCAAGATTATGTTTGTTTGATCTCAGTGACTTGTTTGGATAGTCAGGCATTAATGCACCATCTAACACTTGCTTGTAATGTTCATGACGTATGTCTTTATTTTTTATTGCTGTTTTTTTTTTTTTATTCCTTTGGCTTTCGACTGACTTCCCTTTTGGTGCAGTATAGAATACATTTTGGATCTCAGTCCAACATACTCAACTATTGGCACACCATTCAGTTCATCTTTAAACTTTCCAGGCACTTTCTTGTTTTGTGTGCTGAACAGTGGATGGTCTTTAGGATAGTCAGACGTGTCATACATGTGTAACTCTGTTTTCATGTCTTCATAAAAGTCTTCAGTACACACATCAATGATCATAGAGTCAGTGTCAGTGTATAACAATCGACACTCAGGATACTTTGGTTTGAAGTAATCATAATAAAATTGAAGCATCAACAGTTTTGATAACTCAAGAATTGCCATACCAATGAATACTGGCTTGTCCAGTTTGACAATCTTTTTTTTGAGTGACACAGCATACAATGATGAATGAAACTCTTTGTACCCTGTGTACTGAGGCTTACCTGTAAGTTTAATTGCACCCAATTCAGTTGTGACCAGTCTCACATCTTTTCTGTGATGAGGATTTTCCATTGTCTTGCCAAAACAGGCATTGTTCATAAGCTTAAAGAAGTCTTTGTCAAATGCAGTGTTGCCGTCTCTGGCACGGAGGGTTGTGTTCTTCATTATGTAATCTTTCATGAAAGCACTCTGATCAAATTGGATTCCTCTGTGAACTTTCTTTAGTACTAACCCATGTCTGATGTAAAACTGCAGCAAGCGATAGTGGCAAACGTAATTGAATTTGTCGTTCAAATTTGGTACAAGTTTAGTGTCTTCTTTTTTCCCTGTCATACTCATTTTCTCAACTGCCAACGGATAATCATTGTGGTAATCATGTAGATGGTGTGGGTACTCTAGGTCTACTTCAAAGATCCATCCCTTAGGATCGTTTCGGTCAAGATTCATAATATTGTTAGTTATGTCTGTTACATCATGCTGTGACAAATCATGCAGACAAAAGTTTTTCAAGGGCAATAACTCACACATTGCAAACCCATACAAATTGTTAGCGTCAAGGTACGTAATGAATGACCTTGACCTTGAGGGGTCAAAACCCTGGTCAAGGTCATCAAGATATTTATTGTTGGCCTTGGCATAATTGTTTGCTGCAATACTAATTCCTCCCCTCAATCCACGTTCCACCATTTCACCCATCGTACGATCAGACAACAGGTCTATAGATATCTTACTGGATTTTAAAAATGCATCCCATGTCATGCCAGGACTAGTTATGTAACAAGCAGGGTCAAGTTTGTAGTGCAATAGACCCTTTTCACGGTAACTTTCAAATACGTCTGCTAGTAAGCAAACGTCTGCTTTCAAGTACTGGTCGTGGTAATCACCAATTGTCTGACATCCTAATTTATCCCACGCATCAAGTGCATGCTGGTATTCAGAGTCAGAAATACCCTTGCCAGTTAGTGTAGAATAAAATTTCTCTTTTGGAGGTAGTCTTGTTTCCTCAAACACAACCCAGTGATCAATGTACTCATAGGGATACACTCCTTTCTTAACCAAGTCTGGCTCAAAATATTTACTTGTTATTGGATACTCAGTCAGTCCTTCTGCTAGACTAGCAAGACCTAAAGACAAATGTTGCATGGAGTCATAAAATGCTAATTTGTCTAACCTAAAAGTTAAGTATTTTTCAGTTGTCTGTGCAATACAACTTATGTTTTTGTACGACTCATCTACAGCCTGCATGATAATGTGTGAATCATATCCCTTCAGATTGTGAAAAAAAGATTGGTAACTTGGATGTCTTGTGATCTATTTTTAATAACAAGTTACAATTGTTATGTGCGGCACCTCTGTAACGCCCAGTTATGTGATCATGGTCACGAACTTTATCACCCCCTAAAGGCTGTTCACAAATCCAACACTTCTCTGCTGTATCAAATTTTAGTTTGTCTTCTTCTGTCATCACCAAAGGCATCTGACATGTTGTGAGATATTGTACTACTTGACTATACAGATGTCTCATTTCTGTTAAAAATAAACATGCTGCATTTTCACCCCTGTAGATAACAGGTTCAGAATGCAAACCGTCTGACCTAACAATAATGTATCCAAAAGAACACACCACTTGGTCACTCAATTTTATAGTCTTTGGTAATGACTCTGGAACAGGACCGTCATACGGAACAACTAATGATTCAAAATCAGCGTACACTACAAACGGCAGCTTTTGTTGATTCCAATAGTTCTTAAAATACACTTGACTACCAGGATCTGGATACTTAAGTACAGTTTGTATGTCATCAGCTGACCTACAATGTAGGATGTGATTATGTGCTATTTTAATAGAGGAGAATCTCTGTAAACATCTCTTGCACACTTCCTGTTTCCCATTGTGTTTTGTTGTATGCCCATGAATTAGACGTGACATATTCCTGATAATTGTGTAGTGAAAGTTATTGTCATCGCCGATTAGCAACATGTCAACATGTTTATCTTCTGACTGCCCATAGGTTGGTGCAATTGGGGACACTCTAATTGGCTGTAACTTGTTTTCAGATTCATTATCCCACACAAACACATTCACAGATATACCAGGATTTAATTTTTCAAACAAATCTATGTCCTCTATTTTAACAGGAAACTCAATGCCACTGAAGTTGAGTTCATTTACAAATTTGATGTAGTTAGATACGCGATCAGGTCTTGACCTCACAAAGTGTAGTTTAGCAAGCACACACCACATGAAACAGAAATTGTCTTTGTTCTGAATATTAACAACAGCCTTTTTGTTTGCAACCTCAGTTGGCAGTGGTATCCATGCTTTACCTAATATAGGATGATACCTAGACTGCTTTAATTGTAGTTCATGTACATCTCCTTCATGCCAGCCAGACCCCTTCATTTTTGCACTGTCAATTGCCTGGAGGAAGTCAGGTAAAAGTCTGTCTCTAAACACGTTCTCCAATTCTCTTCTTGTGTTAACAGTGTGTTGTCTTGTTGATATATACGATACAATCAATTCACTGTCCACTCTAGTAAATTCTATTTTTGCAACAATTTGAATTTTAACGCTACCTGTAACAAGATTTTCTTGTATGACAGAAAAAGAGTTTTCTATTGATTCATAGACGTTGTTAGTATTAGATATAGGCAAGTTTGTTGTGTGAAACACGTTACGTAGACCAGGGCTTGATGAGCCAGCGCTTTGAGAATTGTCCGTCTTTTTTATTTGTCCGTCAAAATAATAAATAAAAAATAGCATGTCCCACATAGAACATAAAACACTAAAATAACATGGGACATAATCACTAAAAAAGTCATCCACAGTCAACCACTAAAGAGGGAGTTGTCTCCCATAGACTTATATGCTCACCCACAGATTTTAAGAATCATTTTTACCCCTCTGACTGGTCAGGCTAGTGTGTGTGTGTGGTTGTAATAATAAATTTAAGAAAATTAAAAAAAAAATCTTCTTTTTAAAAAAAAAAATTATGAGAGAAAAAAAACGAGGAAAAAAAAAGAGAAAAAAACGAAAAAAAAAAACAAAAAAAAAGGGCTGCTTCATGACTTTCCACCCAGCTTTCACAGGAATCGATGTAACCCGGGTTAGCTGCGCTATTAACCCCCTATGGAGGGGGTTAACCCGGCGGGTAGCGCATTCACCTTTTCCTGTGAAAGCCCTGTAGTGTAGAGAATGTCAACTGGACGCAATCGGAAACGAACCCCGGCACAGTAAGGTTAGTTTGATCAAGACTAAGCCCCACTAAACCAGAAGTATCCTCACGGCCACAAGCAGTCCCAAAGAAAACTTTGGTTGTTTATGTTTGTCTGTTGACTGAAATCCTGAAAAGCAGTACTCATGAGAATCTAACCAAGATAAAATATCAAGAAATTAAACCTACAAAGAAAGAGGCTCCTGAGAATCTAAGTCTTTTGTAAAAATAATCTCTGGTTTTTACCTCCTCAAATGGAGGAAGTCAGATGTGTCAGAGTCATGTGATTCTTGTACAGTAACACAACACTTCTGTCGCCTCAAGCACCAGACGGCGCAGAGAGGGCTGAATGAATGAACAGTACACTTCGCTAACAAGCCCCAACAGGGTCAGACATGAATAAACAGTATAACACCAGGAAGTAAAATCTTACAATAATATTGCACTGGCGTGAGTGGTGTACAAACCTTGTGTTTTGCGTCGGGTGTTATATATGGTGTTTTGTGTGTGTTTGTTGTGTTTGTGTGTTAGCGTGTCTGAGTGTGTGTGTGGGCGCGCGCGTGTGCGTGTGCGTGTGCGTGTGTGTGTGTGAGAGAGAGAGAGAGAGAGAGAGACCACCGTTTGATTTTCCTCACTGAGAAACCAGACAGGAGTACATTAAGACTTGTACAAAAATCAAATCATGATGTCTCCCTGTTGATCTTTTGTCATTATCTAGCAATTTAAACATCCGTGGGCGTTTCCTAAAGCCTGCGCGGTGGAGCTTTTTGGTGGAGTGCAGTGTGCGCAGTACTGGCCCCACCCTTTAAACCCTTGGTTCATCTGCCATGGCCTAGCAAGCTGGGACGGTGGCATCGAGGTCCTCGGGTCGTAGGTTTTATATCAGACTGTCCTTGTCTTAGTCTCTGGCTCAAAAGCCTTCCCCGGAGACACGGGGGCTTTGATGTCAGGGGGTTCCTCCCTTAGCCTTTCCGCAGCCAAGCGACCAAGCCTGCAAGGCAGCAGGTGACTCGTGGGGGCCGGGGTCGTCTATGTCCCGTGCAGATGTGAACATCTGCCCACTGCCCAGATGGTGACACTTGCCAGAGGAGAAAAAATCCAACGCCGGAACCCGGTATCGAACCTCGCACCTTTGGTATTGGAGGCAGACGCCTTAACCACTGCGCCACTTCCCCATATCAATTTAAACAGCTGTATTTATAAAAGGCTTTTGTCGGGTGGTAGCCTTTCAAAAGCTTAGTCTCGTCGCGGCTGAGTGTCTGAATTGAAAAGAGAGGAACGCCTCCGCTATTCAATAGCGGGCGTGAGGGGACACAAAAGGCAAACAAACCGTGACACTACCTGGCAGCTCAAGGCTTACGGTAAATTGTACAGGCATGAGTGTCTGTAAGTGTGTTTGTTTATGTGTACATGTTTGTAAGTGCGTACGTCTGTTTGTAAGTGTGTTTGTTTGTGTGTACATCTGTGTGTGTGTGTGTGTGTGTGTTAGATATTACTTGTTAGTTTCTTATACAACTGTTTTTCCAGCTGCCTGTATAGTACAGAGTATAGGCCACCGTTTGATTTCTCGGGAACCAGTCATTGAGTAAATATGAAGTCAATTTCGAAACTCTTCTTGAGTATATTGTCACCTCTCAGCAAATAGCCTGTAAAGCAGGCTTATTCATAGAGTGAAGTGTCACGCAGTTGAATAGCTGCGTGCTACTAAGCGCCGAGTGGCAACGATTAGACAACACAGGTGGGTAAACAGGAGAGATAAAACAATAGAGTCCCGATAGACAATGAATTCAATAGAGCCGCATCAGTCATTAATTTACATCATTTTTTAATATCATATTTTTGACCCCAATTTCACCCCCGTTAATTCTAAATCAACCCTTTGATTTTAAAAAAGTGATGAGCATGACTGATGCGGCTCTATTGATCTGATTATCTATCGGGACTCTATTGTTTTATCTCTATAACTATTGTCTCTGTCAACACCTAATGACCTTAATTAATTACTAATTACGGTCATTAACTTTTACATGACCGTTTCTCTCAATACTGCCAGAGTCGATTTCCGAAAAACTCACATGCTATGTCCCACACATATCATTTCAGTTCACGCATGACAAGACTCAATGCCAAACCCTCTTTCAATGAGTTGGGTAAAAGCTTTCACAGCGCCATTCACACCGCGTCACGCGTGAAAAGATGTTTAGAAATGTGTTTGTGCAGGCAAGTTTACAGGAGGACCGCTCAGTGCTAACTTTATTCAATTGGCTCTGAACATAACAAAACATACACGCACAAGCGGACACGCCAGTTGCAGACCAAGATAATTCAAGGGCAGTGCCAGATTGCCATACAAGTTATATACACAGGCATACATACACACACACACATACCAACACATAAACACACGCACATGCACACGCACGTACGTACATACTAGCATAAACACGCATATACTGACTTGAATACATGAGTGCACACGTACATGGTGCTTTGAATCAACCCATGCGTGGACAAAAGCCTCGGAGTTTCTATGTACGCGAGCTTATCTGTGCTTGAAAAGAACGCACAATCCGAATGCACTGAGAAATTAATTACCTGCTTACATAGATCGATTTAATATAACCAGCACCCTGGTCAGGTCGGGACCAAGTGGAACTTTCAAAACACACACACACACACACACACACACACACACACACACTGTCGCACACACTGACACTCTAACAACACAGACACACAAACACAACTTACCGGTTTACAGAGCTGACGTCATACATCTCAACCGGCTAATAGTCCAATGAATAAATTATAACAAAAACAACCGGTCATTTTCAAACACTAACCGGCAAGAATAAGTCCCATCCGGCCATACCTGATCCTAAAATCGATCTTGGTCTTTCCAAAACTGTTATGCATATCTAAATTAGGAACAAGCCTGACGAGTCTTATGCTACCCGACCAGACTTGTCGAGCAAGTTTTGTGAGCTGGGTTTCTGTACACTATATGTTTTGTGTGTTGTTGATTTTCAGTTGCGGCGAGAAGTTGCAAGAACCCTCAGTCACACGCATGCCATGTAATCACACACACGCACGCGCACGCACGCACACACACGCACGCACGCACGCACACACGCACGCACACGCACGCACGCACGCACGCGCACACATGCACGCACACGCACGCGCACACACGCACGCACGAACGCACACGCACGCACGCAAACAAACAAACAGACGCATAATCAAACATACACACTCACTTACAAACACACTTACAGACACTCATGTCAGTACAATTTTACCGTAAGCCTGAGCTGCCGGCTAGTGTCATGGTTGATAGCCTTTTGTGTTGCCCTCACGCCGCGCAATTGAATAGCGGTCGCATTCCATTCCTTTTTAATTCAGGCACAAGCCGCAAGCGGGACTGTGCTTTTGAAAGGCCCTCAGCCGTCAAAAGCCTTTCATAAATACAGCCTTTTAAATCACTAAGTGATGTCAAAAGTCAACAGGGACTTTTAAAGAAGGGGTGATTTCAAGTGGGCTTAATGTACTCATGTCTGTGAAATCAAACGGTGGTCTCTCTCTCTCTCTCTCTCTCTCTCTCTCTCTCTCTCTCTCTCTCTCTCTCTCTCTCTCTCTCTCTCTCTCTCTCTCTCTCTCTCTCTCTCACACACACACACACACACACACACACACACACACACACACACACTAGCCTTACACCAGTCAGAGTGGTGAAGTTGTTTTTTTAATCTGTGGGTGTGCATATAAGTCTATGGGAGACAAATCCTGTTTAGTGGTTGTCTGAGGTTGACTTTTTTAAGTGATTATGTCCCATGTGCAGAAAATAGATAATATATTTACTGTGGTAGCAGTAATATTTTTTCATTTATTCTTTTGTTTGTCTAATAAAAATGACAGACGGACAAACCCAAGTGTTTGATGTTACACACTGCTTCAAAGATGTTATGCACTTTACTGACTTAAAATCACGTGTGTTTGGTCCCAGCTTTAAACTCTCAACACCGTCAATAAGGATATACACGACATATAATGTTACTTTGGAATATTCAGATGGATTACCAGGTTATGATTATGAGACTGTTGATCTTAAGACAAATGCTTTTAAAGTTTATAATGCTAACAGTGGCCACTTGTGTTGGTTTGAGGTATTGTGTAATGACATATTTGTTCAATTAAGAAAACTACATTGTTACATTGAAAGTGTTACATTCAATAAAGTAATATTGCACCTGCAGGACAGGACTTCAAGACAAACACCAGAAAAGTAGTTGACTTGTTTATCATAACTACAGATAATACAGTATTACATATGGTGTGACAGTGATAATTTTTTTTTATTTTATTATTTTGTCGGTCAAATAAAAATGACGGACAATTCACAAAGCCCTGGCCCATCAAACCCTGGCTCATCTGGTTTAAGAAACGTGTTTCATACAACAAACTTACCCATATCCAATACTAATAATGTCTATGAATCAATAGAAAACTCTTTTTCTGTCATACAACAAAATCTTCTGACAGGCAGTGTTAAGATTCAGATTGTTGCTAAAATAGAATTTACTAGAGTAGACGGTGAAGTGATTGTATCGTATATATCAACAAGACAACACACAGTTAACACAAGAAGAGAATTGGAGAACGTGTTTAGAGACAGACTATTACCAGACTTTCTACAGGCAATTGACAGTGCAAGAATGAAGGGGTCTGGTTGGCACGAAGGACATGTACATGAACTGCAATTAAAGCAGTCTAGGTATCATCCTATATTAGGTAAAGCATGGTTACCACTGCCAACAGAAGTAGTAAACAAAAAGGCTGTTGTTAACATTCAGAACAATGACAACTATTGTTTCATGTGGTGTGTGCTTGCTAAACTACACTTTGTAAAATCAAAACCAGAACGTGTATCTAACTACACCAAATTTGTAAACGAACTCAACTTTAGTGGCATTGAGTTCCCTGTTAAAATAGAGGAAATAGACTTGTTTGAAAAATTAAATCCTGGCATATCTGTGAATGTGTTTGTGTGGGATAATGTGTCTGTTGACAAGTTACAACCCATTAGAGTATCAACACTGGCTCCAACATATGGGCAGTCAGAAGATAAACATGTTGACATGTTATTAATCGGAGATGACAATAACTTTCACTACACAATTATTAGGAATATGTCACGTCTAATTCATAATCATACAACAAAACACAAGGGCAAACAGGAATTTTGTAATAGATGTTTACAGAGGTTTTCTTCTATTGCAGTGGCACATAAACATGTTCTGCACTGTAGGTCAGCTGATGACATTCAAACTGTACTTAAGTACCCTGATCCTGGTAGTCAAGTGTATTTTAAGAACTATGGGAATCAGCAAAAGTTGCCGTTTGTAGTGTACGCTGATTTCGAATCACTGGTTGTTCCGTATGAAGGTCCTGTTCCAGAGTCATTACCAAAGACTATAAAATTGAGTGACCAAGTGGTGTGTTCTTTTGGATACATTCTTGTTAGGTCAGACGGTCTTCATTCAGAGCCTGTTATCTACAGGGGTGAAAATGCAGCATGTCTGTTTTTAACAGAAATGAGACAACTGTACAGTCAGGTAGTACAATATCTCACAACATGTCAGATGCCTTTGGTGATGACAGAAGAAGACAAACTAAAATTTGATACAGCTGAGACGTGTTGGATTTGTGAACAGCCTCTGGGGGGTGATAAAGTTCGTGACCACGATCACATAACTGGACGTTACAGAGGCGCTGCACATAATAATTGTAACTTGTTATTAAAAATAGATCCTAAGACATACAAGTTACCAATCTTTTTCCACAATCTCAAAGGTTATGATTCACACATCATCATGCAGGCTGTAGATGAGTCGTACAAAAACATAAGTTGTATTGCCCAGACAACTGAGAAATACTTGACTTTTAGGTTAGATAAATTAGCATTTTATGACTCCATGCAACATTTGTCTTTAGTATTGGCTAGTCTGGCAGAAGGACTGACTGAGTATCCAATAACGAGTAAATATTTTGAACCAGACTTGATTAAGAAAGGTGTCTATCCGTATGAGTACATTGATCACTGGGTTGTGTTTGAGGAAACAAGACTGCCACCAAAAGAGAAATTTTATTCTACACTAACTGGAAAAGGTATTTCTGACTCTGAATACCAACACGCACTTGATGCGTGGGGTAAATTAGGGTGTCAGACGATTGGTGACTACCATGACCAGTACTTAAAGGCAGACGTTTGCTTGCTAGCAGACGTATTTGAAAGTTACCGTGAAAAGGGTTTGTTACACTACAAGCTTGACCCTGCTTGTTACATAACTAGTCCTGGCATGACATGGGATGCATTTTTGAAATCCAGTAAGATATCTATAGACCTGTTGTCTGATCGTACGATAGGTGAAATGGTGGAACGTGGATTGAGGGGAGGCATTAGTATAGCTTCAAACAACTATGCCAGAGCCAACAATAAATATATGGACGCCCATGGTGACCTTGGCCGGGGGTTTGACCCCTCAAGCCCGAGGTCAAGGTCATTCATTACGTACCTTGACGCTAACAATTTGTATGGCTGGGCGATGTGTGAATTATTGCCCTTGAAAAACTTTTGTCTGCATGATTTGTCACAGTATGATGTAACAGAGTCAGGGTTAATTAACAATATTATGAATCTTGACCGAAACGACACAAAGGGTTGGATCTTTGAAGTCGACCTAGAGTACCCACACCACCTACACGATTACCACAATGATTATCCGTTGGCTGTTGAGAAAATGAGTTTGACAGGGAAAAAAGAAGACACTAAACTTGTACCAAATTTGAATGATAAATTCAATTACGTTTGTCACTACCGCTTGTTGCAGTTTTACATCAGACACGGGTTAGTACTAAAGAAAGTTCACAGAGGAATTCAATTTGATCAGAGTGCTTTCATGAAAGATTACATAATGAAGAACACAACCCTTCGTGCCAGAGACGGTAACACTGCATTTGACAAAGACTTTTTTAAGCTTATGAACAATGCCTGTTTTGGGAAGACGATGGAAAATCCTCATCACAGAAAAGATGTGAGACTGGTCACAACTGAATTGGGCGCAATTAAACTTACAGGCAAGCCACAGTACACTGGGTACAAAGAGTTTCATTCATCATTGTATGCTGTGTCACTCAAAAAAAAGATTGTTAAACTGGACAAGCCAGTATTCATTGGTATGGCAATTCTGGAGTTGTCAAAACTGGTGATGCTTGAATTTTATTATGATTACTTCAAATTAAAGTATCCTGACTGCCGTCTGTTATACACTGACACTGACTCTATGATCATTGATGTGTGTACTGAAGACTTTTATGAAGACATGAAAACAGAGTTACACATGTATGACACGTCTGATTACCCTAAAGACCATCCACTGTTTAGCACACAAAACAAGAAAGTGCCTGGTAAGTTTAAAGATGAACTAAATGGTGTGCCAATAGTTGAGTATGTTGGACTGAGATCCAAAATGTATTCTATACTGCACCAGAAGGGAAGTCAGTCGAAAGCCAAAGGAATTAAAAAAACAGCAATAAAAAATAAAGACATACGTCATGAACATTACAAGCAAGTGTTAGATGGTGCATTAATGCCTGATTATCCAAACAAGTCACTGAGATCAAATAAACATAATCTTGAAATGATCCAAACACACAAAAAGTCACTTGCAGTTGGAGACACGAAAAGAGTGTTTCACAGTAAGGAAAAAGCTTATGCACCAGGTCATTACAGGCTCAAGTTATCTGAAGACATTTGTGATGAACTGGTTGATGAATTAATTGACGACTTAGTTACTGAAATGAGTAACGGTGTCTGGGGGAATAATCTGTAATTCTTCTCTGACAAATGCCCTCTGGGGTGCAGGGTCATACAGATAATATATTGTTGCGTCTGGACCGTCAGGACCGGGGACTATTTTTTTTATATTGTGTACAGACGTTGACCAGATGGGGTCTGTTGCCCTGCGTCTGTCGTCGTTCTCAGCCTCCCCTGGTTGATATAAATATCTCACCTGTTTAGTAAACAAGCTTGTGTCTGGAGGTGGGGTTGGGGTTGTTTTTGGCTCTGTAATTGTTTTCAATTTAATAACATCAGCAGGTTTTGGGTGTCCTTCGTTGTTCATTGCTTTTATCACATGTGGTAATCTCTTTACCCACTCAGTGTTCCGGGTGTCATGCATGAGTTCCTTAGAATACTGATAGCTGAAAAGTCTTTCTGATAATTGTTTGTTGAAGTTCTCTACAATTGCCTGTGATCTGTGCACACCTGGAATGCCTCGTCTGACCAGTACACCATGCTTAGCAAATAACTGATTAACTGCGCCCTTAAATTCAGATCCATCATCAACTTGCACTAGTCTGTGGTATCTTAAAGGACCTCTTTTATAGATACTTGATAAAGCAGTCGCAACTGTGGTAGCAGTTTTGTCAGATATGGGTTCAGCGTCTTTGTACCTTGAAGCAATGTCTACAACAGTTAATGCATACTTGTATCGTTTCTTTCTTATTGTGTCATGTGGTAAGAACAGGAGGTCCATTTGGTGTGTGTCATTGGGGGTAGTGTTCTCAAAATGGGGTCTTGTTATCTTTCTTGGAGCAGGGAGATATATCTGCCAAATTGCCTGTCTCTGTAACCATTGCTTGACTTGATTGAGTGTTATATCTCCGCCCACAGCAGCATGTAATTTCTGAATAGCTGTTGCTCCTTTCCAATAGCCTGATGGAGAGTAATATATTTTTGTTAGTTTATTTTCGGCTGCCATTTTTCTAGCAATGAAAACTCCTGTAAAATAAACAAATGTCATTCCCACTAGAACAAAGATTATCTCCCCGTTTCTTTGTTCTGTACTCGGTTTGTAATAGTCACTTAGTTTTGGTTTCGGTATAGTCATGTCTTCACCTGTGACAAGAAAATATTCCCTGATTGCTTCGTCTGTATTTGAAAACGTATGTTGTGCGTGACCTTCAAGCCTGAGTTTTTCATTGATGAAATCAAGTTTTTCAATTCTATTCTTTTCATAATCCTGCTGGGCTTGAGCAAGTTTTTCTGACGCCTCATTGTGTCGTCTCATCTCCAGAGCAGATTCTTCTCTACCCATTTTTGAAAAGAGATAATTAGAACCACTGAAAGCCAATGCATTAACCATAGCACCTCCAATCATAATAGCTATCGTCGCCATATTATTTTTATTTACATAGAAACATTTTCAGGAATAATTCCCTGCTTGACAAGAAAGTCTTTTGTCGCAATCGACGCTGTAACAACTACAATTAGCTTAGTGCTGTCTTCGAAATCGAGTCTACTCAAGTCTGCTGATTTCATTTTAAGTAGACTTTTCCCCAGCATAGAATAAGCTACTGCTAGTCCGCTGATTACGGCAGAGTGATACACAAGGTTCATTAAATTTTTTGAGTCATTCATTTTCTAATACAAGAAAAATTAAAATAATATTTTTATTTACTGCATATAAAATGGGTCAACGGCTTTGGATGTTACTGGTAATGTGGCGACTTCTGGTTTTGTTTTTGGAGTGTCTGATTTTTTGGTCACTGTACGAGTCTGTGGTTTGTATTTTTTGTATAATTGATAACCTACGTAACCAAATCCGACAACAAATCCGGCAACTATATATTTTGTTGTTTCACTGTCAGACTTAGTTGTTTGTCTCTCACTTTGATGAAGGTGTCCTGTCGGTGTCAGTCCTGACGGTAGTGACGGTCCTGACGATCCTGACGCCTGGTCAGTCACATGAGTCTTTTCTGTTTGTGCCTTAAGCTGTAATTTTTTTTGCCTATTATATTCGGCTAATCTTTTACCAGCCTCAACCCTGCCTGGACTTTTAGTCTTCGTCACAGTTTGAACCTGTGTCAAAACAGGGTCGGGGTTCAGTTGTGGAGTCGTCTGGGTTTCGTCGATTTTCTTCTGCAGTAAAATTTATTTTTGAGAAATCAATATGACTCCCAGTAACAAGAAGGGTTACGACAGGAGCAAGGTAATTTCCAAACTTGTAAAACATGACACATGCTAATTTGCCAATTGAACTTGAAACAATAGGATTGCTTTCAAGGTCGTGTGAAAGACTGTCACTATCCACAGGTAGAAAGTGACTCACTGCTTTTGTGTATAGGCATACTAGAGATCGACTCAAATCACGAATCATTAGTGAAGTGATGTGGTTTTCATATTTTGAATGAAGCTTGATTAGCTCGTCAGAGGTAAGAGATTCAATATCCTCTGTTGTGTATTGTTTCCCGAGATAAGTCTTTGATTTGCCTGAGACAATCACAGACAAAAGACGCTGTTTTTTTGAGTCTAAGTCTTTGTTCTCAACAGCATTGATATCATTCAATAGAAAGATTTCATCAGGGTTCATTTATATTGTTATTTTAAAAAAACAAAAATTAATTTACTAACCCATACCCTGTGGGCTGATCTGTCTTTAAAATGAGCTTTAGATGCTTAGTTGATTTCAGTTTATTTTTTACATCATCACGTTCATGCTTATTTGGGATGACATCGTTTTCTCTGAGACAGTCTTCAAAGCTGTCACGATCCTTGCAGTAAAACAAACAGATATACTTTAACTGTTCTCAAAAATCTTTCAGTACAGCATTATATTTCTGAGTGAGAATCCATACACTGACATTTGCGTGTCTACCACTGAAAGCAAGTTCTGCTAGAGTGTTTCTCTTCTTGACAATGTCTTTCTCTGCTGAACAGTCATCAACAATAAACAATGTTGACTGTCCTTCAAATTGCTTGTAAAAATATTGTAGGTAGTCATTCAGTTTTTTCTCAGGGTCAACTAAGTAAATGTTGTTGTCAGTCCAAATAAATAAACGGTTGTGATAAGCTTTGTTGTGTTTTATTGTAGGACAAAATATTACAATGTTTTCAAAGTGGTGTATGTATCTTGTTTGTAATAGGTTAAGAACAAATTCAGTTTTCCCACACCCTGTGGCACCAACAAACAATCCACAGTGTGGGTCAAGGATCATTATGCTCCGGTTCATTTTAATACACAATATAATTTTAATATATGTGTCCACTTAGTCTACTGTCTTGTATATTGAGTTGTGCGTCATATATCAGGTACAAATATATGTTTATGGCTGCAGCAGTTTCAACCTTCTTTTGTATCTGAATTGTTATTCCATCACTACCATTCTCGACAGTTCGTCCTGACCCATGAAGATAATCATCATCTGTACTACGAAGGTCTAGCCACAGTGCATACTTGTTTGTAAGATATTGACCAATCCTAACGTCATACAGATGTAGATCTTTGCACGCAATGTTTGCTGGTTTATCTCTAATCCTTCCACCTGCAAAATACTTTGTGGTTTCGTCATAGTGTTGATAAGGCAGCATTCCTGAAGCGTACACTTGATTAGGGCGGCCTTCGATTGTGCAGGACAAATGTGTAATCTTAGGATTGTAGAATTTTTCTGAATCCCGTTTATATAGATCTGCTGGTTCAACAAACAACATAAGAATACCTTTCAGTGACCTGGCAGGTGTGTTTAAGTTTATGTTCCACATTGGGTCACTCTTGTCTTTGGGTATTAAACTATGTCTAATCACCCTGTCATAATAAATTGGAAGTCTTGACTGATACTGATTTTGAATGAGTCTAGCTAGTTCAGTGTGTGTGACAATTTCATATTCCAAGGAAATGTTAGAGATCTTGTATGTTGCATCTGTGGCAGATGATTTTATAACTTTGGAGTAGTCATTGAAAGTTAGTTCAAAACTCAGACGGTCATTCAGTGCCCCTTGATAATAAGGCAGATGAGCTGTGAGGATTTCAAACTCGAGTGGAATGTAAAATCTAGTTCCATATGTTTCAGCTATAATAACATCATTGGCTGCTGACGTTGATTTATCTCCAGCATTGATTCGAAGTTTACCAACATTATCTGGCTGTATGCCTTGGTAAATACGATCTTCTCGTTCTTCTCTTGTGAGCCAAAGGTCTTTGTAACAGTAAAATACACCTGAGTCGTCAAGACTAAACACTTCCTGTCCTTCAAGTTTTACTTTAATAGTTCTAACAATTGCTCTGCCAAGATTGTCAACCAGTGTTCTGTTTACGTCTGCGTCTGATGTTAGTTCAATATTAAATGCTAGGCGTGCAGTGCCAGGAACAATAACGTCACTGGGACCTAGGTTTGGAAACTTGAATGTAAGTGTTTGGTTCTGGTCTATGGTACTTTGATTGTTTGTGATGACGATTGATTGTCTTATGCCCTTAACACCCAGAGGCTCGCGTAGTTTTCTGTATGGGTCTAACTTTGATCCGTAAGACTGTGTCATTTTTATTATGCACAATAAAAAATAATAAATTAATAAAACAATGGCAGCGGGAGGATTTAATCATGAAGATTTTGAAATGGATGACACGTATGATTTTGGTAATACAACAGATATGACAGATATGACTGGTACAAGAAATATTTACAGTTTACGTCATGAACTTTTAGAAACCAAAGTGAACTCATTTTATGATCATGTTGGTGGTCGCCCAGACAACATAGACCCTAACCAGTTTGAACTTGATGGCAAGGGTCATTTATATTTAAATACTGTTGACAAAGGAAAAGTACTATTGACTAATAAAAAAGACCCTGGTAAGTTTAGGGCTTTAAGTACAATCAAAAATGAAGGCGGTGTTGGTGCCTTGCGTCAACTTGGTATTGGTGGGTCTCCTGTCACGCCAAGACTGGCTAGTGTTCTTCACGACACGCAAACAAAGTTGCCAACAGGGCAAGAGATTGAAATGGCACCAGTAACAAGCCTACCAGAAATAGCAAACACAGTGATACAAGAAACCTCATTTACTGAAGGGCAATTAAATGACGCTATTAAAACAATAGATGACCCACCTTTGTCAATGAGGGAGATTATGGGTTTGGATAAATCACTGCAGACAATAAGAGGTGAGATGGTAAATAATGTTGCCAAACTGGGTGAGCTTGATAAACACATAGAACGTGAAAAAGAGAAACTGGCTACCGCAGACAATGGAAATCTTGACACAGAAATGAAAGAAAGAATACAACACAGATTAAATGATTTGCAGATAGAAAGATCAGGACGGTTAGAAACAATTAGTATTGGAAGACAAAAACTGAAATCACAGGTCAACAGAATTAGAGAAACTATTCAGAAAATACTTCACGAAGACACTACTCTGGCTGAGAGACTTAAAACACTTTTCAGAGAACAGGGTATCACAATTGCTAGTTTAATTACAGCTCTTGGATTTATTATCAGTACTGTTGTGTTGGCTGTCTCTGGTGCTGGTGGTGGAGCACCCCCGGCACCAGCACCACCAACCCCTGGCCCCCCGGCTCCAACTGACCCAAAAGATTTACAGTCATGGGTAAAAAAACAACTGTCTCACATTTCAGACTTGCTTAAGAAATTGGCTCTGAAAGCAATGGACGCTTTGCCTGGTATAATTGGCACTGTTGTCAGTTGGTTGATTAGTACAGCGGCAAAGGCAGTAGGGTTTATGGCAGAGCATGTGTGGGTCTTTTTGGTTACAGTAGGAGGGTTGATGGTGGGTTATTTAATGAAACAGATAAAGAAGTAATACTCCTAATCCAGTGAGGCCTATTACCAATGCAGTTCTTTCTGACTCATGTGTGTCAGGGGTTGGTGTTGACTGTACTGGTTGTATGGGTGCCGGTGTTGGGGCTGGGGCCGGGGCCGGGGGTGTTACCGTCTGTAATGGTTTTAATGACTGAACATGTGTGGTTGTGGCCCCCAAGTTTACAGATTGATTGAGTCCTAATTTTTTACCAACACCTGCAACAATGATTTCATTATTATAATTTGTTATTGTACCCATTTGGAGTTGAAGATCAAATGGTAACATGTATAACCCAGTGCCAACTACAAAGTCAACTTTTGATCTGGCATATCTGAGTACGTCTTGATAGCGTTGTATGCTTGATGGGAGATCGACTGTTGAATTAATTGAATCTTCTAGATTAGCGAGAAACTGTTTTTGTGCTTCAAATTTACCACTTCCATTCAAAATGTTTGATTTTGTTAGTGATTGTGCTCCTAGTAAACACCAGACATATGTTCTGATAGACTCATTGACGCGCTCGACTCCTGCTTGAGTAAACCCATCAGATTTATCTAAAATAAATGTGGTCCAGGCATTAGTCTGCTTCTGCTCTATTGATCCTATCCAAACTTGTGATTTTGATGAGAATGAAGTGTAACCAGGGTAATAATCTTGAGGGTATTGTCTGTGACTCATAGCATAATACAATGTACCCATGCCATTGTGATCATCAAGTTTTTGTGTGAAGTCATACCTGGGGCTTATGTTAAACTCATTACAGATGCGTTCAAACACTTTCATATCCATGGGGTTGTTAAACCTGTTGAAACTGGATTCAGTTGGCAGTGGTGTATGAAGTTCTGACAGAATACGTCTAAGCTGGTAATAAACATGAAAACGGTAGACAGACCTAATCAGTTTGTTTGGGTGATTCAAGTGGTCTGTAATTGAAACACCACAGCCTGTAGTTGAGCATAGTATTGCAAAGTTGAGTTGGTTTTGAAACATCTGTAGTGGACTTGAAGACCACTTTCTTGCAGTTGAGTCATCTGTTATTGGAGGGTTTAGGTAATGATCAAACGGATTTGGTACTTTCACTTGGAATAGGTCTTGTTCTGATACAGCTATGTCAAGCTGATTTAGTTGAATTATTTTCTGTTCATAAGTAGGTGCAACATTGTATTTGGCATCCACATTAAATTGAAATGCGTTCGTTGTGGTAATGGTTGGTGATTTAAATTCCATCCTTTTTTATATGAGATAATAAAAATGTTTATTACCTTAACAAATCTTGACACAAGCAAACCAGTGTGGTTAACTAATGGGATTGATAATCGTGATGGTAGCAAGGCTGCAGCTATCCATGAAATGTTCTATACAGTAAAATGGTTTAATGTAACAGATGATATATATAATAAAGTAATTTTTGATGGTAAGACTGAAGCTATACCACCTGGGTATTATGACTTTTGTACTATAGCTGAATGGTTTCAAAGTAAATTTAAAATTAAAGCAACTTTAAATCCAGCTAACCTACTTGTTACATTAGAATTTCTGAAACAAGATTGGTTAAAAATTTCAGATAGATTTGCATATTTACTTGGATTTTATATTGACGAAGATTGGTATAGATCAGATGATTTAGATGAAGCTATGTTTGGTATTATAACAATGAAGACAAAAAAACTTAAAATAACTGGAAAACGTCCTGTCAATTTGTCAGTACACAGAGTGCTAAATGTTTATTTGAAAGAACTAAACACATCTGAGAATGTTCACAATGGAAAGCCTTCAACTTTGTTGAGATGCTTACCTACTGGAACTGCTCCGTATTGTGAAAGTGTAGTTGTTAGATTTCCTAATTTGCAGTTTAAGAAATTAGGTTCTAGTTTCTTTGAGTCACTGAGTATATCTGTAAATAATCAGGATGACAAACCAGTTCTTATGCATGATTTTAGTGTTGTGTTGGAAATTAAATAATTTTATTTTTGTTTATAAAAAATGAGTGGTGGTCCAAAGTCGAGAATCATACCAGTTGCATGTCCAGTAACAGAATTGAAAGATTTGGCAGACGTCCAGGATTTTGAGAAGGAAGGGGAAATTGGAGAAATATATGGTTTTGAACTTGATTCAAATGGCATGTACAAGAGGAAAGTAATTGTTGACATGAAAGATGGTGAAAAACAGATTCCTAAACTTGGTCAGCTACGTGATGTTACTGTACCTACTCCACCTGTAAATAATGCGCCTTACAACTTAATACATGTGGGTAGTAAGTGGGTGGTTTCACCTGTACCTGTTCCACCACCCACAATTGACTGGGACATAAAGTTGGAATTTATTAGTCCTTATGTATACACTGATGACGAAGGCGCCTTAGTGTTTAGGAAGGTTGTTAACTCGGGGCCGCTTATTGTAAGCCTTGTTCCAAGTTTTGCCCCAGACAACAATAGCAGAGAAAAACTGAAAGTTGAAAATTATGAGAGACGGAGATATCTTCTTACAACTAGAAAGGGTAGATCAGATACTTCTGTTGTGTTTATGCCAGCAAACTTTACCATCACAAGAGAAGTGACAATAGTATTTGAAATTATCATGAAATCAGTAACTACTGCTAAAGAGGCTCAAATTGCACAGGGAATTAAACTTACATGGGACGAAACAGTAACAGAATCATCAAAGGTCTTTATTGCCATTACAAAAAATAATGATGTTATTAATGTTTCGAGCAGTGTTCCAGCTGTCAAGGTGGTGGTTGACAAAACAACTTTTGTTCGTCTAACTTACATAAACCTTGAACACATTGATCTTGTTGCATTTTATTATGCCAGCAAATTGTATACTTTTGAAGAGTTGCAAAATGTAATTGCTGATTAAATTAAAAAAAAATATTTGTGAATAAAAAAAATGGTAAACTTCTATCCGCAACTACCAACGCTTGATCCGACTGAAACAAATGCGATGACTAAAACAACACTTGCACCTGATCCACATATGCCAATTGCTTCAGATAAAACATTACAGGCAGATGCATTCAGATTAAATAATATTACAGAAGCTTTGAAATATTTGGAAGGAGAAGAGGCTAAGTACTCACGGTGCAAAAGGAGGTATAAGTCAGTATTTAATTCTGTTCAAAACACTTCTATGGCTATTGGCGCAGTTTCAGCTTCATGTTCTGTAGGGGGTATTGTTCTGTTCGCCACAGGAATTGGGAGTTTGGCTGGAATAGCAGTTGAGGCTGTTAGCGTTGCTACATGCCTGGCTTGTTTTGGTTTGGAGGCCTTGAACAAGAGGTTTCACACAAAATTACAGAAACATGAAGCATTGAGTACGCTTGCTGGTGCAAAGCTGAGCAGTATGAAACTTATTATCAGTAAGGCATTAAACGATAATTTTATTGATGACGAAGAATTTAAGCGGGTCCAGGATGATTTAAATAATTACAAAAAACAGAAGTCAGAAATACAGAATAAAATGCGTAGTCAAACACCCGTGAATGTTGAAGAACTAAAGGCTAGTTTTTTAGCAATGGGAAAAAAGATAGGGGTACAGGAAACCACAGAAAAACTACACAATCTTTTAAACAAATAAAAATCAGATTTGGTAATCGTTTATTAATGTCATACACTTCACAGAAAAATGCCATGCCACTTACACCACTTGTACCTGATTATTTAACCCCATCTGCACCACCACCAGAGTATTACTGAGAAAAAAAAGTTTTTTTATTGTCCTTGTATCTTGACAAATCTGACCGAGTAAGTTGTGACTTAAGTCAAGTTGTTGTAAGAACTTAGGGTAAGTACTTGTAAGAACTTAGGGTAAGTACTTGTAAGAACTTAGGGTAAGTAATTAATAAGTTCTTATGGCAACACACTTAAAGGTTACCTCTGCAGGTTCCTAAAAGTTAGTTGCAACTTGTTAATAAGTATTAAGTTTCACTTGGCATCACTTGATCAGGTAAATGATTAGGTATTGACAGAGACAATAGTTATAGAGAAAGGAAGTATGAGTCCCGTAAGATAATCAGATCAATAGAGCCGCATCAGTCATACTCATCACTTTTTTAAAATCAAAGGGTTGATTCAGAATTAACGGGGGTAAAATTGGGGTCAAAATTTTGATATTAAAAAATGATGTAAATTAATGATGGATGCGGCTCTATTGAATTCATTGTCTATCGGGACTCATACTTCCTTTCTCTAACAGGTGAGCTGGCTTGCAAAGGACATGTGCCACAGATTAAGACCTCTGTAACTTACTCATTGAAAAGAGGCTGATTTAAACGTGTAAGTTTCACATGAGTGGAGTCTTGACACAGTTACTAGTTTATGTCTGTGTTGACAGAGTGGGTCTCTCTCTCTCTGTGCGGTAGCTAATGGGGGGCTGTGCTGTCCTTTATTCCCATTCAATCTTAAAACCAATTTACATTTGTGGGGGGTCATGATTTTTCGATGTGCATTTTCTTAAGGTCAAAAATAAATTGTGTGAATTTCGAGACAGGTGTGGTGCATATCGATCTAGTAACTCAAGGATTTGAAAAGGTTTTGAAAAATGTTGTCAAACATATTGCGACATTGTGAATACACTGTACTGCTACGCATATTTTATTCTGACGCGTCGTGTCCTTCAACATTGCGACATCGGTCATATAAGCTAATTAAGAGAGATATAAATAATGAGCGGATTGAAGTATTATTAACACAATGACTGAGTTAACCCCTTAAGTATTATTTTTGATTTTTATAAAATTGTGGTTGTTTAAATAATAATGATTTAGGGGTAACTTCCAATGGTATTTACTCTGTGCGGGGGACATGGAAAATGGAGAATCAAAAGGTTATAATTAAGGGGTTAACTCAGTCATTGTGATAATGAAGCTTCAATCCGCTCATTATTTATATCTCTCGCGGTTGTGGTCGCAGATATGTGTGATTGTGAATACATGTACAGGTCGTTTGACATCGGAGCGCACAATTGTTTTCCCCCAAATATCTCCGCAAAGAAACGCACTTCTGTGCCACTTTAAGAACAAATATCATTTAGTACCAAGTGACCTAATATGGATTTTTTTTTTCTGAACTCCTATGATTTGTCGATTTTGCTGTACAGTCGTAAAAATTTGGTGAAAAGACAAGAACCAGCCATTTTCAGTAGAAAATCGAGCCCCGGCAGATTTCAATGTCGAGGTCAAGCATGCAAACTTCATGTATGCCTGCTCTGTTTCGGGTTTGAAAACGTGGCCAATTCACGTGAAGATGAATCTTTCTTATACTGGGCTTAATACATCTGGGGTACATTTAAGGATGTGAAATCAGTCATTTCATGAAACAATTTCGGACTTTTTACAGCAAAACGGACACATTGTTTGAGTTTTTAAAAGGTAAATCGTATTGGGTCAACTGGCACTGAATGATATTCGTTCTAAGATCGATATAGAAAAGTGTTTCTTTGCGGAAAAATTTGCGAAAAACGTTGTGCGCTCCGATGTCAAATGACCTATAGTTGGAAACTAGGAAGAGAATTTGCAATGCAATGATCACAGAATTTGCGATAGAATGCCTGTGATATATCTCTGGCTGAACTTTGACAACAGTGTCTGATTCCAAAACACTGTTATAGTGACTTTTCATGTTCAGTGAATGCGACTTTACTCATAGATATGGTTTGACCATATTATCATTTCAACACTGTGACAAGCTAAATTTTATATTCATTTACAAACGCAATACGTTTCTGTGAAGGAAAAAGCTGTGCCGCAGTACATTAGTAACCTACGTAGGCTCCTTCAGAAATCAAGATTGAAGTTACATTGGCGCAGAATCAAAACAAGCACGTGCTTTTATTAATGCAATCTGACACATGAAGTAAAAACAAAATGTACGTAATGAGATTGCTGGTAGAAATGTGATTGTATTAGTATTGAACCCGTTCAGTGCCCGTTGGCGTATGCTGTGGTTCTGCAGTCTTCGTCAATTCAACATCAACAAGCCCTAGCTGTCCTAAAAACATGGATCCAAAGTGGTGACAGCAAGGGGCATTGATCCTCATGCGCCCCCGCAGTCGCGGGGGCTCATGAGAATATATACCTTTTGCAGCTGGCTTTGTTCACAGTTTCTCGGCGCTGAACGGGTTAAATGAAAAACTAACAATCCATAGTTCTAATATATGAAAAGAAAAAACACGTAAAAAATAAAATAAAATTAAAAAAAATAAAGCTAACGGACAAACGGACAGGCGGACGAAGGAAGAAACGAACAACAAGCAAACACATGAATACTCGGACAGTCAACCACATGACAGTTTCTTTTCAAACTTTCATACAGCTCTTTTATCAGGCGACGCACACTACCCACCACTTAGCAACTTAACCCGCCCTGTGCATGTCGCCACAGGTACTGGAAACAGTGCGTGTCTGTGTGTGATTGTGATGCGTTTGGAATTGCGTAATGTTTGTTTCATGATAATAAAGTGCATGTTTTTGTTTTAAATGTTTAACACATTCTACCCCAGGACCAAAATCCCAAAATTGTGAAGTCGCCCTGTAAAGGACTGTATTAAAATTCTATAGACAGATCAAGCATGATAGTTCAAGTATGGTACCAGAATAGCTTGGCGCCTATGGGCGCCAAGCTATTCTGGCGCCATCCTTGAACTATCATACTCGATCCGTGTCTTGCTGCGGTGTGTCGGGGCTGAATGAGTTAACCCCAACATGCATGCAGTAACCGGTGACTGCATGCACAAGGAGTTTAAACATTCTACACAAGCGCGCACTTTACCACGAAACACAAACATTATGTAAACCAAAATGCATCACAATCGCACACGGGACATTCAAAATCATTACCCCTCCATGTTGCTGAGTCCTTCGGCGAAAACTATTCGGCTAGCGGAAGACCTCCTCTCGTTTGAAGACAGTCAAATGCAATGTGGCAAGCGCTAACTAACTAGCTAATTCCAGTTTACTGTCCCACTGGCACCGAGGTGATCGGGGAGTGGCAAGCGGCGCAGTCCTTGCTGTCTTATTTATACAAGACCGAAACCCAGTTGTCCTTTAGTCTGAGGAGCACAGATTTTATGAGACCGATTTCTTTTTTTAAAGTATAGATATATGGAGACGCATAGCCCGTAGGGTCGAATGAGAGTCGATGTTTCCTGCTTGCGAAGAGAAATATTTAACTTGTGTCCGAGTCGCACTCACTCAGCGAAAAAAGCCACACACGTGCCAGGAGCATAGATCTTCATGAGCCCCTGCAGTTTACGAGGAGGGTGGGGGGGCGGGGGGGGGGGGGGGGGCGGGGGCACATGAAGAACCTATGCCTCGCTTTGCAATGTGTCCCACAAATTAAGCAGTGCTCTAGCGTTCAGAGCAGCACAAAAATACGCAACGGCAAGACGCATAGATTTTCATGACCCCCGCAGTTTGCGGGGGCTCATGAAAATCAGTGCGTCTTGCTGAGTCAGTTTGCACTAGTGCGCCATAGAGTCCGCTGGTGCTCAGTGGAAGACTTTCCAGATAAAATGCTCTGAGTTCCGGCTGAGCCTGTTATCCCTCAACACCTTGTGTGGCTGGGACGTTCGAGTTTTAATCTTAGTCTTCTCGTCTGAGCTTGCCGCGACACGAGACATCAACGGTCGGCTTCGAGAGGAAAAGGTAGGTGCATAGATTACTAAGTATTTCATTTTAATAAAGTCTACCCCAGGACAGAAGTCCCCAAATTTGTGAGTTGCCCTCTGAAGGACTGAATTACAATTCTAGAGACAGATCGAGTCAGATCGAGCATGATAGTTCAAAGGTGGTGTCAAGCTATTCTGGCACCACTCTTGAACTATCATGCTCGATCCATGTCATAATGTGGTGTGTCGGGACTGTATGAGTTAAGAAAATGTCATCAAATAGAATATGTTTCTATTCACCTTCTGTGCAGGGAGGATGATACAGTTCACAACAGGTTCAGTTTCTTTTTGGTACAATGACAAAAGGCAATTTTACCATTATTAGTTTGAAACCTTCACAGCTTACAACAGTTTCGATTTGTTTTTGGATTTGGTACAACAACAAAAGACACTTTTACCGTTATTACTTTAAATTGTTCACTGCTGTAATACCTTCATCAACTAAGAAAAGACACATTTTCATCCTTGCATTGTTAGGTCGGTTTCCAGCCTAAAGATAATGTGTGTGTCCAAATGGAAAAAAAACCAACAACTGTCTTCTTCCTATCATAAGTAGGTGAAGAATTTACGTCCGAAGCATTGTTTATCTTGTACGTGAGGACACTTTGTCACCGTTTCGTTGTAACTTTGAAGAGTGCACAGTTTAAAGACATTATTTTCATATTTAAGAAAAAAGTTTTCACCTTTTCGTTTTCATTTCATTGTTTTTATTTGTTAGAGTTTGCAACTAAGACAATGCACAATAAGCTACAAAGAATTTTCATTTCTGTTTTCTAAGTTTGTTTTAAGCGAAGTAATTTACAACAACAACAACAACAACAACAACAACAACAAACAGTGCACAGTCGGGACCTCTGAAAGTTTTTTTTTTTTTTTAATTTGTTACATCCGACCTTAATACATTCAACTCCGACACGCCATATCAAGACACTGATCGAGCGTGATAGTTCAAGGGTTGTGCCAGAATAGCTTGGCGCCCATAGGCGCCAAGCTATTTTGGCACAACCCTTGAACTATCACGCTCGATCTGTTTTTCAGAAGTGTAATACAGTCTTCAGGGGGCAACTTCAAAATTTGCGGATTTCGGTCCTGGAGCAGAATATGTTAAGCGAAGTTTAAATCCTAGCTTACGAATCCCTTAAAATATATCAACAAAGAAAGATACACGCTTAAAAAGGGCAAACAGGAGACATACATTATCGCGCAGAGCCTGCGTGCTGTTTTGAAAGTTTTCAAAATCTCGGCCCTGGTCAACACAGAGTTTCTGCGACGTAACTTTTTATCTTGTTCATAGTACGACAAAAACTGGAAACAATTCTACGGAAATTAACCCTTGGGTGCCGAGAAAAAAACGCACGATCCAAGCACAAGAGACATTAGATCCTCATGAGACCCCGCATTTGCGGGGGCTCATGAGGATCTAATGCCTTTTGTTGACGCCATTTTGAATCCATGCTACTAGGATGGTTTCGGCTCCTTGGCGATGACTAGTCTAACACAACTGTAGAAAAAAAAATTCAGCGGTGTTATTCTGTCAATGAAAACTCACCGCAGTTCCCGACGTACGGATGTTCCTCTCGCCTTCGTCGGCCTGGGAAAATATTGATGTCCACTGTACAGTTCAGCCAAACTGACCAATTTGCGAACTGTCCAAGAAACTTATCGCGTTCAGTGCTCGAGACACTTTGAACCAAACCCAACTGCAACAGGTATAGATCCTCATGAGCCCCCCCCCTGCGGGGGCTCATGAGGATCTATACCTTTAGCTGACACCACTTTGAATACCTGTTCCTGGGACATCTAGGAGTTTTGGTCTTGAATTAACGAAGATTACAGAAAGACAGTCTGCGTCAGCTGCCACTGAGCCGGTAAACACTTTGTTGTTGATGTTGTTTTCGAAAAGGTCTGACGCAAAATAAAAGCTCACTTTCTGGCGTGCGCACCCCCCCCCCCTTCCACCCCCACCCCACCTCATGACACTTAACAACCTTAGCGCATGAAAGACACTTTCTACTGTATACAGTGGCGGTGCCTGCAGGCGTGTGTGTGTGAGAGGGGTGGGGGAGGGAGGGAGGGAGGGGGGAGGGGAGGGGGGGGGGGGGGGGTAGTGAGGCTTTCGTACACTGGTAGAGGCAATACATTTGAGTGCTTATTGGTTTGTGTGTGTGTGTGTGTGTGTGTGTGTGTGTGTGTGTGTGTGTGTGTGTGTGTGTGTGTGTGTGTGTGTGTGTGTTTGCAGGATGGCCACATTACAGTTTGTTACCATATTGGGGGCCATTTGCACCTTGATGTGGCCCGTCAACTCTCACATCATCGCACGTCGACAACTAAGCGGAACGACCTTCCCAACCCCCAACCCGTACACCACTACCCCTCCAAACACTAGCCCTGTCTACTACACCTCCACAACGGCCAAGCCAAGTATCATGAGGTATTGGGACGATTTTGGCTTGCATGACCCCCTCGAGCATGTTTAAAGTAACCGATGGTTGTATGCACGACTCGGTGGTTAACTTAACTGTCTTCACAACCAGAACAGTCATTTTTAAATGACTTAAGCATCGCATCCGGATGCATTTCGTCTCGAATGGATTAAAAGAATAATTAAATTAAATTTTGCGGTTGAAGGATATGGAGAGAGTAACTCTCGATGAGTTGCCCGACTGACTTGAGTAAACCCCTTGACACTAGAGTCAGGCTTAGTAATAATAATAATAATAATAATAATAATAATAATAATAATAATTGTACTGTGCTGTAATATGTAAAAAAAAAATGAAAAACAAAATAAAAGGGAAAATGAAGGCGGATAAATATATATATATATATATATATATATATATATATATATATATATATATATATATATATATATATATATATATATATATATATATATATATATATATATATATATATAAAATTAAACAAAAATAACAAAAATTAACAAAAATCATGAAATGGCTGGTTTAACTTTCCTAAATGTGCCTCAGATACATATTCAGGCCAGTAAAACAAAGATCAATTTGTTTTCGTGAATGAGAAAGTTTATACCAAGTTTTCCATTCTGAATCAGCGCGAACATGCAGAAGACAACATCCTTGACCCTGCTATTGAAATCTGGTAGTTTCCCCCGGGGCCCTATTAAACTGATCCTGAGGCTGATTTTGTAAAATTTGCTTATTGTCCTTTGAAGGGCTACATTACAATTTAGGCGATAGATCAACTGTTTTAGTTCAAAGGTGGTTCCAGAATAGCTTGGCGCCTAAGGCGCCAAGCTATTCTGGCACTACCATTGAACAATAAGTCAAATTTAAGTCAAGCAATTGGTGTATCAGGATGAAAAGGGTTAAAAAGTGTCTCATCTTTTGACCAAATTTTTTTTCAACTGTACGGCAAAACCAGCAAATCAAAAATAATGTAAGTAAATATAGCCCGCCTCAGATTAACCCATTTAGCCCCGAGACCCTGCAGCAGGAGAAGGATTGATTATGATAATTCAAGGGTAGTGCCAGATGAGCTTGGCGACTTCATCTCCTACAACTGGTACATAGTCGTTAGACAACGCCTCTACAAGTTTGGAAATGCGGCCGTGGGTTTTATAGGGTTAATTGGTGCTATTTGTTTTCTAGGTGGTGTAGAAAAGTATTTGCAAATAAATATTGCACGCATTCGGAAAACAAAATGCGCTCTGCGACGTGAAACGGCCTATACCGCAGTAGATGGGATGGAGAGCCGGAGTACCAAGTGAAATAAAATATTTAGCCTACTCTGTTCGCTTCGAAATAACCGTGACATTTCTCAGTGTACTAAACGACATATGAAATTAACCTTTCATATGACCTCGAAAGTCATTGCACAGAATATTGTTTAACATAACTTGTTAGTACAGTTATTTGTAGTGAACATCTTTTATATAAATACAATAACAATGAACTTATCATATCAATTAATAAATAGTTTGTAAATGATAATAATAATTACGGTATTTATAATGCGCTTATCTTATAATAATTATAACTCTAAGCGCGCACTCACAACTCGCACACGCATGCGCACGCTTTAGACAATGACTCACGTACCACAAATAGTGAAAAATACATTACGACGGTCAGCTTGGGGTGGGGAGTGTGGTGATATAGTGCTAGAACTGTTGAAAGAGGTGAGTTTTGAGGGCGGACTGGAAGGAAGAGAGAGAATGTTTCTGACGTAGAGAGAGTGGGAGGGTGTTCCAGATGGATGGACCGTATACTGAGAAGGAGCGGGGGCCGAAAGTGCTGAGTTTGGTGCGGGGGATGAGGAGGCGGAGAGGGTCGGAGGCGGAGCGGAGAGAGCGGGGAGGAGTGTAGGGGTGAAGTAAGTTGGAGAGATAGGTAGGAGCGTAGTTGTTCAGAGATTTGTAGCAGAGAGACAGAATCTTGTATTGGATGCGTTGGGGGATGGGGAGCCAGTGAAGGAGCTTGAGCAGGGGAGTGATGTGGTCGGATTTTTTCTTTCGGAGGACGAAGCGGGCAGCATTGTTCTGGACGTGCTGGAGAGTGAGAGTGGTGGAGTGAGGAAGGCCGGAAAGGAGAGAGTTGCAGTAGTCGATGCGAGATAAGATGAGAGAGACAGCGAGTTTGGTGGCAGCTTCGGTAGTGAGGTATTTTCTAATCTGACTGATGCGGCGGAGGTGGAAATAACATGCCTGGGCCGTGGCGGAGACGAAGCTGGTCATGGAAAGAGAGGAATCGAGGATAACGCCAAGGTTCTTGACCGAGTCAGAGAGGGAGATGGGGGTGCTGTCGAGTTGAAGGTGGAGAGAGGGAGGGAGCTGGGAAAGTTTCTGGCGAGTGCCTACCAGCATGGCTTCCGTTTTGTCGTCGTTCAGTTTGAGCTTGTTTGCTGTCATCCAGTTTTTCACGTATTCATAGCAGTCAGCCGTGCGAGTCAGTAGTGTCTGAGTGTTAGTCGAGTTTGTCTTTGTCTAGTAGTTGTGAGACGTCAGAGTAGAGGTGGTGGTGTATGTGGTGAGACTGGATGATGTTGGACAGGGGAGAGGTGTAGAGTGTGAAAAGGACCGGGCCCAGGACGGACCCCTGTGGAACGCCGCAGGAGAGCCTGACTGGGTTGGAAGAGACGTCGTCGATGGTGACGGACTGCTGTCTGTCAGAGAGGTAGGAGAGAAACCAGGAGTGAGCAGAGTCAGTGATGCCAAAGGAGTGGTGAAGGCGGTGGAGGAGGATAGAGTGGTCTATGGTGTCGAAGGCGGCAGAGAGATCGAGTAGCGTAAGAAGGGAGATGTTGCCCGAGTCAGTGGAGAGAAGCAGGTCGTTTAGGATATGTACAAGGGCTGTTTCAGTGCTGTGGTGTTTGCGATAGGCAGACTGGAAGGGACTGAGGAGGTTGTTGTCGGCGAGGTGGAGGTTGAGTTGGTTGAGGACAACCTTCTCAAGAAGCTTGGACAGGAAAGAGAGATTGGAGACTGGGCGGTAGTTCTTGAGTTCGTTTGGGTCGAGGGTGTGTTTTTTTAGGAGAGAACGGACGATGGCGGACTTGAAGATATCGGGGACGGAGCCATTCTCTAGAGATGTGTTGATGATGTCGGTAATGAAGGGCAAAAGGTTTGGGAGGCCGTCCCGGTAGAGAGAAGCTAGGAGGGGGGTCTAGTTCGCAGGTTTTGAAACGCATGGACTTTATGGTCTTGAGGACTTCATCCTGAGAGACGGGGCGGAAGGACGAGGGGGGAGTGCCGGGAAAAGGGGGGGTCAGGAAGGCAAGGCGGAGAAGGCAGAGTGTCGAGTGTGTTGCGCAGAGTTTGGATTTTGTCGGATAAATAGGAGGAAAAAGCGGACGGAAGTTCTTCTTTGCTGTGTGTGTTGGGAAGAGGAGAGTCTTTAGAGTGTGTTCATGGTAGCGTAGAGGGTTTTGGAAGAAGTGGATTCCAGGATTTTGTTTTGAAGGTGTTTGCGTTTGGAGTCGGAGATCATTCTGCAGACTTTGGATCTGGTGGTTTGGAAGATCTATCTGTGAACGGTGAGGTCAGATGAGCGCCAGCGGCGTTCCGCTTGTCGACGCTCGCGCTTGGCCTCAGCTATGTCGTCAGTGAGCCAGGGGGAGGGGAGTCGGTTGGGTATGGAGCAGGTGGTGACAGGGGCATGGGCGTCTAGAAGTTTTCGAAGGGATGAATCGAAATGGGATGCAAGATCGGGAGAGGGGGCGGGATCCAAGAGAAGGTCGACAGCTTCGTCGAAGAAGTTCTCTCGGTTGACAGATTTTAGTTTGCGACGAGAGACAAAGAGCTTGGTTTTTTTTCGGGGGAGGTAGGTTGAGGGCGACGAGAATAGCGAGGTGGTCGGAGGGAAGCACAGCAGAGGTGTCAGAGTAGAGGAAGAGTTGATCGGAGGTGCGGGTGATGATCCAGTCGAGGGTGTGGCCGAGTCGGTGGGTGGGTTTAGTGATGTGTTGTGTAAGATTGTGGTTTGAAAGTGACGCGCAAAGGCGTTTTGTGTCAGGGTGGTCGGGTTTGTCGAAGTGGAAGTTAAAGTCGCCAAGAAGGATGTGTTTTCCGGGTCGTTTGCTGTAGTGGTCGAGGAGATCGAACTCGGTGAGGAACATGGAATGTTTGTGAGTTTGTTTTGAGAGCTTGGAGAGGGGCGATAGATACATGAGAAGATGAGGGACTTGCCAGGGAGTGTTGCTACGGCCTCGACAGATTCAAAGGAGGGATGAGCAAAAGGGAGAGACTGAGAGAAGGAGAGGTGAGCAGAAAGACACTCCCTGTAGATGATGGCAATGCCACCCCCTTTGGAAGCACGCGGGAAGAAGGCCAGGCGGTAGCCACTCGGAGTGACGCTGGCGATGATGGGTTCATCGCCAGCAGAGCGGAGCCACGTTTCGGTGATCACGACAACATCTAGGTCATTGTGTAGAATGAAATCTGAAATCATGTCGGCTAGGTAAACTTTGACCTGATGGAATTCCCTCCACAGTCATGGGTTCGTCTCGAGCGGTTTCCTCAGCCGTGAGGGACTCTTTAGCCATTCTGCTTTCCCCGCTTGACAGTTTTCGTCAAAAACCGTGTATCACGATTTATTTCCTCGGTAGAATACCCGCTGGAATCGAAAAGTAACGAATCATGTCCAAACATCCGCAAGATGTATAAATCCTCATCAGCTGCCCCTGCAGAACGCGTTGCTCATGAAAATCTATGTCTTAAATTACCCCTATGTTGTTTTTATACGTGTTACGCTAGCCCCACGAAAACAAAAAAGCAAAACAACCTTCCCTGAGTCAAAATATTCTTCGTTCTCGCAAAACTCTACAGAAGTGACGTGTTTTATTTATTGTTAAAAATAGCACGGGAAAACCCTCTAGCATTCTGGCCAGTCATTGAGGTCACTTGTACCAACGTGTTACAGACCTAGTCCTAAGACAGGTATGCGGGGAGACTAGAAAGTATTCCCCTAAATTATATATGCAGTCAGCGGTAGTACTCACCCACCCTCAGCCTGTCCTGCTTCATCCGTCTCCCATGATCATGCTTAACTCATTCGAGATTTGCCGCCTCCGGATACGCGGCTTAAGCCGCTCATCCGGAGGCGGCACGTCTCGAATGAGTTAAAGTGTTCACACAACCCGGGATCCCATAAGGGTCTATGCCTATTGCTGAGGCCAGTATTGTGTCCATGTCCCTGTAACAATGACAACTTTTGGTCGTTGAATGAACTAAGATTTCAGAAAATAAAACAAGTGGCAAGGAAGGGGTTAATCCATCAGAGCCCGAGAGCCCGGTATTATTTCTTTATGTGTGAGAAATACAGGCATGAGTGGCGCCCACAAGAGGCACAAATCCTCATAAAGTCCCGTGACAGGGTATATGGCTCTTAGGAGGTCAAGGGGTCAAGAGTACGGCTGATTTTCAATTTCAGCGGAAAGTACATCCTGACGGCACCTCAGTACGCCATACCA
The DNA here is from genome assembly GCA_036245525.1 of Semisulcospira habei. NCBI lineage: Eukaryota > Metazoa > Mollusca > Gastropoda > Semisulcospiridae > Semisulcospira > Semisulcospira habei. The sequence goes on along the minus strand of BTPG01000005.1, from coordinate 89,598,574 downwards.
GGATTCAACTTCAGCCTTGGGTTCGAATCCTTCATGGATTTGCCCATCACTTTGGAGGCCAGTATTTTCCAAGTTGTTCAGGAGACCGGTCCAGGCTTCACAAGAAACGTCAGGAAAGATGTCGTCAAAGTCAGCGCCACGTTGTATAAAGGTATGTAGTGGGGGCTTCTTTCTCAATTTGGTTACTTGGTTTTTGTCAAGTGGTACTTAAGTGGTTTGTTTTGGTATTCTTTATAATTCCATGTGTGTTCCGGTCACACACACACACACACACACACACACACACACACACACACACACCATCACACACACACACACACCATCACACACGCACACACACACACATACACACACGCACGCACGCACGCACGCAAGCACACACACACACGCGCACGCACACACACACACACACACACACACACGCACACACACAGAGTCACACACACACTTACGCACGCACGCAAACATGCATGCATGCATGCACGCAAGCACGCACACAAATATCCCACGCACGCACGAACGCACTCACACACGCACCCACCCAAGCACTCACCCACCCACCCATACACACACACACACACACACACACACACACACACACACACAGGGACACGCACACACACACTCACGCACGCACGCACGCACTCACACACACACACACAAACACACACACACACACAAAACAAACATACACACACACGCGCGCGCGCGCCCACACAGACACACTCACACACACACATACAGAATGCAAGATTCTGCAGATTGTTGTTTTATGTTTAAATTTGATTCGTCTTCTTTTTGGTGTTTTACTTACACCAGATCCTACGTGTATCCTTTGCACCTTCTGTACGTTGTTGATGAATGAAGTTTTCTTCACTTTACTTATATCATGATTGAATAACATTAAATTTTGCAACAGCAACAAATGTTTTGCAGGACAACCAGAAATGATCGACTTGCCGGTCAGTGAATTTTTTAAAAAATCTTTCTGTCCCTATATTTTTGAATCTTTTAATTTTTCTTTCTTTCTTTGAATCTTTCTTTCTTTCTTTGTATGTGTGAGGATCAGGTGCTTGCTGCTCTTTCTTTCTTTCTTTCCTTTTATCTCAGGTTTTGTCTTCTATATTCTTTCATATATTTATATTTTTTTGTTAGTTTCTCTGTTCATTTGTTGTTGTTGTTGTTGTTGTTGTTTGTGCAATCCAAAGGCGTCCCTGACTGGCGTACATTTTGACTGGGGCGCCGATCTTGACGTAATGATTTGTTAACTGGACCCAATATGTCTCGATGGCCGACATATGTTTGTACATCTTGAGGTTATGGCACAAGACATTGCGCCAGTGTGCCAATCGTCACCATGAAATGATGTAATTGCCCGTGAGCTGAAGAAGGTCAAGTTTGAATTTCGCTTGAGCCAGATTTTCTACAAGTTAATTTTGTGCACACGTGGCCGTTCATGCTTCAGGCTGTATCACACTGTATTTCTTACTCACCTTTTTCTTGGCATAAATCCGATGTGAGTTTGTTTTCGGCACATGCCTACTGACAACACATCCGCCATTGTGTCTTGGCAAAGATCTTGACGTAATTTACTTTGTAATGTGACGTCAATATTTTGGATGTCAGACAGATGGTCCTATATGATGATGTAATTGCGCTATACATGACGCCAGAGTGCCAGTCGTTAATATGAAATGATGTCACTGCATGCGAGCTGAAAGTAGGTCAAGTTTCAATAGCGCGTGTGCCCGTACCTTTTAGTGGACCAGACTTTCTACAAGACAGTTTTTTACACACGTGGCCGTTCACGCAACAGGGCTATATCGAACATGTCCGATACAGCCAATCTGGACTTTTTTCTACGATACTTAACCCCTTCACTGCCGACGAAGAAAGTGAACGCGATCCAAGTGCAAGAGACATAGATCCTCATGAGCCCCCGCGACTGCGGGGGTTCATGAGGATCTATGCCTCTTGCTGACACCAATTTGTATCCATGTTTCTTGGGCGGTGTTGACTTTTGGTCGATGACTAAACCAAGATTTTAGAAAGAAAAAAATGTACTTAGGTACGGTGCACGGACATTGGCAGGGAATGGGGTTAACAGGAATAGCACTCTCTCTGAGCATCAACCGTTTGGACATTCAAGGATCAAATGATCGCCTAGGGCATTCACATTTCAGTCTTGTGACGGGCGGTCAAGAACTTACTCCAATGAACCGTGGTAACGTATATAGCATCAATAGTGAAGATACATACATTACGCCGAACGACTCCCAAAAACGAACGAGAGCGACGTCACGGCGGATAACTAAAAGTACATTCAACAGTCCGAACATCTCCAAGAGGCATACATCCCCATGGGCCCGCAGGGCCCACGAGGATCTAAGCCTCTTGGAGATGTTTGGAGTGCTGTCTAAGCTTAACATAGAAGATGGCCATCTGCCGTGACTTCGCCCTCTTGTTCGTTGTTGGGAGTCTTTCGTTGCCATCGAAACCTCACTATTGTTATAACGTATAACAATGATGTTCTCGCTTCTATATTAACTCGTTCAGCCCGGCGCAGGTATTTCCCAAATTTTGGAGGCGTCATCTAATGTCTATGCACCAGTTGCAGGAGATGGATTGACCATGATGGCTGAATGGGTTAAACAAAACAAAAACAAACAAAACAACAACAGAAAAAGACACACTGGCTTTCACCACATAAGCAGTAAGTTCTAACATCACAGTCCACCACACAGTTTATTCGTGTCTCTAATTTCATTTGTTGAGTGTGATGGTCTGTGATTTCGAATCACACTGCCTGGAGTCAAAAGGCCCGAAATCACATAACAGCATGCATTTCGTTTTCCTTGCAGGTTCCTGAACATTTGACTTACTCTGGAAGCGAGTACTGGTCTGTGAAGTGCCTGGCGGGGCAGTGCAATGATACTTTCCGTTACTTGGTATACGAACCTACGAGCGACAGAGTCTTATTTCGTGGGACTGTCAACTCTCTAGCCGTGCAACGGGACGTCACCACCATTTTTGTTCAGACAGACAAGGCCATCTACAAACCGGGACAGATGGGTGAGCAAAAAGCGGGAAATGCGAGCTACCGTGCTGTCCCAAATGTTTATCAAGAGTCATGATGAAAAAAGATGCTAGTCCGTCTTTGTTTGCAAAGACGCCCATCAACAAACGAGAGCAAAATGACGCAGGGTCTACTAGCTTGTACCAAGCAGCATAGACAACACGCCAAACCATCTTCAAGAGGCATATATCCTGATGGGAGAGGGAGGGGTGGGGGGGATTCGTATACGTATGCGGCACCTCTCCTGTGTGTTAACTCGTTCAGCCCGACGCACGTATTTCCCTAATTTTGGAGGCGGCATCAAACGACTATGCACCTGTTGCAGAAGATGGATCGACAATGATAATTCAAGGATAGTAACTGTCGGCGCCAAGCTAATCTGTCACTATCCTTCAATTATCATGGTCGAACTATCTCCTGCTGCAGTGCGTCAGGGCTGAATGGGTTAAGTACAAAACGTTTAACCCTAACCTTTACCCTACCCAATGCGTAAACGGCCATCGGGCCGACGTCGGCCCGATGGCCTTTGAGCACTGGGTAACTAACCCTGACCATAACTTCTTGTTTGCTTTACAGTGCATTACCGCGTGTTTGCTGTGTATCCCGACCTGAAACTGTACTCCGGTAACTTCTGGATTGAAGTCAATGTAAGTCTCTCTCTCTCTCTCTCTCTCTCTCTCTCTCTCTCTCTCTCTCTCTCTCTCTCTCTCTCTCTCTCTCTCTCTCTCTCTCTCTCTCTCTCTCTCTCTCTCTCTCTCTCTCTTTCTCTCTCTCTAGTAGAACACTGTTTATTAAGCAAGACCATTCCAGACTGATGCACGACGAAATTACCATCCTTGCCAACATCGATACTTGGCCCTCGATCTGTGTGAGATTCAATAAAGAGCGTCAGCAGGCCATGTCAGAACTGGATCACATCTGTGACGTTGTGAAACATTACATCGGATAACAGCGAATCCTGCAAACTTACACCTGTCGTTCGGGATGTTGACGGACTGTATCGGTTGTTTTCGAAAATGTGGACACAGTTTTGATATTTATATAAAGGCACACTCGTACTGATTTGTACATTTGTAACCCCACGGGGATTCCTACCATGGATCGCGCTCGTCAGCTGTACCATGGTAGATGGCTGCCATACTGTGGCACTTTTCTCCCCCACCCCCTGTCACCTTTTGCAGAGGGCCGATGGCCTATGCAATAAACATCTCTCTCTCTCTCTCTCTCTCTCTCTCTCTCTCTCTCTCTCTCTCTCTCTCTCTCTCTCTCTCTCTCTCTCTCTCTCTCTCTCTCTCTCTCTCTCTCTCTCTCTCTCTCTCTTGGCAAGTTATCAACACCTTTACTAAAGGTCACAATCACAGAGACATGAACATTGCACCTGAGCTCACTGCAGATACCTTCAATACCCACTTTCTTAGCATAGCTGAGACTTTAGCACGCACTAATACAAATGATCCTGCGAAATACCAATGTTCTGAGCAACTACGATTTCACAGTAACAATACTGCTGGTTGTGTTTTCTCACTCCCCCCAATGACTGTTTTTGGCGTGGGTAAATATATATCTAATATGAAAAAGAGGTCATGTGGTTCAGATGGCATCAGTTGCGAAATTCTTAAAATAGCTCTGCCCTACATAGTTGAGTCTCTAACGTTCATTTACAATCTTTCTATTCAAAGAAATATTTTCCCTGATGAGTTAAAAACAGCTAAGGTCATTCCCCTTCCCAAAAGCAAAAACTTAAACTCATTGAATGATTATAGACCTATCTCCATTCTACCAGTTATCTCAAAACCTATTGAAAAACATATCCATACACATCTGCAAAATTTTCTAGAACAGAACTGTCTATTCAGTAAAATGCAGTCTGGGTTTCGCCCGCAACACTCTTGCCAAACTGCCCTTATACATATCATTGATAAATGGCTTACAGCCATTAATAATTCTCAGTTATCAGGTGCAGTTTTTCTTGACCTTAAAAAAGCTTTTGATTTAGTCAACCACTCTATCTTATTAAGAAAACTACCGATGTATCACATCGATTCCAATACCGTACATCTGATATCATCCTATCTAAGTGACAGAAGACAGAAAGTTTTGCTTCATGGTAATTACTCGAGTGAAGGTTTAGTAACGTGTAGTGTTCCTCAGTGGTCAATTTTGGGCCCATTGTTATTCAACATATTTATCAATGATTTACCATTCTCTATCTCACATCCCGATGCAACATGTGACTTATTTGCTGATGACACTACCATACATACATCAAACAGCGAATTGCCAAAAATAAACGAAGTTCTCCAGCAAAGTCTTGATGAGGTTTCAAGCTGGTGCCAGCATAATCATATGATAATTAGTGTCCAAAAGACAAAGAGTATGTTAATTACTTCACGCCAAAAACATCAACGTGGTCTCCTGCCCTTAACATTATACCTAAACTCTGAGCCCCTTGATCAAGTTAAAAAACACCGTTTGCTTGGAGTCACAGTAGATAACCAGCTCAGCTGGGAACCACATATCGAAAACACCTGCAAAACAATATCTAAAAATCTATTCCTGCTATCAAAACTAAGTCAAATAGTTAACACTGAGACTAGAAGACTCTTTCTCCATGCCCATATTAAGACACACTGTGATTACTGCTCCACTATCTGGGATGGATGCAGTGACGTACATTTAAAGAAACTTAACTCATTGTACCGTCGAGGGGTAAAGTTAACTGTGCCTGGTCCCTCTCCCACCGACGAAAAGTTTAGAACCATCCGACTGCTAAACCTAAACAAACAGTTCACATTTAATCGATGCATACTTATGCATAAAATTCTTCACCATAAAACCCCATCTTACCTTCGTATGTTATTTTTGGATAGTCAAAGACAAAACACGAGGAACAGTTTGTTACAGCTACCAAGGGCCAGGCTCGATATATATAAAACCAGCCTTTCGTTCTCAGGTGCCAAAGCCTGGAACAAACTACCACCCCAAATGAAATCTACTTCTAATTCTAGAACCTTCAAAACTCGTTTATGTAACATCTTGTTACAGTAACTTACTACCTAAACGGACTACTTATATGTGTGTGTGTGTGTGTATGTATATATATATATATATATATATATATATATATATATATATATATATATATATATATATATATATATATATATATATATATATATATATATATATATATATATATATATATATATATATATATATAATTATTATTCACTATTATTGATATGTGTGCGCATTATTTGCATTGCTTTTTTCCAGTTTATTTCTTCATGTTTCGATTTATTGTGTTTTTGTGTTTCTTACTCTTTGCTGTTAATATTTCTTTTCTAACAGGACAGTTTGTAAGAGAGGCGTTTCGCCTAAAACTTTATCCTGTCAATAAAACGTTTCATCATCATCATCATCATCTCTCTCTCTCTCTCTCTCTCTCTCTCTCTCTCTCTCTCTCTCTCTCTCTCTCTCTCTCTCTCTCTCTCTCTCTCTCTCTCTCTCTGTATGTGTAAGATTTTGTGGGTGTGTGAAAGCCTGGACTCGAGTTTCTGTTTATTTTCATTTCTTCAACGATTTTTTATTTATAGTTTATATTTCATTATTTTCTTCGTTTTATATCTCTTTTTTTCCTCATTCAGAGATAGTATTTTGTGATTCGTGCATTAAATGTAAAGTAGATTAGCAACGGCAGGTTCTAAAAATGGTTTCTCCAAAACTTTTGCCGTTGTAAAATAAACAATCATTGTCATTTTCATTGTCTCTCTCTCTCTCTCTCTGTGTACGTGTAAGATTTTGTGGATGTGTGAAAGCCTGGACTCGAGTTTCTTTTATTTTAATTTCTTCAACGATTTTTTATTTATAGTTTATATTTCATTATTTTGTTCGTTTTATATCTGTTATTTTCCTCATTCAAAGAGAGTATTTTGTGATTCGTGCATTAAAGGTAAAGTAGATCAGCAACGGCAGGTTCGAAAAATGGTTTCTCCAGAACTTTTGCCGTTGTAAAATAAACAATCATTGTCATTCTCTCTCTCTCTCTCTCTCTCTCTCTCTCTCTCTCTCTCTCTCTCTCTCTCTCTCTCTCTCTCTCTCTCTCTCTATCTATCTATCTCTCTCTGTGTGTGTGTACGTGTAAGATTTTGCGGGTGTGTGAAAGCCTGGACTCGAGTTTCTGTTTATTTTCATTTCTTCAACGATTTTTTATTTATAGTTTATATTTCATTATTTTCTTCGTTTTATATCTCTTTTTTCCTCATTCAAAGATAGTATTTTGTGATTCGTGCATTAAATGTAAAGTAGATTAGCAACGGCAGGTTCGAAAAATGGTTTCTCCAAAACTTTTGCAGTGGTAAAATAAACAATCATTGTCATTGTCATTGTCATTCTCTCTCTCTCTCTCTCTCTCTCTCTCTCTCTCTCTCTCTCTCTCTCTCTCTCTCTCTCTCTCTCTCTCTCTCTCTCTCACACACACACACAGACACAGAGACTCAAATACACACACACACACACACACACACACACACACACACACACACACACACACACACTCACACACACACACACACACATGTACAGGCATGAGTGTTTGTGCATTGAAGTTGATGATGTCGGTAATGAAGAAGGTGGGCGGTTATAGCGGGCGAGTCTTGAAAAGTTGAATTCACCACTTTGTATCTGGCTTTGAATTATCTCATTCGCAGACAGCCGCATCCAGATGCGCGGCATAAGCCGCGCATCCTGATGCGGCTGGCCGCGAATGAGTTAACCCCTTAACTGTCACTGACGATCCCGATCGACGGAAAAGCGTGGCCATCGACATCTTCAGCAACATCTAGTGGTAAACAAAGAATTCAGAACCACTGTCTGTGTCCACTGGCAGTGAAGGTGTTTAACTCATGCAGCCCGACGCATGTATTTTCCTAAATGTTGGAGGCGTCATCTAACGACTATGCACGTGTTGCAGGAGATGGATCGACCATGATAATTCAAGGCGCCAAGCTAATCTCGCACAACCCTTGAATCATCGACCCATCTCCTGCTGGTCGATCCATCTCCTGCTGTAGTGCGTCAGGGCTGAATGGGTTATTGTACTTTTTCTCATTACTTTTAAAGGACCCTAACGGCAACAAGATTCAGCACATGACGGACGTGCCCAGTGTGCAGGGAGTGGTGGAGGGGAGTCTGAGATTGGCCGAACAACCCGTGTTTGGGAACTGGGTCATCTCCGTCCGCATTGAGGTCTTGCTCGTCTAATATTGTATCTATTTTTCTTTCTTTTTAAAGGCCCGCTTACGCCGTAACTGTTCAAAGATACACTTCTGTAACAGATGGTTCGAAACGCTACACACAGGTCTAGTTATGGTTCATTTAGACACGAGAATCTAGTTCAGCACACGTCGTCTTTATATCAAGTAACCTGCCACTTCGTTCTATGAATACATCGCTATCAATACAATAATAGCTAAAAATAGATTGACACGCTAACATCTGCGCAGAATAAATAAGTGCGATTACCCGTGTGCTTTTGCTGCATGCCTAAACTGCCATAGGAGGTCATTAGGTGTGTCGACGAGGCATAAAAAAAAAAAAACAAATAGTGCTGAAATTTGTCTACAGTTTTACGTGTAATGGTACTTTAAGTCTCTTCTCTTTATAGAAGACATTCAGCCAGACAGTCAGACCGTCAGTCGGTCAGCTTAATGGCTGACTGATTTAAATCGCAATGATTCGTGACTGATTGATTGACAGGTTGACTGATTTTTTTTCAGACACCAACATCGTCCGACAGCTACTCAAAATCTTTCACAGTGAATGAATACCGTAAGTGCTTATTTAAAATCGACACGTCGTACACGCGTCTTTGCTTATGTAATGAACTACATGTTTTCGTCTGTGTGTTTGTATACGTATTAATCGTATATATATATATATATATATATATATATATATATATATATATATATATATATATATATATATATATATATATATATATATATATATATATCATCACCATCATCATCTTCATTGCCGATATCATCAACTTCTATAAGTAATGAATATATATATATATATATATATATATATATATATATATATATATATATATATATATATATATATATATATATATATATATATATATTCTTTACTTATAACAAAGGCGTCACCAAAAGCCAAAAGGGGGCGGGGCTCTTTAGGTAGGCATACGGCGTAACCTGAAATTGCAAACACAACGCATGTACTAGAAGCCGCCTCCAGAATTTACTGGTAGCACCGCCAGCACAGCGCGGATTGCATCCCGAAAGCTTTATGAGGTGTTGTAGTGGAAGAAGACAGACTAATTTTGAAAAGGCAACACCTAGGCAATTTTGTGGTGCAATTATTATTTGCTTATAACAAAGGCGTCGCCCAAAGCCAAATAATGCACTCAATCAGATTAGCTCCAAAGGACGTAATTTTCCATTCAATTCTGAGAATGCTGTGCTAATGCCATAGAATTCCAGGCTGGTAAGCTTGCATTGTGTCATCATGACATTAACTGCCCTTTTTGTGACTGCATCGCTTACTAGATCTTTTGAGCCTTCCACTAAACACCTACTACATAAAGCAGTAGGGACTACCCCCAGGTGCCCCGCCATCCGCTGGAGAATATCCAGTCCTCCCCCTGAGGGAGGATGCTAGAAAATATTCCCAGACAGATAATGGATCTGGTGAGTAGATTTAAAGTTTTTGCCGCCTACGACCGGTTTCGCCCCAAGGTGGGGGGCCTTTTAGGCATACGGCGTAACCTGAAATTGCAAACACAACGCATGTACTATAAGCCGCCTCCAGAATTTACTGGTAGCACCGCCAGCACAGCGCGGATTGCATCCCGAAAGCTTTATGAGGTGTTGCAGTGGAAGAAGACAGACTAATTTTGAAAAGGCAACACCTAGGCAATTTTGTGGTGCAATTATTCTTTACTTATAACAAAGGCGTCGCCCAAAGCCAAAAATGCACTCAATCAGATTAGCTCCAGGGGACGTAATTTTTCATTCAATTCTGAGAATGCTGTGCTAATGCCATGGAATTCCAGGCTGGTAAGCTTGCATTGTGTCATCAGGACATCAGCTGCCCTTTTTGTGACTGCATCGCTTACTAGATCTTTTGAGCCTTCCACTAAACACCTACTACATAAAGCAGTAGGGACTACACCCAGGCGCCCCGCCATCCGCTGGAGAATATCCAGTCCTCCCCCCCCCCTCCCGAGGGAGGATGCTAGAAAATATTCCCAAACAGATATTGGATCTGCTGAGTAGATTTAATGTTTTGGCCGCCTACGACCGGTTTCGCCCCAAGGTGGGGGTGCTCTTTAGGTAGGCATACGGTGTAACCTGAAATTGCAAACACAACGCATGTACTAGAAGCCGCCTCCAGAATTTACTGGTAGCACCACCAGCACAGCGCGGATTGTATCCCGAAAGCTTTATGAGGTGTTGTATATATATATATATATATATATATATATATATATATATATATATATATATATATATATATATATATATATATATATATATATACAACACCTCATAAAGCTTTCGGGATACAATCCGCGCTGTGCTGGTGGTGCTACCAGTAAATTGACGTGTAGCCGGTGCCTGACTGACGGGTCAGCGCTAGCCAATCAGAATGCGCGAATGAGACACACCCGCGTGATGCGTAAAGTCAGCTAGTGTTGGTCCGACATTGAGGCTGGCGAAGAAGGTAACTGAGAGAGAAAAGAAATGGTGAAAAAGTGTGCCTGGGGGCCTTTCAAACAGCGATTTCAGATATCCTGAGCGTCTAGCAGGTGGTGTAAGCTTCATACCATTCCCAAAGCACCGTCGTAGCCATGAAAAGTGCATGCGATCTATCAAATTGTGGGGTAGACCGCCGCATGATCGACTGAGCAGCTGAACCTCAAGTACAGTGGATGCCGGAAACCGACATACCTTCGCTTGCACAAAAGGTCAGTTCATATTCATTTCTCCAGAATTTGTTCATTATAAAAATGAAACGGGTAATGTCAGTTCAGTTGCACATGCGAGACTAGGCCCATGTAAATATCTGTAGTGAAGGCCGAAGGTGGTACTATCACTCGTATGGCAAGTCCGGCGTTTCCGTCGGCAGTCGCTGACTTGACTCGAACGGTGAAAGCAGAGTGTACGAGTGCGAGGGATAGCTTACACACTTACACACTGGCATACACACTAGTACACCCTCTCATACACAAAAATATACATTGTACACGTGCACACACTACAACTTACAAGAACACAAACAGTAGTTTCTATGATGCAAACAATCTGTTTATTTTAGGCAAAAGATGTGGCTGCACACAAGTATGTAAGATGCTACAAAACAAGCTCCTATGGTGGCAACACCCTTTGAGTTTACAGCAATAAACACAATGTGATTTACTACATATCATAATTAACTTCATGTTTGTTGATGTAAACTTTGACAAAGGGTGTACATACAATATGAAAATTATGTATTAAAAAATGAATTTTCAAAAATCATTTAACTAATACATTGTTAATAATATTATCACTGTACAAGTGCAGCTACAGGTGCCGAGTGTGACCAGGAAGAATACAGTGTCAATCATGTCTCTGTGCAACAAGTTTGACCTCCCCCTTTTCAGCTTTGCCTTTCTCGTTTTAAATGCTGTTCAATTAGGGACTGTTTGTAACAAAGGTGTTGCTGTTGTCAACAGTACAAGTGCAGCTACAGATGCAGAGTCTCTAACTGGCACACATAAAAGCAGTGATGACATTGAAAGTTCCTCAGCACCACAAGTAATCTGGTCTGCTCAATCTGATTTCATAAATAAATAAATGTTCAGGTTTTGTTTTTGTATGCAGTTCTCCAGCCTGCAGTTTGAGGCGGTGATGCGTTTTTTCCGCTCTGTCACTAGTGTCAGCCATAAAGAGCAGGTTGCCTGTTCTTGGTTTGCGTTTTTCGAGTACCCTAGCATCATCTAGTGTCAGATTGAGGTGCGACCATTTGTGTTGTTGCTGGATCACAGTTGGTGGAATGGCAATGATTGGCATCTTGGAAAAATCAACATCTCCACAATCAAGTGATGTAGTCAAAGGCAACAGCTCCTGTTCCTAAGTGGTACCTGTAACATAGAATAAAATAAAAATGGAACATTCTGTATTTATATCACAGTTGACGACTGCTTTCTAACTGTGTCATTACACTGCCGTACTGATTTCATTTGTTTCAGATTTGATCCTTCAAGTTCTAGCCCTTGTTGCGGAGAAGAAGCATCTCAGGGAGCAGCTTGAGGTAACATACGCTCGTGTGCAGAAACTTGAACAGCTGTGTGTGCCAGCCAAGCCATAGATGCCTGCAGGATTTTGAGCAGAATTTAGATAATCATTTTAACCCACGTACCCCCACCCCCTTTCGCCCATGTTTACATAGTATTAAACTATGAGACATAAATATAACTAAATGTGGATATGCAGTTGTCTGAGCAGTTATCTCAATAAAAATTAAACTGTGGGGTGTTTGAAACCATTCGTTTTTATTCACTTAAAGATTAAGAATAGGAGTACTGCCTGCACTCGAGTTAGGTTACACTGATAATCAGTCCATCGCATGCTGAGAAAATGAATGACTCATGAGCTCCTACAACTGCAAAGACTCACATAATGTGCTCTTTTGGGACAGTTCTAGGATGACATGTTTTCCATACTTTTAAATGTGCTGTTATAAATAAAGCTTCTATATATGTCATCAGCAGTCATTTTTGCACATGCAGAGAGAGAGAGAGAGAGAGAGAGAGAGAGAGAGAGAGAGAGAGAGTGTGTAAATTAATTCTATGCATACAGATTTACTTTCCACACTCACTGTTCACTGTGCTAATGCACAGGGACAACATACACACACACACACACACAAACACACACACACACACGAACTGTACACAAGTATGCATACGTGTATATTGCTTACATACACATTTGTGTGAACATACAATTCTAATAACAGTATCTTCAAATTACACAGTTTCAACCAGAATATGCACGCTGAAGTAAAACTTACCTGTTGTCATCAAAGATTGCAATGGTGAGCTTCTTTTTCTTGTTGACGTTTCTGGGCTTTGAAATAATCATGATGGAAACTGGCTCAGGTGGAATTTTTTCATGGGGTCTGTTTCATTGCTGTCGTGATGGCAAGCACATGAGCACACTGTCCAGCGAGTCTGAAAACACCCAAAAAACTTAAAGCACAACACACAAGCTTAGGATGAAGTTTGTAAGCAAAACCATGCCATATGCAACATTGTGCTTTAGTACCTTCGCAGGCTTTATCAAAATCCTTGCACAGATGATAACACAAATTTAGTCTCCCCTTCATCAGCGGAACACATGGCATTTCCGACAGTATAACAAACTGTCAATGGCTAAAACTATGACAAGCACAGTCTATACTTTTAATGCATGATGTGGAATTGATACATACCCTGCTTTGCATGTGCAGAAAGCATCGGTAACCGTCTTCTTCGTTGGGTCAATGGACAGGTGCACCGAGTGTGGCTTTCCGTCACTTGGCCGCTCAGTTGACTTCGGAAATGAATTGTTCCGTGCACGTCAAAGCCAGATGAAGCACAAAAATTTGTACGCTTTGAATGTACTGCTCACAGCAAAACAAATCTGCACGTTGTCTCTGCCTAAGGGTGATAGTGTATGGCAAGTATTGCTCCGAAATATCGTCAGGAATGTCTGACAAGCGCGCACTTACGCACATGGATGAAGCCGTTTTTGCTTTCTGCTGTGGCGTGTTTGTCGGAGCTTCGGGTCAAAGTCGAACTCTGGGTCAGTGGGCGGAGTTATCTCTGAGCGGGCTACACGTCAATTCTGGAGGCGGCTTCTAGTACATGCGTTGTGTGTATATATATATATATATATATATATATATATATATATATATATATATATATATATATATATATATATATATATATATATATATATATATATATATATATATATATATATATATATATATATATATATATATATTCACGAGCAAAAGAAATGCGATATTTTCGAAAACATTGAAGTGTTTCCGATGGTTTCGGAAATGTCGCATTTCTTTTGCTCGTCAGAATATATTTTTTTTGGTATCAATACAGAATTACCCAGGTTTCAAGTCATCGTTGATGTACCCTCCTACGTCCTGACCACCGACACTGATATTCATGGCACAGTCAAGGCCACGTAAGCGGTTTTCACACACACACACACACACACACACACACACACACACACACACACACACACACACACACACACACACACACTCACGCATGCTCAGACCGCACACACACACACACACACACACACACACACAAGCACACACACACACATACACACACTCACGCATGCTCAGACTCACACACACAAACATACATACACACACACACACACACTAACGCATACATGCACGCTCAAAAACGCTGCTGTGCTCTCTGTGACTATGACTCAAACAGTTTGAAAATGTGGAATCGCTCGGTCTGTCTAAAAATGATAGTATACAAATGCTCCACTTCTATGTTATAATAGAACCTTTCAGGCTAACATTTACATATCAACTAACACTACACCATATATCCTACTCTTACCGCGCGGTGATTTCTGGGATTCATAGCAACCTCTAGGCGGCAATACAACTACGGCTTACTCTACACTAGAATCAATGACATCGCTGTCCTCACGAAAGCGATAAAACACCTGAAAGTGAAACAGGCAAACCTTTACGATTCATCGTCACTGCTGTAGATATCCAACGTTTACATTGCTTGCGCTACAAAACAGCGAAACTCAACCGAATCAGCAATTAGCGGCTCAGACCGGGGCAGCCGACAACAAGGCTAAAGCGAAATTATCGCTTGTTTTTTTTTTAAATAATGTTTGGTGACTGGATTCCTGGATTTATGTAAAAGTTCAACAAAACATGAAGTTCGTTTACAATCAAGTCTAGAAATGATAGTTTACGAACACTCCACTTCTATGCTATAGAATGACCTTTCAAGACCACTATATTAATTTTCCTAATAAACCACGCGGTGTACTTTGGGATCCCATAGTAACCTCTCGGTGCACTTTGGGATCGAAGACAATGCAGACGACAACTGGACTGAACAGCCCTTTCGGAATAAAAATACAGAAATGTTCCCGTGTTGCGACACTCACGAGATGTTTTGGTATACTGATGCTGGAAATCGTTTTTATCAGCCTTAACTTCTCAACAAAGCAAAACGGCTGTTCGAAGATCAAAGAACTGAAACTCAACACATATTGTTTACATTTGCAAGCATGATGCACTTCATTTTTAGGGTGATCGGGTTCTAGTTGTGAACGGTTATGTAAAACATGGAAGTGGAGTGTTCGTATATTACGTGTCTCTTTTTATGAATATATATAATTTATGAATTGTGAACTTTGTCAAAGATAAGGATTTTTCGAAATCTTCGAGACTGAGTTCATGAAAAACAGTTTCCCAGGCTCTTTTCTCTTCATATTCAATCTCGTTAACCCATTTACCCCCGAGTCCCTACAGCAGGAGATGGATTGACCATGATAATTGAAGGGTAGTGCCAGATTAGCTTGGCGCCTGTCAGCGCCAAGCTAGTCTGGAACTACCCTTGAATTGTCATGGTCAATCCATCTCCTGCAACTGGTACAGTCATTTGGCAACACGTCCCAAATTTGAGAAATGAGGCCTTGGGGTCAAAAGAGTTAAATCCTTATCTTTGACAACGTTCACAATTCTCTTGCCACAGGTGTAAGCCAAAATACCATTAAAATGCGTAACTGCCAGCTGTAATCAAAGTTCCCAAATGATTACAAGCTACTCCTTAGAAAACAGTTACATAACAAGACGTGGAGGCAGAAGTGAATGATTACAGTTCCTCTTCAAATCCTTCCATCCGCAAGAGACATAGATTTATATGGGTCCCTGCGACTGGAGGGCTCATAAAAAACTATGCCTCTATGCCTCTTGTTGAGCAAGTTTGGTTATGGATGCTACTTAGTTTGAGAATGTTCTGTCGGGCTGAATGCGCCATAAATTAATGAGATTTGCCAGTGTCAGTCACGGGTCATAAAATCGATACATGTTGCTCCATACAAACATATTATTAGCCCATTCAGCGCAAGAGGTATAGCTTCTCATGAGCCGCCGCAGTTGCTGAGGATAATGAGGAACTTTGCCTCTTGCTGACACCACTTTAAATCCATGTTCCTAGGACAATTAGGGCTCGTTCGTGTTACATTGACGAAGACAGCATAAACACATTTTTGTCAACGGGCACTGAACAGATTAAAAGATGAAAGCCTTGTCAGTAATATTTATTAACGATGCTCAAAATTAAACTCGAATTTAATAATAACAGAGCCAGCAAAATGACAACGCCATTCCCTTGTATCTACTACATATAATATCTTAAAACTCGATGATTTTCATTTTGCACCTGTCTGAAGAACAAAAGATAAATGGGTCAGTCGGTGCAAGCAAGAGGCAAAGAATCTTCTGAGTTCCTGGTGCTGAAAATGACGTAAATTAGTTCTGTCTCTACTCAGGAAATTGCACAGAATCTCATTTAAACCTAAGCTCCTTACATTAACCCATTCAGCTTTGACGCACTACAGCAGGGGATGGGTCGACCATGATAATTCAAGGGTAGTGCCAGATTAGCTTGGCGCCTGTCGGCGCCAAGTTAACCTGACACTGCCCTTGAATTATCATGGTCGATCCATCTCCTGCAACTGGTGCATAGTCATTAGATGACACCTCGAAAAATTGGGAAATACGGCCGTCGGGCTGAATGAGTTAAGTATTGAGATCACCGAGTGCGACTACACGAGATAGGTTTATCACGGAGAGGTTACTGAACAAAACCGTTCTACACAAAGATTACTTGGTGATAATAATAATAATAAGCGCATTAAATAGGCGCTTTATCCAAATTGAAAATCGGCTCAAAGCGCCGCCGCGAACTGAACCCAACAAGCACGCTCACGTGAGTCACGCGCATTCACTCACACACTGTACACAAACACAGAACATTCACGTGGTGCTAAGGGCAAGCTCAAGCGAGCTACTGAAGTTTTGGAAATTCAAATCGTTTGTATTTGAAATTTGATTAAGTGGGCTGAAACTGATACCAAAGTCGTGGGGGAGGAAGAGCCGGAGTACCCGGAGAAAGAACCCCCCACGGTCCGGCCGGATTAACGGTGACACTTACTAGAGGAGAAAAATCCGACGCCGGAACCCGTAATCGAACCTCGCACCTTTAGCATTGGTGGCAGGCGCCTTAACCACTGCGCCACGGACCGCCCCATAATAATATAATAATATTGCAATACGGCACGCAAGGAAAGATGACATAGCAAGTCTTTAATATAAATCAAATTGTGCGTTGCAATCTAAGAATACAACCGTGGGCTGGGTTTGTAGCTTATCTTTTCATACAATTTCTCAAAATATATTATAATACCATCTTTTATAATAACACGCACAACAAGAAGGAAACACACACACACTCGCTTCAATCCAGTCCCTAAAATAAAAGTGATTTGTTTCTCTACATAAAAGCATTATTACACAGGCACTGACTTTCCAGAATAATGCTTTATAAATACCAAGGTTGTCTTTGTTGTCCAAACATCTAATTAATGCATGTTCCGACAAGCATGATTTTACATTATTATGATGAGGAAATCAATTTCTTGACAGCAATATCTGAGAAGAAACAGCAGAGTTTGAAAATATATAATGAGGGGTAATGGAGTTGAAATATATAATAAGATGTAATTTTCCATTTTTCTAGCATTGCCTGCTGCATATTTAGGGCCCCGGTTAGAATACATGCATAATGCATAACTTTTATATTTATCATCTTATGGCCTTCGTTCTCGAACGGGCTACACAAAACCTAGTCTTAATAAAATCACCTATGAGGATCATCGGGGTTTATGAAAAGGTAGGACAGCCAGCACAATGATTACCCTTGCCCTAAAAGAATCTTTGCGACTAAAACCGCTACCGACACGCAAAGGGTTAGACATCAATTTTACAGAAAGAAAAAAAAATCTGGTTTTCCTACCTGTCATAAAACCACAATGATCTTCATGAGTGATTTTGATAAGACTGTGGAAAGACATGGAGCACATGTTTTTGCGAGCTATTTTGTCACCAGTTTAATCTCTACTTTAACTCATTCAGCCCTGACGCACTACAGCAGGAGATGGGTCAACCATGATAATGCAAGGGCAGTGCCAGATTAGCTTGGCGCCTGTCGATGCCAAGCTAATCTGGCACTGCCCTTGTATTATCATGGTCGATCCATCTCCTGCAACTGGTGCATAGTCGTTAGATGACGCCACCAAAATTTGGGAAATACGGCCGTCGGGCTGAATGAGTTAAATAAATCTCATTTTATTTGAGGGTCCAACTGATTATTATTAATATTAACATTTCTGTCATTTCATTCATTATGATTAAGCCATTATTAAAAGTTCCAGTATGATGGCCCACGCATTAATTGTAAGGTTGTATCTGATTTGAACCATTTGGTGATCCGATAACGCAGTGGAGGGGATATGACGATCCAAAATAACATCAAAATCTTTATCTGCACAGAAAATATAATACAGTCTTCTTGCAGTGAAAGGATTTTTTTTCCTTCCTCACAGAGCAGGAAAAAGTCCTTTGACTGCAAGAAGACTGTAATATATTTTCTGTGCAGATAAAGGACGAACAGTCAGTGCACAGTTGAACAATCTTATTCTTAAAATACTCATTTTTTTATAAGGTATGGATCACCAATAACAATGTTAAGCTCATTATTCAAAACACAGCTGAAATCACCACTAACAATTTTTCGCAAGTGCGAGGCTGTCCCAAGAAAATGCCAAGAAAAGTTTCTTATCACTTGCTTTGTTTGGCGCACATACATTGAGGAGCACAACAATACCATTGTCAATAGTAAGTGTAACTGCAATAATTCTTCCTGGTTTATAAACACTGTGCACTTTCTTGTTAGTTTTACTTGACCCGTGCTGTGTGTGAAGTGTCCAAGTGTATTATATTTATTTTTCTTTAATGTGTCAAAAGAAATTCATTTTAATATGTTCCACAAACCATGCTCATTGTCACAAACTGTCAGAGTAAATAATGTCCGAAAACAAGGGTGGGAAGAACACTAAACCACAAACCTTTTGTCCACTTCCACTGGGATCAACGCTGGTCACAAAGGGGGCAAGAATACGGCACTTGCAACGTTTAAAAAAAAATGTGGCTGCAGTGAGTCAGAAAATATGTCCGACAGGACATCAGGAGACGTCACATTAACTCATTCGAGACGTTCCGCCTTCGGATACGCGGCTTATGCCGCGTATCCGGAGGCGGCACGTCTCGAATGAGTTAAATGACTAAATACGCACATTCGTATAATTATTAACATCTCTAGACAGACCTCGCGGTTTATACTTCTAGCTGCTACTTTTTGATTCATAGACACCTCACGCTCCGCACTCAGTGACTATGATTCAAACACTTGCGGCAAGAAGAGTGAGAAAAATGATCGTATGCGAATACTCCACTACTGTACTATAATAATACGAATAATGATAAATATGACTATCCCAATAAGCAAAGGTCCTCGGGCTCACGACGGTCACAGTGGGCCCGCGTACGGCTGTGCGCGGGGGCAATACGGCAGTCTTGGGCCTGAATACGTTTTGGGGTATATACTACTACCACTACCACTACTACCACTACCACTGTCACCACTGCTACTACCGTGTATCTGTGCAGGTATACTTTTGGGCAGCCTGTTAAAGGTCTAGTGGAACTTCACGTGTCCCCTAACCAAGGCCCTGACTACTGCGGGAACGAGCCGCGACATATGGAGCTCTCGTTTGATGTAAGCTGATTTTCTTAATGACACGCCCATTCTCAATCAAAGCCTTGCGTATATGAAAAGAATTGACTCACAAACCAGATAGGTGAGGCTAGCGCTGGTAGAATAGTGCACATACCAAGGGGAATTACTCAGCGCTGGACATACAAACAGTTAGATCCCCTGACCTCTCCTATTAGGCACCCAGTCGCCAGCCAGCCCACAGAAAAATACGCAGGTAAAGAACAAGACGATCATCTACATCCCTAAAGAAATGAGCCTTTATAGCCTTTCGGACATCGCCCCAAGAGACATTTTAAATGATTTTCGAAAGGCATTCAACAGACGTAGAAAGTTAGGACACAAAGATTTAATCCTTAGCATGTCGGTAGCGGTTTTAGTCGCGATGATTCCTACGGGAATCGTCGCGACTAAATCCGCTACCAACACGCAAAAGGTTACGTTTGTGTTAGCTGTTACGCCCAGTTTGATTTTAAAAGCACTGTCCTAACACTTAACTCGTCGCATTACATTAGCAGCACATATTTACAGAATCAAGTATTTTGTTTCAGATACAAATCTTGCGTGCATCAGTACGATATTTTGCGTAAATTATCTTAGTCGTAGTCGCCGCTACTGTAAACAATGCTGGTGGCTGCATGCGCAAAGGGATTATGCGAACACCATTTGTCCTTTTTTTCTTGTCAGATTGACGGGGAGGCCAAATTCAGCGTACCCAAAACAGACATCAGCCAAGTGACCAATGTCTACCAAGGTTCGCAAATCAAGGTGAGACTGTTCATTTCAGTAACCGGCTTTGGTAAACGGCCACCGGTACTCTGATCAAGTACAACACAAATGATGTATACAGTACCGCAATACTGTCTACAGTACCATATGCACACTGTAAACAGTACCACACGCGTTGTCTACAGTACTACACGCACACTATCAAACCGTACTGCACACACATTGTAAACAGTACCACACGCGCTGTCTACAGTACCACAAGCTCACTGTAAACCGTACCACACACACACACGTTGTCTACAGTTCTACACACACGCTTTCTACAGTACCACACACGCTGTCTACAGTGCCACACACACACGCTGTCTACACACTGTTTACAGTACCACACACACGCTGTTAACCGTACCAAACACACGTCTGCAGCACCACACTCACGCTATCTACAGTACCACACCATTGTCGATAGTGTCACAGACGCGTGCGCGCACACACACGCACAAACACACACACACACACACACACACACACACAAATACACACACACACACACACACACACACACACACACACACACACACACAAACACATGCAAACTGTCTACAGTATCACACCTGCAAACACTTACACTTCTGTAGCAGTACCTGGGAAGGATGAACCGTGGAGCCTGTGTAATCGATGTCTTGTGATAAATTTATGACTAAGTCTTAGGTCCTGGGCGCAGTTGCATGAGTGAGCTCAGTACTGCGCCAGCCACTACGCAAGGTGCTCCGCTATAGCGGAGCACCTTGCTTAGTGGCTGGCGCAGGACTAAGCTCACTCATGCAACTGGCCCCTAGCCTTCTCCACCTTTATACTACATGTCTGTGTGCATGCTTCGCTAACTTGCTATGTCCAGGTCAGAGCCATCGTGAAGGAGGCGCTGACTGATGTCCGCCTGGAGGGGTCCGCCGTCATGGTGTTCCAAAGCACGCCGTACAAAGTCAAGATCCTCGACAACACGCCCAGCGTCTTCAAGCCTGGACTGCCGTACAGTGTCTTCGTGAGTACAGTGAAACTCAGACGTGACGGAGTGCCAGTGGATGCACATTTGAAAGTTTATCGTAAGCAATGTATACTGAGGAGCAAAATAAATGCGACGCAAAGGTGTTTCCGATGATTACAAAAGTGTCGCTTTTTTTCTTTTTTCTTTTTTGCTGCTCAATGTAATTTACGCTTGACCGGATGCCAGAGTGGCCTCAAATGTCATTCTCGTATCCAAAGTTGATTATAATAGGCGAAAGAGACTGAAGAAATGTGCTTAGGATCTAGAAATGAAACAGTTGTGATAACCGACAGTTGTCATGTATTCATCTGACCAAGATATGAGCGAAGCTGAATGCATCAGTACTCTGACTCACCTCCTATATTTTGTGACTTTGCATGCATTTTGGTTCCATTTGGAAATGTGAACTAACGATGACTACGTTCATATTTAGGCCAAGAAAAATCACAATGAAAAAGAAACACGCTTTAAAAGGACAGCTATAACCCTAGTAGCAAACCATGTTCGCGGACACGCCGGCTGAATGGGCCCGCGCACAGCCGTGCGCGGGTCCGGCACTGCGGCCGTCGTGGGCCCGAGGACGGCCTTTGCTTAATGGGAACATTTTCTGTGTTAGAATTATCTCTGCATTTGACACGCTTGGCAGTCACATTTATGGTCAGGATTGTTATAATTATACAGGTCGGGTATAACAACAGTCGGGTATATGCAAACACAAAGTTGGTTAACGGAACTCATCCAATGTTTTTCTCCAAGCTAGCTGTATATCCAAAATGTCAAGTGAATAGAACGAAAACTACGGACTCAAATGCGGATCAACCGACTTTATATACACGCAATTTTTCTCTTTTACTGGTCAACATATTTAAATCGTCTCGGAGGCTTTCCGAAATACATCTCGAGCAAAACATTTTTCATAAAGTTACAGGCCTGTAAGTACACAAACATCGGAGGTACTTGTGTCTACACACACACACACACACACACACACACACACACACACACACACACACACACACACACACACACACACACACACTCACACACACACACACACACACACACACACACACACACACACACACACACACACACGCGCGCGCGGCGCTTGCCGCCAAATGTACGTTCAGCAGCGCGGTTAGCGTAGTTAGACATGACGTAATTTCTATTGTGTTACTTCACTGTTAGAGTCCGAGGTCTGCACGCCTTTGACGTCACGGGCATATTCTACTGAAATCACCCCACCGCGTCCCCTCCTAATCAGATTGCAAAGAGGGATCAGCTATATTGATGATAGTTCAAGAGTTGGGCTCGATTAGCTTTGAAAATGCGTAAAGTTATCCAAACGCTATCCCCGAGCCAACATGGTCAGTCCATCTCTCCAGAGGCTGGTGTCTTGTTTCGCATCTAAAGTGTGAGCCATTTTAAATTCCGGACCAAAAAGAAGGTAACTGCCACTCGTGTAAAGTACTGGCAATCCAAACGAAGAAAGATTCACACTTAGAACAGACAACTACAATACAAATGTGTTGTAACTGTCTTTTCTAACGGGACTTTTGTGTTACTTTGTTGGGATTTACTTTGTGAACTATTTGGCTCTGAACGCAGTGCTAGGATTGTTGCTGTTGTTGCTGTCTTTAATCATGGTTAGGTGGATGTGGAGGAGGAATTTGTGCATGCTGTCATTTACGATGCTGTTACTTGTATTTTTCTCATTCTGTTCATCCTCGTTTTATTTACTACTCATGGATGACAGTCTTCAGTTCTGAAGGTTGATTAGGTTGTTGTTTTTTTTTTCAAAATCCAAGAAAGCTTAGTTTTAGCTTTTTTGTTTCAGACTGAACATCCCTTCAGACAGCCGGTTCCAACTGCAAGAGACATAAATTCTCAAGAGCCCCTGCATCCGCAGTACTGTACTGGTGCATCCGCAGAGGCTCATGAGAATTTACGTCTCTTGCTGGCCATGCCATGGATCGTTATTATAATTTTTGGTACTGTCATCCATGATTATTGTTGAAGTCATTATCGCTGTCGACATTGTTGTTATTGTTGCTGCTGCTACTGCTGTTGACACAGCGATAGATGATTCTGTCGACGACAAGACGACGACAACAAGGAATGTTAATCATGTTACCCTGCAGGCCAAAGTGTCGATGCAAGACGACACGCCGGTAGGGGGCGACAACAATACCTTAACTATGGTCACCACAGCCCACTACAGCATTCCGTCCGACAACAGCTTTCTGTATGGGACCATTTCCTTCACCGGCACCTACCCCCTGCCAATACAGAACGTGCCCGTGCCTCCCAACGGCGTGGTCAAGATAGACCTCGACATTCCCGCTAACGCTACAAGTCTTGATGTCACGGTAAGGTGGGGGGAGGGGGGATGTGGGGCTTGGGGAATGGGTTGATGTCACGGTTTGGAGAGGGGGGGATGGATGTGGGGCTGCGGGGCTTGAGAGGTTGGTTGATGTCACGGTAATAAGGCGTGGGGTGGGGGAGTGGGGGGGTTGATGTCACGGTGTGGGGGATGTGTGTAGGGCTGCGGGGCTTGAGGGGTGGGTGGATGTCACGGTAGGGGGGGGGGGGATGGGGGAGATGGGTGTGGGGTTGCTTGGCTTGAGGGGGTGGGGGGGGGGGTGGAGGTGGATGTTACGGTAAGGAGGAGTTGCGGTGGGTGTCGGGTTGCGGGGCTTGAGAGATGGGATGATGCCATGGTAAGGTGGAGTGGAGTAAAGGGTGGGTGGGGGCGGGAGAGGGCTCGTGGGTTGGGATGATGTCACGATAAGAGGGAGTGAGGGCTTTTTGTGGAGGTTGTGGGAGGGGGGGAGGCGAAGAGGGGCTGGAGGGATGGGTTGATGTCAAGGTAAGTGGGAGTTGGGTATGGGTGTATGGCTTTGGGGCTTGAGAGGTAGGATGATGTCACACTAAGGGGGAGTTCGGGGGGAGGGAGCACTTGAGACTTGAGGAATGGGTTGATGTCACTATAACTGGGAGTTAGGGATGGGTTTGGTGTTTTGGGGCTGGAGGGATGGGTTGATGTCACGGTAAGGGGGAGTGGGGAGATGGGTGTGGGGATTTTGGGGCCTGATGGCTGAGTTCATGTCACGGTGAGGGGGATAGTGGGATGGTATGGGGTTTGGGGGCTTGAGGGATGGGACGGGGATGGGAGTGGTGAATCCTGTCCTGTTTGCGTTAAGGGTCCATAAGGTAATATCACACGCTTAAATCCTGATTGACTTAGCACGTATAGGCGCCAAGCGATAATGCACTACCTTTTAGCTAAGTAAATAACATTACGAAAAACTTTTTTTTTCAAAATGGGATTCCGGTTCGGGGTGATTTCGCTCTGGTGATGGTGGAAGTGGGTTACTGACGCTGAGTTGGTATGCCTCACCCTCTCCTGGGTGTAAATGTACTCAGGGAGCTGCTACGCTCAGGTAGCAGAGCGTTCGACTCTCGTCCTAAAGGTCACGGGTTCAAATCCAGCTGGGGTCAAAATTTGTTCGTAAAAATTCGGTGCCCTGTCTTTTAAGTCACCCTCGTTATGGACTAAAGATGTTTAGCCCTGAACGTTTAATGTTGTGTAAATGTTCGCAGGGCATAATTATGTACCAGAGTGTTTTCACACTATTCATTCGTGCTGAAGTGTATGATGTACACAGACCAAAAGTAAATAGTTTTTTTTAAAATAAATAATAATAATAATAATAATAATAATGGGTATTTATATAGCGCCTAACCTCCTCACGGAGCATTAGACATTTTAATTAATTAATTAATTAATTTCACTTACTCACTCACTCACTCACTCACTCACTCACTCACTCACTCACTCACTCACTCATTGTAAATGCCGCAAAACTGCAAGTTTTGTAGTTAGGCTTTGAATGCCACAATTAAATTCACGGGAAGAAGGATGAGCAAGGGTGTCCTGCAATTATATTATTATTTTTTGTCCACAGGTCGACTTCCATGATATTACTGACCACAGGCAAATCAGCAAGATGTTCTCCATCAGCAACAACTACTTGCAGCTCTCTCTGCTGGGTCAGGGCCTCAAGGTGAGGACCATTAATTCTGTATAGGGATATGTATCCTGGGTTTGAAGCTTACAATTCTAAGCCATTTTGTATGACGCATTACAAAATTCTGTATGAGAGTTCGTACTTTTTGGCTCTTGACACAAGAGAGAGAGAAAAAGCGACACTAGGGTCCCGTCAAGATCAAACATAGCAATGCAAAACTTATGATATTTTCATCACCAAATAAACAAAGAGTATATAATTTTATTTCTTCTAAAAATTAAGATAATTTAACAAACATTGCTATAGTTGTCGAGGGTGACGCAGTTCCATTTTGGTGTCACTATGTAGGTGCGATGGTGTATCTGATCTTTTTTTGCTGTATTCTGGATTTTTTTTTTAAATGGTGTCCCTGGTTACGAACACACGCAAAATTAGGCTCATAAAAAGCACACTGGCGATGTGTAAAAATCTGCTGTGGAAAACCAAACATACTGATGTCCATAGAGAAGACAAAATTAAAGTTACAACTTGCAGTAGCAACAACAAAAAAATCGAATGGAACCCGAGTTGTTGGCATGCCAGTCTGCATGATAAACACATGAATAATCGTGACTGCGATAGACAATGCGTTTGTCTCCCCCCCCCCTCCCTCCTCCCAACGCCCCCTCCTCCCCTCCCGCAGTTTGCACAAGACACAGCTACCGTTAGCCCTTTGCATGTCGGTAGCGGTTTTAATTTTCCTACAGGAATCATCACAACCTAAAACCGCTACCGACACGAAAAGGGTTAGTAATGGGAGACTACCTTGACTGCTTCCCTTGAAAAATGCGAAGCGAAAACTGCTCAAAGTGTAGGTGTTTTCGAGTTTGAGCACAACCAATGCTTGGACAGAAATCAGTTTAGACATACATTCGTCAAATAAAAGAGACCAGAACAATTGGCATCTATGCCAACACTGGTAATGGAATGCTCACCTTGATACTTTGCTGAGCATTATATTGGTAATATCAGCCTTTTTGTCTACCGTATTGAATATACGGTAGACTTTATGAGAGGGCTGGCCGGAGCGAGTTCCGTAGAATGCAAAGGACATAACAGGCGGGCGGGGCTCATGGTCTGGCAAAGAAGTAACAAGATGAAAGTGACGTCACGTCTAGCCACTCTAACCTTGCTTTTGAACGTCGTTTTGGCGCGAAGCGCCGTATGTGCGTATGTGTGTGTGTGTGTGTGTGTGTGTGTGTGTGTGTGTGTGTGTGTGTGTGTGTGTGTGTGCGTACGTATGTAAACACGAGAATCTCCGATATTACTGTACGCACAAACTTGAAACATGGCAAAATACTTTATTAAGTGGGTGGCTAAGAGAGCCTCCGAGCATATTGTAATTGGATGTCTCATTGAAGACATAAAAGACCGTTTATAGAAAGTCTGTTCACCCAGATTAGAGTCCACAATTTTTATTATATGTACTTGAAATTTTGGATATGGCTAAATTGTACAAAGACATTGGATGAGTTCGTTAGCCAGCTTTGTACCTCTTCAACATTTTCGAAAATAAAAGTTCAATGCGGAAACACTGTCAAAAATAAGACTCCTTCATTTCACCAGAAGAATCAGACGGCGACGTAAAAGCACCAAACGTGTCAATGTTTTACGTGTGTATGAGCTGGCGCCATGTTCTCGTTCTTTTATTTTTGTATGATATTTGCGAATGTATTGTGGGAAAGGGAATATGCATGCAAGCTCATACAAAAGAGGCTTTGTGGGCATGGGCCATCCCACCTTATTCTTCAAAATGTCTGTGGCTACGCCAGCCAACAGAACGTATAACCGGTAGGAAGCGCCGTGTGACTGCCGTCTGTGTTTGTGTGCCGTTCTGCCGTTTGTGTTTGTGTATGCCATTGCTGTGCGAATCACGCGAACGAGGAAGGGGGGAGGGGGGGGGGATTAAAGGGAGTACTGAATGAGTTCGTAATCCAGCGTTGTACCTAGTCTTTTTTCAATAATAATTAATTCATTTTTGCCCTTTTTGGAGCCACTATTTACTCCCATCAAACAGTCAGCCCTGAAAGAGGTTGTGTGGAACAAAACAGTCAGCTCTTGAAGAGCGTTCCTTTCGGATGAGTGACGTGAAACATCAAATTTGTCACTGTGTACACGGTGTCGTGAGACCAGCGATGCCATGACGTGAAGCTTATAGTGACGTCATTTTGCTGCTCGTGCTATTCTTCTTCTTCAGAATTTCTGTCGCTACTCCAGCCCACAGAGCGTACTAATGGCGGGAAGCGCTGTGTGTCCGTCTTTATTTTGTGAGCGCCAGCGTGTGTGTTGATCAGAGGATGGCTTAGAGAGGAGGGAAATGGATCAGAAGGTTAACCTTAAAAATATGAACAACTCTGAATGTTCCTAAAAGAAAAACGCACGTGAGCTCCAAACAATACGGTAGAATTTGGGATGAAATCCTCATCTTGATGTACTCACAAGCCAGATAGGTGAGGCTTGTTGTAGTTGCACTCGGATTTCAACTTACAATAAAAGGAAAATTGTGATAGCATATGAAGTAACCTGGATGTTTTTTTTTTTTCATGTTAATACTCGATGTTTAGTGCATTTTGAATATGTTCTTGCGTTATTTTTGTTGGGTTTTTTTGTTGTTGTTTTGTTTTGTTTTGTTGTTGTTTGTTTCTTGTTTTTTGTTTGTTAGTTTTGTGTTTTTTTTTTTTGTTTTGTTTTTGTTTTTGTTTTTGTTTTGTTTGTTTTTTGAGGGGAGGGGCGTGGAAGAAATGGTAAGATCTCCAAATTGTGCGTGGGTCAGTGGGTCGGTCTGGTTCGCAGTAGACTCTACAACCGACTCAAGAAGATAATTTTTAAAAAGAAAAGTCGTTTTCATCATCGCTATATATATTATAATCCACCCACTTTAAATTGACAACAGTTTCCTTTTGGGATGTCCACATATATTTTTCCAGAATATAACCGTCAAAACTGTATGTATTATCAGAGTTTAGAGGAAGTTATATGAGCGACAGCTGAAGGACAAGTTCTCTTTGTTTTCCGTGCAGAGCAGGGACACTGCCCGCCTGCAAGCTAAGGCCACGGAGACCATGGGTAAACTGTGGTATCAGGTATGTGCGATCCCCTTTCTTCTTCCCGTTTAATAGTGTTTGCTGACCGGAGATTTGGAATCTTTGGACTCAAAGCCCTATGCTGGTCTGTGATATTGGACCTTAGTGCTTGAAGAGCAGAGACTCACAAATGCCAGAGGCATAGACCCTCAGAACCCCCCTGGAGTTGCTGGGGCTCATGAGATTCCGTGCCTCTTGCTGTTTTGGGTGACTCTGGCTCTATGGTGTTGAAAATACAAAGATTTCAGAAGCACACTTTGCGACCTCTGGCAATGAAGGGGTTAAACCTGAACTGAATTCGAAGACACGTCTGTGACACCCAAGGTTTTGTGTGTGTTCTTCCTGTGTAAAATAGTTTCTGGTGATTATGTTGATACTGGGATCGGTTGTGGTGGTGGTGGTGATGGTACTGCTGCTGCTGCTGATGATGATGATAGGACGACGATGACGACAGTGATTATACATGATATCAACTTTTGTTTGAGGTTCTTTCGAGAGGAATGGTCTGCGAGTCCAAGATCGTTGATACTCAAGGTCAGCACGAGATGACCTTTGATATCGCATTGACCCCGATGATGTCACCCACTGCTCACGTCATGGCCTATTACGTACGCCGTGACGGAGAGATCATCCCCGATAGCATCGCGTTCAACGTTGACGGTGTCTTCAGCAATGAGGTAGGAAAAACCCAAACCACAAGTCAGCACTGCTGATCGTATCACATGCCAGGACATAATCACCGAAGAGAGAAACACGCTCTGACAGATCAGAACATAAAAAACACAGTTTACTTTAACCCTTTTGCTGTTGGTAGCGGTTCTTGTCGCGATGATTCCGGAAGGAATCATCGCGACAAGAACCGTTACCGACAGCCAAAGGGTTACAGTGATTTTGTCCGCATTCTCCCGAAGTGTGATTCTCTCTTTTTGGGGTATTTGCCAGCAATGAAGTAGCTCTCTGTTATTTACATTCCAGCTAGATGACTCGATTACTAGACCTTCTTCAAGTTCTTAAGTTCTTCAGCTTTACCAAGTGGTGTACCACACTAGCTCAAGAATAGTGCAAGACTGGCACTGTTTTGAGCTTGCGTTGTCATGGTTCATCAGGAGAGACGCAAGTTAAGACTTGCTTCTCTCCTGACGCACCATGACAAGGCAAGCTCAAAACAGTGCTTTAACCCTTTTGTGAGTGCAGCCACTGGCGCGGTAAACAGTGCAGGGGGATTGCACAACGGGGGAAAATCGGTATGTTACTTGAGACAGAGCAAGCGAGATGAAGTGGAGTACCAGATAACTGTGGCGTTTGGGGGCGTGCGAGGTCACTCCAGATCGTAGGACTTTGTCACTGGCTGAAGCCGACACATGAATGAGGGGGCACTTTATCTCTGCTTCAGTCTCATGTGGATGTAGGCCTCATATGTCTATGGGCATATGAAGCCTACAACCATTATGAGACTGCATATCACTGCTTCGGTCTCATATGGACTGTGCTGCAAGTCTGATTTTTCGTGTACCGAAACGTGAACACATTATGCCTCTACTAGTTGATTTGCACTGGCTGCCAGTTTCATACAGAATTCAATATAAAGTCTGTGTTATTTGTTTCAACATCATCTCTGGTTCTGCCCCTCCTTACTTACCTGATCTTGTCCAGCTGTATACACCGTCCCGCTCACTACGCTCTGCTTCAGACACTCGTGTTTTCCGTATCCCTAGACGTAATAAGGTCACTCAAGGTCATCGTGCATTTTCGTATTTCGGTCCCATTACATGGAACGCCCTCCCAGCTGATGTGCATCACTCATCATCTCTTTCCATTTTCAAATCCAAGCTTAAAATTCACCCTTTCTCTGTTGCATATACATAAAGACCATTTTGTCTGCCGGCTCATCATGTGTGTGTGTGTGTGTGTGTGTGTGTGTGTGTGTGTGTGTGTGTGTGTGTGTGTGAGAGAGAGAGAGAGAGAGAGAGAGAGAGAGAGAGAGAGAGAGAGAGAGAGAGAGAGAGAGAGAGAGAGAGAGAGATTTTTTTGCTCTTTGTAAATCAATATATTTTTGTTGTTGTATATGCTTGTTTTTGTATTTTGCTCTGTGTTTCATTACTGTGATTGTAAAGCGCCTAGAGCACCTTGGTGATTAGGCGCTATACAAATTACCTTTATTATTATTATTATTATTATTATTATTATTATTATTATATGCTTGAATGACTCATATGCCCAAAGGCATACATGCCTTTGGGCATAATTATGAGGCATTTAACTATGCCTGTAGGCCTCATATATGAGGCCTACAGGCATAGGAGACTGAAACCGAGATTAAGTGAATTTCAAATGATTGTTGTGTCAGCTTCTGTCTGCGGCCCTGGTGCTGACGGATGTCATGTTTTCTTTGTGTTAACCTGCAGGTGACGATTTCAATGAGCACCGACAAGTCTGAGCCGCACACAGATCTAGATGTGTACCTGACCGCTGATCCTGACTCTGTGGTCAACCTCCTGGCCATCGACCAGAGCGTCCTCCTGATCAAGAGTGGAAATGACATCAGCCCAGCGGAGGTAATTCTTGAATATCGAAGATTCAAGATTTAAATTTCAGAAAAAGGCTGAATAAATTAAGTCATTGGTGTATACAGATCAATAATTATGCTATATTCATGAAACGATTGAAATAAAACCAAAGTAAGATTAAAGTATAGCACTTCTGAATATTTAGAAACACTTTACATTTTCTCGGTATTTGAGCTGAGACGCACTCAAAAACACAACATATATATAACAATACATGTAGCGTTACATTAGTGAGGTTTCGTCTGCTACGAATGACACCCAACAACCAAGGAAAGCGAAGTCACGTGACATTTTACACGGTACAAATGCGGATTTCAACGTCCTGGTTTTTGTACCGTACATAAATGAAAACAGGTAATCCTTGTGATTAGAACGAGAAGGTAAAATGTTATTTTTTGCGCTAGAACTTTGTGATTCTCACGTTTGTAT
Source organism: Semisulcospira habei (assembly GCA_036245525.1). Classification (NCBI taxonomy): domain Eukaryota; kingdom Metazoa; phylum Mollusca; class Gastropoda; family Semisulcospiridae; genus Semisulcospira; species Semisulcospira habei. The sequence continues at coordinate 89,566,597 of BTPG01000005.1, read as the reverse complement.
TGTAACGAGTTATAAACGCTAGTCTCGGTAGGTATTAACGAGTGAATGAAAACAGGAAGTGTTTCTAATTTGTGTGAGAATTAAAGTTCAAATGTTTGATGTTTTAATTGTACTCAAGTAGGAATATAATAGCCAGCCACTCTTTAATCTATAGCACTAGGAGCACAATGACGACATTCTGATTTTTACGTCTCGCTTTACGTCTCCTGCTGCACAAATAGAAACGCAAAATGAGGATAAAAGGGGCTGGGTTCACACAAACATTAGTGAGGATTTGTTTGAAACGAACGACGTGCAACAACGAACGAGAGCGGAGCCACGGCGGATAGCCAATTAGCCAGCATTTATCATAAGCGGAGACAACACTCAAAACATCTTCAAGAGGCATCGATCCTCATGAGCCCTGGGGGCTCATGAGGATCTGTGCCTCTTAGAGATGTTTGGAGTATTGTCCACGCTTATGGTAGATGCTTGCTATCCGCCATGACTTCGCTCTCGTTCGTTTTTGGGAGTCGTTCGTTGCAAAAGAAACCTCTGATATGAAAACAGTTCCAACAACCCCTAAGCACAAAGATGACCCGAACAGTTTCCGGTTACATTTTTCGTCGATGCTTTTTGCGCAGTCGTTATAAACGGCATGCGTGTCACTTGGTCTTTCATGCTGAAAAAAAAAAGAGTTTCGTTGAAGTGGCATTCTCACTGTCTTGATTATTTTTTTGTGTGTTAGGTAGCGGCGGCTGTAGGTGCTTACGACAGAGGGGACAAGCCATCCGATTCCAACTTTGCTCTGTCGCTTAGTCAGATAAACATCTTGGATACATTAGAGGTAAGTTACCTTAGAGTTGTGTGATTGCTTGTTTTCGCTTTAACCCCTCAGCTCCTAGAACTAAATGGTTTCCATGTTTCAGAGTGGAACTCATGTAATTTTTCGAATGCAAGGCTTAACCCCTTCAGCCTCTTCCCTGCCACCGAACATATATTTTGTTTCTCAAATCGGTGTTCATTTAACAACCGAAAGCCACAACCTTACAAATACAAGAAACACGGATACAAACTGCTCTCAGTAAGAGAGATCGATTCTCATGACCCCCCCCCCCCCCCCCCCCCCGCGACTGCGAGAACTCATGAGGATATGTGTCTCTTGCGGTTGTGTGAATTTCACGTTTTCTTTGTCCGAGCTCCTTTATCTAACTGCAGAAATAAGCTTAGATTAACCCCTTCACTGCCGAGAAAAAGTGAACATGATCCAAATGCAAGAGACATAGATCCTCATGAGCTCCCGCTACTGATGCACATGCAGCCATAGGTAGTGTCAACATTATTGGCGGCTGCATAGGAAGTGTCAACATTATTGGCGGCTGCATGCTAAGTACAACGGGGATTCAATATATGTTTTCAGGGTGCGGGTGTGCGTGTGTATTCCGACATCTATCTGTCGCGATCCTCTCCTCCCTACCAAGGCCCCGATGGCAGTGAGTACTGTACATGCAACATACAGATTTCATGAAACCATTCCAGGGTGGGTACTGCACCGGGGCCTCGGAACACATGACGGTGCGGGTAGTGGGTTGGACACGGAAATTGGCGGCTGTCCGCAGGTGGATCTCGACCCGAGGGTCTTATGCTGGCTGGGCGATTAGTTTGTTGACTGGTCGTGTTAATGCCGCAACCCATTCATAGGATGAAAGACAGAACTATAGACAGAGAGACAAGCGGTTAGTCAGTCAGTATGTCAAAGAGACAAATAAAGCAACCAACCAGCAAACGAAACAAATGAACGGGAAGACAATGAAGAAAGAAACGAAGCAACTGACGAACAAGGGAACAGACGAACTTGTAAACAAACGACTGAAGAAATAAACAAACAAACAAACAAAGAACGATCCTTTCTTTTTCTTACAGGGCTACTACAATTTTTTAAGACAACATTTCAATAACAGTATTTTTAGTCTCCGGTCTGTAAATTTGGTCCTGAACACAGCACGCAAAAGGCTATCAATTTGAAGTCATCTGCAGTGGGCCCGCGCACGAATGTGCGCGGGCCCACTGCAGCTGACTTCGAATTGATAGCCTTTTGCTGCCGACCTCGGCTTGATTAATTTCGAGCACTGGATGACTACTACAATAAATAAGCCTTACGGCGTAGAAACGCAGACCGTTAACATTTCAGCGAACTAGACGGTCGTTCATTTATAATGGCTCTTTGTGTTTATTTTTTTATTTGCAGCGGACCTGTCAATTTACGGCCGTAAGTATGAACTAGACAACACACAGATGAGAAAAACACGAACAGACACATTATATATAAGACACCAGTTCATTCATTTTGTTCATCTTAATGTCAAAGCATGAGACGAACTGTGATTTCAAATTCATGAAAATGCGTTAGGAATGACTTCTTTACGTTCCCAGCCCATTACTAGAAACAGTGCCTACCCTGCCCAAGCTCTCCTAACAATACATTCATTATTATCGTTTAACATACGTAAGTATGCATTCGTATTTTTGTGTTTTGACAAGATAGCCTCTCTTGTCTGCATCCTTAAAATCAATTGAGTTTTTGAAGGGTTACAAACAGCCACGGATTTAGGAAGGCCAGCTATTTTTTTCACCGAGCAGTCACCGAGCAGTCACCGTCACCGAGCAGTCAAACTGAGACTGATCTGCGCTTGCGGTTTTTGATTATACAATACAATACAATACAATACAATACAATACAATACAATACAATACAATACAATACAATACAATACAATACAATACAATACAACTTTATTGTCTGTTCGAGTCAAGGCACGACAGAAATTTGCCTTTCGGCTCGTCATGAAACAACAATATAAGACATTAACAAACGCTACAAGAACATATCATGAAAAATTATCATTGCAGCAATCTATCACAAGCAATCTGTCACAAGATGGGAGGTAATGTTAAGTAGATCATACTTATCGCGGCGTTATAAACGAGAGTTCAAAATCGAGACAGCAGTTGGAATAAAAGACTTCTTAAAAACATTCTTTTTGGCAAGTGGCATGTTGAAACGTCTGCCTGATGGTAGCATTTGAAACTGATCAGATAGTGGGTGACGAGGATCATTGACAATGCGGTCATTGGGGCGGTCCGTGGCGCAGTGGTTAAGGCGCCTGCCACAAATGCTAAAGGTGCGTGGTTCGACTACGGGTTCCGGCGTCGGATTTTTCTCCTCTAGTAAGTGTCACCGTTAATTCGGGCGGACCGTCGGGGGTTCTTTCTCCGGGTACTCCGGCTCTTCCTCCCCCTCCACTTTGGTATCAGTTTTAGCCCACTTAATCAAATTTCAAATACAAACGATTTTGAATTTCCAAAAACTACAGTAGCTCGCTTGAGCTTGCCCTTAGCACCACGTGAATGTTCTGTGTTTATGTACAGTGTGTGAGTGAATGCGCGTGATTCACGTGAGCGTGCTTGTTGGGTTCAGTTCGCGGCGGCGCTTTGAGCCGATTTTCAATTGGGATAAAGCGCCTATTTAATGCGCTTATTATTATTAATGCTCGCATCTATCCTTCGGACAGCTCTATGGTACAGATCATCTACTGGGTACTGTCCTAGGCCAATGATCTTCTCAGCTGTTCTGACGATACGTGACAGTCTGCCCCTGTTTTTCATACTGAGGTTGCCATACCAAGCAGTGATGTTAAAAGTCAGTATGCTTTCGATCAGGCTTCTATAAACGGATTCTAAAATCCTGGAACTGACATCAAAACTTCTCAGTTTCCTAAGAAGGTACAGACGCTTGTTTGCTTTTTTCACAATCAGATCGGTGTTTCCAGTGAAGGACAGCCCACTATCCACGACTGTGCCAAGGTATTTAAATTCAGTGACCACCTCTACAGGTTGATTATTATTTGAGACAGGTACAAAAATGTCATCAACTTTCCTGTCATCAATGGCGAGTTCCTTGGTTTTCTGTAGACTGTCTTCTTTTTGCAATAGGCGTAAAGGGCCATGTCGTCTGAGAATTTTAAGAGACGAGAAGTGGTAGTGTGACAACGCATATGGTCTGTGTATATAGAAAACAATGTCGGAGAGAGGACACAACCTTGAGGGCAGCCTGAATTTAGCACCATTTGGTCAGACTGTTGTGTACATTTACACGTTGTGGCCTGTCCTTCAAAAAGTCTCGCACCCACAGAATAATGTTTGTGTTCACATTAAAGTCCATCATACGCTGCAAAAGCATCAGTGGTTCAACAGTATTAAAAGCATTAGAAAAGTAAAAAAAAAGAAAAAGGATTCTCACGTGTACTTTTGATTTCTCAAGATGTTGAAATACAAGATTGTACAGAGTAAGGCATGCATCCTCCACACCCCTATGTTTTTTGTAAGCAAATTGGAATGGATCCAGTAGTTCGGCAACATCATTTAACAGATGCCTCCTCACCACTTTTTCCATACATTTTGACAGAATAGAAGTCAATGCAACTGGACGGAAATCGTTGAATTCATGAGCGTTGGTTTTTTTTAGGAATCGGAACAATGATTGATGATTTCCAAGCCGTAGGGACAGTATGATGATCAAGCAGGAACTGAAAGATAATAGTGAAGATCTTCCCCAATTGTCCTGCACAGGTCAGTTTTCAATACTTTTCCACCTAACCCATCTGGTCCAGGTGCTTTGTGTGCATTCAGCTTAGAAAAGATGTTTACTACCTCCTCTTCAGTAATTGACAAAGGTTCCGGCACAATGGATTGGCACAATTCATCACAGTTATCACCAAGGTTTCTGCCATCGAACCGTGAGTAAAAACGATTTAGATCATTGGCCATCTCAACTGGATTCCCAGTGCAGTCCCCTGGCTTGTTTCTTTTGCTGCCTATCCATCATGCCGTTCAGACCATTCCATGCATTTTTAGCATTGCCAGAAGAATTTTGTTTTTCGATCTTGCCTTTATAGTTCAGTCTGGCAGTCCTAGCAGCCCTTCTAAAACCCCTCTCCTTTTCCCGAAATTCATCATTGTTACCCTGTAAGAAAGCAAGTTTCTTCTGGATCAAATACACCTTTAGCTCCTTGCTGACCCATGGCTTATTGTTGGCAAACATCTTCACTGTCTTGGTTTTAATTACAGTGTTCTCACAAAATCTTACGTAAGAAGTGACTGTCTCAACAAGTTCATTAGGGTCATCACAGTTATGAGTAAACATATCCCAATCTGTCGCCTCAAAGCACCCACGGAGCTCCTCCATGCTGTCCGGTGTCCACAGCTGAGTGGTTTTTGTTACAGTCTTGGACGTCTTTATTTTTTGTCTATACTTTGGCAACAAGTGTATGACGCTGTGGTCCGAGCGCCCCAGTGGGGGCCTACACAACGGCTTAAACGCATCGTCAATGTTGCCAAAGCAGAGATCAATAGTGCGATTAAGTCTTGTAGGACATGTACTGTTTTAGAGAGAGTTGTGGTGTTAGATCGCACTGATTGAAGTCGCCAAGAATAAATACTGGCTGGTCAGGATAGTTTGATACCACTCTGGAATAACAGTCAGCGATCGACTCAGCTGCAGCTTTGAAGTCGGGACCCGGAACATAAACAGTAATTATAGTCAGCTGGCCGAATTCACGTGGCAAGTAGTGTGGTCGCAGCGACACGGTTAGCAGTTCAAGGTTGCGTGTACACATTCGCTCACGGACAGTCAGCTGTGTAGCCCACTTTTCGATACACACACCACCCCCCACATTCTTCTGAATCTTAACCCTGTCACTGTCAGCCCGTACAGTTGTAAAACCAGGCAATGTCACTTCAGAATCCTCTGTCAGCCATGTTTCGGTAAAACAGAATAAATTAGTCCGCCTAAAGTCACCGTCAAACTGCATTAGAGCTGTTAATTCATCCATTTTATTCTGCAAGGAGCGGACATTTGATAATGTTATGGTAGGGAGGGGGTAGTGTCTACTACCCCCGTCTCTTCAGTCTCTCCCTCACTCCGCCTCTCGACCCTCTCTTTATCGGCTTCTTCTTCTTCCCCCCACATTCAGAAAGATCGATCATGAGTCAAGTTCAAATCATGGTTTACACCCGTGTGTTGCAAAGCGGTCAAAAACTCACGACTGTACTGGTACACAGGCAAAATGGCGGATGAAACGGTCGGTCCATGCTGGCCCAAAACTAAAGTCACAACCAACAGGTCGCTAAAGAGGCACAAAGCTACCATGGTCGATATGTAATGTCCTCCCATCATTGCACGGATGCTTACACACTTTCATACACAATAATACTCTGCATCCTTACAAAACTCCACAAATAACCGGGACAGTGACGAGCCGAGGGTCGACGAACAGAGTTGCGCCCCTTATATACACCGTTACACAAAATGCAGCCTCATGCCACGACATTTGCTCTTCAAAATATTTTAGGTCATTAGCACTAAGGATTAAAAAAAAAAATTAGTAAAAAATAACAAAATGAAGAAATGCAGAGGCCCAAATGACATTTTCTTTAGTATTGTCATTATTCTGGTAATGCTTTATGAACACGTAATGGAACAGCCAAGATCTGCGTTTTCAGGCTAACCTGTTCTAAATGACTGTATCAGGCATTGCTGGTTTTGTGGGTAGGCACACAATATTTACTATGTGTCTTGAAACTATACTGAGATCATTTATTCCACTATAATTCGTTAATTTGCATCGCTGTTTCATGGATTAATTGTAAAATCAGTGTGTGGATACACCCCCGTGCTTTCTGAGAAAGAATGTAATAGTGAGCCAATGTAGCCACCTTAAGCCATCTGGGGCGCCAAATTTAGGAAAAGGAAGTCCACACTTTCTTTGCAAAAATACATGAATTATTCAGTTACACAATAATATTAACTCATTCAGCCCGACGGCCGTATTTCCCAAATTTTGGAGGCGTCATCTAATGACTATGCACAAGTTGCAGGAGATCAATCGACCATGATAATTCAAGTGCAGTGTTCCTTCGCATTATTTTGGCACCACTGACGGCTTACGCTGGCTAAATTGGCTCGCTTTTGCATTCTTAACTCATTCCGCCCGAAGAAAGTATTTTCCAAATTTGGAGGTGTCATCTCCTGCTGTAGTGGGTCAGGGCTGAATGGGTTAACGAAGAAGCTAGCACGGGCTTGTATCCATTTACTGATTTTACAATTATTTTATGAAACGGCAATGTAAATTAACAACGATTTATAAATAAATCATCCAAGCACAGTTTCAAGATACATATGATGAATATTGTCACAGGCTGGTAAGCGTTCCATACCGTACAACGCCTTACTGATGTACTTTAAACGGCAGTAACGAACGTTAGGAGAGCTTGGGCATGGTAGGCAATGTGTCTAGTGAGGGAACGTAAAGAAGTCATTCCTGAAGCTCTTTCATCGATCTGAAACCACAGTATATATTCATGTTTTCATGCCTACGTCCACGATCAATCCTGTTATATCTTGTTAGTACAAACTTACAACTTGACCTTGTAACAAAAAAAGAAAAAAAAGGGACTTCGTTAATTTTCGCATGGACAAGGGTCTAGGCTCGTCGTTTTATTTGTTAAATTTCACCCGAAGACCCCAATGCGCAGATGTCCATCGGGTCGACGTCGGCCGCGATTGGTCTACGCGGGTCCGATCGCCTTTGGCGCATCGGGACGGATCTAGGCTCACATATTAATTTTGTTCATTTTTCCCTGGACACGGATCTAGGGTCATATGTTCATTTGTTCATTTTCATCTGATGACGGATCCCATTAGTATGGGATCCGTTGGGGGTGGGGGGGGAGTAGGGAGCGGGTGGGGGGGGGGGGGGCGGGGAGTTGAACTATCATGGTCGATCTCATGTCTCCTGAACTTTACTGCAGTCAAGAACATTTCCTTAATTTCAGAATTTCGAACTTATGACTTAATGTCTTAACTCATTCGAGACGTGTTGCCTCCGGATACGCGGCATAAGCCGCGTATCCGGAGGCGGCACGTCTCGAATGAGTTAAATAACAGTCGTGTATTTTAATTGCAGCTGCAGTGCTACCCCATGTAACAAGTGAGTATCATCGACAGTACACAAATGTTTGGTTTGTTGGTTGTACATTGCTCAACCTTCGGACAGCAATAATACTTCCTCAGGTCGTGCCTGTGCCGCTCATGACAAAAAAAAAAAAAAAAAAAAAAAAAAAAAAAACTAAACACAATATTGAATCTGTATCGTCAGCCGGTCTAATATGCAAAGTACACATAAGACTTGCTAGCGACGTTGCACATTCATAAATATATAGATCTAGCTTCGACGTTTTTAGTGGAGCAGATATGTTGCAGAATTGCTCGTTTTAGTGTTACAAGCATCAAATGTGGTAGAGTGATTTAGTTTACATGCTTTACAGTATTAGAGGCAGTACCAAGTGTTAACGTGGTAGTCGTTGTCGTAGTATGACACAATCACACCAGACGCACGCACTTAGGGTTCTTGTAAAAAAAACTTCACTCAGCTGCAACTCATCACACGTGGCAAAAGGTTGTAGACCACACTGGGGTAACAGTTCCAACAATACTTTATTCTCACGATGCACTCTTACCACAATGCGTCCACAAATGCATCCACAAATGCACCAACATTGATACACCGTCTCCTCTACAACGCATCAACACTTTTGACACATTGCTTCTCTCATACAGTGTACGCACATATTTCCTAACGCGCTCTTTTATACTATACAGATTTCCAGAACAATCCGGTAAATTACACAACTCAACCAATCCGAAGAAAACGCAACCAAAACGCATTAATATTCATGAAAAAGAACACCGTAAAACTACCTACAACCATCTACAAACGTGTAAGTGTATTACGTAAATTCCGAGCATTGCGTAATTGCCGCGAAATGTAACCAACAAAATCTTTACTTTGACGTCATATTTGAGGTTACTAGAATAATCGCGCCCTTTCCAGAGTGTTCCAAGTAAATCTAGGTAGGACATTACGATAATGTAGAGAACTTCTAGTATATGCAGCAAAAGAAAACCAAAACATACAACCAAAACGATCGCAATGCTCCAAGCAAAAGAAAATGGATCCTACTAAAACGGTACGTACTACTTCTTATCCAAAATAACTCAAATGAATATCGGATCTTTCCTATGATCCCGCCGTGAGATGGCCTTAGTCGCCTGCTCGGCGTTAAACCCAAATAACTAACTTTCCTATGATCAACACACACATGCTCTCAAAAGAATAACACAACCACAAAGGTAAACACCAAGACGAGAAATCGATGGCCGCGGATACCCAGGCGCTTATACCCAAATGTATGTGTTAACAAAATGCGTAAAAGGCCGGCGGGCGACGTCGGCCCGATTGCCTTTTCGCACTGGGAAAGTGTGTATGCGTGAAAAGAAGGTCAAGTTTTACTCTAAACAAAGTTCAGATCAGTTCACTTCGGCCAAAACGAGATCTCTGCCCTCGGAAAGGTCGTATGTGACTGAGGGCTGCTCATATGTGAGTGAGACAACACTCCGGCAGCGTTGCTATAATTGTTCGTTTTATGTTACAGGCACCACACTAGGTGCAGTGACAGAGTATATCTGAAGCAGGGCCGAGACGAAAATTCAATCACCCAAATAATCCGCTTAAATTCAAAATGCCGGATAAGCGAATACGGCAAGAATCACTTTCGGATTATTCAGAAGTCGAGGTCTCTTTTGACAATATTTTCCTGCAATTAATGTTATTTTCGAAAACGTTGAAGATGTACAATGCTGGCTAACGAACTCACCCAATGACTTTTTGCAAAGTAGATATATTCAAAATATCAAGTAAATATTACGAAGATTACGGATTCCAATGTGGGTCAGCCGACTTCCTATAAACGGTATTTAACTCTTCTATGAAAAATGCAATTTCAATATGCTCGGAATCTATCCTGGACACCCGAAAAATGAAGTAATTTCTGTATTTTCAAGCTTGTACGTAAACAAACTTCGGAGATACACGTGCTTACATACAAACACACACACACACACACACACACACACACACACACACACACACACACACACACACACACACACACACACACACGCACACACACACACGTTCAGTACGTTCAGCAGCGAGGTTAGCGTAACTAGAAATGACAATATTAATCTTGTTACTTCTTCTTCTTCTCGAACGCCGTCACACTTTGGTGGTAAAAGAGCAAGACCCGTCCCACCCAGGTATGCATCCGGTCACTCTGGTCCCGACGCCTCAAAATATCCGAGCAGAAGAATGTGAAGCACTCGGGGGCGTTTCGATCGGTATTCGTAGTTAGTAACTACAGGCTCCGATTTACTCATCAGGGAACCGGCCTACAATTCGCAGTCCATTTCTTGGTGTCTTCCTCTAAGTGTGTCGCATTTAATTCCTTACATAAGGACATGTTATCCGTGTAGTCCTTGCATGTAACTGTAGTCCTGACGCGGCATTATTGATGTCCAGTATGGTCGCTTTCAAACCCTTGCAGTATTCCTGACACGGTGTTATTGATGTCTAGTATGAACGCTTTCAAATCCTTGCAGTATTCGCGATGCGGTGTTATTGATGTCAAGTATGATCGCTTCAAATCCTTGCAGGGTCCAGTCTTGTGTCGGGATCCGATTGTATCGCCGCGTCTTTTGTTCCCTCGGCGCTTGTGCCTGTCAGTTCCAAGGTCATTTCCTGCTCAGCGGGGCTTAGCCGCGATAAGACGCAAGGAACCGTTGGGCGGAGTTTGCGTGTATAGACGTGGGAGTCATGTTCTTTGTTTATTAATCCGTCCGTTTTGACGGATCAATCCCAGACTTAGTGTCGTTGTTGTTGTTGATTCTCCGTGTATTCGTGTTTGTAGACGATGCCGGTTGTTTGTGTGGCTGTGTTGCCTTCCATGCGACAGACTAGTGTTTCTAGTATTGTCCTCTGCGTAGGTGGTTTGCAGTGTTGCCGTGGTGCATATCTCACAGTTGATGCTTTAAAATCAGCTTAATCATAGCTGTTGCTGCTGTTTTGATGTGGCTGTCGTTTCGTTGATTGCTGTTGTTGCCGTTGGCTTGTTGGGCCGCCTGAATTGTATACCGTTTTGGTGGTAGGTGCCGGGTTTTGTCGTTGTAGAAGGGCCTTCAATTCTTCGAGTGCTTCACAGAATAGTTGGCCTCGCTTGTTGCGAGCGTTCCAGTCCTCCTTTCACTTTTGTGCGCTTTAGAACGGGTTCTTTGTGACCAGTGTTGCCTGGTGTTGTAGATTAAAGTTGGTGCTGCGTAGTTTTGTGGTCGGTGTGAGTTGAAGTAGACAATGTCCGTTTCCTCTATTCCTTAGTCCGTGTTGTAGACAAAGTGGCTTGCCTTTCTCGTTGGCGGGAGGTAAGTCTTTTAGCAAACAGTATGACGTCATAGCGTGTAGCGATTCATGACAGATGTCTCTTCAGTAGAGGGTTATGCCGTGGGGGGCTGCAGGGCCGATTGTTGGCCTCAGTTGAGTAGCTGGCTCACACGTGTCTTGTTAAAGCAGCAGAAAAATAGGATCGCAGTGTAGTTTGTCGCTTGTTCTAGCTTGTCGATCGTGTGGTGTTAAATTTTCCACCTGGATTTCCAGCCTTGTGGGGGATGTGTTACTTGGTGGTTTTCGTTCCATCCACCTTTTTTCAGGTGGCGGTGGGGAGTGCGTTCCAACCACCCTATTATAGGTGTGGGAGTGGGTCTCAACCACCCTATTATAGGTGTGGGAGTGGGTCTCAACCACCCTATTATAGGTGTGGGAGTCGGTCTCAACCACCCTATTATAGGTGTGGGAGTGGGTCTCAACCACCCTATTATAGGTGTGGGAGAATGGTCGAAGACTTGCTTGTGGTTTTCTTGGTTGTATTCGTTCCATCCACCCTTTATCAGGCGTGGGGAATGGGTCTCAACCACCCTGTTTCAGGTGTGGGAAACCATCGATGACTTTCTTCTTCCTTGTAGTTCTCCCTTGACATAGATGTCTTGGGTCTTGTTCGCCGTTTCTGGCGGAGTTAGGGCTGGCAGCTGTTGTTTCCTTCGTCGTCTCTACTCAAACCAAGGGGAATCACAGCGCTGGACAGACAACAGTTAGATCCCCTGCCCCCGCCTATCAGGCACCCAATCGCCAGCCCACAGAGAAATACGCAGGTATAGAATAAGACAATCATTTCCATTCTACTTCCTAAGTTCCGGAGAAAGACATGGGTTATATAAGAGACCTGATCCATTCTTATTAGGAATGGAAATGATTGTCTTATTCTATACCTGCGTATTTCTCTGTGGGCTGGCGATTGGGTGCCTGATAGGCGGGGGCAGGGGATCTAACTGTTGTCTGTCCAGCGCTGTGATTCCCCTTGGTTTGAGTACTGACAATTCTGCCAGCGCTAGCCTCACCTATCTGGTTTGTGAGTATCATGTATAACTCGAGGCAAAATTTGTATCGTTACATTGTTGTGTAATGTTCTGTGCATCTACTGTGGGAAATCAGGGTATTTACCCGACCACATATAGTAGCGCACCTTCATGTTTGTGTATGTATGTTTCTCCTGCCTACTTCCTAAGTTCCGGAGAAAGACATGGGTTATATAAGAGACCTGATCCATTCTTATTAGGAATGGAAATGATTGTCTTATTCTATACCTGCGTATTTCTCTGTGGGCTGGCGATTGGGTGCCTGATAGGCGGGGGCAGGGGATCTAACTGTTGTCTGTCCAGCGCTGTGATTCCCCTTGGTTTGAGTACTGACAATTCTGCCAGCGCTAGCCTCACCTATCTGGTTTGTGAGTATCATGTATAACTCGAGGCAAAATTTGTATCGTTACATTGTTGTGTAATGTTCTGTGCATCTACTGTGGGAAATCAGGGTATTTACCCGACCACATATAGTAGCGCACCTTCATGTTTGTGTATGTATGTTTCTCCTGCCTACTTCCTAAGTTCCGGAGAAAGACATGGGTTATATAAGAGACCTGATCCATTCTTATTAGGAATGGAAATGATTGTCTTATTCTATACCTGCGTATTTCTCTGTGGGCTGGCGATTGGGTGCCTGATAGGCGGGGGCAGGGGATCTAACTGTTGTCTGTCCAGCGCTGTGATTCCCCTTGGTTTGAGTACTGACAATTCTGCCAGCGCTAGCCTCACCTATCTGGTTTGTGAGCTTCGTCGTCTCGCTTCGAATGAGGCTTTGCTGGGTGTGAGGGCAGAGCGGCTTAGTGCAGCGCGCGTGCCGATGACGTATGGTCGAATCTCATTGGTCGGCTGTCGCGGTCGGACTGATCGCCCGCTGTCCGTGTGAGATAGCGTCTTGTGACCTTGGTTGCAGGTGGAGTCTATCTTCTATGTCGGCCGGTCCATTTTTGTGGTATGCTATATCTCTGTTAGCCGTATAGACGTGGGGATGAGAGGTAGTTGTCTGTTGATGGTGTATATCTGGATGCTTAGAGTAAACATCTGTCATGACACGTCCGTCTTCCGTAAGTGTTTGCTAGAAAGTGAGCTAGCTGGATCAGTTGCTCTTCTACCGGCACTGATATGAGCTATCTCCTCTTATTTAAGAGGCGCTCTCTGCTTCGTTGAATCAGTGTTCCGATCACCTCAGGACGGTGAGCCTGATGTTGGGGTTGTGTGCATTGAAGCGTGGCCACTCTAAACGGTGCGCGCGTGGCCGGGACCGATAGCGGTGGCGTCATCCTGATTGCATCATCACTCTGGCCGCGAAGTAAAGATGAGTGATGGTGGGCCGCTGTATTACGCTTAGTCCCTTCGTGTGTTTGTCGATTCAATCTTGATGGTCCAGTGGAGCAATGAAGATGCGATATTTTTCCTGTTCGCACAGTCCGAGTGAAAGGAGAATGAAGTGGGCATAATATGCCAGGATTTGAAAGCGAGGCGTAGGTGAAACCAAAAGTGACCGGTTTTGCACATTGCTGAGGATAGCAAACGACCCTAAAAAAATCGGGTGGCTATTCACGGGTCCTAGTCAGGTCGGTGCTACGCACCTTCAGATCAGTGGTAAAAGAGCAAGACCGGTCCCACCCAGGTATGCATCCGGTCACTCTGGTCCCGACGCCTCAAAATATCCGAGCAGAAGAATGTGAAGCACTCGGGGGCGTTTCGATCGGTATTCGTAGTTAGTAACTACAGGCTCCGATTTACTCATCAGGGAACCGGCCTACAATTCGCAGTCCATTTCTTGGTGTCTTCCTCTAAGTGTGTCGCATTTAATTCCTTACATAAGGACATGTTATCCGTGTAGTCCTTGCATGTAACTGTAGTCCTGACGCGGCATTATTGATGTCCAGTATGGTCGCTTTCAAACCCTTGCAGTATTCCTGACACGGTGTTATTGATGTCTAGTATGAACGCTTTCAAATCCTTGCAGTATTCGCGATGCGGTGTTATTGATGTCAAGTATGATCGCTTCAAATCCTTGCAGGGTCCAGTCTTGTGTCGGGATCCGATTGTATCGCCGCGTCTTTTGTTCCCTCGGCGCTTGTGCCTGTCAGTTCCAAGGTCATTTCCTGCTCAGCGGGGCTTAGCCGCGATAAGACGCAAGGAACCGTTGGGCGGAGTTTGCGTGTATAGACGTGGGAGTCATGTTCTTTGTTTATTAATCCGTCCGTTTTGACGGATCAATCCCAGACTTAGTGTCGTTGTTGTTGTTGATTCTCCGTGTATTCGTGTTTGTAGACGATGCCGGTTGTTTGTGTGGCTGTGTTGCCTTCCATGCGACAGACTAGTGTTTCTAGTGTTGTCCTCTGCGTAGGTGGTTTGCAGTGTTGCCGTGGTGCATATCTCACAGTTGATGCTTTAAAATCAGCTTAATCATAGCTGTTGCTGCTGTTTTGGTGTGGCTGTCGTTTCGTTGATTGCTGTTGTTGCCGTTGGCTTGTTGGGCCGCCTGAATTGTATACCGTTTTGGTGGTAGGTGCCGGGTTTTGTCGTTGTAGAAGGGCCTTCAATTCTTCGAGTGCTTCACAGAATAGTTGGCCTCGCTTGTTGCGAGCGTTCCAGTCCTCCTTTCACTTTTGTGCGCTTTAGAACGGGTTCTTTGTGACCAGTGTTGCCTGGTGTTGTAGCTTAAAGTTGGTGCTGCGTAGTTTTGTGGTCGGTGTGAAGTAGACAATGTCCGTTTCCTCTATTCCTTAGTCCGTGTTGTAGACAAAGTGGCTTGCCTTTCTCGTTGGCGGGAGGTAAGTCTTTTAGCAAACAGTATGACGTCATAGCGTGTAGCGATTCATGACAGATGTCTCTTCAGTAGAGGGTTATGCCGTGGGGGGCTGCAGGGCCGATTGTTGGCCTCAGTTGAGTAGCTGGCTCACACGTGTCTTGTTAAAGCAGCAGAAAAATAGGATCGCAGTGTAGTTTGTCGCTTGTTCTAGCTTGTCGATCGTGTGGTGTTAAATTTTCCACCTGGATTTCCAGCCTTGTGGGGGATGTGTTACTTGGTGGTTTTCGTTCCATCCACCTTTTTTCAGGTGTGGGGAGTGCGTTCCAACCACCCTATTATAGGTGTGGGAGTGGGTCTCAACCACCCTATTATAGGTGTGGGAGTGGGTCTCAACCACCCTATTATAGGTGTGGGAGTCGGTCTCAACCACCCTATTATAGGTGTGGGAGAATGGTCGAAGAGCTCCTTCTTGCTTGTGGTTTTCTTGGTTGTATTCGTTCCATCCACCCTTTATCAGGCGTGGGGAATGGGTCTCAACCACCCTGTTTCAGGTGTGGGAAACCATCGATGACTTTCTTCTTCCTTGTAGTTCTCCCTTGACATAGATGTCTTGGGTCTTGATCGCCGTTTCTGGCGGAGTTAGGGCTGGCAGCTGTTGTTTCCTTCGTCGTCTCGCTTCGAATGAGGCTTTGCTGGGTGTGAGGGCAGAGCGGCTTAGTGCAGCGCGCGTGCCGATGACGTATGGTCGAATCTCATTGGTCGGCTGTCGCGGTCGGACTGATCGCCCGCTGTCCGTGTGAGATAGCGTCTTGTGACCTTGGTTGCAGGTGGAGTCTATCTTCTATGTCGGCCGGTCCATTTTTGTGGTATGCTATATCTCTGTTAGCCGTATAGACGTGGGGATGAGAGGTAGTTGTCTGTTGATGGTGTATATCTGGATGCTTAGAGTAAACATCTGTCATGACACGTCCGTCTTCCGTAAGTGTTTGCTAGAAAGTGAGCTAGCTGGATCAGTTGCTCTTCTACCGGCACTGATATGAGCTATCTCCTCTTATTTAAGAGGCGCTCTCTGCTTCGTTGAATCAGTGTTCCGATCCCCTCAGGACGGTGAGCCTGAGGTTGGGGTTGTGTGCATTGAAGCGTGGCCACTCTAAACGGTGCGCGCGTGGCCGGGACCGATAGCGGTGGCGTCATCCTGATTGCATCATCACTCTGGCCGCGAAGTAAAGATGAGTGATGGTGGGCCGCTGTATTACGCTTAGTCCCTTCGTGTGTTTGTCGATTCAATCTTGATGGTCCAGTGGAGCAATGAAGATGCGATATTTTTCCTGTTCGCACAGTCCGAGTGAAAGGAGAATGAAGTGGGCATAATATGCCAGGATTTGAAAGCGAGGCGTAGGTGAAACCAAAAGTGACCGGTTTCTTGCACATTGCTGAGGATAGCAAACGACCCTAAAAAACGGCAACAACAGCAATCAACGAAACGACAGCCACACCAAAACAGCAGCAACAGCTATGATTAAGCTGATTTTAAAGCATCAACTGTGAGATATGCACAACGGCAACACTGCATACCACCTACGCAGAGGACAATACTAGAAACACTAGTCTGTCGCATGGAAGGCAACACAGCCACACAAACAACCGGCATCGTCTACAAACACGAATACACGGAGAATCAACAACAACAACGACACTAAGTCTGGGATTGATCCGTCAAAACGGACGGATTAATAAACAAAGAACATGACTCCCACGTCGATACACGCAAACTCCGCCCAACGGTTCCTTGCGTCTTATCGCGGCTAAGCCCCGCTAAGCAGGAAATGACCTTGGAACTGACAGGCACAAGCGCCGAGGGAACAAAAGACGCGGCGATACAATCGGATCCCGACACAAGACTGGACCCTGCAAGGATTTGAAGCGATCATACTTGACATCAATAACACCGCATCGCGAATACTGCAAGGATTTGAAAGCGTTCATACTAGACATCAATAACACCGCGTCAGGAATACTGCAAGGGTTTGAAAGCGACCATACTGGACATCAATAATGCCGCGTCAGGACTACAGTTACATGCAAGGACTACACGGATAACATGTCCTTATGTAAGGAATTAAATGCGACACACTTAGAGGAAGACACAAAGAAATGGACTGCGAATTGTAGGCCGGTTCCCTGATGAGTAAATCGGAGCCTGTAGTTACTAACTACGAATACCGATCGAAACGCCCCCGAGTGCTTCACATTCTTCTGCTCGGATATTTTGAGGCGTCGGGACCAGAGTGACCGGATGCATACCTGGGTGGGACCGGTCTTGCTCTTTTACCACTGATCTGAAGGTGCGTAGCACCGACCTGACTAGGACCCGTGAATAGCCACCCGATTTTTTTAGGGTCGTTTGCTATCCTCAGCAATGTGCAAAACCGGTCACTTTTGGTTTCACCTACGCCTCGCTTTCAAATCCTGGCATATTATGCCCACTTCATTCTCCTTTCACTCGGACTGTGCGAACAGGAAAAATATCGCATCTTCATTGCTCCACTGGACCATCAAGATTGAATCGACAAACACACGAAGGGACTAAGCGTAATACAGCGGCCCACCATCACTCATCTTTACTTCGCGGCCAGAGTGATGATGCAATCAGGATGACGCCACCGCTATCGGTCCCGGCCACGCGCGCACCGTTTAGAGTGGCCACGCTTCAATGCACACAACCCCAACATCAGGCTCACCGTCCTGAGGGGATCGGAACACTGATTCAACGAAGCAGAGAGCGCCTCTTAAATAAGAGGAGATAGCTCATATCAGTGCCGGTAGAAGAGCAATCCAGCTAGCTCACTTTCTAGCAAACACTTACGGAAGACGGACGTGTCATGACAGATGTTTACTCTAAGCATCCAGATATACACCATCAACAGACAACTACCTCTCATCCCCATGTCTATACGGCTAACAGAGATATAGCATACCACAAAAATGGACCGGCCGACATAGAAGATAGACTCCACCTGCAACCAAGGTCACAAGACGCTATCTCAGTCACACGGACAGCGGGCGATCAGTCCGACCGCGACAGCCGACCAATGAGATTCGACCATACGTCATCGGCACGCGCGCTGCACTAAGCCGCTCTGCCCTCACACCCAGCAAAGCCTCATTCGAAGCGAGACGACGAAGGAAACAACAGCTGCCAGCCCTAACTCCGCCAGAAACGGCGATCAAGACCCAAGACATCTATGTCAAGGGAGAACTACAAGGAAGAAGAAAGTCATCGATGGTTTCCCACACCTGAAACATGGTGGTTGAGACCCATTCCCCACGCCTGATAAAGGGTGGATGGAACGAATACAACCAAGAAAACCACAAGCAAGAAGGAGCTCTTCGACCATTCTCCCACACCTATAATAGGGTGGTTGAGACCCACTCCCACACCTATAATAGGGTGGTTGAGACCGACTCCCACACCTATAATAGGGTGGTTGAGACCCACTCCCACACCTATAATAGGGTGGTTGAGACCCACTCCCACACCTAGAATAGGGTGGTTGGAACGCACTCCCCACACCTGAAAAAAGGTGGATGGAACGAAAACCACCAAGTAACACGTCCCCCACAAGGCTGGAAATCCAGGTGGAAAATTTAACACCACACGATCGACAAGCTAGAACAAGCGACAAACTACACTGCGATCCTATTTTTCTGCTGCTTTAACAAGACACGTGTGAGCCAGCTACTCAACTGAGGCCAACAATCGGCCCTGCAGCCCCCCACGGCATAACCCTCTACTGAAGAGACATCTGTCATGAATCGCTACACGCTATGACGTCATACTGTTTGCTAAAAGACTTACCTCCCGCCAACGAGAAAGGCAAGCCACTTTGTATACAACACGGACTAAGGAATAGAGGAAACGGACATTGTCTACTTCACACCGACCACAAAACTACGCAGCACCAACTTTAATGTACAACACCAGGCAACACTGGTCACAAAGAACCCGTTCTAAAGCGCACAAAAGTGAAAGGAGGACTGGAACGCTCGCAACAAGCGAGGCCAACTATTCTGTGAAGCACTCGAAGAATTGAAGGCCCTTCTACAACGACAAAACCCGGCACTTACCACCAAAACGGTATACAATTCAGGCGGCCCAACAAGCCAACGGCAACAACAGCAATCAACGAAACGACAGCCACACCAAAACAGCAGCAACAGCTATGATTAAGCTGATTTTAAAGCATCAACTGTGAGATATGCACCACGGCAACACTGCATACCACCTACGCAGAGGACAATACTAGAAACACTAGTCTGTCGCATGGAAGGCAACACAGCCACACAAACAACCGGCATCGTCTACAAACACGAATACACGGAGAATCAACAACAACAACGACACTAAGTCTGGGATTGATCCGTCAAAACGGACGGATTAATAAACAAAGAACATGACTCCCACGTCGATACACGCAAACTCCGCCCAACGGTTCCTTGCGTCTTATCGCGGCTAAGCCCCGCTGAGCAGGAAATGACCTTGGAACTGACAGGCACAAGCGCCGAGGGAACAAAAGACGCGGCGATACAATCGGATCCCGACACAAGACTGGACCCTGTAAGGATTTGAAGCGATCATACTTGACATCAATAACACCGCATCGCGAATACTGCAAGGATTTGAAAGCGTTCATACTAGACATCAATAACACCGCGTCAGGAATACTGCAAGGGTTTGAAAGCGACCATACTGGACATCAATAATGCCGCGTCAGGACTACAGTTACATGCAAGGACTACACGGATAACATGTCCTTATGTAAGGAATTAAATGCGACACACTTAGAGGAAGACACCAAGAAATGGACTGCGAATTGTAGGCCTGTTCCCTGATGAGTAAATCGGAGCCTGTAGTTACTAACTACGAATACCGATCGAAACGCCCCCGAGTGCTTCACATTCTTCTGCTCGGATATTTTGAGGCGTCGGGACCAGAGTGACCGGATGCATACCTGGGTGGGACCGGTCTTGCTCTTTTACCACGGAGTTTGGCTCTCAAAATGAAATATGTGGTCTTCTGTAGCGCCTCCACAGGCCCGTACAGTTTCTCTTGTAGAGTGGCGGGCTTCGGCCATATCTCCTTTCTCAGCAGCTGGTGGTTCCCACAGTCCAGTAGGGTGGTCTGTGGTCTGCTCTGCTTCTCCACAAGGGCACAGGGGAGATGGCACGAGGTGGAAGCGTCTGTGCACGTGAAAATTGAGTCGGTCGTGCCAGGTCCTCAGACGGAAGATGGTCACCTGCTCTTGTCTGGACAGCTGATAGTAACTGTCTTGGGGCCGTTATGGTGGTCTGTACACAGACTTATGATGGTTTTATTTTTGTGAAGCTGACTCCATTTTCATCTTGTTCTTCCTCCGCACCCAATTTTGCCATTCTGTCAACTTCTTCATTGCTGTAGATGCCACAGTGTGAAGGGATCCACTGCAGCACCAGTCTGGTGCACTTGATGTTTTGCAGTGCCTCCTGTAGACGTGACAGTTTGATTGCTGTTGCTGCCTCCAGGACAGACATGGCATCAGTCAGGAAGACAATCTGGGCATCAGGGTCTGCAGTGCCACGCAGGGTGTTTGCGGCGCGGACCAGGGCTTCCGCCTCAGCTCTGTAATTTATGCAGTAAAGGCCTTTTGGAACTGCCTCTGTTTGCCACTTTCTCTTTGGGTACTAAATGTACACCCCAGCTTATTTTTTTACTGTCAGTGTTAAAGCCGCCAGCCTACGATGTCATGTGAGTGTTATTGAAAGGACTCCACCGCGTCCTATCCCTTTAAAAACAAAAATCTCTTTGTGTGTGTGTGTGTGTGTGTGTGTGTGTGTGTGTGTGTGTGTGTGTGTGTGTGTGTGTGTGTGTGCGGTGTGCGTGTGTGTCACTTTCATAACTGTGTACCAAAAGTGTGACATTGACCACCAAAAAAATAAAATACCCGCAATGTTTTTGTCACGACTAGGGAGACTGTGTTCACTGCCGCATTCAACTAGCGCGCCCCGCACGTGCAAAAGAAAGAACACTAGCCCGTCTCTACCAACTTGTAAACAACTCACTATTCCTGCGTGACCGGTGCTTCGGCAACTTTCGACTACCTCTGTCAAAACAGTCACTAACCGTGACAGTTTTTTCTGTGTTTTCTTGTGAATAAAGTTTCAAATCATCATTTTATGTCAGAAAAAAAAAGAATATTTGCATTCATGCATTTGCATGTTTGTTGTGAGGTGGCAAAGAAGCGACAGTGTAAATATGTCCAACGTAACATTTGGAAGTATGAAGGAAACCAAATTCATTCGAGCTTCGCGCTTTCTCTCCAACTTGAACCTCTCTCAAACTGACAGAGTGCACTACTAGAATTCCGCTGACAACCAGAAACTATTCATATGCAACATAGTTCGTAGGCTGTAGGTTTTTTTTATCGTAAAATGCGAAAATGATGTAGTCCAACGTTACAGCGGAAACAGTAAGTGATCGTTGATTACCATTTTAAAAACCCGAAAATAGTCAGTATGTGTTTCATTCACAATTTTAATCACCGACCTACACGTTTTAACACATCTCCCAAAGTCTCAGGATAAAAATAGTTCCGTCTTCATACGTGTAGTGAAAAGAAGCTGTGTTTGTTGGCTGACATCGGCGGTGGAAACACGCGTTACGTTGGACAGCTATTTTTCTCACTGCCCAAAAACGCAAGGTATCGGAATTAATTTGTGACGAAAATGAATCACACACTCACTTCAGTTCACAAACAGCAGAAAACAGCGGGTTTAGTTGCAGAGGGGTAAAGGTAGTTACACGCACGCGACATACACACACACATACACACACACACACACACACACACACACACACACACACACACATACACACACACGCACACACACACACACAAACACACTGTGTACACTCACTCACACACACACACAAACACACACACACATCAACCTAGATAGCTCCGGAGTCACTTCCCAATGCGCAAAAGGCCATCAGGCCGCCGCCGTTTGCCCGTATGTTTGTTCTTGATTTTAGCTCCATATCCACCTGGATATACGGGCCAACGGCGGCCGACGTCGGCCCAATGGCTTTTGCGCATTGGGCTTTTCCATTTACGGTTCTGTTTACAATATTTTTGTTATTGATTTTAGCTCCATATCCACCTGGATATACGGGTGAAATGACTGCCTACCCACCTGGATACATGGGTGAAACCCCGACTGCCTACCCACCTGGATATACGGGCTCAGCCCCGACTGCCTTCCCTCCTGGATATACGGGTAAAATGCGACCATAATTTTACACTCATTTCTAACTGGAGTTACTTTTATTCTGGTCACCACTTAGCAATTCCAAACTCTGAGTGCCTGCTTTGTGCTTCGTTCATGGTAAACACTTGCTGGCACACACTAAGTGAATGCGCGAGTTTCACGTGAGCGTGCTTGTTGGGTTCATTTCGCGGCTATATCCTGCGCATTGAGTTATATTATAAATATGAGAAATGTGCCATATAAATACTATGTATTATTATTATTATTACTGCAAATTCAGGAATTGATTGTTGCTTTTTTCTGATAAAAATCAAGTTAGGAATTATTACTTGGACACTTGACGTTTTAATAATAAGTTTCACTATTTTGTGTGTGTGTGTGTGTGTGTGTGTGTGTGTGTGTGTGTGTGTGTGTGTGTGTGTGTGTGTGTGTGTGTGTGTGTGTGTGTGTTGAGCTAGTACTTACTTGGCGCTGTGCTTGAAAATGCTGAACCTGCAAAAGAAGCTGCTAAAAGAACTTTTTCTAGGCATGGTGTGAGTTTCATGAGTGATCTTAGTCCTGCGCCCGCCTCTAAGCTAGGTGCTCCGCTATAGCGGAGCACCTTGCTTAGTGGCTGGCGTAGAACTAAGCTCACTCATGCAACTGGCCCATGGTTCCAACAACTGAAATAGCGCTATGTGGGGCGTGCTAAGGTTGTGCTTCATACACTCTAGTGATTGACCAAATCCTACATAATACAAATGTTTGTTGTTGTTTTTTCTTCTGATTTCTGCTTATTCTTTGCTTCTAAGAGCTTAAAATGTGCTATCAGAACTTTGTTCAAACACAGTATCAAGAGCATTGTTCAGATTGTGCTATTATTTTGTGCTAAACTTTAATTTTAAATATCATATAAAATGTGCCTAAAGTGTGCTAAAAACTCAGAGAGGTCCGTCACACAGTAAACTCGAGTTAGACCATGCAGCCAAAATTTAACCCGATTCAAATGATCACTCGACCTAGGAATCTGAGACAAAATACATGACAAACAGAACAAACTTAAACGGGACTAAATTTTGGGTGATCACACGACCGAGTTATCTTGGACTAAAAATCAAGTTATGTTGATCACACAACCAAAATTAAATAAATAAGTAAAATAACCTGAGTTAAATTAGCGCGGGCCAGCTATCCCAATAACGGAGCCTGGGTTAGCTACTTGTGCCGATACAGTAGTCTGGGAGATGCCACAGGAGCTGCGGATAGGAAGAAACGTTTTCCACACATGTTGCATTGTAACTTACAGGGCTGTTTTGGCAGTGTCAACATTTTTTGCTCTGACGCATTTAACCCATTCATCCATGACGCACTACAGCAGGAGATGGGTCGACCATGATAATTCAAGGGTAGTGCCAGATTAGCTTGGCGCCAGTCGGCGCCAAGCTAATCTGGCACTGCCCTTGAATTATCATGGTCGATTCATCTCCTGCAACCGGTGCACTGTCATTAGATGACGCCTCCAAAATTAGGGAAATACGGCCGTCGGACTGAATGAGTTAAATGCGTCAGAGCAGGAGAAGGTATGGAGTCTACGACTGGAAGCGTTCAGGTGAAGAGAGATTGAGAAAAAAGGGGCGAATCTGGGGTCTTGGACCCAATGTTTCCTTCTTCCCATCTGGCACACACACACACACACACACACACACACACACACACACACACACACACACACACACACACACACACACACACACACGCACACACGCACACACACGCACGCACACACATACACACTCACGCACACACACACACACACCATGCTCATCGTCGTTTGATTTTTCGGCAATAAGAAGGCTCTTTAACCACCCCCCCCCCCCCACCCCCAACCTCCAACCCACCCACCCAGAAACGAGTTGTAGGACAGACCTGATCTACCACTGGGCACTTGATCTCTAACTGGGCAGAGACGAGTTTTGGGACAGACGGGTTGGAAAGGTGAACGAGAACGGAGAGAGACTTCTGGATTGTGTGTACTCAGTGCGCAAATGCCATCGGCCGCCGTTGGCCCGCGCACAGCCGTGCGTTGGCCAACGGCTGTCGACTTCTGCCCGATGGCCTTTTGCGCATTGGGTATGCACTACGACCTCTGCTTCACCATCGCCTTCCATACTTTCATTTTAAGACATCCAAACTGCTTACAGAAACTAAATGCGTCCTTTTGTTAAAATCATACCATGAACATTGATAAAAGGGGATACTGTGTGAACGATTAACCCTTTGCAGTTTAGAAAAGATTGCCATAAACAACCAATCCACTAACTTGTTCTGTCTATTTTGAACAATTGCAGGTACGGCGCTGAAGGAAGTAGAACTAGTGCGCAGCCTTTTCCCCGAAACATGGCTCTGGCTGAACACGACAGTAGGGTAAGGATGCAGTTGACACCGTCGCTCTTGTGAGAGAATGATGTCATTTTTTTTTAAAATGTCCCTGTCGAGACAAGGAGAAAAGAAAAAAAAAACTGAGAGAGGCACAGAACCTCTTGAACCCCAGCAGATGAGGGCACATGAGGTTCTATGCCTCTTGGTGGTCCGAACTGTTGCATGCGTGTGAAATCTCTTTATGCCATCCGTGTTGGTGAGTCTCTCATCCCTTTCTCCAAGACTGTCAGAGATCTTGGTGTCTTTGTCGATGCCAGTCTTATCTTGGAAGACCATATCAATGCTGTTGTCAGGGGATGCTACTTTCATCTTCGCTCGCTTGGGAAACTTCGACCTGTCCTGACATCCAAAGCTGCAAATGCTATTGCCGTTGCCCTTGTCCTATCCAGACTGGACTACCGTAACAGTTGTCTTTGGAGTCTACCAAAGTAACAACTCAGACGTCTTCAACTGGCTCAGAACACTGCCGCCAGAATTGTCACAAGAACCAAAAGAAGGGAGCATATCACACCAGTCCTTATTAGTTGCACTGGCTTCCAGTCAAGCAAAGAATTGATCACTTCTTACTCTGTGCCACAAGTCTATAAATGACCCAGCCTCACCAGAGTACCTCCGGGAAATAGTCCCACGTCATACACTCCGAGGCAACTCCGTTCTTCTGTCCGGTCCAAACTCTGCACCCCAAGTGTTGAAAGCCACACAAAGAAGCGACTTGTTTTTCCGGGCATTTTCACACTGCGGACCTCTGCTGTGGAATAGACTACCACAATCCTTGAGTGACATTGACTGCATTGGCACCTTCAGGAGGCATCTCAAGACCCACCTGTATCTTGACTTTTAATTCTAGGACTACTGCTAGCATGGAGTAGATGATCATTACAAGTGGACATCATCGTCATCATCATGATTGTGCTTGTACATAAATGTATACGAACGCATTGCCATATTTTCTCCTATTTGTGTTGCTCCAATCTATAAAAATTAGAACAAGTTTGAAATGGGGCTTGGCGGAGCCCGTTTAATAGCCTGCACGTGACGTCATGGGCGGGCAGGCCTCAACTTCTGGCAATGAAGTAACAAGGTAAAAATTACGTCACGTACAGCTATTCTAATTTGCTATAGAACATACTTCTGGCGCGAGGTGCCGTGCGTGCCTGTCAGAGTACTTGAGCCAGACATACAGTGTCATGTGCCCCTGCACTCA
This sequence comes from Semisulcospira habei, assembly GCA_036245525.1. Lineage (NCBI taxonomy): Eukaryota > Metazoa > Mollusca > Gastropoda > Semisulcospiridae > Semisulcospira > Semisulcospira habei. The sequence goes on along the minus strand of BTPG01000005.1, from coordinate 89,540,506 downwards.
TAGAGATTCACGAAAAGATGTTCTGTTTGCTGTGCGATATAATCCTTATTTCATTCTTGAACTGAGGCAGCCACAAGCTGCAGGAAAGTATCCAATCACTGAGAAAACAAGTCCCTCAAACAGAGATTAGTGTGCCCCTTCAGTCACAAGGGCTCATGGAAAGCAATACGTCTTTCTGTGCAATACTATTCAAACGAGGCAGTTAAATATGTTTAAGTCTGCGATTGTGGACACCCCCAATAAAGCCATAATCCTTTCAGAAAGCGAGAAATCGGCTGTACTCTCTCCCCGAGATCTCAAGGCTTATGGTCACCTTTTGATCGGACAAAGATAGACTTGATTGTGGTGATGGACTTTCCTAGGTGACTGCCAATCCCCTAATCCCATCAAGACTGACTGCACAGCGGGTCGCCAGTCTCGCTCAGATTGCGTTGTTTGTCTTTTGATGTAGTGTGTGGACATGCACCATTGCCAAAAGAGCATCATTGTAGTGATTGATACTTGCCATGCCACCGGAGGTGTCATGTGTGTTGATCGTAAATACTAAGTAGCCCTTAAGTAATCGTCGTACAGTGTAAGAGGTACATGTATACACCATCGAAGATCATGACTTCTTATAATTATGATCTGCGCCTGTGTTCCTCTTATGGAGGAGGTTATTGGGTTATAGAGCAGTATCATGGTATTTCACAAATGGCTTGCTGGTGTAATACATGGCTGTGTCCATATTATGGAAGAGATAATTGTCGACACACACATGGTGGCTGCTCATGCAGAAACGCCAAGTACAGGGTTTTTTAATCAGAAAATTAAGATCACACTAAAAGAACTCGAGATGCCAGACTTGCTTGCCACCGCCCAAAATAGAACTCAGTGGAGAGCACTGTCTGTTGCTGCTGCCTTTCAGTCCCCCCAACGCCCAGTTCGGGCAAGGGACTGATGATGATGATGAAAAGAATCAATAGTACGCGTTAGCATCTTGTGTTGTTAGGAGGCGGGGATGGAGGTGGGGAGGAGGACATGCGAGTTTAGACGTGATCAACTCTCCGTATGAAAACGTGCTAAAAGAGGTGGTGTATCCTGAGATTTTTTAAAAGTTACCTTGTTAAATGATTTCATCTCTGAAAACCCCCCACCCGGGTCTGCCCTGGGGGACTTGGGTGGGGTTAACTACCTTTTAGTTCCCAGGGTCACCCTGGTCAGCCCCACAGGGTGGGTTTCCCTTCTACTCTGGGGTATGTGTTTCTGTCTAACCTTGGTCCATTCACCTGTATTTTCCTTTTTAAAACTCTCCCTACTGTCTGCACTGCCTGTAGCTCTTGATATTGAATGTGTGTTGCTAAATGGTCTTAGCTTTATTTAGGCTTTGTTGTAGGTTTATTTAACGTATTTGACCGGCTGGCGACATACATTCAATTTTCTGTTTAGTTTTTTTTTTTTTTTTTCACAAGCAGTGCAGGCACGTCCTGAGAAAGTCTTGTTGCTGTCGGGACATTAAGCAATGTACGATCAATCAATCAATCTCTGAAAACTATAAATATGTCTGAGAAAACCCCGACAAAAAAGAAATGCTTAGGAAAAACGATTACAACACAACAGTATATTTGTAAAAGAAAATCCACAAAAGAAAGAAACACGCTAAGAAAAAACACGTTCAACACATCTATGTTGAAATTGGCCTTTCTAAACGTGTTTCTTTCTTTGTTAGGGTTTCTTTTTCATTATACACGCTTGCCAATCAGCATTTTGGTCTGGATTTAATATATTTGTTTCTTAATAATAATAAAAATAATCCATAGTTCTTGTATAGCGCTGTTCTCCAGGAAAACACTGGACTTACTGCGCATGCACAACAGCACACCCTTTCTCTCTCAGACACACAGGCACAATTATACACTACTTTAAACCACCCCATCCCTTCCCCACACCTTACATTCACTTCCTCTGGGATCAGAATAAGTGGCAGTCAGTCAACAGTTAGCTAAATATGAGCTAAGTGTTAAATGCCCGACAAAAAAGAAAAGTCTTTAAGTGGGCCTTGAACTGTGACAATGTGGGCAGATTCCGCATTTCAGTTGGCAGCGAGTTCCACACACCTGGGGCGAAAAAGGTGAAAGAACGCTCCCCGACAGTTTTCATGTTAAGCTTCGGGATTTTTAACAGCTTTTCACTGGAGGAACGGAGGGTGCGTGATGGCTGATAAGCAGACAGCTTGGCGGAGAGGTACGGCGGGAGAGATCCGTCAAAATGCCGATAGGCGAAAATTGCAATTTTGTACTGGCAACGGTATTCGACGGGCAGCCAGTGCAGCTGCTTCAGTAGATCTGTGTCCTAAAAATGACGCATTTCGGAAAACATGGTCATGGGGGGTGGGGGTGGGGTGGCGGTCGGTTGTGCCCACTCCCCCCCCCCTCTCCCCACCACCCCCTTCCAGACACCTCTGGATCCGCCCCTGCGATCGAAGACGAAGAGAATCGGCGTGTTAAATGTGATAAATGTACCTGTACGGTAACGATTCTTCTGTCTGATAAAATGAGACCGGCCTTGAGCAGTATTTTTTGTGTGTTGCCTGTTACATCTGTGCAGATGCAGGATAAAAGAGAAAATCGTACCCTTTCCTTTTGTCACCTCATGCAGCCATTTGTCTTCCTCCACCTCCCCCCCCCCCCACCCCACCTCCCCTCCCCCTTTTTCCCACAGAGAGACACACACAAAACGCAAAATCCTGCACAGTACAACAACAGTATTCTTTCAAATTGCATGCTTAGAACATTATGACATCTGCATGCCAATGCGGCGTCATAAGACTAACATTTTATTGCGTAAAAGATTTATGTGTATCTGGTTCGTGCGTTTCTTTTGTCAGTAGGTCTACCAGTCTGCTCTCGACACCGTGTCTTAAAATAGACACTTGGAAAATACATGTTCAAACTCGTGTCGCCCGCCACACTAGGTGTTGACTTTTTCGATAAGCGTTGCATACTTTTGCGATAAGTATTGGAGACAGTAACAGACTTGTGGGTGAAGAGATATTAATCACAAGGATACGCTTAACTCATTCAGTCCCTACACACCACAGCAAGACGTGAATCGAGCATGATAGTTCAAGGGTGATGCCAGAATAGTTTGGCGCCCATAGGCGCCAAGGTATTCTGACACCACCCTTGAACTATCATGCTCGATCTGTCTCTAGAATTGTAGAGGGCATCTTCAAAATGTGGGGATTTCGGTCCTGCGAGAGACTGTGTTAAAAATAGAAACAACGTTTGGCTCGTCATCCCCTCTTGCTTTTTTGCAATTTCATTTCTCAGAGCCAACGGTTCTGTTGTGATCCACACGACCGTTCCAGACACTATCACGTCCTGGGTAGCCACAGCATTTGCTACGAACCTTCGGACTGGTCTGGGTGTATCCCCTTCTGCAGTCAAAGTAAGTCGTAGAACAAAAACCAGGAATTAATGAAACAGACTTTACAGACCGCCGTAGGCGAGTATAGTATAGCGTTTAACTGGGAGACAAACATTTTACAATTTTAGAGAGTATATATCTTGTTTTTACTGTGCATGACTTTTTGAGTATGTCATTAATACCTATTTGTGGCGGAGAAAAACATGATGGAGGAGTGTCGCACAGTATTGTCAGAAATAAAGGATGGCGTCGTATGCTGGTAGCAAAATGAAGTCATATTCTGTAGTACATAACTTCTCTGACATTACATTCTTGTAGCATATGTTCTTTGTGCTTGCAAAGTTTTTTATGAACATTTATTGCGAGTGCTTAATTTGCCATAAAGAATTGAACTCATGTTTACCACAACTAAAGTATTAACCTTTTGCGCGTCGGCAGCGGTTTTTGTCGCGATTATTCCTGTAGGAATCATCACGACTAAAACCGCTACCGACACGCAAAGGGTTAAACTCTACTAAAACACACATGTTTTCGCAGCTTACTGTGTTCAGATCCTTCTTCGTCAGCCTGACTCTACCTTCATCAGTCATCAGGGGAGAGCACGTCGTTATCCAAGCCAGCGTCTTTAATTACCTCCCTTCAGACGTCTCTGTAAGCTTCCAATCTGTTGAGACTCCACAGAAAAACAACTTTACACACACACACGTACACACACACACACACACACACACACACACACACACACACACACACACACACACACACACACACACACACACACACACACACACACACACACACACACACACACTTTGTTGTTGTTGTTTTTGTGATGATCTTGTGCCTCCAATTGAAAAGTGATTTGATGGCACTCTGTCTTTCGAAAATCAGTGACTGGTCAGATCGTGATTCCAGTCACTTACATCCCATTGCACAAAGGCAATCGGCCCGATGGCCTTTTGCGCATTGGGATAGTAACTGATTACAGTATTTCTTTTCTGTGCTAGTCCAATAAGATCGCCAAGTCAAGTCACAGTCGTTCTGTCTCCATTGCACTATATCAGGACTTAGCACATTCACTGGCAGTGGACGCACATTGTGTTTCTGAAATCCGTTAATAATTTATTGTCAAAGAACCCCAGTTGTTCAAGAAACATGGATACGAGGTATTATCACAAATTAATTATAATTTGGCCGCCATTTGTAAGCTACTTTAATCACATTGATAAACTTAGTATCGAAACAAATTTCATCCTTTGTACTTTATTCATACACTATGTGGGCCTGGTATCTTCAGCCGTTCCGCTGTATGTAAACAGCTGTGATTTAAAACATTGGTCACTCCAAGAAAATAAAATTATTTCTACATTTTTACAAAAGACAGTCCCGTCAAAATCCACACAAATATGAATGTTGTTCGATATGATAATTGTGTATTGTCTGCCACTAACTGAAAGTGGATTTTGCAGTTAACCTCTGAAAAAGTGAACTTTGAAGATAAGTACTGGTCTGACAGGACTGACGAAATTTTATCCAGGAACCAGCAAACGTTGCTCTTTATATACTCACTGATACGCATATGTTTTTATTTTCTTAAACTTCCGATTTTTCTCTTGGAATAGTTCAAAGGATAGTGCCCAATGACCTTGAAATTCAAAAACTATTTGCAATAAGGATACCCCATTTTTGGACAGAGTCTAAGATGTAACAAAAAGTTGATCGCATAGATAAACTACTCAAGCGTTCGGCCTAAAGGACTTCAAATGACCGTGTGATGTCATACTGAAGACGATATTGGCTTGTTGTGTAACGGTATCCCCAGCAATCAGGAGTAGCTGTTGATACTGCTGTTTCAGTGTATAAGGGCCAAACGTGTTGCATCAAACAATTCCTCGCTGACTTTCAGGTGCTGGTAACTCTGCCTAGATCTAACGATTATAACAGCATTGTTATTGGCGCTGATGGCAGCGAAACCACAGCCAACGGAGATCAGGAGCGGACCGTTTTGGTAAGACACTGTGTGCACATTGTCATGCTATGTGTATAAGGGAAGCATTTGTTTTTTAAAGTTCGCTTGAGCAAGTCAGCTTGGTACTTACAGTTTTACGGTGGATCCATCCCCTACCATTTCCATCACCCACGTCTATACAGTAAGTATAGGCCGTTTGACATCTGAGAGGACACCATTTTTTCATATATCTCCACAAAGAAACTTTTTTCTATACCACTTTAAGAACAAATGTCAGTTAGTGCCAGCTGACCTAATATGGGTTATTAATGTGTACTTAACTCCTGTTATTTGTTGATTTTGAGTACGGTCGTAACAAAATGGTGAGGGAAAAAAACAAGAACAAGCCATTTTCATTACCCTAATTGAGCCCCGGCGGGAAACAGCCAATTTCAACATCTAGTTCAAGCATTGTTGACTTCATGTATGCCTCATTGTTTCATGTTTGCAAACTTCGTCATCTTACTCATTCACGTGAAACTGGGTCTTTCTTTTACTTGGCTGAATATATCTGGGGCACATTTAGGAACGTAAAATCAGTCATTTTATAAAAAAAAATAATCCAAATTTGTACGACTATACAGCAAATTGTTTGAGCTCTTGAATGTAAATCGTATTAGGTCAACTGTTCTAAGGTTGGTATAGAAAGTTGGTTTTTTGTTGTTGTTGCGAAAAACGTTGTACACTCCGATGTCAAACAACCTGTACCTAAGTGCAAAATGAGTACGAGCCAGTTTATATATTTTTTTTTAAAATTTGTTTTGCATTGTCATGTTTATGAGTAACATTTTTCTAATTTACTTACTTTCTTATTTACTTATTTACCTACTTGCTTGCTTTGCTTACTCACTCACTCACTCACTCACTCACTCACTCACTCACTCACTCACTCACTCACTCACTCACTCACTCACTCACTCACTCACTCACTTACTCATTCACTCATTTATTTTTAAATTTGTCGGCTTTGCTCTTAATGTCGTATTTCATGCGCGTCGGATAAGTTAACATTTTTCTAGACTGATGTTCCCACTACACTTCTCGTACTTAACCACCACCCCCACCCCCGCTTAAAACAAACTTCGATCACAATTAAAGAGAGTCTTTGGAGATTGACGTTCACTGTTCATGTACCTAATATTTTCTTATGCCTTTACCCCTTATCTGTCGAGGCTAAGCGAACATCTGCAAGAGACATAAATCCTCATGAGTCCCCGCAGTCGCGGGGGCTCGTGATGATTTAAGTCTCCTATTAGTCCTGTGTTCTGTGTGCTCACGCTTGTTCCCATTCCGTTTGTGCTCTTCGTGGGGTTGCCGCTCAAAGTGCAGTGGCTTCTAGACGCGAAATCTGCGTACACTGGCAGTCAAGGGGTTGAACATGTCTGTTTCCTCCCTCCTGAATTTGTACAGGTGCAGGCCAACAGACAGGCAACCGCCTACTTCCCTATCATCCCCACTCGGCTCGGTGCCGTCGACATCGAAGTGTCCGCTCGCTCAACGCTGTCCGCAGACGCAGTGCGGAGAGAACTCATAGTGGAGGTAAACCTTAACACTTTCCCGACATAAAGCAGCGGATTCGAATGCAGCACGTCTCCAGTGTGTTAAATTAACCCATTAACTGCTTGCGGCTAGAAATGGTGTCTCAAAACCCACCGCAGAACACTACCGGATAACTCCATTTCAGTCCTCCACCCTCCCCCACCCCACCCAAACACCTGCTGCTGTGTTTAATGATTCCAACAACAGACACAGATACTTATGAGCCCCCCCATACCTCTTGCATTTGAGTTGTCTTCAGTTTTTCTTGGCAGTAAGTTTAATTAAGACATTCTACCCCAGGACCGAAATCCCCAAATTTTGGAGTTGCCCTCTGTTGACTGTATTACAATTCTAGGGACAGATCGAGCATGATAGTTCAAGGGTGGTGCCAGAATAGCTTGGCGCCCGTGGGCGCCAAGCTATTCTGGCACCACCCTTGAACTGTCATGCTCGTTCCTTGTCGTGCTGTGGAGTGTCGGGGCTGAATGAGTTAACTGAACTACACACAGGCTGAGGGTGTGCCTAGCGAGTTCAGCATCCCCGTCTTTGTCAACCTGGACGCCAGCGGAACACAGACATTCTCCCAGACTTTCCCCGTCACCCTCCCCAGCGACGTAGTGGATGGGTCCACAAGGTCACGCATCAAGGTCACAGGTATGTATCTATACAAGAACCCAAAGCGCGGGCCGACGTCGGCCCGATGGCCTTTTGCGCATTGGGAATTGATCTGGTGTAAGTCAAGGAAACAAAGTACCTATCTACATCTGGATTGAGATAAGCTTTCGGTATGGCTTCCGCCAAAGTCCATCTGGCGTGTGCGGAAGTGATGAAAATTCGACATGGCGCGCGCGGTCGTGTGTGTGTGTGTGTGTGTGTGTGTGTTGTGTGTCGCGCGCGCGCGCGACCGCGGCGCGTGTGTCGTGTGTGTGTGCGATGTGCGCGCCCGCGCGCGCGAATGCCTGCGTGCGGCGGGCTGCGTGTGTATGATGTTCACAGTTCACACCCTGGTCTGATGTCATGGTTTTGGAGTCATTTGCGACGGTACAGCTTGAAAATACGTAAAGTTTAAATAATCCACAGACCACCCAACCTACTACCCTCCATTACATTCATTTCGGGTTTTGCAGGTGATGCTTTTTACTTGGGCCTAGCGTGGTCGGCTGAGGCACTTCTGCGGCTATGCCCACCGGAAATGTCTGTTGGGGAGCAGAACGCCTGATCCGGTTGGCCCCTGGACACTGTTTACAGTCGCTAATTACCTCCAAGTCCACAGGCCCAGCTGAGCGCAGCAATGCAACACGAAAACGATGTACCTCATCGAAACAGGTGAAATTTAAAATGCTGGAAATTCCTGAACCACAAATTTTTTTCATGAGGTTATTAATAGGTACGTTATCCATTCGAAAGTTTACGCATTGGGATCTGAGGCAAACAAGAAAACGGGTCCAGGTGTGGGAAGGTGACTCCAGTGGGTAACACATTCAGCTACATCATTTGTTTTATGATCTCGTTTCTGTTCGCGTTTTTGTTCTCTCTCGGGAGAAAACATTGGGGTTTCTTTTGCTCCCTCTCGCTTGCGTTTTTACTTTTCAAGGTACTATACGGTTTTACATGGTCCATCATTGGTAAGAGCAATTTTAGCAACACTGTATAAGTATTTGCCACCAGCCATGATATGGCTAGTCGATTGGCTCTGGGCATCAATACAAACATAACCAACGACCTTGTACACTCGACTGCACTGGAAACTAATGGTGAACACGAGCCATGCTGTCCTAGAGTCATAGTTTACCTCATAGTCGCGGGGGGCTCTCATGAGGATTCTATGCCTTTTGCTGAGACCAATTGTAAAACATGCTTCTTGGACGTTTTTTCCCTTTGGTTGTTGTATGAATAAGAATTTCAGAAATAACAATGTACGCCTCTTTGTCGGGGAAGGGTTTAATGCCGTTTGTAAACAGTTAGCCAAGTACAACACAACCTAGTAAATAATTTATTCAGCCTGTAAGTTCTAAAATACTAGTTAGTCCAGCATACGGTTTTTTTATTTTACGGTGTGCAGAGAGCTGAGTTCTCAGGTCGGAAATGTCGCTGAGTTCGAATCCAGCTAGGTAACACATTTGTTCAGATCCTTTTCGATGTCCCTTCACGTGCACGTGGACAAAAGACGTTTTAAAACCATAAAAGTATAACTAACGTTGTTTTGTGTGTGGTGTGTGTGTGTGTGTGTGTGTGTTTTTCTACGTGTGCAGCGTTATCAAAGGGAACTCATTACCAACGGCTACTGTTGGGACTTTCAGCTCGTTTGGCAAACAAGGGACGAATACTGGAAGCACATGGTGAGACCGTGGAATCACATTTCCCTGCACTGGACGTATATTTTGTATACTGAACATCTTTGTTCATTCAGTGACCCAAAAGCCTCTGCGTACCAAGGAACACGGACCCTCAAGATATGAGTTCGGCAATGGTATAGATCCTCATGTGCCCCGCAACTGCGGGTTGTGATTGAGGGCTAATGGGGGGGGTTCTCTATACATCTTGCGCTTGGCGATGTTTCCATTTTTCTCGGCAAGTCAAGGGGATTAAAACGCATACATAATCGAAAGAAATCACTGTTCACCCGGTGTTCTTCGCTTTGTACTGTCCGGTACCCCCTGCTTCCAGATCAGGTATTTCACTACTTGCAAAAGTCTGCAGTCTCTACCGGCTGACCACATTCCTTCATGCTTTTAGGTTTCGGTAAAAAAAAAAAATTACCGTGTACAAGTACAGCTAACTCGAGCACTGTTAACTTCATAATTGACAGGCTCTGACGGCCTCGTACTTCGAGTGTTCCACGAAAGCCATACCTTACGCGTTCGTGGACTCCGGAAGTCTACAAGATCTCTAAACTGGAGTATTCAGCGCCAGAACGTGACGGGTTCCTTCAACGCAGTTCGGTGCTCCATCTTTGACCTCGAGATGAGAGGAGAGCTGAACAATATCGGTATTATTGTAGCGTATCGTTTCGTATCGTTTCTTATCGAATCGAATCGCATCGTATCGAATCGTTATCGAGTATATTCGTTATCGCTTACCGTACAGTTTCCGTACCGTATCGCATCGTATCGTATTCTTATCGTACACTGTATTGTATTGTTTCACGACTCAGGAAATATTTGAAATACGGACACTTATAAGGCGACTGGCCATACCCCAGTAGCAATAACGGTCTTCGGGCCCACTAACGGCCGCAGTGGGCCCGCGCACGGTCGTGCGCGGGCCCTCTCACTGTGGCTATCGTGGGCCCTTGGACCTTTTGCTTACTGGGCTAAGCGTTTAAGATATGATGATAAAACAAACGGAGAGTGAAGCGCACTTAGAAATTGACCAAGTATTACGCATCGCAAGTGTGTTGAAACATTTTAGTTTCTGTTTCAGGTTTCTTTCTGCAGTTGGATTTCTCAGTAATAATGAGGACACTGCACTCAAGACGACATGCAAGTGAGCATTGATCCACATGAGCTCCTCTCGTATACATGAGTAGGGGTCACGGGGTGGGGTATGGGGGGGGGGGTGGAAGAGAGAGACGCTCGCAGGCTAATGCGTTTTGCTAAGGTGTCTGTACTTGATCGTCTTATGCTCAGTGGAAACACCTGGGTTGAGAAAATGTGCAGAACTCCCTGCTCTAGAATAATCTCCTTCACTGGCTCCCCATCCCCCAAACCACATCAATATATGATTTTGTCTCTCTGTACATAAATCAATGAACATTTACGCTTTCTCCCTATCTCTCCATACTTACTTTATCCCTACATTCCTTCCCGCTACCTCCGCTCCTCTTCGACCTCTCCGCCTCCACACACCCCCGCCACCAAACACAGCACTTCTCGCGGCGGCCCCCGCTCCTTACTCCATGTCTACGGTCCATCCACCTGGAACACTCTTCCCCTCTCTCTCTCCGTCAGAAAACACTCGCTCTCCTCTTCCAGTCCGTCCCTCAAAACTCACAACTCTTTCAACTGTTCTAGCACTATAATCACCACACTCCCACACCCAAGCTGACTGTCGTAATGTATTTCACTATTTGTGCGTTACGGTGATAGTCGTTTGTCCTAACAGCTTGTGCGCATGCGCGTGACCGCGGAGGTTATGATGTACGTGCGCGCTCAGCAGAGTTATAATTATTATAAGATAAAGCGCATTATGATTACCGCAATTATTAGTTATGTGTATTATTATTTTTCTTATTATTTTAGACTGGTTATCTGACTTTTCAGTCTGTGATTGATCTTAAAATGGCATGCATTGTGTGCTTGCAATGACGGGTTATTAGTTTCTAACCATGAAGGGCATGGTTGGGCTAGAGGACGTCGAGATGGTTTGATGGTTGGATGCCTGGCTGGTCTGAACGGCTGGCTGGCTAGCGGCGGGCATGGTGGCTGGATGCATGGCCTGGATGGGGATCTGGCCGGCTGGCTGGCTGGATGGCTTTTGGGGCTGGCTGGTGGCATGGATGGTATGGGTGGGTGGATGGATGGAATGGTTGGGGTAGCTATCTGGCTGGTGGCTGATGGACGGTGCCTAACTGCTGTCAAAATTATATCGTTTAATAGTTAGATATTGGCGTTTTAAACGCCGTGCATGGCGATTAAATACCATCTCACGGCGTTTATTACACTTTAACTCAGTCAAGACATGTCGTCTCCGGATACGCGGCATATGTCTCTGTATAGGAGGCGGCGCATGTCTCGAATGAGTTAATGAATTGGTTACACATGTAAATTTAGGATATATTTAGCTTGATATTATCAGCACTTACAAGTTGTGATCTTTTTTTTTGTTTCTTTTTTTTTCTGCAATTCCAAGAGCCACTCGATGGCCTTGACGTCGTTCGTGTTGCTTGCGCTCTGTTTGAGAACAAGGACGTGCCTCTCCTACTAACGTATATGATTAGTTTCGTTTCTTAATTTAACCCGTTCAGTTGACGAGGAAAAATCTGAACACCCAACCAACTGCAAGAGGTATGGATCCCTCATGAGCCCCCGCTAGTTGCGGGGGCTTATGAGTATCCATGCTGCTTGCTGACACCTTCTGTATTCCATGTTCACGGGGTGGGGGGGAAAAACAGTTAGGGTTGTTGAAGTTGAATTAACGAAGATTGCAGAGACACTATCTGTGTCACCTGGCACTGTCCGGGCCTAAATTAATGCTTTAACTCATTCTGCCCAGACCGAAATCTCCCAATTTTTGCCGTTGTTCTCTGAAGGGGGGGAATGCATTGCTGGCAGGACACAGATCGCGCATGGAATAGTTCTAAGGGTGATGCCAGATTAGCTTGGCGCCTCATGGGCGCCAAGCTTTTTCCTGGCTTCCACCTCTTGAAACTATCGATGGTCGATCCTTATGCTTGCTGCTGTTGGTGTGTTGTGGATAGAATGTGTTATCGATAATTTGGCTCACAAAACAAATCCGCGGTCACTCCTCACAGCAACAGCGCAAACAACAGTAACGTAAAACATGGCATCCGGGCAGTGTGCACATATAATATTCTCATTATCATTCCGTTGTGAACTGCATTATGCGTTTCGTGGTCTGTAAATTTATTAGGTGTTTTCGTTCGCGCGTGCACGTTTCTTTGCCTTGATTTTCTTTTTCAGCCTCTAAGCGACAGATGGATCATTTCAGCGTGCTGTGTCTTTTACTGTTGTTTTGTCATGTCCGTATGTGTATGTGTCTGCATATGTCGTATTTGTGTCTCATAGGTAGTCTCTTGCAGTCGGCAGGACAAACTGGCAGCCTGCATCAGGGACACTCAAAGAGACCAAAACATCTTTTGTTGTTGTTGTTGTGTAATCTGCATTGAGGTTTTCGGTAAAGATCAGTTTGTGCTGGTCTGTAATTTTTTGTCCTAACGCATAAGGCCGTATGGGCCAATATGTCAGGACCATGCAGACTTTTATAGTTTGACTATTTTTAAAGGCGACATTCGAATCCTGACGGAACGCCTACCAGCAAAGCCCTCGCATTCCTGGGGAGACCCAAATTACCATGATTGTGACCGATGACCCTCTCTCTGGCCTTGACCGTCATCTTGCCCTCGCCAAGGCCAGGAGCCCTGGACAGCTGACCAGGCACTTCACCCATGTCTGAGCAGCTATGCTAATAAACTGAACGTGGAGTTGGTGTTGTGATATAAAATCTGTAAATGAATCAGCCCGCAGGAAGAATATTAACATTACATTGACTCTGTCTGTACTCTTAAATAGTCGTGTTAGGTGCAGCACGATATGCTATATGTTTAGCATGTATATCGTGTCGTTGCTATACTACTATTATGCAATATTATGTTGTTACATTTATTTAATTATCTACAATTAAAGTGGGTTGATCAGTTAACCGTTCAATGCAGTTCAAGCAGTTTTGTGTTTTAACCCTTTGGGTGTAAGTAGCGGTTTTAGTCGCAAGGGTAGTCTACAGGAATTATCGCGACCGAAAACCGCTACCGCACGCTAAGGGTTAAATAATTGTATATTCTGAGCTAAGATCCCCGGGCCGTGCCAAAAAAACAAAAACTCAAACAAGCAAACAACACAAAAACAAACGATGGATACAAAGTGGTGCGCAGCAAGATGTTTAGATCTACGATGAGCCCCCGCAACTGCCTGGGCTTCGTTATGTTCACTGTCTGTTTGCATGGTGGATCGTGTTTGAATTTTATCAGTGACGGGGGTATTAACATTGTATTGGTGCGTTTCAAATTGGGATGATGGCTGATTTGCTGTAGAGGTCATAAATCTGTTCTGACGAGCAATTGGAATGCTACATTTTTGGAATTCATCGGAAAAACATGTAGTGTCACCCGATGATTTCCAAAATGTCGCGCTTCCTTTTTGCGTCGTCATCTTACAATTTGATATACTACCTGTGGATAATTGTGCAATTTGAAAGGTTAAACATGAACAGGGTTGGGTTATTTTCAAATACAACTTGATACAGAAATACAAAATCGGCTTGTATGTATCTATTCGTTTGTGTCTAAGATTATGTGTCTCCGCTAATCACGATGAGTTGTGGAGGAAGAAGAAAGCACGTCTAATGGATACAACATGCTTTTTTGGGGGTTTTTGTTTCTATGTGATTTACCAGAACGAGATTGACCTTACTGGAAGTTCACCCCGACGCACGAATGCCACCCAATAGCATCGAGGCCATTTTCCCGCTGGCGTTCCTACCCACGTAGGCTAGTCCCAATTCGACAATTCAGGATATCTCTCTGTACCGCGCTCTTGGTGTTACGCGACGCTGAGGTAACTGTTCCACGAAGGCTCATGGGCGTTCTGCAGCTGGCGACATCGCCGTCAGAGAGACATCACTTACCGGTGGGATTTCCTTCCACACAGGTTGTGTGTATGTTTAATCACTGATCAAAAGAGCGATCACACGCCCAGTATCGGCCTCGAGGGGAGACATTAACCTTGCAGTGAGATACCAAACTGATCGGCAGACACGAGACACATCATCTATCGTATATATAGATTCGTTCTATTCTTTCTAAACTAAGGCGTCGCCCAAGCCAAAAAATGCACTTAATCAGATTATGCTCCAAGGGACGTAATTTTTGCATTCAATTCATCTATATAATAATATATATATATATATATAGATGATATATATATATATATCTTAATTGATTTATATATATTTATGATATATATATATATATAAATGTTTTTCTCCCATAAGTCACCTCCACGACCAGTCACTTGAGCGCAAAGCGTACCATGTGCGACCGTGATATAAAAACACCTACGAGCGGAAAATGGCGAATTTTTTGTCGCCCTCTCTATGACGCATCTTGGATGCGAGTTTTGTTCTATAAAAGATCAACAAAACGTTCTAAAAGTATAATGGTTGCATAGTTTTTCGAAACAACAAGCACTCAGTACTGGAGATAGCAACGTCATGAAATATTTTACAAATTACGTCATCCTCTATTATAGATAAATTGTTTGTTTTCCTCCCTACGTCACACCGACCAGTCTCACTTAGCGCAAACCGTACCATGTGTACGTGATATAAAAAACCCTGTAGCCGAAAAATGGCGACGTTTTGTAGCCCTCTCGATGACACATCTTGGATGCCAGTTTTCTTCTATAATAAGATCGCCAAAAGTTCCAAAGTACAAAGTTACTTAGTGTTGTTCGAAAACAACAAGCACACTTAGTACTGGAGACGCGCACGTCATGACATATTTTAAATTACGTCATAATCTATATGTATGAAGGTATATTCCATTGACGTCAGTCATGTCTGGGCGTGATCCAGGTAGCAAGGATGTCTTTTGATTTCTTTTACGAAAATAGTGGAGGAATGAAAACAAATACTTATTTGTCGGAGGGGTTTGCTGCACGGACACCTTGTAGGCCTTAAGGGAGGTCAAAGGAACCATGTACCCCTCAGGCCTTCGGCTTTCGGGGTACAATGTTTCCTTGGACCTCCCTTAGACCTATACTAAGGGTTTCCAATGTAGTCATACCCCCCTGCGACCAATAACTTGATACATATACTCCTTTGACGTCCAATTCATGCCTGGCTGATTCCATGGTCGGAAGTATTTCACTTCTTGATTTCTTTTTACGAAAATAGTGGACTCATAATGAAAACAAATACGTTTATTGCGGTCCGGAGGGAGTTCGCTGCACGGACCCTTGCTAGGCCTTCGGGAGGGCAAAAGAATCATTGTAC